>CM033322.1:11127500-11727500 GCA_019359835.1 Pharus latifolius
TGTGTATGGGTCGGATTGAATTGATGCAAAATGTACAAAGCCACAAACTGGTTCGCAGAAATTTGACCAACCACCTACAACTACGTACATGGCCGAGCATCCAACCGTTCATCTGATATCTCTTTATCCAGCTTCCCAGATATCGCCGCCGCCGCCATGCGTTCTCCATGGTACGCCTGTCCAAACCCAAAGTCGCCCTCCGCGGCAAACAGAACGACACCAAGGCTTCGATCCTCTCGAGCCAAAGCCAAAGAGCTTTCTGTTATTATAGAGATTAGAGAGATATTTTATCCAGTTAGTGAGCCGATCATCAATTTATCATATTCCAAAAGTGACTAGAATTCAGCTCAGTCACTATAATTCGTTTGTGCTAATGCATGCTAACAAACTTCTCTAGCAGGCATATTCCAAAAGTGCATGCACAGAGGCAAATTTACCTCTTCTGTGCAAATATTATTGTGACGTGTGAGCCCCTTACAAATCGAAGGGCCTCTTGGTGGTCTTCAATAGACTTTGCTCGTGCGGTCTGATTTAGGCCTAACTTGAGTTCAATTGAAGCCCACCATCTATAGAAGATCAAGTCAAATTTTGAATTTGAAATTTGATATTCCGACTAAGACCAGTGCGATATGAATTGATTGTCCATAGATGCCCTTCAGATAGATGCCTACCCTAATCTAATGACATAAAAAACGCCCATCTAGAGTCCAAAGCATTAATCATACCCATGAACACTAATAAAAATTTGTGTAGAGTGTGCGAGATGAAACTTTACTTTTGTAACCTCAAATCTAATCCTCCTCTTCTGTCCAATAAACTTAAATTAGGCTTGTTTAGTGTCATCACATCCCAATGTTTGTTATACAAGTGTGTCAAGGGTTGGTACATGGCTAAAGGCGTGGTTAACAAGAGTACGAACAGACACCGCGCCTATCCTATCGATGATGAGGACGGCCACTTCAAGGGCTCTCTCATCAATCATCGTGCACTTCATCCTGTGTGGGAGTCCATAGTGATGAGTGAGATGTGTTCATTTTATTTTGCTAAGCTGATGCGAAGGTTCGCAACTGTTGCCTTCACAAGGCCAACGAGGTTCAACAAATTGTAGCCGGTGCCCCCAACCACAATCATCGAGTGTAATAGACTTGATGTTTTTGAAGTGTGGTTGAAAGGTTAATTTGTGTATATTTTTCACACAATACAACATTCTAAAATTATAGCATTGATTTAAACCCTTGAAAACAACTTGGATCCTCTTAATCATTCAAAAAGGGCATAAAAAGGTTGCTATCGTCCTTTTAGATTGGCATTTTTTATATTATTAAGTTAAGATGGGCATCCATGCAATATTGAAGTTTGGAAAGAGCATTGCCTCTTTCGGCATTATAGGTATAATCTGTTGCACTAATTGACTTCTAGGAAACATTTGCTTCCCTCGCTTTCTATGAACTTGAGTAAGTCTCTTGTTTTCTCATATCAACTCTAAAAAATTGTAATATTAAATTAGAAAAATATCATATCATAATTTTTGACATTTTGAGATGATTATGCTATTTAAATACTGTGAATTCATTGAACTGTACGCATGATCCTCTCCTCGACAATTGGTGCTAGAACTCAAGATGTTTTGATTACAAATGTTAATCCTTTGTGGAGTTGTAGTGTCCATGCATCAAGTAGTGTGAGTTCCTACCATGTGTTGGTGTTTGCAATAAATTATTGGAAGAGATGAAGCTTTCCAGTTTCCTCTTAGTCCTATGCTGTTTGTTTGAACTCTAGATGGTTTCTTTAATAAAAATAGCGGTATCAATCCTTTTATATATAAAAAGGAGGAGTGCTAAAAATCGTTTAGTACAGAATTTGATAAAAAAATCTAAAGCTACAAGTTTTAGAAGGTTGAACATTGCTTCGTATAATATTTGAATTTTTAACTCAAAATCTAAAAAAAGTTAGAAGCTTATATTGAAAATTGATTAGCACTAATTCAGAGTATTCAACATAGGGTTTATATCGAATATCTAATATGAAAGAGTAGGATAAAGAAGAATTGCTTAGTATTGAGATATTGTTCGTATAAAAACCTATCCTTTTAAAATCTAATGAACAAAAAGAAGATAAAAAATTAGAGAGAGATGGTTTGAATCCAAGCTTTATCCTTTAAAGTTTAGAAAAAAAAAATCAAAAATTAAATTGCTGAAATTGAGCTTTGAACTCAAAACCTTTGGAATAAAACTTTACACCACCCGCTTACCACCGAACCAAACGGGAAATCTTAATCTCTTTCTGGATTCTATTCATTTATATACTTACTTTAACTGGATCCGCCATTGGCTCGGATCCGACCTGACCCGTTCGGCCGTTTCTTGGGTCGCCTGATAGAGATTAGGTCACGGGAAGGGGCAGAGGGGCGCTGGTCTCTCTCAAATCGGAGCAGATCATAGCAAAAACATTGGATCCAGGTACATTGCAATCTCCATTTCCTTCCATCTCTTCTTTTCCTTTGATCACTCCTGGATAATTTCAACGAGCAGCTAGCTATTTTGTTCTTAGATCCATGCCTGTGTTTCCGTAGATCGATCTGCATGTTAGTTTGTTCTGTTCGGATCCATGGGTAGAAGGTAGGTGTTAGTAGGGTAATAAAACTGAGATGGTTTCGATCTTGATCAGGTCGCACCTAGACGGTCCTTCTCCCCAACAATTGACTGATTCG
Organism: Pharus latifolius; assembly: GCA_019359835.1. Taxonomy (NCBI): domain Eukaryota; kingdom Viridiplantae; phylum Streptophyta; class Magnoliopsida; order Poales; family Poaceae; genus Pharus; species Pharus latifolius. The sequence goes on from CM033322.1 coordinate 11,130,211, forward strand.
ATAGTGTAGTTCGCCACTCGAGCAGTTGCAATTGGAGAATGGATCTCATGGATCTGATATGTACTTAGTTCTATGGAATAGTACTAAGTGAAGAATACACTAAGAAGTAAGAACACAGCAAATTAGGAGGATACTCCGCCCGTTTAAAAATATACACTTTTATCATTACTTTCTTGAGAATGATTATTATTATTAGTAGTATTTTTAATTAACAGAAATTGCATTATGTTTAAATTTTCACTTCCATAACATACAATATATCTATTTTTTTTAATCATGTGTGAAGAACACTACATAACTTTTTTTGAGGCTCTAATGGACACTATATTACAATATCCACAAGATATAGGTAGTAAGAAATAGAGAAATGTGCCAAAACAAAGTTAACTCAATTTTATTTACTCTTTTGAATCTTTCAAACATGAACACAATGCATAGTTTAGATTTATAAATTTGAGAATTAGCAAATAGCTTTTGCAACGGGAGATCAACATGTAAATAATATTTTTTATATAGAGTCGTGTGCATATGTCACGTCTATTGTTACATCAAAAAGGTCCAGAGAATATGTTTCCACAGTATTGCATTACTTAAATTGATGTGTTGAACGGTTCATGAACCAATTATCCTCATAACTGTAGATTTGATACCATGTTGTTGAGATCCCAAAGCATCAATTGTGTTTTCTGTTGCTTTTCCTAAAATTTGTCTACCTAGATGATAAACATTGTTTATATACATGAACCTGATCTTAATCACAATGTCAGTAAAACTTTCCAACTCAGAATACAAGCATATCAACAAACATTTTTTTTGGATTATACGAGTAGAAGAACATTCTTTTCTATAATGAATAATTGGGAGAAAGAAGCACAATCAAGTCAGTAAGCCAATACTAATTCCTTATCCTGTAATCTGTTCATGTCATTGCCTCATCGGTTCATGCACAAGATAAATATCAAGAGAAACTAGAATGGTATCTTGAAAGAATTTGGCAATCATAGGAGAATTAGAAAGTTAGAGCAACACGATGGTTGCACCATGTGTTGATTTCACAGTGAAAAGTTATTGACGGAGGAGACAAACCATCAAATTAACTCAATAAGTGCAGGATAATGGGGAACCAAAAAAAAAAAATCAACCATCCAATTTTGTTTGAAATAAAGTGGAAGTCCTGATCAAATATCAGGGGAAGAACATAAAGAAGAGAATAAAAAGTACAATCTATTGGATGTATCCAAAGAGATATGCAAAGTACAATCTATGGTAAGATGGTTTGTTTTTATTTTGAATCTTTGACAGATAGAAACGTGGAGGAAGGGAGGGGATGCAATGGAGTTGTATCGGTTCAAGTGAGGAGCAATTGGGGAGAGCAAATAGGGAGTAGTTTTGATAGAGAAAAAATAGGGAGTAGTTGGCTAATTGGAAGGTTGTGATTGAGGGATGAATAATCAAACGGTTCAAAAATGTAGGGAAGCTAACTCAAATGGGAATATTTGTTTTTTTTTTAAAAAAAACTCATGTGAGAGAATCCATCCGGTGGAACTAAATAGGTGGTAGTTTAAAAGTGCCATGAGAAGTGGTTAACGGGATAGAGGGGCGTGATTGGTAGGGCAATCAGATGGTGTATATGGATAATCAAACAATTATAATTTCATTGATGATGTGGCTCACCAGGAGGCTTGCTTGCAAGTCAAAAATAAAATAAAGAAGGCCACAACATGCTGTAGTCAAAGTCTACGTATAGTTTTGGATCACACAGATAAAGAAAATCTGAACAAAAGAAAGTATGTTTCATCTTGATACTTCTGTTGATGGCTGTTATATTTGTGCAAACTTAGCATTTCTCCTGCAGTCCTGCACTTGTCCTACTTTATTGCTGGTTCTTATGTAATGTGTAATATCTATGCTTTTCAGCCTTTGAGGTGAAGAAGGTGCTAACTGGAAATTTCGATTCATTTTATTTTCCACTGATCATACTGCTGCTAAATTGTTTGGCTGTTGGTCTTTCGCGGAAGTTGAGGGTCTTCTACGAGAGCACGAGAAAATCCTATGCTTATTTATGCTCTCCCGATAATGGGCAGAACATGGTAGTTGATCAGTTTGGATTACATTGTGATGTGATGGGTACTTAGCTCTTTTAGGTACATAACAAGTTCTTTCATATTCAATATGCCACCATGGTGGGGTAAGTCCTCTACAAAAGATGTAAAGAAAACTGCCAAAGCAAACCTCATTGGCACATTTCATTGGTTGATAAGTCCAAACGAACAAAAGGGAAACACAAAATCAAGTGGGAGTCGTAGACGTGGTAGTGACACAACTGTTGAGAAAGGCTGCCGATCTACAGCAGAATCATGCTCAACTTCACCTTCGAGAGAAGTTTCTCGCTGTCAAAGCTTTTCAGCAGATAGGCCACATGCCCATCCACTTCCTGTTCCAGGATTACGTGCTAGAGTGACACGCACCGTTTCTGATGTCACCGAGTCAAAGCCTATATTGGAAAAACGTGGAAAGCCACAATTACTTATACCACTTCCTACTCCCAGTCATCTTCGGAAAAGGCCTGAAAATGCTGAAGTTGTTTCAGAATTAGCTACTGCTTCTGTCTCTAGCAACTGTTCTGCAGATAGTGAAGATCCTGGGGATTCTCAGCTTCAGAGCCCTGTGGGAAATGATGCTGAAAATGCAACAAAAGTTACTACAAAGAGTAAGTCCAGGTATGTTCCTTATAGTTCTGTTATTGATATGTCCTTTATGTTTGTGTCTTCATCCAAATACGCTCTTACAAATCTTTTATTTTCTGTTTCTGTAGTACTGCGCTTAAAGAGCGCTCTGCTGCTGTTACCAAAAAGAAAACAAAGGATATGGCGAAGCCAACTAATGCCTTTCTCAGTAACCATATACTGTCCACATCGCCAAGAAGTATTGCAGCTGACAATCACCAATGCAGTTTGCAAAATCATCGGCAGGTTACTCTGGAGAGTGCTCCAAATAGTTTAATGTCAAGTCCTTCTAGAAGTCCAAGAAGAATATGTCCTGACCAGATTCCCACTTCAGCCTTTTGGGCAGTGAAGCCTTATACAGATGTAACTTTCCTTGGATCTGGTCAGTGCTCCAGTCCAGGTTCAGGGCAAACATCTGGGCATAATTCAGTAGGAGGTGATATACTAGGCCATCTCTTTTGGCAACCCAGCAGGGGTAGCCCAGAGTGTTCACCAATTCCTAGCCCAAGAATGACAAGTCCTGGCCCTAGTTCAAGAGTGCATAGTGGAAGTGTTTCTCCATTGCATCCAAGGGCTGGAGGGATGGCACCTGAATCTCCGACAAGTCGACATGATGAGGGAAAGAAAAAGCAAACCCACAGATTGCCCCTTCCACCACTGAGCATCTCTAACAGCTCAATTTTGCCAAACAACTCTATACCAACTAGTCCTATTTCAGTACCTCGTAGCCCTGGTAGAACAGATAATCCACCAAGTCCTGGATCACGATGGAAGAAGGGAAAACTGATTGGTCGTGGTACATTTGGCCATGTATATGTTGGCTTTAATAGGTATGCCTTTTCCCATACATGAAACTTCTGCATAGCTTTTTTGATCTTTTGCAGAGCATGGAATAGCCTTTGTGTTAATTTTAAACTTCTGCGAAGCTTTTATAGGATCCTTGTGCAAGACGAAATTTGCTCTGATTGACTAGTTCTGACCAACTTGTTGTTCTGTTATTTCCTTTAATGATTATTTTTTTTGTTGGTAACTAATCTTGATCACTTGTTGACTGAAATTCTCATGATGTTACCGTGGTGCTATAGCAATATTTCATGTGGCAAGTGCTTGGGCTAATTGCTGAATTTTCTATGACACTAGGTGAAGAGGATACCCATGTATCATTTTGATGTCTTATGAATTCCATTTTTCCTTGAGGATCTAATTTGTATAGCATGTGTAGACATGGAGTGTAATTAGTAAGCATCGTTGACATCCTTAGTAATTATAAGTTACTTGCAGCGGAGGAGCAGAGGCTATTGCTAACTTATATTTTGATAGTCCTTCATATGGCATTGAATTGTAGCTGCCATTTTGTTGTGGTAAAGTGAGATGCTGTGGTGCAGATAAATGCAACACAAAGTTTGTTTGTTTGTTTTTTTTATTATTATTTTTAGTATTATTGGTCATTGTTTTGAACAACTGGATAGTTTATCTGTTTTGAATTCCATACTAATCATGCCCCAGTACCTCGTCTTAATTTTGTTTTCTCTCGTGTGCTTTCATCATCTATATCAGTGATAGTGGAGAAATGTGTGCAATGAAGGAGGTTACTCTTTTCTTGGATGATCCTAAATCAAAGGAAAGTGCAAGACAGTTGGGGCAGGTATGGTCTTTTCATTGTCTTTGCACTTATAAAATTCAGTTTCTTTATTGTGTTTGTTGTTTTCTTTTTTCTTTCTTATGCTTTCCTTTTATTTCTCAGGAAATATCAGTCCTGAGTCGCTTACAGCATCCAAACATTGTCCGGTACTATGGATCAGAAACGGTATACACTGTTGCCTTTAATTGTCTATTAGACTATTGATTTTCTTTGCTTTCCGACACTCTGTTATTCAATCAATTGTCGGTGTAACAATGCTGCTTCATTTTTGCCTGTAATTTCAGAAGATTGTATCTATAATTAGGTAATTTGCATTTTCCTGACTCTTTCCTTTCGCAATGGTCAGAAGAAAGTTGTTGATAACTTGCAGGATGTCATTAAAAAGAATTTTCTTTTTTATGCTCAGCTTTTAAATTCTTTTGGACATGACTTTATATATTATTTATGTCCAAGACAGGTTGATGATAAGCTCTACATATACTTGGAGTATGTGTCTGGTGGATCTATCCATAAACTTCTCCAAGAGTATGGGCAGTTTGGTGAACCAGCAATCCGCAGCTACACTCAGCAGATACTTTCAGGCCTAGCTTATTTGCATGCGAAGAATACAGTCCATAGGTGGCATTTCAATTTGCTTCGGCCACATGTTTGTTTTGCTGTATGCGTGTTGTGGAACTTTTTTGTTTTCTACTTTGCAATTTTAATTATGCTCTTCCTCAATTTGCAGGGACATCAAAGGTGCAAACATACTAGTAGACCCAAGTGGTCGTGTTAAGCTTGCAGACTTTGGAATGGCGAAACATGTAAGTGTTCTGGTCATTTTACTTTTGTAAACTTAGCCAAGGGACTGATTAGCTGTAGTTCAGCAAAGTATTTTTCTTATGAGAAAAATGATGTACAATCCTTGGATTCCTTTTGAATTTTTCAGGAGTTTCCTTTTCTGTGATGTTGTGCATTTCTATGTGATAAACTGATAATCACTTGAGTTAGATCAACCTCAGAAATATATGCAGGTCGTAGTCATGTTTGCTGTCCTTGTCACCATATCTATCATCTTACTTGGGCTTGCATTGCTAGACATGCCATCTCCTGGTCAATGGTTCTCTAAATACAATGCTCCAACCTTGGATGTTAGGGTCCTCCAAACCTTTATGGTTATTCATTAATAGTGCTAGTCTTTTTAATTTCCTGGCAAGCCACAACAGGTCTCAAAGGATGATCTAAATTTTTACTCATTAAACTTCTATGAATTATGGCTTCTGATCTTTGATATTTCTTCTTTCCAGATCAATGGGCAGCAGTGTCCTTTCTCATTTAAGGGTAGTCCATACTGGATGGCTCCTGAGGTATTGCTCCAAATCTGGCACTCTTCCCTACTTCATATTTAATTTTATTTGAGTTTCATGTGTATCTTGTCTGCTTTGTAAATTGTAACCTTCTTTGTTCTGTTCTCACATCTAACACTTATGCAGGTTATAAAAAATTCTAATGGATGTAATCTTGCTGTTGACATATGGAGTTTGGGATGCACTGTCCTGGAGATGGCTACTACAAAACCACCATGGAGCCAGTATGAAGGGGTCAGTATTAGACTGTGAGGCAACACTTTTTTTTCTTTTTGTACAGTATAAATGTTCATTGCAAATAGAAGGCTAAATAATGATATGATATGTATTTCTTTTATACCACTGCTGCCTTAACCAGTAGTTCAGTTATGTCTCACAACCCCGATGCTCTTTGAAGTTTTTATCTCATGTCTGTATAGATATTGCTGAATATAATCTTCATGGCAGGCATATCTTGTTCTGTTATATATATACTGCTTTTGAGCCTGTGTGACGCGTTTTGAGTTGAATTTTTTTTGGAAGGCCATTTCAACTTGAGATTTATTTGCTACTGTTTGGTCTGGAGTGCGAATGCTATATGGGATTTGTTATGAAATTGGCAATGTCCTGAAGTTTTGCTTCAACCTGACTGGGTAGAACGGGCTAGCTGTTGAGTGATAATGAACTTTATGTCACAAAAGGCTCTCGTTGATTTTGGACATAATTTGTTTTACAAAAGGTAATTGAGTACTTAATGTACAATGTACAGGTGTAGTATGGAAAATGAACACTTTAAACTGGCAAAATGAGACAAAATATTCAAAAGCACTTTGGGCTGTTATAATTGGTGCCCACACCGCATATTTGAGTATGAAAATTTTCTTTTTCTGATTTTTTTGATAATTTCTTGGTATCAAGAGTGAATGTGGAGCCTCCAAACTTGCATACCTTTATGATATGTTAGATTTCTTTTATTGATGGTCAAAATTGAAGTAATGATCAATGCACCTTAGATGTGAATGTGGTTCCCATTTTTGTACAGATTGCTGCAATGTTCAAGATTGGAAACAGTAAGGAACTTCCAGCAATACCAGATTACCTCTCAGATGAAGGCAAAGACTTCATTAGACAGTGTCTGCAACGTGATCCATGTAACCGTCCTAAAGCAGTGGATCTTTTATGGCATCCATTCATAAAAGCTGCAACTTCACTTGAAAAATCTTCTGTTTCTGATCCTTTGGAACACTTGGCTGCTATATCTTGTGGACCAAATAAGGTACCGGCTCTTGACTGCTGCTAAAACGAAGTAATCCTTCAGCTTAAACGATTGTCTTATGTGTTCAGACTTCAGATATTTGCTTTTCTTTTCTGCAATATGCATCTTCAATTCACCCACAGCAGAAAGTAAGATGTAAATGTTTTTAAAGTTAATTCTTTTGTGCGCTGTGTTAATGCATCTACTTGCCCTTAGCTCTTTCAAGTCAATATAGATCAACTGCACTGAGATACCTATACAGGATTCTTGAGGGTTAATATCTTGAACATCTCATTAGTGGTTTTTTTTCTTCTTTCTTTTGGCATTCATGCAGCCTGCTCACTTTTTTTGTTCGATTTTTTGACTTCTCAGGTGGTTGGGCATATGAGAAATATGTCGTCCTTGGGTTTGGAGGGACAAACAATTTACCAGAGAAGAGTTGCAAAATATTCTTCAATGCACGGGTAAACCCTTCAGTATTTCCTGAGCTCTATTTACTAAGTTGAGAAGCATATGCTTTTAATTTATTCACTCCAACAATGTTACTATTAATTGAAGCGTTGAGTATGCAAACTAAAGCCATCTCAGTTGGAAAATGTGCCACCATAAACCACACTGCAGCTAAACCTTCTACAATGTAGTCCATGAATCCTTATTTGCCAAAGAATAAAATTACGGTGTTTGATATGAACCATCATTTGTCTTAGCTTCCATTCTGTGGATTTCTGATTCTGCACGTATCACATTCATAGCTTCAGCCTCGGACATATTTGTTATCTAGATAATTTTCTAGGAATATATAACTCTAATATGAATTGAAACTTTATGAAGCTTGGGTCACAGGTTATTGTTTTTTGAGTTGAAACTTCCTATTGGCATTCTATAGAACATCATTAAGTGGGTTTGTCAAATAGAGTAAGGGTGTCTTGCTTTTGTTAGGTTTCACTCTTGTAAGCAAGCTATGGTGTTGTTATATGCTAGTTCTTTCCTTTATCTCGATTACAACTAAGTTCCTGTTGGAAATATTTAAATGATGTAACCCCCACTTTTGTTATGTTTTTGTTGTGCTGTAACCTATTCTGCTGCAGTTTTCTGTTACTTTGACCTCAACTGCAACTCAATCCCATCAGAAAATGGATTTTCGGTGAATTTAATTGTATCTGTGCATGAAAACATATGTTATCTCTAATTCTTATTTACTCTGCAGCGATATCCATATACGGAGCAATATATCTTGTCCTGTTTCTCCATGTGGAAGCCCTCTGCTGAAGTCTAGATCTCCACAACATACAAATGGGAGAATGTCACCCTCGCCTATTTCTAGCCCTAGAACTACTTCGGGCGCTTCCACACCTCTGTCTGGTGGTAATGGTGGTATTCCTTTTAACCATCTAAAGCAATCAGCCTACAGCAATGATGGCTTTGCAATCACATCGAGAGGCCTGGATGATCTCTTTCCCAGCCGGCCTACAGATCCAGTCCTTGGGCATTTTGTTAGAGTTCATCAAGTATCACAGGGACTTCAGGAAAGGGTAGTCTCTGAAACTGACATTATGAGTCCTCAATTTGGAAAGATGGGATATGGAAAAGTGTGGGACTTGCATGATAGGCCACCACCTTCTGAACATCTCTCTCGTAAGGCCTTTGGGGATCATGTGAAGCTAAATCCTTCACTGAACTTGACATCTGGTTCACCACACATTGGACACATGCATAGTAACTAATTATTGGGCAGGGTAGACAGATGGCATTGTTTTGGAGCTAGATGAGATAGCTGGTGGTTTTTAGCTGCTTTGGTCATCTAATGGCTGGAACTGTATCATAGTATGAGAAAGATCTCCATTAATTATCATAGAAGCTGACAGTCAGCAATGGATGGGTATATTTGTTGTCATCTACATTAGTTCAAGTCAACAAAGGTATGTACCTGGTTGCAATTCACAGCTGATTATCCACATTAAATTACGTAGGATCAGGTTATTCTACATCATATGCTGGCTTGCAGCATCGATATTCTATTCACATTCAGTAACCCTTGATATTAGATTCATAAATGGCTTTCCTTTGCATGCTAGCTGTAGTGACATGTCTCTAAATGTCTCTTCACATTTTAGGCTTGTAGTGCTCTTTGGATAGTTTTGCATAAATAGAAAGGAAATCTGATTATTCTCCTGGTTAATTACATTGCTGGACACTTCATTTCCAATTCTGTGCCTTTCTTGTTTGATTAATTCTTCCGGTGCAATCCTGAAGAATTCATTGTGGATTAAATGCATAGGTTATATCTCAGATGCAGCAGTCAATCTGAGACCTCCAATTTTACATATCAACCTTTGGTTATCAAGCCTGATAATTATTCTGCGGACACCAAAGTTTGTCTTGATCATAGTCCCTGCTTACATTATTCTTTGAATTAGCAGATGCTGCACATTCCTATCGGGCAGAACCACTTGGAGTACCATACTATTACTGGCCTGTTAACTAGTTGAATGACAATGTTTAGACTGTATATTAGATCCCCCACACACTGAAGGACCCAAAATAGTAGTTCGGCACTTGTATCTCTTTCTTTTATATTTATTAATTTTTTTTTCTTGGGGTCCCAAGGCCATTGTAAAGAAGGAAACTCAAGAAGTTCAGATTTTGCACAGGAGAAACAGTTGAGCCATTCAGTACCCGTTTTTTTTGTTATATATAATATATATCAACCCAGGTCGCTAGCTACTGCTACAAGTTAGCTGCACACTGAAAGTGTTTTGTAGTGGTACTCAGCAAACTCAATTCACTGTATCCGCTACTCTGGAAAATACACAAAGATTCTGATCCTTAATTTAGTTAGCTTGCCCCAAATGTTGCCTACATGTTTATGTTTAAACTTTAAACCTTGTGCTGATTTGTGAGATATTCTGAAATTTTGTTCTTTTCTACATTTATGGGTTATGTGCATGTTTTCTGCGTGAGACGGTGCGGTTGATATGAAGATATTCAACTATTCATGGAAGCGTTATTCACCTGAATTTTATCATTACCCTGATAAAATTAGCAATTAACGTGCTGAATTTTTTTTTTTATTATTTTTATTTTTTTATGGTTCGGTGCCTTGGGTTGTACTCGTTGCTGCCTCCAATATGGTAGTCCTTACATAAGACCACGCTAGTTGCTTCGGTTTTGGTTTGTGAGGACCATGAGGTAACGCTCTCTTTTCCCTGAATCTAAGGTAAGCTTCAAAAATCTTTTGGCTCACTCGTAAATCCTGCTGAAAAGTTCTTAGCAATTAGCAATGCTGATGTGTCCATTAGGCGCCATTAAAGTGCTGTGTCGGGGTGCGTGTACGCCTTTGAGCAATTGATTCTAACCAGCTTAAATTTTGATCTTTTAATCAGCAAGAGATCTTTCTTGTGTGCATCTTTTTCTCGTGTTCATATGCAATTGTGGCTTGCCGGTACAGGATATGACTATTTTTGAGCCATGCTGTGAACAAGGCGTAGCTTTTAGTTTTATGCATCATAGAGATGTAATTAACTACAGGTCGTGCTTCAACAAACCCTATTGTACTGCCATGGAAGGCTATCTCGGGCTCCCAGCCCATGGAAAAAACTTAAATGAGGATCATCTTTACGTGAGACTCTTTTTCTCTCTATTGAATCAATGTATTTTCTACTGATCTTAGATAAATAGGGTTTCATGTGAAACTTATTCTCACTGAATTTGCTTCCCCAACCCAATATGCAGTAATAGCAAATGTGGACCAAATGTGAATAGGGATGAAAACGGATCCGGATCCTCCCAGTCCGGACCGATCGAATCCGGATCCGGAACCTATCGGATCGGATATATTCGGATCCGGATCCGGAACTTATCGGATCCGGATAATTTTTATTCGGATCCGGATCCGAATCCGGTTCAGGCGATATCCGACGGATCCGGATCCGGATATCCGGAACTGTGCTTATCTGGATATTCGGATACCCCGGAGGCCCAGACTGCGGCGCCCAGGCCCAGCCTAGTAGCGAGGGCGGCGAGCAGGTGTGGCGGCGAGGGGGCGGGGCGGCGTGGCGGCGAGGCCCTCGACGAGGAATGTTGACGACGCAGCTTAGCACCCTCCCGAGGCGTCCAGGCCCAGCCCAGTAGCGATGGCGGCGAGGCCGCGCGGCGGCGGGGCGGCGCGGCGGCGGGGAAGTGCGGCCCGGCGGGGAGGCGCGGCAACGGGGAAGCGCGGCGCTGTGGGGAGGCGCGGCGGCGGGGAGGCGCGGCCCGGCGGGGAGGCGCGGCAACGGGGCGGCGCGGCCCGGCGGGGAGGCGCGGCAGCGGGGAGGCGCGGCAGCGGGTCGGCGCGGCCACGGGGCGGCGGGGCGGCGCGGGGGCGGCGTGGCCGCGGGGCCGCGGGGCCCTCGATGAGGAACTCGTTGACGATGTAGGCATGTAGCTTAGCACCCTCCCGAAGACCCGAACAGGTTGCCCCCGGCGGCCATGAGGAAGGAGAGGAAGCTGAGAGAGAGGAGATTTGCTTAATATAACCTTAGAGACGGCGGATGAACAGTGGTGGAACCGGGGTAGTGGTAAGATCTTATAGGCGTGGAGGCTGTTTAGTTGGACGGTTTGGATGTGAGCCTGGGTGATTTCACGGTCCGGATCTTGACGGTTAGGAATCCTAGAGAGAGCACAGGATTGGGCCCGTTCACAGGACTAACCTGGGCCCCAAGTTCTCCAAGAGTTACATGGGCTTCATAGATGGGTCTGGTTGGACTTGATTTTTGTAGAAATTTTCACAGGTTTTAAATCCTACAAATATTTTTTATAAGATGTGTTTGGAGAAAAGAAAAGAAAAGAAATGGTAGCAATCTTTGACGGAATCGAGTGATATTACAACGACAAGTATTTTAGATTAGAGGTAGAATTTTGTAAAATATTTGAGGTAGTATTTATTTTGTCAAGATATTACAATATTGTGTTTGTGGGGTATCACTGTTCCGATCATTATCCGTAACCGTATCCGTTTCGACCCGTATTCGATCTGTATTCGTATCCGATACTATCCGTATTCGTATTCGTATCCGGACTATCCGTATCCGTATCTGGATCCGAAAAAAAATACAGATACGGATATGGTTCAGCCATTATCCGATCCGGATCCGATCCGTTTTCATCCCTAAATGTGAAGGTCAAAGGAAAAAAAAAATCCCTTCTGGGCCAAAGGAGCTTGCAGCTAGCCAGCTAAGCAGCTTGCAAGAGTAAACAATAAGCATGATACAACCATTCTGTACACTTTGTCGTGGAACCCGCTCTGTTCCAGGCCCCTGAAAAAATGCAGGCCCAAATAACATTTTGCCACTTGTCGCACTAACAAATTATCTAAATCTAATCGCTTCACGGAGCGTAGAGCAGCCATGGGGAGAATTTTCTTTTTTTTTTTTTTTGTCAACAGGAAGTTACTCACTTTTTTTTTTTTGGATTTTGGGCTACGAAAGGTATGTCAAATATTTCAATATGTTGGTTAATGTTCATAAGTATGGAATGTACATGTTCGAAATTTGAAATTTTTAGGAGGAAAAATTTATAAATTTGATTTTTAATTGAAAGTGTATATTATTTGATCCGTGTTCATTAATGGAAGTGCATATTTAATTAATGTTCATAAGTGTTCGCATGTGTACATTGACTATTTAGGATATGTTGATTAATGTTCATTGATCATTTTGGAGGGAAACCAGAAGAGAATGCAAAATTTCATCTATTGCTAATCTAATGTTCATCGTGTACAGAAAAAATGTACAACAATTGTCCTTCGCGCCGCCGTTCCCGTCGCAGTGCGCCGTCGTGGAGTCTTTTTTTTTAAACTCCGGATAAAAAATTAATTTCAAAACTAACTCAACGCAAAATTAGAATTTTGAGCCACACAAACCATACCTCTCGCAGTTGTGAGAGTCTGGTCGAGATTCAAAGCCGCTACAGATTTGCCTATTTTAGACTATCAGCTGAGCCGAGCCGAGCCGAGCCGAGTAACTGCATGCCACGCTCCTTAGTCGTGACAGGTGTGTGCAACGTCTGATTATTTTGAAAATTAATTTTTTATTCTGACTTATTTAAAGAAAAATATTAGCCTATGCCCTGTCGCGCGAGACTTCGCCGATGCGGCCGCCGCTCCTCAGGCCTCCTCGCGCGTAGCTGCGGCGCCGCTCGCCGTCGCGCCTTGGGCCGCGCGAAGCCTCCTCAAGCCACCTCGCGCGTAGTGGAGGCGCCGCTCACCTTCGCCGCCTCGGGCCACCTCGCGCGTAGCAGCGGCGCCTCGCCTCGCTGCCGACAGGCCTCTCGAACACCTCGCACGTAGCCACGGGGCTTCTAGCCGTCGCGCCTTGGGCTGTCTCGTGCGTAGCCACGGTGCGTCGCCTGGCAGCCGACGATCCTCGCGGACACCTCGCGCGTAGCCGCGGCGCCTAACTTGGCAGCCGACGGGCCTTGCAGACGCCTCGCCATTGCGCCACCGTGTCGCGCCGTAGTGCCACGCCTAGCGGCCGCCTGCTGCACGCCGCTGCGGCAGTGCATGGCCGTCGCACGCGCCGCTTGCATGTGCTCCACTGAGATGTGATGGGTATGTGGGGGAGATAAATGGAATCTTGAGACAGCATGAAATAGATATGTGCACACACAGCAGAATATTAAGTAATTATTCTAACTATATATTCACAAAATTCAAAAGTGAAACATGGTTTGAGACAAGAAAGTAGAATTTGGATAATAACAGTAAATAACGAGGACAATCAAGATAGTAATATTTCAAAAAATAACATGACTCCATAATTATACCATTGCAACGTCCCTTATTCTACTATAAAATAAAAACTAAAATTGGAAGTCACATGCATGAATTTCCAAAATCTTTTTATTCATTCATGCGCTCGGCCCACGGATGTGCTCCGCGTTCCGCTCAACTCTCTGTACAATAAAAAAAAAAAAAGCAAGTTAGTTTATATTCTAAATACAAGTTCATTTAAGCCCATGATGACAGATGTTTATATTCTAAATACAACTCCCTGTACTTGGCAGCATGGTAGTAAATTTTCTGGAGGCTTATTATTGCTTTCGCAAAATCGCTTCATAGATAAGAACAACTTCATGTGTTGCTCTTGTGATAAGAACAATTTTATATATGTAATCTAAACAAACCGTCACAAGAGATTCGAACTCTCGCATGCAATCCTCTTCGGTGAGAGCAGTAGGAGCGAAACTGCATGACACACAAGAACGAGTAGCGGTGGTGGAGCCGCAGAAGACTAAGCCCATGATGAAAAAAACTACAAACGAGAAGACTAAGTTGGCCATTATGAGTTTGGGTGTGTTTCCTGTCTTGCGACTTGCGAGTAGACACTTGAGAGCTAGATAAAATGTGAGGGTCAGGATAGGACATGGGAGTAACAAATTTCTTGCTCAACCACCTCCGTTCGGTGGTCGGCTCATACAAAGGTGCCTAAAGGCCCGGCTTGCGTCCCACTCCTTATACACAAAAAAAAAAAAAAAAAAAAAAAAAAGAAATCTGTTAGCTGATGCATCCGCCGTGCATGGATGGATCTCACCCCTTGGCTCTTGTGCGAGGAGCACTGCACACAAAATTGTGCATGCCAAATAGAATTTTGCCACGTGCCCCATTATTAATGTGTGGTCCTAATACTTTAATGGAAGTTCAGATTCCATTAACTTTTAAAATCCGTTCAAGATGAAAAAAAAGAAAGCAAGCAAAATCCCCCGAGTCTGTCATCCTCGGGCCCGGCCAAGGGAGTTTATATATATATATATACCATGTCAAGTCAAGCCCGCTTAGACGTAAACAAGTCAAATTATACTCAAACCAAAGTTGGAAAGGTAGAAAAAAATGCATTATGATCATGCTACCCCTTACTAATTTTTCATATTCTTAACTGCTGCTACATGCCCTTTTGATTGTCAGCCATATCCATAGCAGTTATTAATAATACTCCCTATTTCAAAAATGTAAGGTCTCATGCTCTTTGCGTATAAAAATTAAGGAGAGGCCAATAAAAGAGAAAAAAATGGATGATGATCATGATACCCTTATTCATTGGTTTAAGAGTTGGAAATAAGCTGAGCTCAAGTGAGTCCAACCTAATTCAATTCAAAATATTCACGAACTCAAAGACAAACTCGAGTTTGGTTCCATAAAAGGTCGACTAAGTTCAAGTTGTAATGCTCATGAAGCCTAAATGAACACAATTTGTAATGAGCTCAAATGGGCTCGAATATGCTATATTTGCTTTCTTAATATATTAGAAATATATTCGAGTCTTATTAAGTTGAGCTCGAGCAAACTCAACCATGTTTGGACTCGACTTGAGTTTTGACTCAAGTTTTAGCTTAGGCTCAATCTCATCTCGTTTTAAGGCTCGAGTCGATCTCGAACTGAGCCTAGCTTCGAACCAATCCCAAATAGTTCGCGAGTTTTGATTTTTTTTTAGTCCTAATTGGATTCACATCTTTTATCTCAGTAAAGAAAAGACATGTGCCATTCTCTTTGTTTAAATCATTGGATTAGAAATAACAATCAAAATCCAAGTGTGTAGCTTCTAGACCCCTAAAGAATGTTTTGGTAATTATTGACAATTACAAATGTTGAACTAATGTTACCTGTTAAGTTGTGTCAAGATCAAACTCAAAAGACAGGATAATTAAAGGCAAAGGATGAAGCAAAGACATTGAGCAAAGAGGCAAAGGTACGGAATATGGTCTTTTTCCATTTTACCGGTCTAAGGTGATTAAAGAAGTATTTTGACCGGATTTTAGTATAAATGTCGTACTATTAAGAGGAGCATATGGTGTATCACGAAATAGTTCATCTATGTGCCACAAATCATAAAATCAACTTGCATTGCATACTAGAAGGTCATATACTTTAAAAATGCAGTGTTCCATTCATTTCAGACAAATTCAGTCTCAGTCGGTCTGACCGATTGTTAGCCGGTCTGACCGAATGTTTACTCGGACTGACCGACATTATGTCAAAGTGTTTTTTATTTCTTAAAAAGGTTGGTCTGTCCGTAGTTAAGACCTAGGTCAATTTCCTGGAACTTCATGATCTATCTTTCTGAATCATATTATGTTATGACGGTCTGACCGTTTGTTAGACCGGTCTGACCGAGTTTTTGCACTACGGTCTGACCGTATGGCCAGTCTGTCCGTATTTATCAGCCTGACCGTATAACGTGTCCAGAAACCATGTCGTCTCTGGACGGTTTCACGGTCTGATCGCCATTGGCTTCGGTTTGACCGTGAGTGTGCCTGACAAGGGCAAGTGAGCATTAATTACGCATGTTTAATGCTGTTGCAATTGCGGCGGTCTGACCACCAAGTGATCTTTTTCTCCCAACGACTGGTAACGGCTATATTTATTGTGGAGGGTATATATACTCCTATGCACGGCCCTGTTCATAACTTTTGCCATATTTGTGAATATTGTCATCATCCTTGAGAGCTAAAGCAAGATTCATACATTCTAGGGTTCTAATTCTTGAATTTGAGAGAGTGTGCATTTGAGATCTTCTAGTGCATTGCATTTAGATCACTAAATCAACCTTGTGGCACTAGAAGAGCGATAAGTGATCATCACCGGCTTGTTACTCTTGGAGTTTGCCAGTTCCTAAACGGCTAGGAGGAAGGTTTTGGAGAGCTCTTCAAGGAAGATTGTGAAGAAACCTCAAAACATCTTGTGAAAGGGTCGAGCACACCTTGCCGGAGCGGTAAAGTGCATCATTAGTGGAATCGAGGTTTGGATAACTCATCACACTAATCCGGCTCGAGATCTAGATCACTTCTTGAGAGAAGGTTGACTAGATAGAGGAGCGGTTAGAAATTTGAGTTTGTCTCAACGTGCATTAGGGGTGATCGGCAAATCATCGAGACCACAGGATATATCCTTGTGTTAAATTGTTCATTGTTCATCTTATTTTAGTTATTTGCTCTCATTTATTATTAATTACTTGATTAGTTGTTAATTTGTTAAAATCGCCTATTCACCCCCCTTTAATCGATATCCTAGATCTCTTTCAAAGTGGAGGAGAAACTCTTCAATTTATCATGAAATGATTAATTATTTTAATCTTTTTTCATATCAATATAGAGTCTCTACATTCAAATTTTGATTAGACAGTTAAAATTTTAAAAAGAACGTTCTGTGTCTTTTCTTCTCTAAAGTAGAGTATACAAATTCTTATTAACTTCATACAAGTTGTTAGAGAGAAAATGAGGTCATTTCGTTTTCAATGAGTGAGAGAACTTCCTGCAGCCATCTCAAGTCACAGGAGCGCCTTATATTATGAAACTGTCAATGGAAAAAAGTCTTACATTTTGAAACAAAGAGAGTGGCCGGCTGAGACTGAGCAGGAAGTCAGTTGTTAACCTAGCCCTCCTTGGCTCGTTGTCATGCTGGGTCACTTGGGTGCCCTAACACATGCTTGGTTGCACACGTGGCAGAAAGCCATTGAGCCCGCACAATTATGTGCGCAGGGGCCCCTGAAGGTAGATCGGCAGGTCTATATAGCTGGTCCACAAACTGCTAAAAGACTTGCAGATATAGGCTGCGTTGTGTGTTTCTGTGTGGCAGAGTAGGGTTCACTTGTAGCCGAACCGTTCAAGAACATTTCTACTTTCTTACTTAACTTAGGCTGTCTCCAACAGACTTGGCTCTTGTTTGGCTCTTAAACAGAATATTCTCTGTCACGTGTGCGAACACCATCTCAAAGCACCAAGCAAGCATCAAGCCTCCAACAGCTTGGCTTTTGCTTGGCTCTTAGCGTGGGTCCCACACTCCTAACCACCAACCAAACACCAAGCAAGAGCCAAGCACTCCAATGGTTTGGCTCTTGCTTGGCTCTATACAATTTAACAATTATATATTCAACGAATTTGTATTAATTCATTAAATTCAATATTACCAATATATTAATATATTACCTACGAAATTAAATTCGATATTTGCGACAAAAAAAATAAATTCGACATTTTGGATTTAAAAATGCACTTAAAAAAATAGATATTAAAATTCGAATAGCGGTACATGACATAATTGCGAAATACAAAAAAAATTAAATTTGCAAACAAATGCCTACTACAAAATCCGGTAAGATGCTACTCGTCGGTGTTTCCTTCGAAACGTTGCCAAATGTGCTCGATCAAGTCTCTTTTGAGTTGTGTGCGTGGGTTGTGCACGGATGGCAGTATTTCTTCGAAGTACATCTTCGAATAAAGGTGTACCCCCAGAGTGAATCACAGGCGCTACTACCGTGGATGTGTCCGGATGATCATTGTAGTCATAGTTGGCGGCATTGTCGTCGCGCTCGTTCTCTATGATCATATTGTGCAAGATCACGCAAGCCCGCATGATCTTCGTGAGAGTTGACTGTCGCCAAAATCGTGCCGCACCGTGCACGATGGCAAATCGAGACTGTAGAACTCCGAAAGCCCGCTCAACATCTTTTCTCGCTCCTTCTTGCTGTTGTGCAAACAACCGATCTTTCACCGTCTGTGGGAGGGGTATCGTCTTCACAAAGACAGCCCACTTCGGGTATATACCATCGGCGAGATAATACCCCATGTTGTACTGTCGGCCGTTGACAGAGTACTGAACATGAGGAGCCCGCCCTTTCAACACATCGGTGAATAAGGGTGATTGGTTTAGCATATTGATGTCGTTGTTGGAGCCTGCAACACCAAAAAAAGCATGCCATATCCAGAGATCATACGAAACTACCGCTTCAAGTATAATCGTCGGGACTCCATAATCTCCACGAGTGAATTGACCTTTCCATGCTACGGGACAATTTCTCCATTCCCAGTACATGCAATCAATGCTTCCTAGCATACCTGGAAAGCCACGGGACTCTCCTTGTTGCAGTAAGCGGTGGGTATCGTCGACGGTGGGGCTGCGAAGATATTGGTCGCCAAATATGTCGATGACACCCTGTACGAAGTGCTCCAAGCATTGAATCGCCGTAGACTCCCCAATCCGCACGTACTCATCGACGGCATCGGCGGGGCCACCGTACGTGAGCATACGCATTGCTGCGGTGCACTTCTGTAAAGGGGACAGTCCACGGCGATTAGTGGCATCCCTTCTTTCGGTGAAGTAGGGGGACCACCCACCTAGAGCTTCAACGATGCGGAGAAAGAGGGGTTTCGCCATCCGAAAACGCCGGCGGAAGATACTGTCAGGGTAGACGGAATATTCGGAGAAGTAGTCGGCGAGGAGCCGTTGATGCCCCTCTTCGCGATCTCTGTCAATATATCTCCTATTGCTGCTTCGGCGGCGTCCGCGAGATGATGAAGCATCAAGTCGGGCGTAAAGACCGGCGATGATACGATC
The DNA here is from genome assembly GCA_019359835.1 of Pharus latifolius. Classification (NCBI taxonomy): domain Eukaryota; kingdom Viridiplantae; phylum Streptophyta; class Magnoliopsida; order Poales; family Poaceae; genus Pharus; species Pharus latifolius. The sequence continues at coordinate 11,149,526 of CM033322.1, forward strand.
TTCCTCCTCCTCCTCCTCTATGAATTCCACTAAGAAATCCTCAATTTGGTTCATGGCATCCTCCTCGGAGCTATGTGTGCTGGAACTAGAGCTAGAAGACATTTTATGAGTGGCTAATGAAACTGGGTTTTTAAAGAGCTACGCCGTTTGAGAAGATAGTTGGATAGTGAAGAGAAGTTTTGCGGAGGGGGTGAATATATAGACAAAGAGTCCAACGGCTATATTACAACGGCAATATTCCAACGGCTATATTCCAACGGCTATATTTGAACGACAATTTTCGAACGTCTATTTTGCAACGGCTATATTCCAACGACTATATTTGAACGACAATTTTTGAACGTCTATTTTGCAACGGCTATATTCCAACGGCCAGATTCCATAGTTGGATATCAGAGTAAAATTAAGTAGAAAATCATATATAGATTAATAACAGAGGATACATAGTTGGCTACAAGACATAATTCAAAATAAAATAACTAATCATCGCCAGCATTAAGTTTGTCCCTTAGAATCTTCAGCCCTGCATCGTACTCCGCTTTTTGCGCATCGTCGAAGATGGATTTGTCGAGACTCATCATTTTCGTGTACGCCTTATACAAGGCGGATCTTTCCTTCGCCTTCGCCAAGGCGCGCAAGTTATCTGACATACGGAGTATGTCCTTCCTCTTCTCGGCTCGGTTGGATTCATTTTGTATGAAGGCATCGAGATCTGCTCTCGCTGCCGACGTAGAATCCTGCGAGTCATCAACCTTTCCCTTACCTCTGCGCTTCGCCTTAGCAGAGTCTCGTCCTTCCGGCCGTGTCTGCGCTGGTGGCACGTCATCGTTGTTGGACGATGACGTGTATGTGCCCGACTCGGACAATCTGCTTCTTTTATTGGGAGGATCAACATAAGCTGCGGACCACTTAGGTTGACCGCGAACCGCCGTCCACCAATGATCCAACACAAACAGATGACCCATCTCCGTCTTGTACATCTCGCGGGCCTGCGCCATGAGTTGGTCGTCTGAACGACCGCTGGCATAGACTTCCTTAAGTCAGAGCCAAACACCGTTGAATTGGACCACCTTTTTATTTGTTCGTTGCCAGTGGTCCTTACAGTGTTTGGTCTCCCTTCTCCTACTTGCCGGCACGGTGTTGTTGTATGCCGTTGTTACGTTGCCCCAGTACATGTCGCACTTCCTATTGTTTCCATCAATAGGATCGAGCGAATTGTTGAGCCAAGAGCTAATCTGCATGTAGTTAAAAAAATTTGGATATCGAAGTCGACCTAAATATATTTCTTTCATAGCACTCGTGTATGAAAATTCAAAATGTTACCAGTTTGATATCGTCATCGTTGGACCACGGTAAGCGCTTCGACTTTCGGCCAACATCCACAACATCTCTGGTGTTGGTGTCATCGACGACAGGTCGGGCCTCCAGATCGGCCGGAGCATAGTCTGGAGTACCGTTATCGGAGACAGACCCAGAGTGCGGCTGAGGTGGGGAAAACTGCGGACATGTCGGTGGCATGCCGACAAAATGAAAATTTTGGCTATATTGTGGGGGCGGTGGAATTGCGTGGCCGTGTGGTGGATATGGACGATAATTTTGGCTATATTGTGGATATGGCTGGTAATTCGGTGGATACGGTTGGTAATTGGGTGGATACGGCTGGTAAGTCGGTGGCTGCGAAAAACCGGGTTGCTGTTGGGTGTTTGGGGTTTCAGTGTTTTCACCGGGAGATTGGGAACCAAGCCAATTAACGAAACCGCCAGGTGGATTAGAATCCATGTGAAATTTCTGGAAATTTTCGTAGTAATTTTGGAGGGGTTTTGGTTGTGGATGGATGAAGAAGTGTGAGTGAAAATGGTGAAATGGCATGTCTTTATATAGGGGAGAGCTGAGAAAAATTTCAGTGATTTTTTGTGATTTTTTTGGAATTTTTTGGAATTTTTTATGATTTTTTAGGGCAAAAATGAATTAAAAATCACTCAAACGGCTATTTTTAAACGGCTGGAAAAAAACGGCTATTTTTTCTGAGGCTGACAGGTGGGGCCCGCATTTATTCTCTCCTCAACGGCTCCTTTTCCTAATTAACTCGCTGACATGTGGGCCACCAGAAATCCGGCAGCCTCTAGGGCTTAATTAATTCGGTATATAAATATTTGATTTAATATATACGCGGTTAAAACTTGTACGGTTATTTCGTTTACAGCATTCAATGGCAGGTGGGCCACTAAATGTCCCGGCCCCACATGTCATGGACTTAAGCTACGCGTGTAGGCGTCCTAAAAATCCACAACGCGGCACAGCAGATAGTGGTGGGCCCCACGCGGTTTTAAATGCCGTGCGACGCGGCTGAAGCTTTCACCTCCTCTATGACATGTGGGGTTGCGTCCCATGGGGTCCACACGTCAGTGAAAGGGGTCGATAATTACGCGGTGCACGTGGGATCTGACACCTGCACGGAAAACGTGTGCGTGGGGCCCACCACTATCTTAACTGCGACAATTTAACCGTGCCCTCAATCAATGACAGGTGGGCCCTTTTATTTTCTGGTCCCACATGTCAGACAATTTTTCACGCGGGTAGGTTTCGTCGGCTGTGTTCTCGGTGGGGCCCGCAAACCGCGTCGCTTCGCGTCTTCGTCTTCTCCAACGGCGCCGCGTCGTCGCCGCGAGCTGAGCTCGCATTTGCCTCGTCCCGGAGCACGCACGCGTCCACTCGCGTCGAGCAAGCAGCAAGCAAACGTCCGCCGCCGTCGACGCGAGCCCGCGCTGCCGTCGCCGTTGGAGGTAGCCTTATGGCTGAACTGAACTCTAACGGCAGGATAACTTAAATTTGTACAATAGTAGCATACATTAATTTGCGTTCTGAAATCACAATTCTGGGTCCAGATAAGACAGAGCAGTACAACAAACTTGAAGAGAAATGGGAAATTTTAACAATAACATAGTAGGGATGGAAACAAGCCATGGCAAGAAGCAAGTTTTTCACATTGGCATCTCATAACAGCAGGAGCAGCTTAAGACCTGCTCTTGAATGGAATTGCTCTGATAACCACCTGGTGGTAGATGGCAGCCAGGGTAGCACCGATGAGGGGCCCAACCCAGAAGATCCACTGCAAAACAAGAATTTGAGAGAGTTATCAGTACCAATTCTCCATTATTTCCTTACTAATGATAGGCTTAATTCGCAATTCGCTTGTACTAATGTGCAAAAATGCCATTATATCCTAGATGGTAGTTGTCTAGTCATTCAGCATTTCCTTCCAGATTAGAGTACACTTTTCATAATTAAAGTACTACCAAATCCTTATAAATGATATGCCGTCATGTTTGCTCCTCTGTATATTAGCTATCTACGTGATTACTACTGGTATTTGGCTAGATTGATCAAATTAGACTTTTCAGATTACGGGTAGCAGCATTTTTGAAACCAATAAAAAAATTAGTAACTAGAATGAGTCCTGCAAGTTGGCTACTGTAAAAGAAAAGCCTTTTACTGGTGGTGTGAAATCAAATCAATGGTCCAGCTAGCAAGTAGCTGAGAGGAAGGAGAAGGAGGTGGTTGTTCACTCACATGGTCATCCCAGGCATGGTCCCTGTTGTAGATAATGGCAGCCCCAAGGCTCCTGGCTGGGTTGATTCCAGTGCCTGTGATTGGAATAGTGGCCAGGTGGACCAAGAACACTGCAAACCCAATTGGCAGTGGGGCAAGGATCTGTTTTTTTTTTTCACCAAGAATCCATGCAACCATTTAACCATACATATCAAAAAATACAGGATCATACTTGTAAGATGCATTGGCCTTTCTAGGAGTAGGTGTGGTACTTACAGGAACATGGGAGTCCCTGGCGTTGCGCTTGGCGTCGGTGGCGGAGAAGACGGTGTAGACCAGGATGAAGGTGCCGATGATCTCGGCGCCGAGGCCGTCGCCCTTGGTGTAGCCGGAGGCGACGACGTTGGCGCCACCGCCTTTGCTCATGTACAGCCCCTTCTGGAAGCCCTTCACCACGCCGGCCCCGCAGATGGCCCCCAGGCACTGCATCACTATGTAGAACAGGGCCCTGATCAGGGACAGCTTCCTGGCCAAGAACAGCCCGAAGGTCACCGCCGGGTTGATGTGCCCACCTGTTGCAGCAATTACCAGTCAAGAACAGAGGAGTTTAAAGAAGCAACAAAGAAGTGAGTGAGGAGGGGTGGGTGCGTACCGGAGATGCCGGCGGTGCAGTAGACGAGAGCAAAGATCATGCCGCCGAAGGACCAGGCGATGCCCTGGATGCCGACGGTGGCGCACTTGGAGGGGGAGTTGGAGACGCCCATGACGGTGAGGATGGTGATGTAGAGGAAGAGGAAGGTGGCCATGAACTCCGCGATGCCGGCGCGGTAGAAGGACCAGGACTTGAGCTCGCCGAGCTCGAACAGCGGCGCAGGAGGAGGCTCCTTGTAGTCCTTCTCCTCGCCCGAGCCCTGCGCCGCCATGCCGATTGGCTGCCTCTCCGAGAACTTGTTGGCGCCCTGCCGGACGTCCTCCTCCTTCCCCTCCATGGCTTCTTGCAGCAGTAGCAGCAAGTAGTGTAGCTGAAATGGTTTGTGTGTGTGAGAGCCAGGGTTGCAGTGGAGACGAAGAGTGTTTTATAGAGGGAATTGTGGGGAACTATGGAGGTGGCTCTGGAAAGTAGAGGGGTGATGTGGAGTACAAGGTTGGGTGTGGGGACAATGACAGGAAGGGGGGGTTGAGATGGTGAGGAAAATAAATTGGGCATGAAGTTTATCCTGTGGGAAGGACTTTAGTATAGTTGAATTTTTGTATTCTAACTCATCTAAAACTATTAACGTGAAATCTAATTATTTCGAATACTTTCTTATACATAGAAAATTTTCTATGTAATTTTGGTGAAATGAGATAGATAATAATTGTCTTGTTGGTTTTGTTATTATCTTTAACTTTCTTTTTGGAGTTTACATTTTTTCAGTTCTGGAGTTTCTGCACAAATGTTGAAGTAAATCCTGGGTAACTGCCTGAAATTACAGCATTTTTTCATGATGAGACACATAGCAGTAGGTCAGTAGTTGATGGTGTGGAGCTCCACTTTAGCTTCTTTTGAGTTTATGTTAAGAGTAAATCTAATTTGATATGACTAGTTTCAAATTTTGATTTTGGATGCGTTTGATCCTTTGGGCTAGACATACCTAACATTCTTAGGCGCTTAAAAACAAGAACCTGACAGTCTAAGGCATGCCTTGTCGCCTGCAGCTGACATCGCTCTACTATTCCTCTATCACCGCCGCTGCTACTCGCTTGCAGCCTCCGCCTCTGTCCGCCACCACAATTGTCTACCTTCTGCACTGCCGTTGTGTGGCACTCTGTCCATTCAGTTCTTTGCCCATTTCACCAACCTCGCCTGCCTCTAAACGTTGCTCCGACAAACAGCACACCCTTGCTTGACTTCCTTTTCTCGCTTCGAAGGATTCCTTTCAGCAGAGGACTCGGAAGCGATATTGCCGATTAGCAATTTACGCTAATGACCTCTTTTCGCTGTTGATGTCATTATTCAGTGGAGGAGCATAATTATCTTCCAAGGCAAGGACCCATTATGCCCCGTGAATTGGACGGATGATGTAACGTGAACGTAATTACACTAGGCTATCTCGATCATTCAGCTACTTCCCTAAAGTATCACGAATATATGTATCGACATATAGCATAGATATATAATTGTCGTGTAATTCGTTGGAAACGTTGGTGAACTCACGCTCTGTATAGCCTATTTATTTTGTTCGTATGTGTGGAACAAAAACTCACGGTTTATAAATACAGAATTCAAATTAATTTTTTAGCTCATAGGTCTAACCGACTTAAGTTATCTCGGCTCATCAATTCCAACTGAGCTAAGTCAAGATTGGCTAGCTCACTCAGTCTCAATTTTAGTTATGTTCAAAATAAGCGATTCATATATTCTCTCACTTTTAAAATTTTCTCTATTTTCATATTTTTATGGGTAAGATTTTAGTGTTATTTTGTAACTTTGGTTTTCAGCTCAGCACCCACATCAAACCAAATCGGCGGTAGTGGAAAAGGAGGACCAGCGGGCAGCGGCCATTGGGTGGTTGTGTTGCAGCTTGTACCGTCCGTCCTATTGACTATTGAGTATATCCAAAGGAAAAAGGTGAGAATAAATACTTACTGTGACTTAACGAGCTGCAAAAGAGTACTTGTTACCCTGAAAAATTTCTCGCATCGGCCTTCCTGTCAAAAAGAGCCTGTGAGTTCTCGACTGCTCCTCATGGCTTGGAACTGTATGCAGCCTTGCACGGCCTCCTGCATTCAACACGGAGGATTCGTATCGGTCTACTACTGTTCAATTCACAACGCACCAGCGGCAGGCTTGTAAACATCAGTTTAAGGGTCTATTTAGTATTATGGTGTATCTAAAAAATAGTATAATCATTTATTTGACTGATATTTATACCTATATTTATCAAAAAAACAACCGTAAAATATTACTATCTCCTCAAAACAAAGTCTGATATTTTTTTTTCCAACTACAGTGAAACTACAATAAAATCTTTAATTCAAATTATTTTTGACACATTGATTTACTATCAAGTCTTGATGGAACTAACAACAACACTAATTTTCTCAAAAATATATAACTTTGTTTATGATAGTTTTTCAAAAAGTGATTTTTTTAAAAATATTTTGTCACCTCACCTCACCGCAAATGCTAAACACAAGCTAAATGAAGACAAGCGAGATTTTACAATGTCTGAAGCCTCTCATGAGACATTTGGAACTTCTTTGAACGTCAATCGAAGCTTATACAATCGTAAAGGCATGTTTGTGCTTAGATGTTGTCATTTGTTATATTTTCTAACTGACTTACACAACAACAATATCTTTCTATCAGTAAATTACACTCCGAATCCTTAAATTTGTGCAGTTATGTTAGTTAGGTTATTGAATTTGAAATTTAGTTTGATAGGCCCCTAAATTTTTCAACTATTTCATTTAGGTCTATTTGTAAAAAAAAATTAAAAAATAGTGTAACTTTGTGATGTAGCACTTATAAGTTAGCAATAACACGCCATAGCAATTTTTCACGTCAGTTTTTTTATAATATAACACATGGAAATGGAGAATGAAAATATGAGTGTATGACATTATTTTGATTAAATATCTAGAAAGTACAAAAGAGATAATACAAGTTCAAGAATTAAAAAGTATGTGGCGATAAAATGCAAAATTTATATTTAATTCCAATTCTTAGCTGACAAAATTTGACAAATTTAAGGATCAAATTGATTAAGGTAGACAAGTATATGGACTTAAGCAAGATAAGTTTAAATTTATAGAGCTAAGTGATGCAATCGCATAAATTCAAAAATCTACCATATAATTTGCTCTAAATATTTTCTAACATACCCACAACACCATAGCTCACCCTAGACAGAATGTAAAGGCTGGGAGAGGATTTTGTGGATGGTGGTAGAGAGGCATTGAGCCAGCAACACAGGAGATGACCGTTGGAAGAAAGGACACGCTCCTCTGTCCTTGTTGAAACCGCCCGTCTTTTCTCACACCAACGGTCCTGCAAGTGCAACTGCATCACTTCGTTACATCTCAGTCACCGGCCATCGCATCTGCACCACAACCACTAGTCTCTCTCCCTCTCTCAAACGCGAGCGCGCGCGCACAAATTTCAAGTCTTTTGCCGCCCAGATCTAGGACGGTGTCACCAACCTAGTTTTGCATTTAGGCAACGCCCATATTAGTGTGGTGCAGAGTCTAGTGCGTAGTGCGATATTCCAATATATTTGGAACCTTTCTTTAATCTCATTTTTGAAGCCGTAATGTCACCAACAGGCCAAAGTAGCACAACTCTTATTGACGAGAGATCACCACAAAGCATGCATACAGTAATACCTCATGGAGAAGGAATGCTTTGTTTGTCTAGTCAAGCTAAGCCACCCACATACACACCACCATCCATCACCGTATCAGTTGATTCCCGTGTATTTATTAATGCGTGAAAAACCGAAACAAAAAGGAGGAATCAATTGGGCATGGGAAGACAACTAACTAATTAGCGCTTCCTTCACAACTCTACCTGTCTGTCACACACGACAGCGTGCATGAGACGAAATACCTTGGTCCACTGCCAAGTGCCAACCAGCCTTAATTTTGGCGACAAGTCGGTGGTTTGGATACGAGCTGCGACGTACTTCTGATCCTGTTGGGCTCTTGCATGGTTCATGTGCCACAACTCTGACATGTCTTTGCCTTCTACCGCTCTTACTGTTTACCACTTTTTGTCTCCCTGTCTTGTTCGGTGAAAATCCCTGTCACCACTATAACGCAACTTTAGTGCTAGCTGCTCAATGAATGAAGATAGTACTAGATCAGTTCTGAAAATCTCTGTAACATAAAAAGCAAAATTCAATTTTTGGCCCCTTAAGTTTAAGGATGGGATTCTTTGTCTTTAGCAAAGATAGAGAGTATTGTTTTTTAAAAAATCTTAATCATATAGTCAAATTTTTGAATGATTAATTAAAATTGTTATCTATAGTTAAATTTTTAATTATCTAGATTGATTTAGAAGAAAAATTGAGATAATTAATTATCTTGTGAGAATTTTAAACTTCTCACTTATCTTTACTTATATTATTAATTTCTGATCTAACAGTATAAATTGAGAGAAATATACGTTTCTTTTTGTTATCTAAAGTAGATAGTACAAATCCTAAATTTAGCACCAGAAGCATTTTAGCGCTAGAACTTTAATTAGAAGTTATATAAGTAATACTTCTATATTTTTTAAAAATTAAATTATACAAATTTTAAAGTATTGAAGTTAGTAGTAAAGTAGTATATAGTTGCAAATCAAAGTCTTAATTTACTTTAAAAATTATGCAATTTATTTTTTTAAAGTATTAAAATACTTCCCAGATAATATTTTAGACCCTAAACTTTCAGGCCCTCGGGGATTGGTTGAAATTAAACATCTCGAGTCACTGGTGAGTGGTACTGAGTCCCGACTGGTTGGTAACTAGGAAACTTAACAGAATTGGCAAATTTGTTTACAAAGGGGTTAGGGACACATTAAAGAAAAGGAATGGTAATACCATTCAAGCATATGAAACTATACTTTGATCCTGTTTGTCGAGTGCATGCAACTCCAAAGTAGACGCGAGTATAATTAGGTATGTCTGAGTCCGATCAGGTTTGCTCTGAACTGACTTGAGATTATGTTTAGATCGAGTTTCCTTGCACCTAAGCTAAGACTCCTAAAATTGAAAAGACCAGAATGAACTCAACCCAACACGATTTTGAGTGTGACAGGATTGAATCGGACTTTCCTGACATGTATATTGAGTTGAGTTGGGTCAAACTTGAGTTGGCCTAGAATACTTAGATTTTTTGCCTACTCAATTCGAGTCGAAAATATTTAGGTCTAAACTTGAGAGTGTAAAATATTTGGTCTTTTTTTATTGTGAAGGTTGGCAGGTAAGAGGAAAAAATTCTTATATAATAATAACCTGAATTTGAAATCTAGATAATAAAAAACTCTTCATTTAACTAAAAACTGTCCTTCGCCTGACAAAGATTTTGTGAAGTCTGTGACAAAACGAGCGTGCCAATGGTTATGGGCAGCAAGTAAAAAAACGCGGCCTAGTAAGCCACACATATCTTACAGCCCATGGGCCTCTCTACTCCACAGTTGGAGCCCAGTCCAAGGTACAATGGTGGGGACGCCACAGTGACGACCCTGGAATTTGCAGACTCTGATTGGATAAAATATCCGGGCCCACAGAACGTTCCCATCAAAACTATGGTCGCCGCCGCCGCCGCCGGACGTGAGGCGCTTTCTCCTGGTCTCTGCCCCAATCCCTCGCGCCCCTCCACTCTCACTGACAGGCGGCGCCCCACACGCATTCGCATAGATGTTTCATGTGGACCCGCAGTTCAGAGACGTGACGCCACCGGGCAAACCAAGCGGAGCGACCAATGGCGAGGAAGGAAAGCGGCAGGAAGCCGTCGTCATCGTCGTACAAATGGACGACCCGTTCTCCTTCCAACCCCCTGTCTCTACCTCCTCACCACCTCGGCGCAACAAATGGAGCTCTGCCTCAGCACAGCCCGCTTCGCCGCCGCCTCCTCCTCCGTCTCCGGCCGCGGCCTCCAGTCCTTCCCGCCTCTGCCCCCTCTCGCTCTCTGCGTAAGTCACTTCTGCCTGGTCGAGATAAATTCCCGTTTAGTTAGTTGGAAAACGTATGTTGTGCGATTTTGGAGGTTGCAGAGGTCATGAACAATTCAATTATGGTTGTAGGGGCTTGTGATATGCCAACTGAAAACCTTGTGTGCGACATGCTGCTAATAATTGACAGTTTTTGTAGATTCAGAAGCAGCTAAGTGATCGCGTGTTCTCCATCTCCGGACAAGGCCCTGTTGCACCGAGGCACCGGGCTTCCACTCTGATGGCGAATGCATACAAGTATGTAGTTTTGTTCACAACTTGAGATTATGCAAAACAGCTGATTTGTAGTATATAAGGCACAATTAGGTGAAGCAGATGTAACGTTAAATTGGAAAATAACATTGTTACATGGAAAATGTAAACTTAGAAGGAAGTATAGGCAATAATCATGATAAAGGTTCTCTTTTACTACTTACAAATGAGAAAAGCAAAGGAAAAATATAGCAACTTGAAATTGTGGATAGTATGCGCAAAAGGCGCTGAACTCTTGTTAGATAAAAATGAAAGTAAGCAAAATCAATCAACCAAAATAATCAAGAACAGAACACAAAATTTAATAGGAAAAAAACCCTTAAGAAAATAAGGAAAAAATCCTGAACGCAAACGTTAGAATCACCGTAAAAAGTATGAGTACATGAAAGGATCTCTTGTCTTCATAATATAATATAGAAATATGAAAAAGTGACATGCATAAAGAGTCTTCCTTCCGGCATTTATATAGTCTTAGAGTGAAAACAAGTTGTAGTAGGACACCTATTTTGGTTGGAATAAAATTTTGAAATGAAAAAGATATGAATCGAAAAAGTATTGGATTTGAAGGCATAACTAACAATTTCTATTTTGACTCAAAATCTATAAACTGCTTACTGCCATAGAGCCTTAAGGGGCATTTAGTTACTATGAATACCAATCAAGTACAAGCAATGCTTAAACTTGGAACTAAAAGTGACTTCTTGAGTATATCCGCAGAATTGTCATCTATATGCACATTTGTCGCTGTAATTTGACTTGTAGCAACAGCGTCACGGATAAAATAATATTTTACATCAATGTGTTTGGTTTTATCAACTTAGTTAAATAAAGAGCACTCTGACTATCACAATAAACAGTATTAACATCCTGAATAACACCAAATTCAGAAACAAAACCACACAACCAAATAGCTTCCTTTGCACCTTCATTGGTTGAAATATATTCAACTTCAATATTAGAGAGTACAATAATTTATTGAAATGAAACTTTCGACCTGATAGAAGAGCCACAAAGAGAGAGATATAACCAAAAATAGGCCTTCGTCTATCAATATCACCAACAAAATTAGAATCAACAAACCTAATAGCATTATTTGCTTCACCTTATTTTCATCGAAAACCAAGCCAAAATCAGAAGTCTCTTGTAAATAACGAAGAATCTATTTAACAGTATTCTATTGCTCCCTGCGAGGATTATGCATAAATCTGCTAACAACACTAACAACATGAGCCAAATTAGATTTAATGCATGCCATAGCATACATGAGACTACAAATAGCACTTGAATAAGAAACATGAGACATTCTTCCTTTACTTCATCATTAGGGCGTTGATCTGAAGATAATTTAAAATGTGTTGCAAAAGGTGTAGATACGTATTTGTAATCATTCATATTAAATTTATCAAGTATCTTCTCAACATACTTTTTATGAGACAAGAATAATTTTCCAACTTGACAATTTCTATGAATTTTCATGGCAAGAATTTTCTTAGCTACACCAAAATCTTTCGTATCAAACTCATGACTAAGTTGAGCCTTCAACTAGTTAACCAAAGATTTTTCACGAGAAGTAATTAATATATGATCAATATATAATAGCAAATACACAAAAGACCCATTAGAGAATTTCCTGAAGTATAAATAGTTATCATAATTACAGCGAGCATAACCTTGTGCAATCATAAAAGAATCAAATTTCTTATACTACTGCCTTTGAGTTTGCTTAAGACCATAAAGAGATTTCTTTAAATGACAAAATAAATACTCTTTAACAAGAGAAACAAAACCCTTAGATTGTTGCATAAAAATCTCTTCTTCCAAATCTCCATGTAAAAAGACAATTTTCACAACAAGTTGCTCTAATTCCAAATTGAACAAAACAACAAAAACAAATAAAATCCGAATAAAAGAATGGCGAACAACAAGAGAGAAAACTTCATTACAATCAATACCCACTCTTTGATGGAAGCCTCTTACCACTAGCCAAACTTTCCGTCTTGCATGTTCAACTCTAGGGATACCATCCTTTTTCTTGTAAATCTATTTGTAACTTAAAAGTCTCTTACCTTCAGAAAGCTCTACCAAATCCTAAGTGTTATTTTTGTGAAAGATCTTAATCTCTTCATTCATTGTTGTTAACCACTTAAAAGAGTTATAATAAGAAACAACTTAAAAGAGTTATAATAAGAAACAACTCTTCAGAATAAGAAGGCTCAAAAAGTTTCACTAATGTCTTGTGCAACAAGAAGGGCATAAGCTGCCAATTTATCAATGTCACGATATCTAATTGACAATTAGTATTTCTCTTTGGTCTATCTCGAGAAATACAATGATCACGAGTGATAGAAAATACTGTATCAGAATTAGGTTGTGGGGAAGAATCAACTTTTGAAGTGGATGGCTCTACCTCAAACTCCATCTTTTTTGAGTAATCTCTTGCACACATTTATGAGAGCAAACAATAAGATCTTTTTTAGAGGAACATAAAGAATCTTCATTAAAAGTCACATCACCACTAATAATCAACTTGCAAGAATCATAACACCATAAAAAGTAACCTTTAACATCAGAACCATAACCAACAAATATGTATTTCTGTGTTCTAGGCTCTGGCTTTCTATTGTTAATATAAACACAAGCAAGACAGCAAAAAATTCTCAATTTGGAGTAATCAACAAGATTATGTGACCAAGTCTTTTCTAGAATTTTGTATTCAATAGATGAATATGGAGAGCACTTTACCAAATAACAAGCTGTAGAAATAGTTCAACCCACAACTCACATTGATGCCACAAACCTGCATTTAAGAGCATGCAACAATTTCTCTCAGGAAGTGTTCGGTTCATATATTCTGCAATACCATTTTGTTGAGACTTTCTTGAAACAATGAGATGTCTAACAATATAATTATCTGCATAGAATTTTGAACTCACCTTCACAAAACTCTAGACCATTGTCAGTTCTGAGTTTCGTGGTCTTTTGGCCTGTTTAGTTCTCAACAAGAACTTTTCATCTTTTGAAAATTGAAAAGGCTTCTTTTTTGTGTTTCAGAAAATAGATCCAAACTTTATATGAAAAGTCATCAATAAAAGATATCATATAACGACATCTACCAAGAGAAGGAACTTTGGAATGATCCTAAAGATCAAAATGAATATAATTAAGAATTTCTTTAGTTTGATGAGTTGTAATAGAAAACTTAACTTTTTTCTGTTTGCAAAAAACACACAGAATTCAACTTACCAATATCATTACTACATAAAAGTCCTTTCTTACTTAAAAGATGTATACATTTCTCACTCATGTAACCAGACGTATGTTCCACAACTTGGTAATGTGAGGATCAGATAAAGATATGAAAATAACTACAGCTTATGTAAACTGTAGAGCCTTGCAAATAATAGAGACTATATATTGGGATAGTTTTCATCACAAGTGCACCTTGAGAAATCTTAAAAACACCATTTTCACTTGTATACTTGTGCCCCGAAGCTTCTGTAGTGCTTAATGAAATAAGATTTTTCTTCGTCTTAGGAACATAGCAAACATTAGTTAAAATTCTGACAACACCATCATGGGTTTTAATCTGCACAGAACAAATTCTCAAAATTTCCAACAAATTCTCAAAATTTCCAACGAAGACTCATCTCTAATCAAAACATCACCACTAACAACAGCCTCATAAGTAGAAAATTAATCTTTATGAGGGAAAACATGAAAATTACATGTAGAATCAATTACTCATTTGGTTTGACACATCAATTGTGAAGTAGTAATTAAAACCTTACCATTAGAATCAGTTTCAAAAACACTAGCCTCGACAGGTATTTCAGATGGTTGTTTCTAATTTTCTCTTTTTTGTTTATTCTTTAACCTAAAGCAACAAGAAATTTCATGTCCAGACTTTTTACAGTAACGACAATGTTGGATTTACTCTCCCCCCCCCCCCCCCCCCCCCCCCCCCCGTGATTTAGATATGGATTTCAATCTAATAAAACTACCTGTAGCATTATATCGACCTCTAACAATCAAATCCTAAGCCTTTCCTTCAGAACAAGAATCAACATCAAAATTTTCCTTATATAATAGATTTGACTTAACAACCTCAAAATCCAGGGTATCATAATTTTCATAAAGCATAATTTTTTTGAAGTGTTTATAGGTAGAGGTAGAGAGAACCAATAATATAGTTTTATCTTCGCCCTTAATTTTCATGTTTAGATTCTTGAGATCTATGATAATGGAATTAAACTCATTAAGATGAGATTGAATGGTAGTACCTTTGACCATGCAAAGTGTATATAAACGTTCTTTGAGACAAAGCTTGTTGAGAGACTTTTCATCATAAATATAAAATGACTCCAATTTGCACCACAGATGTACAGTTTTAAGACACATGAACAACTTTACGCAAAACATCCTTAGACAAACAAAATTGTATAGCTGAAGAAGCCTTCTCATCTAACTCATCCCATTTGTCATCGGTCATGATTGCCGGCTTGCTTGATTTATCAACTAGGGCTTTCTTTGCACCAATTTGAGTAAGAATGGTTTTCATCTAAACCTGTCAAATAGAAAAACTAATCGTACCATCGAACTTCTTAATGTCAAATTTAGTAGATGGCATCCTGAAGAGTAAGCAGATGCTTGGTAAATTCAGTAAAATTGATTAGGACCAAGCCCGTACAGCCACCTTGCAGGATGGGCAATCAACGGCTTGAAGTCTGTACAAGCAAAGGCATGCAACATAGGCTCAAAATCTGTGCAACCAAGAAAAGGAAATTTGGAATAAGAAACTTGGTTGATTTGGCAAGATTGAATTCGTGTAACCGAAAAAAAGCGGAGCAGAAAGAATCGGCAATTGACTGAAATCTAACTTGGCTCTAATACTACTTATTACAAAAAAATCTAAGCAAGCAAAACCAATCAACCAAAATAATCAAGAACAAACGACACAAGAATTTATCAAAGAAAAATCCTCAAGAAGAATAGGAAAAAAACCTGAGCGACTAACAACGGAATCACCATAAAAAATATAAATACACGAAAGAATCTCATTCTTATAATACAATGTGGAAATATGAAAAAATGACTCGTATAAAGAGTCTCTTCCAAGTATCTATTTGTAGTTTTAGAGTGAAATCGAGTTGTAGTAGAACATCTTTTTTGATTGAAATAAATATTTTCAAACAGAAAGGATAAGGATGCGAAAAAATTTTGGATTCGGAGACATAACCAACACTTATGTAGTTACTTGGGCTGTTCTGCTCTGGGCATTGCCCGTTTTGCTGGATAGTGTTGATGCAAGTTGTGTGTTTCAGCACAGGAACTCCAGACCTGGTGGACTTCAACTGGGAGATCCTTGAGTTTGAGCCGGTGCCAACGGACTTTATGTATATCATGAAATGTTCTTCAGATGGAGTGTTCACCAAAGGTGAGTTGGTGCCGTGTGGGCCAATCGAGCTGTGCCCCGCTGCTGCAGTGTTGAATTATGGTCAGGTTTGTTTAATTGCCATGATCTTGCTTGCAACTTGCATGAATCACCTTCTGATTTAAGAATGGTGGTTTATGAAATTAACTGCATTCATTTAAAATGTGCACTTTTCTCTTTATTTCCTCCATTCTTTTGTGAATGGTCTAATACTTTTTATAACTTCTGCAGGGGTTACTTGAAGGTCTGAGAGCACATAGAAAAGAAGACGGGTCGATCCTACTTTTTCGCCCTGATGAAAATGCGTTTCGGATGAGAATTGGTGCAGATCGATTATGCATGCCTGCACCGAGTGTAGAGCAATTCGTAGAAGCTGTTAAGCTAACTGTTTTGGCGAACAAACGCTGGGTAAGGACATTTGTTCGTGATAACAATATGTAATGCATCTTTCCTTCTCATAAGTTACATGCTTTGTCGTAGGTACCTCCTACTGGCAAAGGTTCTCTGTATATCAGACCACTGCTCATTGGAAGTGGGGTTGTTCTTGCAGTTTCACCTGCCCCGCAATATACATTTGTTGTGTTTGTTTGCCCAGTTGGGAACTATTTTAAGGTAGGAGAGTTTTATCTGCTTATTTCCTGCATATTCTTGCTACTATACTTTATCTAGTTAGTTGCCTTTACTTTCAGGGTGGTTTATCTCCAATTAGTTTGTTAGCTGAAGAAGAATATCATCGCGCTGCACCCGGTGGAACTGGTGATATAAAGGCTATTGGAAATTATGCTTCAGTAATGAACCTTTTCTCTATGAGTGTCATGTAAACTTTTACTCCTTTGTTCTGTCCATTAATGCGGTTTTGATACCCTAAAATTGACATACTTATATACACACCAAAAAATCTGCTTTTGTGCATACAAGTTTCTTTCATTATTTTTCCTTATGTTTCATGATTGGCCCTATCTCTGCCTGCTACTGTTGTATTTTTATATGATGTCCCAACACTAACTTGGTATTGTAATGCTGATTAGTATGTGGATTTGGAAAAGCCAAAAAACTGTATATTAAGCCCCACATACATAAAAGATACATGTCATTTTGCACTTAGAACCCTACTTGTTTCTTTTCTCTCAAATATGCCCATCATCTATATATTTCAACACTCCTCCTCAAGATGGATGAAAAATATCAATCAATCCCATCTTGTTACAGTGTTTCGATAACTCTATGGAATTAAGACTTTTTGTAAGACAATCAGCAGCTTGATTTTCAGAACGGACATACTCAAGTTTCAAGGTTCCATCTTCCAGCTTTTCCTTGATAAAAAAACGATCAAGCTCAATATGTTTAGTCCTATCATGTTGGACAGGGTTATTTGCAATATTGAGAGCTGACAGATTGTCACACATAAGCTTCAGTGGATTGCCCTGAGCCATCTTTAATCCTTCCAAGAGTGTCTTTAACCAAAGCAGCTCAGTCACTCCTTGGGCCATGACTCTATACTCAGCTTCTGCTGTAGATCTTGACACAACTGATTGTTTCTTGCTTCTTGCTTCTCCAGGAGACCAGGTTCCCTCCTACAAACACACAGTAGCCAGAGGTTGACCTTCGATCATCAACACAACTCCCCCAGTCGGCATCACTATAAGCCTCAACTTCCAAATGACCATGACACTGGAATAACAATCCTTTTCCTGGAGATCCCTTCAAGTACCTAAGGATATGATAGACTGCATCCATATGTCCTTTCCTGGGATCATGCATATAGCGGCTCACCATGCTAACAGCAAAGATGATGTCAGGACGAGTGTGACATAAGTATATCAAGCGACCCACCAGTCTCTGATATCTCTCACGGTTCACTGGCGCTCCTGCTTCTGCATTCAGTTTAGACTTTTGATCGATGGGAGTAACAGCAGGTCGACAACCCAGCATGCCAGTCTCCTTGAGTAGATCTAGGACATATTTCTTTTGGGAGAAAACAACACCTCCAGTGCCATAAGCGAACTCAATGCCAAGGAAATACTTCAACTTTCCCAGATCTTTGACCTCAAACTCTTTTGCCAGTCTCCTTTTCAAATGAGCAATCTCCTCCTTGTCATCCCCAGTGATGATCATGTCATCCACATAAACGGCCAGCATGGTGATGTGTGAGGCTCTATGTCGAGTAAACAGTGTATGGTCAGCATTAGATTGCTGATATCCCATACTCATCACTGCTCGTCTAAAACGATCAAACCATGCTCGAGGAGATTGTTTCAGCCCATATAGCGATTTCCTCAATTTACACACCTTCCCAACGATCTTCTTTGTGATAAAGCTTGGCGGAACCTCCATGTATACTTCTTCTTGCAGATCACCGTGAAGAAAAGCATTCTTCACATCCATCTGGTGCATCTGCCATCCACAATTCGCAGCAAGCGACACCAGAGTCCTCACTGTGTTCCACTTGGCCACCGGTGCAAATGTTTCATCATAGTCGATTTCATAGGTTTGACTGTAACCTTTGGCCACTAGTCTTGCCTTGTAGCGCTCGACCTTTTCTTCTGGTGTTTGTTTTACTGTAAACACCCATTTGCACCCAACAGCCTTCTTTCCTACTGGCAGTGGCACCAGCTCCCAGGTACAATTCTTGTCAAGAGCATCGAGCTCCTCAAACATAGCCGCTTTCCATCTCGGATCTTCTTTAGCCTCTTGCCAACATCTGGGAATAGAGATGGAATCCAAGGAAGCCACAAAAGCTCTATGTGCAGGTGAGATGTTAGAATATGAGACACAATGAGCAATGTCATGTTCAAAACCATAGCGGTTAGGGGGATTTCCCGCATTGCTGCGAGAACTCCTCCTCAAAGGTACAGGAGATGCACAAGGAGAGATCATACCTCCACTGGGATCTAAAGGATCCTCAGTGAGCAACGGGGGTGCTTCAGGTGTCGAGGAAGGAAGGTACTTGAGATTTGGACTTGGCACAGAGGACTGAGGAACAAAGGCAATGGTACCATCACTAGCAGTATTCTTCCCCCTTCTCTTGTACACAATCAAGTCATCCCCTCTTTTCCGACCACATTCACCAGCACGCTCCTCAAGTGTATGGTCCTCCACCAACTCCTCTTGCAACTCCCTCTCACCATCGTCCTCATCCTGGTCATCTTCACCATCATCACTTTGTACCTCCACTGAAGATGTCTGAATAGGGCATGAGATAGACTCTACTACCAACTCTGTATTGCTTCTCTCCCCCTCTCGACCATCACCGCCTGTGATGAGAGAGCCCTGATCAGCAGTGGATACAGTACTATAGTATGGTTCCCATTCTCTAAAGGTGACATCCATGCTTACATGAATCCTCTTCTCCACTGGACTCCAACAAACATATCCCTTCTGAGTTGGAGAGTATCCCACAAACATACACTTCACAGCATGGGGGTCCAATTTTCCAACTCCAGGTCTATTGTCTTTCACAAAACAAACGCACACAAAGACCTTCAAGGGAACGATGCACTCGTTCTTCCCATGCCACACTTCATAAGGGGTCTTCCAGTCTAGAATCCGTGAGGGCATCCTGTTAATCAAATAGGCAGCAGTCAATACTGCATAACTCCACGGGTTCTTGGGAACATTCATCCCCATCATCATGCACCGAACCACCTCTAGAAGATGCCTATTCTTTCTTTCTGCAACCCCATTCTGAGCTGGGGTGTATGGGCAGGTGGTTTGATGATGAATTCCAGCAGCTAATAAGTAGTCTTTGAAGGCTTTGTTAGTATATTCCAGACCATTATCTGTCCTCAGTATCTTCACCTTAGCATTATACTGAGTTTGAATATACCTGTGAAAGTCTTGAAAACATTCAAACACTTCACCCTTACTTTTCAGCAAGTAAACCCACACTAACCGAGTATGACAATCAATGAAGGAGACAAACCATTTAAATCCATTTATAGAAGTTGTGGAGCATGGACCCCATACATCAGAATGTATCAGCTCAAATACAGCAGAACTTCTATGACCAGAACTCACATACGAGCTTTTGGTGTGTTTCCCAAACTCACATGCATCACACACAAGTTGTTTGCCCTCTGCTCTCGTGAACAAGTGAGGAAACACTCTACTCAAGACAGAAAAAGAAGAATGTCCCATACGCCAATGTAAAAGTAGGATCTGCTGCTCCACACTTTCTACTCGCCTCAACTCTGGATCAGCTAATACAGCCATCACTGCCTCATCCAGCCTCCCCCTATCCAGGTACCATAGTCCTCTATGCCAAGTACCAGTCCCCAATACTCTTCCAGACCCCTTTTCCTGAATCTGCACCTTTGGAATGTCAAAAATAACATGACAATTAAGTTGGAGAATGAGAGCACTAATGGATAGCAAGCTAACAGGAAAAGAAGGAGCATGCAAAACATTAGACAACATGAGAGACTCAGTGCACTGGATAGAACCAACACCAACAACAGGTTGTGTTGTTCCATCTGCAGTAGTGATCCCATCGGTTTTAGACAGTCGAGTGTATGTCTTAAACTCCGGTTGGGAACCTGTAACATGACTAGATGCACCTATATCTAAGACCCAATCCTGTGAGTTGGGCATGCAAAAAGATGAAGTGCTTGTGTGGAAGTACCTATACTAGAGTGAGCAAAGGTGGCAATATTACCCATGCTGGCCGATGATGAGTTGCTTGTCTCCTCATTATCGCCCAGAGGCTTGGCCTTCCTCATGATCTCGATCACCTCCTTCTCATGTGCACTTAGCGCTCCAAAGCGGTCAAACTGAGATTCTTCCTCATATGTAGCTAACTGGGCTCTGTGGCCCCCAGATGGACCTCCTCGACTCCCTCGGCCTCCTGAACGGCCTCCTCGACCTCGACCCCTACCCCTGGGAGACTGTCCCTTATTTTTGGGACAAAAACGAGCAATGTGGCCAATCTCACCACAGGTATAGCACTCCACACCCTGTTTGGTGTCTCCAGGAGCCTTCAAGTTTGAGGCCACCAATGCTGACTTTGCTTCAGCATTGTTTGACACTTCGGGCATTAACTTCATCCTGCTTTCTTCATGAATCATAACAGAAATTGCTTCATCAAGAGAGGGGAACTCTTTGTTGCCCAGAAGTTGAGATCTTCTTGGAAAGAATGCATTGTTGAGGCCTTGCAAGAACGTCATGATCCTGTCCAACTTGTCCCTCGCACAGGTGGGAATCTCACATCTACCACAGTGAGGATTAGTGCACATTGCCCTCTCAAAGTAATCGAGATCCGTCCAAAGTTTGAGTAACTCAGCAGCATACTCCTGGACTGAGCGATCTCCCTGTGTGGTATTCTTGATTTGCTCTCTGATTTGAAAAATCCTCATGATATTTCCCTCACTCGCAAATCTCTTCTGCAAGTTACTCTACATGTCACTCACAGATTTCAACCCATCAACAGAACTGGCAAGAGAGGGAATCATAGAGCCAAGGAGCCACAGATAAATCGCCATGTGAGTGGACCTCCATGCCTGCCACTCACTGGACCCTCTATCTGTCGGAACCTTCACCTCTCTTGTCAGATACTCCTCAAGACCTCTCGCAGCAAGTGCTCCCCTCACACGGCGAGACCAACCCAAATATGTCCCATACCATCAAGCTTCAAATCGATTGGAATCAACTTAAGCTTAGGAGACATGAGAGGTGGTGGCGGTAGCTCTAGACCCACCGAAGAGGTCGATCCAACCCCCGTTGTCTTGAGGAGATTTGCAAATGCAACCAACAGCCTCTTCGTGTCCTCATCCATCACCTCAACTCTGATATCCTCCTCAGTCGCTTTCTCCTTAGCCATATCTCCTCAGCAGCGACACTTCCACCCGTCTTGGCGCTGTCCTCCTCCTGAGCCGGCGCCTTGCGGAGCTCCCTCCTTCGGCTACGTGCAGAGCCCGCGAGTGACCTCAGGCGGAGAAGGCGCCATCGGGGAAGAAGCCACAGGCCGAGAAGCGGCTGCCGGCCTCGAAAGACGAGAACGGTGAGGGCAAGAAGCTCCAGAAGAGCACGGCCATGAGTGGCACAACCTCATTCATGAGGGGCACGACCTCAGGCAACCGAGGGAGGAGGAGCTCCAGGCGGCACGGCGAATGGAGCAGATCTAGGGTTTTCAGCGCCGTAGATCTGTGCGAATCTAAGCGGTGACTCCGGCGGCGGCGTGTGAGGGCAGTGCGGGCAAGGGCTCAGCGGGCGGGCGCTGGCCTCCGGCGGCGGCGTATGAGGGCGGCGCGGGCGCGGGCTCGGTGGGTGGGCGCTGGCTCGGGCTATGTTGTAGTGCACGGGAGCTGGCTCGGCGATCGGGCAAGGGCGGCGCGTGGGCGCAAAGGCGCGGCGGCGGCGCTCGAGAGGCGGCGGCGGCGGCGTGGAGGTGAAGTCGGCAGCGGGGGCTGGGAATCCAGCTCTGATACCATGTGGATTTGGAAAAGCCAAAAAACTGTATATTTTTTCATTAAGCCCCACAAACATAAAAGATACATGTCATTTTGCATTTAGAACCCTACTTGTTTCTTTTCTCTCAAATATGCCCATCATCTATATATTTCAACAAGTTTTCATAAAAAATTTGGTATACATAGATCATAGATGCAAAACTTGACTCTCTGATCGACTGATTATAGTATCATGCTTCTTTTGTGATAGACACCTTACAAAAATAATCATGTGTGATAAATTTGCTGTCCTCTTTTTCTGGCACCTAAGATCATGAAGAAAATTGATATCTATGTACATGGTTCATGCTGCCTGTTATTTTATCTGATTCTTGCCTACAGGTTGTTAATGCCCAGAAAAGAGCTCAGGAGAAAGGTCATTCTGATGTTCTGTATTTGGACCCTGTACATAAGAAGTATGTGGAGGAAGTTTCTTCCTGTAATATATTCATGGTGAAGGTATGTATATTGGATTTTGTTCGATTGATTTTCCTTGCAAGTGCACATAGAAAAAGACCAGTTTCAAGAAATCTTGAAGATACCAATCATTATACAGATATTGTAATTGTAATGTGATCTGTCACTGTTCATGTTAAATATATTCTTTAATTCTCATTTGATTGCTGTGCATCTCTCTGCTAGTATACTTTGTGATCTTAAGATTTGGAGTTGCACTTGCACGTGCTTACTGTGCCTAGTTGAGTTGGGATGGATTTCTAACCCTTTGCAATCTACCTTTTATGTCCCTTAACACACCCCTTCTCTTTTCCTTTTCTTTATCCTTCACATTTTTTCCTCTTCCCTTTTCCTTTATGCCTCCTCTTCCTGTGCACATACGTTTTTCTTTAATTCAACATAATGTGTATTCTTATAAATAAAAATCTTCACACTGAAGATTCAAACTCCAGCAATGAGGGGCACTTCAAGAAAGTACTTTTAGAATTTATTGCACCAACAGAGCAACTATCAGATGCATGCTTACATTATTCAATTGACACACTGTTAGTTTTCTATGAAATCTTGCAAGAGTAGCTAAATAAGAATAGTTGGTTAGTTGTAGAATTGTTCCAAAATGTAGATATGCACTATTCTCAGCACTATTTTATGATTACTGCTTTCGGTCTGAGAATTATGCTATTGTTTTGCTTCATAGGACAATGTTATTTCTACTCCAGCATTAAAGGGAACAGTTCTTCCTGGAATTACAAGAAAATGTATAATTGAAATTGCTCGAAGACTTAGCTTTCAGGTAACTCAAAGATGGATTTATCTTTTGTTCTCTCTGCATTAGCAACAACAATAGGAGGAGGAGCAAGATATCGTCCTCTCAACAGTCTATTTATGCCAAATACCCACATTTTAAGGTTGAAGAGCGCCTTATAACAATAGAGGAGCTGCTTGATGCTGATGAAGTCTTCTGTACTGGAACTGCTGTTGTACTATCGCCTGTTGGTTGCATCACTTATCGTGGAAAAAGGTAAATAACTATAGTTGGTTTTCAAGTAACTGTTACGCTATTAACTATGAAACTAGGACAAGACAAATAGGACTAAGTGCTCACTTCACATGTTCTAAATTTTGAACCTTATCACTAGGCACTTCTGGCATGTGGCTTGTAAACTTATGAGTAGCTTTCTTTTTTTAGATGGCATTTCACAGGAGCTGTATGCATCTACTAGTTTCACTAAATCATTTGTACTGGCATATTTATTCTCCTTTTATCTCCTCTATTTATCATAGATCCTAATATAAGATCTGTGGCATCCATCTGTCATTGCCATCCTATGCAATATGCCAATATTTAACAAATGGGCTCCTCCATGTCATCAAATGATTGCTGCCCTTTGGCCCTTTCTGAAAACATTCAATTCTCATCCAACTCTTGTCCGTCGCAGGGTGGAATATGGGAATCAGAACGTTGGGATTGTGTCTCAGCAACTCTATTCAACACTTACAGCTACCCAGAAGGGCCTTGTGGAGGACACTGTAGGATGGACTGTGCAGCTGAATTAGCAACTGTGCTAGTCTTTGTCATCTAAATGATCTCTTTAATGTCAACTAGTTCTTTTGTGTCTTCTGGATTGGTAGTATGTTGTCTGCAACAATAATCCAAGCTCACCGTGCTTCCCCTCCTAGAACATCTTACCCAAATGCAGTACATTGTTGAACACAATCATTTCTCAAGGGTGAAGGCACCACTCATGCAGATACACACACAGCAAGCATTAGTCTCCGGAGCTAATATGTCAGTTATTGTGCCTGGCTCATTGCGTCCCATTTGGATCGGTAATGCTGTACTGGACCTGTCTTTATACCTGACAAAAGTACGTATGTGAGCTGTTCATAACATCCTCATATCAATCTATTTTCAATTTGCCAGCATTTTTGCTTCATTTGGGCCTTGATCTCGTCTTGTCCTTGACGTATGATTAGGGTTATGTTCTAAGTTCAAAACTAGTTCACTGTGCTTTCGAAATTGTTATGACGAGACAGAGATGTATCTTGCATTGTTGCCGTATTTCGTCTCAACTGGGTCCATGACACGTTGTCACCCTGATATAGTGCTGTCTATGTAAGCAGGACAACTTATTGATACGGACACAGTTGGTCGATGTGGGTATGCGTGCGCAATAGTACCTATTTATATTTCGTGGGGCGTTGATACATGAAACGATGTAGCATTAAAGGCTAGAGAAGGCAGCTAGCTACCTAAATTACTGCATACGCTTGAGGTTGTTTGGTCCCTTGTGCTGTCTTCATAATGGGTTACTGTCTTGAGTATTTTTTGGGGAGAATATTTTATGGTATATGTGAGAAGTTTTTTTTTGGAGTGGAGAATTTCAAAGAAGATTTTTAACAGAGATTTTCAAAGGGAGAAGAAAAAAATATAGAGGGAAAAAATATTAGTTTATTTGTTAGAGAGAAAAATAGTTTAAGAATGATTAAAAAAATAAAAATAAAAAACCCAACCGACGAGCGCTCGGCGAAATGCTCTCGCTCCTCTCGCGCGAGTATGCAATAAAAAAAATTTCTTTTGGCCTCGCGGGCGCGCGACCGCCTTAAGTCTTCAATGCAACATGATGATATACTATTGTTTGTCTGAAACCTTAATTTGATAGAGAGCAACTTAAGTATTGCCTCGTGTCGTAAATACTCGTTGTTTCTAGAAAAAGAATGTTTTTATTTATAAATGTTTGTCATTTTATACTCAATAACATTAAAGGCTCTTCTACTTTTAAAATTTTGGTGATTGATAAGTATATGTCAAATATTAGTATAGTGATTACTATCTTGAACTATAACATTTCATCTAGAATAAGAAGTTATTTTGGAGCAATGATAATATCTCATGCAAACCTCTCAAAAAGTGTGATGCGTTTTGTGATTTTTAGTTGGACAGGTTTACCGGCTACCAGCTCAGCACGAAAAGGTCATGAACAAAGTAAAGCAAGGAAGATTTAGCTTTTCACCGCTGAACTAGATAAATTGTTATCAAATTGTTTACTACAAGAATAAATAGAACTATAAGTACAAAGTAGCTTACCTGCATCTGACTCCTGAAAAGATAGAACGGACAGTTCCATTGGTTTTGATTGCAAAATTAACATATTAACAACTTCTCTACGTCTAAGCACAAGGTGACAAATATGCCTTTGGTAATGGCTGGAGCCGTGTTGCCCAACCCTCAGGGCTCCTATGTAGCCGGTGAGCTCTGGGTTTATTTAAACCAACTAATGATAGGGGAAAATAATGCTGTTTAGAAATATTGGAAAAGAGAAGAATAGTTCTGGTCCATTTCTAACGGATTGTTGTTTAGAAATATGAGAAAAGGCACAACCGACAAAAGAGACTAGTTGTTGCCCGTTGACAAAGAAATATGTCACTTGACGGAGCATTGGCTTTAAATAATGGGAAATTAGTTTGAGAAAATTGTAAATTTGGATTTTACTACATAATATTATGATTTTACATCCACATATTAATAAGACATCAATATCCTATAGTTAAATTTTAAAATTTTACAGAATTATAAGTCAAATTTTTCTACAAATAATTTGTAAACTTCCTTGCACCAGTTAAACATGTGTTCAGTGATGAATAAACGTGACCAGTGCATGGTTACAATAATAAAAGGGAAGATCACCGGTGATGGGAATTATTTAATTCTCTCGGTTGAAGTGATGGATGAATGGTATATCAAACCACTACCTTTGGCATTGATACGATTAGGAAACCTCAGCCAGAGGGATGTGAATTGCCTACCTATAGACACCAGTCATATCAACATGTCTATCCGACCCCAAAAACTTTTTGTTTCTTTCTGCAATTTTTATGGTCCTGCAACAGCTAGAAAGGAACAAATTATAACATTGTAAATAACGTATTACCATAGAAGGGGTTTTTCTTGTATATTAGACTCAAATCAAAACTATCATATTATAACACATATCACCATCAGATGAATATAACATAATTAATCAAGTACCAAATATAATTGAGACAACTAATTCTATATCATTATTAAAATTGTGAATTTAGTAAAATATCATTAAGTATCTTGTTGACATGTGAGTCTATATCATATTCACAGAAAATGATATTTTATTAATTTAATATCTTTATAATATTGTAAGACTAATTTAATGAATAAAATTTGATGGGAGGGAGTTTTATAGGAGAGTTTTTCTTACTATGTCTACATTGTCCAAAAACTCATAATTTGGTATAAACAAATGCATTCAAAAGACTAGAATATATGGCTATTGTCACAAATTACAACTTCTCTAACCAGTAATTCCTGCATGTAGAGACAAACTATCATATATATTATCATGTCTTTAATATTCCGTACGTATTACTCTAATCCAACCACCCGATGACGTGCGAAAATACTGCACCACGCGCACAGCTTGGCTAATTTCTTATGTCATGCAAAAGAATAAAAAAAAAGGCAGAAATGGAGGTTGAAATGTCATCGGAATACTAATATTTTTCTAATGGTCGTTAATGACGGAGGAGTATAAAAATACCAGCCGACACAGACGAAAAGGACTTGTACTGTATCTTCTGGCATGCTTCGACCAGAGTCCGACAGCACGAACCAACGTCACATTCCAGTCATGGAAGCGGCTGCGCTGCCAAGCGTGCACCGGTTTTACTCACCTTATCTCATAAAAAGAGCGTGAAATCCATGCTTCTTGCCGTTAGATTGCATGATCAATAGGACGGAACGATCAAAATTTTCCATATACGAGACCGATTATGCAATTTATGAAATTACTGGAGTCAAATTCTTTAAAAATTTTATAGTTTTTAAGAATTTTTATGTAAATTCTTACATTTTTGGGGGTTTATACAAAATGGTGTAGGTCAAATGACCTCACATCTCTCCATGTGTCTCTGCCATTAGGATGAAACACGATACCTTGTATTAGGTGTGATTTTTTTATTCTATTTTTTATGTGTGTATTTTTTTTTCTATGAGGTGTGGATTATAAATTTTTTTTTTGTCATATTATAAAATTATATATATATATATATATATATATATATATATATATATATATATATATATATATATAATGGAGGTCTAGAAATCATAGAAAAGTAAACACAAAAAGATATACGAGAAGAAAACATATAAATCACACTCATAGAGTATTGATGTATCTTAACTGTCTAATTAACACTGTAGGAGATAGAAACAATTTTAACTTGAGTATCTTAGATATAAGTTTCTTTTTAATACAATCCCTTTTTTGTATTATAAGATTAATAGGACTTTAAGTGCAAATACTCTGTAATTTATGGTCATAGGTGTTCCAGCAAGACCTAATAAGATTGAGAGTTGTTGTAGATTTGTCTATTTTTTATGTGTGTTTGTTTGTATTTTTCATTCATATGAATCATAACACTTAGTTCAAATAATATAATATCACAAATTATAAAAAAAACACAGAAAATTATAAAAAAGAGGAACACAAGCCTCACAGTCTCACACACCACACACTCCCATTATGTGAGTACATATTATAGTTGTGTAGGTGTATATGTGAGTGTTAATTATTTCTTGATTGGTGGTGAATTTCGTTCTTTCATCTTTCTGACCAAAATATTCAAACGGTCCTTTTTTTTTCGCCGGACTTGTTTAATTGAATCTTTGATTTATTTAGTGCAGGCTGTTAGTGGGAGCGCACATATATGTGTTTATCTTGCAAATGTTTATACATAAATATGCCTTAGGGGTGGCAAAACAATAAACAATACAGCTTAAGTTCTAACTTTTATGGAATTAGTTCAAAGTTGGAACATGGAATTATTTTTTAACCAAATAGCACTTAAGTTTTATCAGTAACATTTATCTTCATCATTTACATGAAATAGTCCCAGTCTGAAATAGATGATTTCAAACCAAAATACAAGAATCCTATCATATTGGAATTTGGAGAGTTATGGGAACTTAGTTACAACTTGAATGATCTTATTATAAGATTAAAAAAAGATAATAAGGATGCGGAAATTGATTAGTTGTTTGTTATTATCCCTAATCCAATTGATTTCCCTAGAATCTTTTGTTGGTAGGTTCGTCACATCTGGAAAATTGAGATTTTCTTGAGCAAGAAAATTTAAAATTTGAGATTGTTGTTGTAGTGTTTAGGGAATAATTACGAAGATGCCCCTCCCGTTTGATTGTAATAACCAATCACAAACGACAATATTGTTCTGAAACTTAATTGCTACGAGAAAGAAAACAGCTTCGCCAAGGCATACATATTGAGGCTGTTTCATTCGTGTTTTCGTTGAATCAGAGTTTATCTCAGATTTATTTGGATGTTGTTTTGTTAGCGCGTATAATATGTCTATAGTAAGTATATTTGGTTTTTTCTGGCATTCAAAATTGAGTGTATAGTGTTTTATACATACATGACAATTCACATGTCTACTTCCAAACACTCAAAAAATCAAGACATAAACTAAATAATATAATATTAAACATATGTTATCAGACGAGAATTCTCAATACTTTAAAACTATCATGTATACCTCACAATCAAATGTATTACTCTAGTCACCAACCAAACAACCATTATTGCATTAAAAAAACTAGGCCTCAAAAAATAGTAGACGAATTTACAGCGTCTTATTAAAGTTTGTTTCAGCTAAACTAGTTGCCTAAATGCCTATTAAAAGTTTGTCACATCTTGCAACAGCGCACCACCTTCACAAGAACCAAATTGAAATGGATCAATCTAAAAGTCAGAGCAGAGTTATTGGCCTAATTATTTCAGTCTGAGGCTTCCTCTAAACTGGAACTAATCAGGCTCTAATCATTAGTAATTGCGCATTAATTAGGTATACCAATATTTGATGGCCACAAGCACTTTATTTTTAGAACTAAGAACACTATAATTATTGTTCAAAGTGCATAGATAAAAGCCAAATCCTAAAGTTTTATGAAAGGGAAAATGAAATGTACAGATTTCATTAGTTAAAAAAACTATATTTAGGTTATGTTCATGCTATGATGGAAACTAAAATATGCAAGTCACACACAGCTAATAGGCACAATGGTACAGGCCATATCTAGCTTAGTCATGAAATGAAAAGGTAATTCATCTAGCTTAATTTATCCGGTTTGGATTATGCAGCACATGATTTTTTTTTTCACTTTTTGTCACTTCTACAGAAGTTGGCAATCTACGATTTTTTCCACTTTTTAGCTTCAATTTACGTTGATTTTGCTTCATCGTTTAATCCAGATATACGCTTGGAAAAAAAATTTTAGCAGAGCTGGGAAACAGATTGATCTCACAGTGCTTCCTAGAAAAGAATTGTTAATTGCAAAGACAGTTGAATAAAAGAGCAGACTTGTAAAAAAAATAATATGGTAATTGCTATTTTTTTTCTAGAAAGGGTTGCTGTATCTGCAATTAACAATCACATTTTTCTAGTGAAGAGCTGCTGTATTTTTCAAGCGAAGAATTGACGCGGCTTTATTAAACGAGAAACAATATATAAAGATGTTTGTTCCATTCTCTATCGAAGTATTCTCGCATATTATATTGAAGAGTTGCTCTATTCTTTTTTTAAAAAAAAAATAGCCTAAGATGCTATTTAGAATATAAAAATCTTAAGAGAAAATTTTTCATTTGCTTTAATTGAATGTTTTTTCTTACAAATTCCAATAAATTTTTTGCATTCCTAGCATGTGCCTTTACACAAGAAACCCAAAATTAGTGAACAAACAACTAAATAGTTATAACTCTAAAAAATGTTCTAAAATATACATTGCAATATATCAAATAGACACTCTATACATGTATCCCTTGCTTGTGGATGGCAACAACATTAATAATAAATAGTAAAATTGTGAGGTGTATACGTGAAATGAATAACATAAATATTCTCATTACCTTTTCTTTCTCTCTCCTGCTCCCTTTCCACTACGTGTTGAGTTGATCGAGCAGCTGTGACGTAGAAATAGAGGAGATCAAAATTGAGAGAAAACAAAAGCAAATCCAAATCCCCCTTCTAAAATCGACGAAACGAACAAAAAAAGTACAAACCAATTTCCAAATCCTAACTTCTCCTGTCTTCATTAGAGAAGAGAGAGAACAGGAGAGATGGTGGTAGGAGCAGAAGTTGGCGCCGTCACAGAAGCGAAGTATCCCACGTCCCAAGAAGCCTCTCCGATGGCCAGTGTCTCCTCCACGCATGGCTATGGTTCTTGAAGGATACAGATGAAGGAAGGATCGGAGAGGGAACATATAAGTTCTTTCGTCTGTTAGATGATTCTTAGACGTGGGCCGTTTTTGTCTGTGAGTTTCTATTTGTTTGTTTGTTTTGATTGCGGAGGCCGAAAATTTCGATTCTGGTGTTGATTTCTGCGTGTTTTGGGAGTTTATTGTGAAGAAACAAAGGAATATAGTGGAAAATAGTGATTTTTTTTCTTTGGCTTTTGGCTTGTGAGATTGTTATGAGACATGGGTATGTCTTGTTTATAAAATTCTGGATGGCTGGAGTTGGAAATTTTTGAATTTTGTGGTGATCTCTGCATGTTTGGAGGCATCTTCTGAAGACCAGAGGGGAGAAAAAGGAAAAAAAAATTCCTTTTTTTTTTTTTTGTGTTCAGGTTCTTGCTGTTTCTTCTGGCCGCGTCAAAGTTTCTGAATTTTGGACGTGAATTCTCCTATTTTGGTGGCATCTCGTGGAAGTAGAGGAAGATTGGATTTTTGTGTGATTTCTGGAAGCGAAAGCTTCTTTTGTTGGGTTTTGGCCTCACGAGGCGAGCAAAAAGGCGCAAACAGAGTAATTCAGATGACTCCGCTGGTAATTGCGTATGAACAGTTGTAAAGACGACTGCTTTCTTGCTCCTGGAGTTCTCCGATCATATACTTCCTGGTGCAATTGCCAATTTCGATGCTGAATTCATCTGGGTGATTGATATTTTGCAACATAAACAGAATTAAGTGTTTTAGGCCTTGGATTGGAGGCTTCGTCTGACGATATATTCCTTGGATTGGAGGATTCATTTGATGGCATTTTGCTCATGGTGATTCGATAGCAGTTCTTTGCGTGATTTCTCTAATTTGGAGAATCTTTTTTTAATCCAAGAAACGTATGCTGGATTCTACGGACAGACAAGACAAATATTCCTTTCTTTATCAGGAAAGGAGGGTGAAAGAGCTTTGAAATATTCAGATTTCATCAACTTCCCTCTTTGGGTGCTCCAGAGAACTTTTATTTCTTCAATTCGAGGTAAACGAAGTGGCAGGCATGTTTAACCTTGGTTATAAACATATAATACAGTTTTAAGCACAGAGGGATGTAGGTCCAACCACATCGAAACCGACAGTCGCACCATAGGGTCCGATGTCATTTATTGGTCCCTGTTATATCTTTGTTTAATTTTTCTTTCGCTTTCTTTAGTTAAGTTAGGAAAACTTGTATTGTTTATGAAAGTATAATCGGCAATTGTACTGTAGTTGAAGAGGACATATCATATGAAAGTATGATTCGTTGGGAGAGGAAAGAAAATTTTTTTTGGGTGGGGGTTTTGAGGGTGGTTATTTGTATTTCTAATGTTGGTACTATAGTAATTTAGTTACAAACTTTCTTCTGCAATTTATACTATTTTGGCATTTAGTCCCCTTTCAGGTCTTAAGCTTGTCTGAAGTGAGTCCTTTCGGAAGACACAATATCTGACAATGTTCTCCGCTATCATGGAAAAGAGAAGTTACAAGCAGCGCTTCCGGCCTGAAAAGGTCCAGATGGGCTGTATGTCGGGGCTGATTCGCATGTTTGATTTCCGTCGCACTCCAAAACTCATTTCAGATGGGAACCATGGGATCAGTAGGCAATCAGGTGAGAAAATTTCAGTGTTCAGTTTTGATAGAACCAAGGGAATATAACATAAAGTAGCTGCAGTATTACTAGTAAGACATGATTGACTGATGTATTATTGTCTGACCCATTATATTTCTAATAGTGAATCCTGTAATTCTTGCAGGCAAAAGTGAACTAAAAGATTCAGAAGATCATTATGGCATTGTCTCTGATGATGTAAGTTTTCAATAGCCAAGAGCTATTTTTCTCCAGTTTTTCATAATTATAGTACAAAATTCTTGTTGTGCATGCTCAGGCGAGCCAATGAGAAAAAGAAGGAAAAAAAAAATGAAAAACTGGAAGTTAAGCTTCTAAATTTAACCTAGTGTTGTTTGTTAAATAGTGCCTACTCCAGCTAGCAGCATACACCGCGGTGTAATAGTTTGCTTATTATAGAAAAATTTTCATGTTTTTATTAACATTATTAGATATTACAGTTGAGCAATACTCCTTGTACCAAAGATTTTGAAGTCCTTCCTTTCCAAAAAAAAAAGAGAAAAAGAAGATTTTGAAGTTCTGATTCTAGAGCTTAACTTTCAATTTGACATAAATATCCTATTAAACAATTGAGCAGTGTTATAATATCTTCAAAGTTATGGAAATATTTATGTTTTTAAGCAACTCTTTATGAGATTATTTAAACACAATACAATCACTTTTTCAGAAGGCCAAAGAGAACGGGGTAGAAAAGGTCTGTGACAGTAGGCCAAGTATTAAAATTCTGATGGAGCAAGAGATGACCAGCAGCATGCCACCCTTGATGCAGGCACAAAGCGATGTATTTTTTGGGGTATGCTCTAATGGTTTGAAGTCTGTGAGTCTTCCTGAAGGATCTGATGTTGACCTAAGCTTGGCAGCAAGTCTCATGGAAATATACAGAAAGCATAACGAAGGCCAAGACATCAGTGATTCAGTAGAATCAGGTCTTACTTCCAATTCAACTGACACGGAGAACAATACTGATTCCGATGCTCGTCTCAATCGGATTCCCTCTAGTATTCAGAAAGCACTAGAAGATGTCGCTGAAGCAGTGATAAGACATCAATTAGCTGATACGAAGTACATAACCAGCAGCGGTGCAACTAGGTCCAAAGAATTCGTGGATGCACTACAACTACTAAGCTCAGACAAAGAGTTTTTTCTGATGCTTCTGCAAGACCCAAATTCTAGGTTGTTGCAATGCCTTCAAAACCTTTACACATTGCTTGCAGGTCCCAAGTTAGAACCAGCAGAGTCTGCTGAAGAAATGAGGTTGCCAGATACAACTAGCAGTCTAGAGCAGCCTGAGGTTTCACCCTGTAATGTGCAAAGAAGGCAAAATTCTTTCTTGAAGGAGGATAAGTTGGTTACGAGGAAACCATCTAAGTTAAAGGATAGCTCTGATGGTCTTAGCAGAATAGTAATCTTGAAGCCAAGCCCTGGTAGAAGTCAGAATAGCCTGAACACCAGTAGTGCAACTTCATCACCGCTGTCAAATGATATTACTTTGCAAGGTCAGGAAGACGGTATGAAATCTGCTCACCACTTCTCTCTTAGAGAACTTAAAAGGAGGCTGAGGCTTGCCATTAGTGACAACCGAAAGGATCACCAGCTGAGCTTCATGGACACTGCTTTCCATAGAGTTGATTCAACCAAACAGCTTCCTGTTACGAGTTTGTCGACAAGTTTGGCAAGTGCAGATGCCTCCGACAGTGAAAGAGCTGCTCAACCATCTATCACTGACAAGGAAACAAAGTCAGAATATTGTGAAAGTTGCACGGAAAATGATGTCATTCGTGGTGTCAGCTCATTCTCCTATGAAGAAGCTAAGAAGCATCTGATTGAGAGGATAGGTGATGAAGGGGATGAAAATTCTCAGATTGTACATAAATTAGAATCGTTGGGGAGATTAATTTCATTTCCAGAGTACGACTCATTATCCCCCAGCCATTGCTTTGAAGAGGGGGATGTTAGCCTATCTCATGAAACGTCAGATTCATCTCCGTTGCAGACGATTGGGCAAGAGGATGATTCTGCAAGTTCTTGCCTGTCAGGGCAGTACCAGGAGATAGTATCATCTGACACCAACATCTTACTTAATGAACAATTGGATGAAGTCAAGAGAAATTGTGTCAATGCTCGATTCCAGGAGGAGATTATCCCTCAAAAATTAAACGAAGAAGGTGAATTGCTGATTGACTATACACTATATCATCCGCTTGTGTTATACACTATAGCATGCATTTGTATTATACACTGCAGTATCTGCTTCTGTTTAACTCGTCAATTTTGCTATTTTCTTGTTTCAAATCTTTGCAGACGTTAAGGACATACAAGATGTAATGGACAAATTACCACTTTGTACTGAAATAAAAAATTCAAGTGAAAGCTTGAAGCAAGAAAATTCAGACCAAGTAAGTCATAACTTTGAGCAGATTCCAACACAACATTGGTGGTATTTATGTCTAACAATGTTTTTGTTTCTCCTTTCTCTTTTGAAGTGTTCCCTGGAGGAAGCACAATCCACGAATGCATTGTCAGAATTATCCCTGTATTCTCCAGATAACCTCAGTAATGAACTGGAGGAGCTGAATCCGTCAACAGCTCCTGAATCAGCCAAGCCATCTGTATTGGCATTTCCTTGCTCTCCAGAGAATGCTAATGACAAAGAGGAAAAACTGAGTCCACTGTCAGTCCTTGATTCCTTCTTAGGAGATAGTACCAGCCCTAGCCACAAAACTCAAAAGCACGGTACAATTGAACTGAAATAAGAATTTTTTTCCTTTGGTATGTCTCTTAAACTGAATGGTAATTGAACAATGTTTTTACTGCTTGCAGATGAATTGTCCATGCTTAGCTCGAGAATTCTGTTCAAAGAGCTTGACACTCCACCAGTCTCCCCAACTTTGCTGCATAGACCGGCTATTTTAGATGACAATGAAGCAAGGCTTTCATTCATTAAAGCGGTGCTGGATGCTTCAGAATTGTTGGCTGAGGATGAAAGTTCAGAGAAATGGTATATGATAGAGTCCCTATTTGACACGTCTGTATTTGCTGAAATAGGAAATTCCTACTGCCTGACAGACGATACTGTGCTTCTTTTCGATTGTGTTGTAGAAGTACTTGTTGCGATAAGGGATAAGTTCTTCAGTGTTGACCGTTGGTTGGCTGTTCTGAATCAAAATGTGAGGCCAGCTCCGGTAGGGGAAAATCTCATTCGAGAAGTCACTAAGCATATCGATTTGCTTGCCAGTAGTGAATTTCCATGTGCTTTAGATCAGGCAGTAATGAGAGACTTGGAAGGCAGATCATGGATGGACCTTCGATGTGATAGTGGAAGTGTTATTGTTGAGGTGTGGGATAGTTTGCTCGATGACTTACTGGAGGAAATGGTTTTTGACTTGTGGCTTTAAGATTTCAGTGCGCTGTCACCGTTCTGAAGCCACATTCAACCAGAACTGAAAAACTGTTAGATTCAGCGATGTTCAGAAAAAACAGAGAGAAGTCGGGTATGGTAGATTCAACCACAATATAGAGTAATGCACTTCACGACGATACGACTGGATTCCGTTTTTCTTTTGGTTTTGGTGTGAATAACAGCTGGTTTTCACAGTGCAGTAATAAATACTCTTCTGTGCTTTAATAGAAGCCATTTATTGCTGAATGTGGCGCCTCCTAACAACGGGAATTCTCTTTTCCTTTCTGCTGTTTCTCCAATTTCTGTTTTCTGTAAAAGTTATGGAGATAGGAAAGCTAACTTTGGTTGCATGCAGACAGTTTGTCTTACTGTACTAATAATAGTTTTCCTTGTTTATGAGATATATAGGAGTGCTTCTCCATTTTTGCATTATTTGCATATTTTGGTGAATCAAATCAGTTGTGGTCATGCATCACAACTGACATTTGTAATCACTCTGTGACTGACATTTATTGTCATGATAGAGATACCTGATGCAAGGGTCTGAGGGACCATAGGAATGAAACCCAAAACCTGGCTAGGTGAATAGAGTACTACTACTGTGCTTATATTATGTTCCATTGGTACTACATAGTACATATCATGGCATAATGTACATATTGTGGAATGGACCCTTATTTTGATTTCTGGACCAGAATGAACAAATGATCATATCTTTCTCGCGGATTCATCGGCGAAAAGAGCGTCATCTATACATGTAACTATGTTGTATGCCAGGCTCTCCAGCACCCTTGAGTAGCTCTCCAGGATGGCTTGCCCAACATCCTGCACAAAAACAGTAGATTCACATCATAAGCCTGTAACTTTACTCCTTGTTATGGCATTGCTAGCTGCTACTGCATTGTCGTGTACTTACCTTGTTGTACTGTATTTTGCTTGCATCCAGTGTGGTCTGTGAAAGGCCAGGGAACCGTTGTTTCAGGCACAGCAAGATATCCTCAGCTCTGCTTGCCAGCATCACGTTCTTGTCGGACTCCATCAGGTCCTTCACTGC
This sequence comes from Pharus latifolius, assembly GCA_019359835.1. Classification (NCBI taxonomy): domain Eukaryota; kingdom Viridiplantae; phylum Streptophyta; class Magnoliopsida; order Poales; family Poaceae; genus Pharus; species Pharus latifolius. The sequence continues at coordinate 11,186,738 of CM033322.1, forward strand.
ACTCCATGGAGATTTCGATTGGATGGGGTTCGCCTTCCGCCGCCACACGTGCATTGCCGCTTCGACACGGTCCGCCACCTCAAGGGCGTCGTGTTCTGAAGATATCTCCAAGCAGTCGAGGAGATACTCCGGTGAGAACTTGCCCGGAAATGACATATGCCGGTAGATTAAGTCGCCTACGCTCGCCCGCCCGCACTGAGCATTCAGAAATGAGATGTTACTTTGCATTTCAGATTCTATTTGTCAGCTCAATGTGGTTGACATTCAGAGCTCAACTCACATCATAGTAAGAAGCCTCAAATTTGGAGCATACTTGAAGCTTTACGTTTGAAGGAAATTAGTGTAGGCCCGGTTGCACAGACACCAGATACTTGAAAGTTTATTGTACAACGAAAACTTTAAAGATCCTGACGCACCTGTATTTACTAATGGTTTGGTGTAGATTAACCCGGCAACTCCTCATTTGTTTTTGTATCTGTGCGGTTTTCTTTCTTGAAATTAGAGACGCACTTCCCGATGGGTATTTTCGGTGTTTGGAAGAGCTCAATACATGCAGTGCTAGGCATAATTGAGCCATGAAGGTAAGGGGAAATTCCATTGTTCTATTACAGCATGTAATCTGTTAATATCTTCAGAGCAAGGGACTTGTTTTACCTTGGGAAGTGCTTGCTTGTACAATTCTGGGATCTCTATCTCGGCAAGGATGCCATTGTTGATGGCCATGGCCGCCTTGTGAATCTGACTGGCGCAGTCATGCTTCTGCTGCAGGTCTCTCCGCGCCGACTCGGACAGGCCGGGCTTGGGCACGCACGGCACGGGCAGCCACCACTTCTCCTCGCTCCGGTGGCTCACCAGACTGCACGGCATTGCGGCACAATCATCTCTATTCCCCTTGTCATTGACATACCAGAATTCAGTTTTCTGAAAGCTGTCAAGAATTTCCTGCACAACAGCAATTCATATAAACAAACAGAAATACTTCGATCCATCCATCTTAAAAGACAGCATGAAGAAATATAATCTTACAAGCAACATGTCATCCAATTTTTCAAGGGCGGGTAGGTTGACGTAAACGTCGGATCTCGGCCTAGTCGCCATCATCTGACAGAATGAAAAATCAGTGACCAAGGAACATTTATCAATAATTCAACAGGCTCTTCAAGAACATCCGGTCTCATGTCAGGCAGTCCAACTCCTCACCTCTCGGCTAGTCCCGTCCGGCAAGATCTCCGACGAAGGGAAGAACTCGACAATGTAGTCACAGACCGACAGCAAGCAGTCCATCTCTCGCCGCCACATTGACTTTTTCTCCACAGGTAGAGGCTCCAGCTTGTGGCAGCTCCCAAAGACGGTCGCTGCATTGCAATTAAGTTACAAGCAATGAACAGAAGTTAGCATGCTATGAACCTGATTGTGATGGCATTGGAGGTCTTGAAAGAAACAAGAACAAACATACTAACCATAGAGGTTGGTGATGGCATTGGAGATGGCCACGGCGGTGGAGACCCCCTTGCCGTTCCCTGACATGTCCTCCCCCAGTAGAAGCTTCGAGAATCTCTCCTTCATGAGCTGCAGCTCTGCCAATTAACCCACTAGTTTCAGCATCCAAAAATTTATGCAAGAAACAGATCAGTTGGGCGTACCGCCGTCGCCGGCCTTCCGGTCACGGGCCCCGCCGCGGCGCGTCATGCTGAGCCGCTGGAGCAGCGGCGGCTGCCGGCTGACGACCTTGCACACCGGCCACCGCTGGTACGGCGAGCCGTACGGGCTGCCGGGCTCGCCGCTGCACTCGGAGGACACGTCGGAGGAGGCATTGCGGCAATGGCGCTCCAGGCCAGCCGCCGGCGTGGAGCACCCGGCGTCGGACTGTGACCGGGCGTCCAGCTCCGAGCTCTCGTCGCACGTCGACGAGGTGTCCATGGCGTCCAGCTCGGTGGGTTGGCTCGTGATGGCACTACGCGAGTGTGCCAATATAGTGGAGGACAATTCTGTCCAGGATGCTAAGGACATGCGGACGAAGTGGCAGAGGAATGAGCAGAAATACGCATGATGCTTAAGACTAACAAGGCCCACGATGACGGCGATGAGGTAAACGTTTCAGACGTTTGGCCCCCACTTTATGTAGAAAAAAGCGACGTGTCCTTTACTTGTAGTTACTTTTATGGATGTAGATGATGGCGCCACTGTAGAACTCCTTTTCCTTTTGAAAGAGATGAAAAATGTGGAGATTTGACACAATCTACAGAGTATATGAAGGCTTACTGAACTTCTCTGTGAAACAATCTAGACATAATTTACACCATGTTAAACAAATATAAAACAATTGAGCAGGCCTTTTATATTTTCAGAAACTAAGTAGCATAAATATTAAAATAATATAATTAATAATAAACTAGTACTTATTTACAAATCACTCTTGATTTATTTTATAAAATTGTGCGATTCACTTTTTTTTTACAGTAAAGCACTTATTACAACAGATTTTGTTTAGATTCATCTCCAGCCTCTCTGAACAAAATAGCACTATACCTTTCTCTCACATCTGGCCATTACATAGCATAGCATGATCAGATTTTTGAGTCCCTAAGTTTCATCTACCAACTGATAACAATTTTGCATATAGTGAATCTTGAGCAGTTAAAACTTACAAGAACAATAATATACTCCACAAAAAACTCAAACTTCAGCACACATTTTGGTGCCAAATGTACAAAACTTATAGTCATGTGCTAGCATAGTCAAATGGACTACGAGTTAGGTTTTATAAGCCAACTTAAGAACTAATAAGTATGTTCATGTATTACTTGCTGATTTAAAGTTGAGCAGTAACATAAACATAAAATTATCTTCAATGTAGGTGATCGATCAGGTGCGCCCCGATAGAGAGAAAAAAAAACATTTTATTCAGAAAGAGACATATGAGAGGGGAGAGGACGCTCCGTGGAACGTCTCGAGTTAGAAATTTTTTTATTGGATTTCTCTTAATTTATGTGAGTCATTTTTTAATTATTTTTATTTTTTAACAAACAAACAAATATTTTTATTATTCTTCTTTTAAAAAATCTCCACAAAAATTAAACTATTAAATATTAAATACAATGATAAACTTTTCATACATATAACACACTCTCTTTATCAAAAATCCCCACGGGAGATAACTAAAAGAACACGAGCATAACAAACTCACACCTCAGCACATATTTTGTTGCAAGTTGTAGAAAACTTATAGGCATGTGGTAGCATAGAGGTCATGTCAAATGCTGCCATGGGCTTTATCTGACACAAAGTTGGCGAGCATGCCGGTCAGAATAATGGCAACATTACGGACGCCACAAGGGAAAGGGCCCCTCCTCTCTTGCCTTTCTGATCATTACCGTCGAGTTGCACGCCCCGAGAAATTTCCCTCGCAAAGTTACAATTACTACCATTTTTACTACCTTTTTCTTCATGGAAACCTCACCATCTATCTATTCGCGGCAAGACTCTGCATACTTAAAAACCGATCTGTGTCTTGATTTGCACCCGCTCACTTGTGATCTGCATTCTTCATCTCGATTTTATTTATATTCTGTAGCAAAGTTTTACTCCACACAGAATTGCTCACCAAGAGGAGAGGACAGGAAAGGTGGTTTAAAGTACAGACTAAAGCAGGGTATCTTTGGTTGTCACAAGCTGGACTGCTAGTTCATGCAGAAGAGAGGCCGCATAAACTAGAGTTTGATGTTTTTCGGTTGGTGAGCTTAGTTTAGGGGTGGCTTTAATATTTTTATCCTAAGCACGCTTATACCAACCCTTTATATTAGGTTGTATGGTGCATGATGGCTTATAGACTAGCTCCACGTGCCTACGTCTGTTAGTTAATGACGTGTTTGTGGTAATCAATTGTGTTTAAGCTGACCAGGATTAGTGCTGTATTGTGCTGTCTGTTTATAAAAATTCGGTCGATGAAGGGAAAACTTTTGGAGGTTAAGTTTTTTATGATTTTTATTTTCAGTGCAGTGTTTCTGGATAGAATAGGATTACATTGTTTAGTAGGCATCAAATGAAAGCAATGTTTCATAGCATTTCAGTATATTGTATCCTGATTCTTGAAGAGCTCCAGCACTACTGAGGCAGCTAACTATTATCGAAACTGGCTTAAAAAGTTTTTTTTATTTGGCACCAAAAATCTTTAATTCAGCGTGGTGCATTACAAGATGAAAATAACATCTAATTCAGATTTTAAAAAAGATCTAGTACACACAAAGATGAATAATAAGAACAAATTAAATCTTGCTTTGAAGTATGTGATTTACATTAACTGCTCAATATAAAGCTAGAGAAATGGCTTTTTAAGAAGTCCTAGAAACGTTCATGGTTGATGGCTGATTCTGTTTAATAATATCTTCGAAATAGTCTAGCTTAAAATGATTTCACTGAATCATTTCTTCTGCACACGGGGTGTCTAATTTCTGTATGGCATTGTACGGATATTGATTTTCCTTGGGTTTTACTTTTATTTTGTCAGATTTTTCTCCTATTTTTCCTCTTTAGGATAATGGACAATTTTTTTTCATAATAATCCAAATAAAATTAAAAAAATAAAAAACCGAGCCTGACATTTCACATTTGGCATAGCAAGGGACTTACCTGAGCAGCAAATCAGCAATAGTTTTGAACCCAGTCATGGCCCAGTGCTACAGTTTCTACTTTTTTTTTTCAAATTCAAATGTCTTAATATATTTAAATTTCATTTCATGGACGATTTTTATTCAAATTTATTTTATAAATATTCGGAAAATTTGTATTTAAGCTAACTGGTCGATTTCCGAATTTTTTTTTGAAATAACCCTATAAAAAAAAACAATTGCAAAACTAACTCTTAACTTTGTAAATTTCCAAAAATGGCTTTCAGTCGCGAAATCTTCCTCGCGACAGTCTTCAGTCGCTATACGGTATAGCGACTGAAGACGTGGCACGGCACAAATGCCCCGCTGGCACCTGTGCCGTGCCAGCCAGGTTTCAGTCGCTATACGGTATAGCGACTGAAACCCTTTATATTCCCCAGCCGTCCCTCTCAGAGTACAGTGCAATTCATTTTTCCGAAATTTTACAGAAATTACTGAGAGAGAAGGAGGAGAAGGAAGAGAAGAAAAAGGAGCAGAAAATTCTTTTTCGGAGATTCTTCAAATCGCTGAGGTATATTTTTTTAACTCGTATATTTAAATTAATTAGATCGTAAACTCGTAGTATTTAGATATGATTTAGAATGATTGTTAGGGTTAGTGTAATGGTAAATGCGTGAATGTGATGAAAAAAAATTTAGAGTTAGGGTTAGGGTTAAGGTTAGGGTTAGTGTATGTTCACAGATTAGGGTTAATGTATGTTCGCAGATTAAAAAATTTAGGATTTCGCAGATTAAAAAATTTGAAGAACCACTAAAAAATGTGATATTTTTCAAATTTGAATTTTATTAGTATGGACGTAGATTAAAATATTTGTTAATATGTAGATGTAAACATTTGTGATTATGTATATTAAAATGATTGTTATTATTAGAGTTAGGGTTAGGGTTAGGGTTCACCGCTGTCGCTTCTTTTAGTTGGGGTTAGGGTTAGGGTTAGGGTTAGGGTTAGTCATCACTGCTGTCGCCCTCACCGTCTTGGTCTTTCCCGCACGGGTTTAGAGCGAGAGGGGTTATTTCTTTAGGGTTGTAGGGAAACATCGTGTTCCCCAATAGCGACTGAAACGGTATTTAAACACCGTGCGTCGTTTTCACACAGTACGGCCATTTCATTTTTTTGAAAATTCTGAAATTAGCACAGAGAAAAAGAGAAGAGAAGGAAGAGGAGGAGAGGAGAAGAGAAGAGAAGAGAATGGTTGGTTTTTTTGTTAGATTTAGAGGTAGGGTTGTCAATCAGTTAGGGTTAGGATTAGGAATCGCGGTCTCATTGTCGTAGTCATCACCGCTGTCGCCCTCAACGTGTTGGCCTTTCCCGCACGAGTTTAGGGGTTATCTTTTTTAGGGTTGTAGGGAAAAATCGTGAACCAAACAATAGCGACTGAAACGGTATTTAAACACCGTGCGTCGCTTTCACACAGTACGGCCATTTCATTTTTCCGAAAATTCTGAAATTGGCAGAAAGAAAAAGAGAAGAGAAGGAAGAGGAGGAGAGGAGAAGAGAAGAGAAGGGTTGGTTTTTTTGTTAGATTTAGGGGGTAGGGTTGTCAATCAGTTAGGGTTAGGGTTAGGAATCGCGGCCTCATTGTCGTAGTCATCACCGCTGTCGCCCTCAACGTGTTGGCCTTTCCCGCATGGGTTTAGAGGGAGGGGAAAATTTCTGTTGTTTGAAAAATCATGTTTTTTTAGTACAATGAGCAATGTGAGTTCTCTAATTATACACTCTTGTACAGCTATGGAGCAACCCAATACAGTGTACGTTTATTACGGAGCCGGTGTAATCCGTAATGGACCAAACAGTGATGATCTTGGTGGTTGTATGTATGTTTGCAGTCAAATGAGACAACCACAGTCAATGTCTTTCAACGATTTGAAGATGTGGTTAGTTCACCTGTTACAACTCAATGTTACGACGGATAATCTCAAAGTGGAAGGCATGGTTCCGGATGGAAACAAATGGGTGCTGAAGAGACTGAAAGGTGACAAATCATGTGGTTCGTTTGGACGAATTGTGACAAATCCAGGCTATGCTGTCGGAACCATCATACTGTACGTTGAAATGTCAGTACATAGTTCGGAGGGCAGCCATTCGGTTGAAAGAGAAAACACTAATATCTGTACCGGAGGAGGTCGCGATGGCGGTGGCGATGTCGATACTGGTGCAGGTGCCAGTACCAATGCCAGTGCAACTGGCAGTGTACCTAACACAACTGGTGTAGGAAATACAACTCAATTTGGTGGCCATCAAGTAGATGCAGCTGAAGAATTACCAGAATTGGAGGAGAATTTTAATGAAGAGGAGTATACTGATCCGTCGGAAATGTACGAATCTCCTGTTGAACCCACGGAACAGCATAATCCTATGAGTGAGTGGACTGATCCGTCATCCTTGAATAACGTTGTGGTTCATGATGAGCTGGGTTCGCGATGGTCTTATAATGAATCAACCGTCCAGCTTGGACAGTTGTTTCGGAGTAAAAAGGATGCAAAGAAAGCCATAACTGCCTGGGCTGTCTCACTAAATAGGCCATTCCGGGTGGTCAGATCAAATCCGAGCCTGTGGACTGTGAGGTGCTTAATCCAGAATTGTCCATGGTACGTACGTGTCTGGCGGCCACGAGATGACCCGTCCTTTCGGGTTACCAGAGTTGACGACCACGGATGTCTGGCTGAGGGCATGGTGCAGCATCATAGAAATATCACTTCCAGTTTTGTTGCCAGTCTGATTCTGTCAGTAGTGAAGGCAAATACGGCAATCACACCGAAGGTGATAATTGCACATGTCGCGGAGAAGTACGGTTATAATATCAACTACCCGAAGGCATGTATGGCTAAACAGAAGACGCTGGAGGAGCTTTTTGGTACATATGTTGAGGCATACAACTTAGTACCGAGGCTGTTGTGGCGGATATGCGAAGCAAATCCAGGCACAGTCACCGCAATTGTTGATACGCCGGCAATCGGCTCCGAGGGTGCTGTGATTCCTGGGTGCATGGTACTGCGGAGATTTTTCTGGGCATTCGCACAGTGCGTTGCATCGTTCAGGTATATGAGACCCGTGCTTTGCATTGACGGAACATTTTTGACTGGAAAATACCAGGGAACTCTGCTGACTGCTGTGGCTGTTGATGCCAACGACCAGCTTCTCCCCATAGCATATGCTGTGGTCGAGGGGGAGAACTATAGCAGTTGGCTATGGTTCTTGGGCACTTTGAAGAATGAGGTTGTGAAAGACCGGGAGCGCGTGTGCTTGATTCATGATCGAAATGGAGGAATGCTGAGTGTGATGGAGTACATGCGATCAGGAGAGGATCCATCGCTGAGTTGGGATGATTTGCAGAGTCGTTGGTGCTCACGGCATCTTGGCGCGAATTTTCACAGTCGTTTCAAGAACAAGCGCCTGATGGTCGTGTTCAAACGGCTTGCCAAACAGAACCAACAGTCAAAGTTCTCACAAATCTGGAAGTCACTGGAGGAAAGTACGTCGGCGGAATTGCGAGAAGCAGGGGTTGCAGAAGATCGCGGCGATACTGGCACGGGAAGCCGCCGGGGTCGTGTCAGATTCAGTCAGTGGATTCAGCCCAAACCAATGGAGAAGTGGGCGTTGCTTCATGACACAGGTGGGGCTCGATACGGAATCATGACGACAAATCTGGCTGAGGTGTACAACTTCGTCCTCAAAGGTGTGCGATGCTTACCACTCACTGCAATAGTTGGAATGACATTCTATCGCACAGTAGCGTACTACGACAGCAGGGGTTTGGCGGCATCAAGGCTTTTGCATGACCCCTTAGCACACTGGCCCAAAAAGATCAATGATTACCTCGAATTTCGGACAAGGAAATCGTTGACACATGATGTCACAGTACTGAGTCGCTTGCACGGGAAGTACGAGGTTCGGCTAAGGCACAGACATGTCTATGGCACACTGCAGGCTGGTCGGGTCCACGAATGTCGGATTTCAAATGCAGATGCCCAATGCACATGCAACAAGCCTCAACTGCTGCACATTCCTTGCTCGCATGTCATCGCTGCCTGCTCTGTTCCTGGGATCGATCCGGCGCGGTACATATCAACCTATTATACTCTGCAGTACCTGTGGAAGACCTGGGATGGTGTCTTCAATGGGTTTGCAGTGGGGGAAAGCTATCGACAACTATCCCCGGAAGATGCCATCACGTGGATCCCAGACAAGAGGCTCCTCGTAGGCCATGTCGGCTGACGTCGATCCAGGAGGATAAATAACAATATGGATGCAGCGGAGCGTGAAGATGACGTACGTAGATGCAGCGCTTGCCGGCAGCCTGGTCACAGAAGAAATCGATGCCCGCGGGTGACAGGCGCACCGTCTTCGTCGCAAAACTAAATGTTGTATTATTTCAAGTACTTAATGTTTTGTCGTGAGTTGTACCGAATTTCCATATATCAGTTGTACTTAACTTCTCTAATGTCTTCTCGTGAATTTACTGAATGTTTTTTTATTTACTCAATGTTTGTTTATGTACTCAATGTTTCAACTTCTCAACCAATATGTGACAACTGCAGGTATGGCGGACGACCATCAGCTTCCCGAGCTGATTTCACAGCACCATCAGGAGCGTCACCGTGCTCGACGCCTTCTACAGGGCATCGTTCTCCCAGCCTTGCGTCTGAGGGCACCGCGTGAGATGTGGCCTCTAGATGAGCGGTTCGCGCCTTATTTGCTCGAGGCCGGACTGTTGCCTTTCGCTCGCATGGTGGATCGGGCGAGGCGATTCCCTTTCGACCGAGCCCTCATTACTGCGCTTGTGGATCGGTGGAGGCCCGAGATGCACACGTTCCACTTCAGTTTTGGCGAGCTCACTGTCACACTGCAGGACGTCAGCATGCTACTTGGCCTGCCTATCCGCGGGGAGATATATGTCCCAGCTGCCACCGAGAGAGCTGCATGGCGCCTAGATTTCCTACAGCGCTTCGAGGGAGTAGGGCCAGCGGGGGGGTTTGCGCAGGACGCGGGAGTTCCCCAGAGTTACTTTCGCGCAGTGCGCGATGCTGCGCTCCCCGTGGCCGCTCCAGAGGAGGTCTTCAGGCGCCACCTTGAGGCGTACTTGCTGTACCTGTTTGGGTGGTTGCTCTTCCCTGGCACCCACGGAGACATCTGCGAGCGGCAGTACGTTCAGCTCGCCAGGAGTATTGCCGACTCGGCCCTGGGCCACGTGCCGAGGTTCAGTTTCGGATCCGCTGTGCTCTGCCACACCTACAGGGGGTTGTGCGACGCCACGAGCAGAGACCAGGTCAGCTCTCTTTTCGCTGGGTGCGCCATTCTCTTGCAGATGTGGTCGTACGAGCATTTCCCCATCGGTCGACCGCTGGTTCCGCGGGATCAGTTCGCATTAGTCGGGGATGGGAGAGACGGCCCCGTGATGGGATGGAGGTGGGCTAGGCTGAGTTTGAGGTGGGCCACAGATCAGGCGCACCTCTGCTATCCTTCGTACGCCACAGACTTTGATCTGCTTCTCGACGACAGCGTCATCTGGGATCCGTGGACCACCGCAAACCTCCAATCCGTCGCTCCAGCCGGCCTTTCTTCTTTTTGTACGCAGGATGAGCCGTACTGGCGCACCCAGGTTCTACTCGTCTTCTCGCACATGGTTGAGGGTTACTCGCCTGAGCGAGTTATGCGCCAGTTTGGCCTACGCCAGGCTGTCCCCGTGCCGCCTCCTCGACAGATCCCGCACCATATCCACGAGTACGTCAAATATGCATTACATTCACATGTTATTTTATACATAATTTCCATCACAACCTAATTTCTTTGTCCGCAGGCAATCCAGGAAGGGTCGAGTGAGGGACGATTTCGTTCGTCGACAGCAGCCTTATGTGCAGCAGTGGATGGATTGGGCGCACACACGCACGGTCGAGGAGCATAGGCCATACAGCCACGACATCCATTTTTCCTATCTGTCCTGGTACCAACCTCGCACGATCTACCGATTGACGGGCGGTCCACCCGCCGCGCCTGATGAGCCCATCCCTCCCGCCACCCTCGATGACGGCTACGACCGACGCCTAACTGGGCGAATCCACTCTTCTGTGAGTTCCTTAGCTCTTTGAAACCATACTTTCACATGGATTGTCGTTCTATAATTGCATTAATTCGTGTGCACAGCTAGACATCCTCGGCGGCATCTCTACTAGTGCACGAGACATGATGGTCAGGTCCCGCCTCGGACCCACCATGCCCAGCGACGATGTGTACGCATATTGTTCAGAGGTCGAGCGGCGGGTCGATCAGATTTTAGTCGGTTTCAGAGTGCTGCTGCCACCTCACTTGACCGTGATTCCCCCACCATCACCGTCGGCGCCAGGTCCTTCGTCGCATGTGCCACCAGCGGACCGTCCGTCGTCGTCGCGCCCTCCACCACTGCACACGGGTTTCGTGCCTGCCGACAGCTCTTCGGACGACAGCTCTTCGGATGACGAGCTCGATACTCCTCCATGGCACCAGCCTCCTGACCAGGCACAGCAGCATCCTACACAGTCGACACATGTGCTTCCTAGCTTCCTTCCCGATGCTCCGCCGCCTACGCAGCCGACACAGCCTTCCCAGTCTACGCCAGCTGCGCAGACACCACCAGTAAGGAGGCGGCGCGTCAGGGATCGTCAGCCCCCCTCTCGGTACACACCATCAGAGTATCAGCCCCCCCCCCCCACAGAGGGGCAGGAGGGGGCACTAGTCCGATGTATGCTTTTCTCAGACTGTTCAGTTTTCGTATATTTTTGTTAGGTTTCCAACTTTTTGGGGTTTTATGTTTTCTACTGTTCTACTTTTGTATGACTTTGCGTTTCTACTTTTCAGCTTTTACCTATTCATCTGATGCTCGTTTTCGTATGATTAATCTTTGCGACTTTTGCACTTATCATCTTTTGCGCCGAGACGTCTGGTTTCGTACAAATGCGTCGAACCAACGAGACAAAACTAGGTATCAAAAGCACGGTATAAATGCGAAATTGGTATGTACTTGTACGGTCCAGATGGCAAAACTTTGTCGTCTTACTTCTTTTCGCAAATCAGCCTACAATTATCGCGGCTTATACCTTTTAAAGATTTTCCTCGGAACCTAAAAAGGCTAAAACCCACATCTCATCTCCAAACTTCGATCTAATTCAAGGAGTATCTCCCATTCACTATTCTGACCAAGTTTCCCTTCTGTAAGATTTTCAAAATCTCATCCGACGCCTTAGTTTTAAGTCTCGTCATTTTTTGAAATTCTAATTACCCTAAAGTACCCTGTTTTCGAATTATCACAAAATCATCAAATCTTGCCAAATTTCATTCAAACTTCTGCTGAATATGCTCCAGAAATAAAGTTACACTTGTGTGTGAGATTAGATCTCAAATCAGCCATCCCAATTTCAGAATTTACAAACAAGTCCTACTTCTCAAATGAAATCATTATGAAGTGTTTCGATTGCGACCACGGGGCAAAAGAGGGAGCAGAGAAAGTTTCCCAGATTTCAGTCGCTATACCGTATAGCGACTGAAACCTGTATAGCGACTGAAACCTGGCTGGCACGGCACAGGTGCCAGCGGGGCATTTGTGCCGTGCCACGTCTTCAGTCGCTATACCGTATAGCGACTGAAGACTGTCGCGAGGAAGATTTCGCGACTGAAAGCCATTTTTGGAAATTTAAAAAGTTAAGAGTTAGTTTTGCAATTGTTTTTTTTTATAGGGTTATTTCAAAAAAAAATTCTCGATTTCCATTTTAACAGAAACAAACTTAGTTACTAAGTATGTGAGAAGCTAAGTTTGATTTAAATTCAGACTAAATACAAACTTAGATTGATATACAAGGAAACACATCTGTATTTGTTTATGGTAAGTCGGCAACTGATTCTCATTTAAAACAAATGCTAATTTAGCTTTGTATATAAGGAAGCACATCTATTTGCAACCCTTAAACTCTCCAAAAAAAAATCCGTTTTAAACTTCCAACATGCGATTTGGAGTTGGAGCATATACTACGCATCCAGCAGGACTAACCAATTCGTGCTCATAGCTTTATAAGTTGTTCTGTTGGTTCGTATGGGTATATATGGTTACACCAATTTTATGGGATATGTCTAAAAGTTGATTGAAGTATTGAGAATTTTTGTTTAATAGATATGTTCATTATTTATGTCTTTATTCTTGTAAGTTTATGATTTAAGGCATGTTTGATCCAAATAAAAAATTGGTTTGTTAAGTCCTTGAAGTTGTTTAATAAAAAAATAGTCTTATATAAGCTTAGGGGGTGATGGATGGAGGTTAGAAGTCACATAGGATATTTTACCTTAGCTTCGGCTTATTTTCAATAGAAGATTTTCTTCTGAGAAAAACCTATACAAGAAGACCCGTTTGGTTCAAGTTTTGACGTTTCTTGGGCAGAAGCTAAGGAAGAAGCGCATAGGTGTATCCCTCGTTGTCGTGGATCCTTGCTTTTGCCATCAAGCAAGATTGCTATGGGCAAGCCACATAGCAGCATCACAGCAGGCCGCGGCCGCAAAATTCCTACAGATAACTCCATTTCTTCGCCCTGTGACGCCATACGAATATGAGGACACGGCAATTCCGAAGCAACCTAAGCATGTGCATATGGCTCCGTCGACATTGCAAACACCTCACAGGTCACAACAACAACAACAACAACAACAACGCAGCTCCAATTCTCCTTGTAACGACCAGAACAAAGCCGGCCTTAGCCGTATGGCACATAAATAATGTATGTAACAAGGGAAAACATTTTAGCACGTCAAACACACATCTTATTTAAAGGCCATGCACGCACACATGCACTTCAGAGCTTTGCGAAGCGAAGCAGCCATGGAAAGCTTTAAGCTCTCCTTGCTAACCATTCTTCCCTTCCTTCTCGTCGCATTCGTTGCTGCGGAGACCAGGCAAGAGCTCAGCACGTTCATTGTCCACGTGCAACCGGCGGAGAACCGGGTGTTCAGTACACAGGACGACCGGAAGACATGGTACAACTCATTCCTCCCTGACGACGGCCGGCTTGTGCACGCATACACCAACGTCGTAAGCGGCTTCGCGGCTCGGCTGACGAAGCAGGAGCTCGATGAGGTGTCGGCCATCCCGGGGTTCCTCGGTGCGGTCCCGGATCAGCTATACAAGTTGCAGACGACGCACACGCCGCAGTTCCTAGGGCTGAACGAGCAGCGGGGCACGTTGAACAACACGTCAGGATTTGGCGACGGTGTAATCATCGGCGTTATCGACACCGGCGTATATCCTAATCATTCCTCTTTCAGTGGCTACGGCATGCCGCCACCACCCGCCAAGTGGAAGGGACGATGCGATTTCAACTTCTCGGCGTGCAACAACAAGCTCATCGGCGCACGCGCTTTCGTCGCCGGTTACAATGCCATTAATGCCTCTGGCAACGGCGAGCCGCCGTCACCGATCGATAAGGAGGGGCACGGCACGCATACGTCCAGCACGGCAGCGGGAGCGGTCGTGCCGGGCGCCCAAGTGCTTGGCCAGGCCAGGGGAGTCGCCACCGGGATAGCGTCCCGCGCGCACGTCGCCATGTACAAGGCGTGTGGCTCGATGGGTTGCGCCATCTCCGACATATTGGCCGCCATTGACGCTGCCGTGGCTGACGGTTGCGACATTCTCTCCATGTCCCTTGGCGGGCCGTCACTACCGTTCTACCAGGACAGCATCGCCATCGGCACGTTCGGCGCCGTCGAGAAAGGAGTTTTCGTCAGCCTCGCAGCCGGTAACTCAGGCCCGAATGCCAGCACGCTGTCCAACGAGGCTCCCTGGATGCTCACCGTCGCGGCGAGCACCATGGACCGCTCCATTCGTACCACGGTGCGCCTCGGCAACGGCCTCTCATTCGATGGCGAGTCGGTGTACCAGCCATGGGCCTTGTCAAACAACTACTACCCATTGGTCTACGCCGGCGCGAGCGGGAAGCCCTTCGCCGAGTTCTGCGGGAACGGCTCGCTGGACGGCTTTGACGTCAGGGGCAAGATTGTGCTCTGCGAGCGTGGTAGGAACATCGCGAGGATTATCAAAGGTGCCGTGGTGCAAAGCGCCGGGGGCGCCGGCATGATACTGATTAACCAGTTCTCCGACGGGTACAGCACCCTCGCCGACGCGCACGTCCTCCCAGCGTCGCACGTCGGCTACAACGCCGGAGCGGCCATCAAGTCCTACATCAACAGCAGCACGAACCCAGTGGCGCGAATTATCTCCATAGGTACAGTACTCGGTACGTGGCCGGCTCCGGCTATCACCTCGTTTTCCTCGCGTGGGCCAAGCCTCCAGAATCCCGGCATTCTCAAACCCGACATCACCGGCCCTGGTGTGAGCGTGCTCGCCGCGTGGCCACCGTTCCAAGTCGGGCCGCCGTCGGCACCGGTATATCCTGGGCCGACTTTCAACATCATCTCCGGCACGTCCATGTCCACGCCGCATCTCAGCGGCATCGCCGCACTGATCAAGAGCAAGCACCCGGACTGGTCACCAGCAGCGATCAAGTCAGCCATCATGACAACCGCCGACGTCACTGACCACTCCGGCAACCCCATACTCAACGAGCAACATTTTCCCGCCACCTTCTTCGCCACCGGCGCCGGCCACGTCAACCCGAGGAAGGCCACAGACCCCGGACTAGTCTACGACATCAGCCCTGAAGACTACATCGGCTACCTCTGCGGCAAGTACACGAGCCAGCAAGTCTCGGTGGTCGCGCGCCGTGCGGTGAACTGCTCATTCGTCAATGTGGTCCCGGACCGCCAGCTGAACTACCCGTCGATCTCGGTCACATTCCCCGTACCATACAATGTGACAACACCCACGCAGGTTAGGCGCAAGGTGAAGAACGTCGGGGAGGTGCCGGCGGCGTATGACGCCCAGTTAGACATGCCCGGAGGCGGCTTGCGCGTCATGGTCGTGCCGAGCAGGCTGGTGTTCACCGAGGCGAACCAGGAGCAGACCTTCACAGTGCTCTTTTACCCGACGCCGGGAGGCGCGAATGTGGTGCAGGGCGCGCTCCGGTGGGTGTCGGAGAAGCACACAGTGAGGAGCCCCATCTCAGTCACCTTCGGTAGCTACTAGAGCTCGATATGCATGCTTCTACGTACCTGGGTTAATCATTTTTGTGTGTTTCGTGCAACTTTAATTCTTGTGATAGGTATACTCGTTTAAGTTAGAATAAATAAATGTATGGGCGTAATGGTGAAAAAATGCTGATGTGGAAAGACACATGTTGTCAAAGCCAATGTTTTCACAAAATTCAAAAGCCTCATGGCATCTTCTTGACAAAAAGGGATTGAACAAAATTTAAAAGATGCTAGATTTAATTGTTAAAATTGAAAGAGATGGGACTGAGGTAAAAATCACATTAGTTGAAGATGAGGGACCAATATCGTTATAGTTATTCTTACTTTTTCTGCAAAGATTGTTGGTACTATGTTTGATTTATCTTTTGTTTCAGTGACTATATGTGCTTATGTTGTATTGCACAAATCAAAATCTCTATGCTTCTACTTGATTGTATAATCGCCCTTTGACAAACATTCAAAAAAAAGTTGTAACCAATTCTTGGTTTTCTTATTCAGTATTTTATTATATGTAAATTTGGCCTCATCAATAACTGATTAGCTGCCAATGAATATTATCCCAAAAAATGTATTTATTAGGAAAAAAAATTGTATCAACATAGAGGGGATGGAAACACTCTTGCCAGTTGCCACACCATGACTATCCATGTTGATCAACTTAAAACAATCTACCATTTATTTAGAACAAGTCACAATTAAGACATCCCAGATAATACGAGGATCGGACTACGTACCACGTACTTCCCTGAGACCCACTTCAGTTGCCCCTCAACCATTGCACCCGGCAATTGACCGGTTGTTGACTTGATTGTGACTGTGAAGTTCATCACCTCGTTCAACTCCTTGAACATCAGCTTCGGCGGGGTCACCTGCACAGACACCGTTTTCTCCGGCATGTCAACCTCCGCCTCGTATACCGACATCGCAATCCCGACATTTGTGACCGTGCGGTTGACGGTCACGGCCAAGGGTGCCTTATCGAGGATGGCAGCGATGGACGGGTAATTGAGATCCTTTTCGTCGAGCTTCGTGATGTTCGCACATGTCACCGCCGGCACGGGGTAGATGATTGAGTTCACCTTAAGGTCTGTGTAATTAAGACCGCACAGGTACGGGATGTAATCCTCCGCTGTCATGTTGTACACTAGCCCTGGATCCATGGCCTTTTCTGGATTGACGTACCCGGCACCAAGAGCAAAGAAGCTCGCCGGGGAGCCGTCAATGTCGGTTATTGGCTTCCCACCTTTGTCCATTGTGTTAGTCGTCGTCATCATGGCAGACTTGATCGCAGCAGGCGACCATGTCGGGTGCGCTTTCTTGATCAATGCAGCAATCCCACTAAGGTGGGGTGCTGCCATGGACGTGCCAGACTTGATGTCAAATTTGGGCACCTCTGCATTCGATGGTAGTTCCATCCATTCGGCCATGGGGACACCGGCGAGAATGTTCACCCCAGGGCCGGTAATGTCAGGCTTTAGAATTCCTTTGCTTTTCATGTTTGGCCCCCGCGACGAGAACGGCGCTATCATCGGTGATTGGGGGGTGTTGAGCACTGTTCCTTTGAACATGAATGTTGCTGTCGGCTTTGGTGTGGACTGCATGTAATCCTTGATCTTCTGCCCCGCCGCATACGAGACTTGCGTCGTTGGGAGGACATGTGCTTTTGGGACAACCACTGATGCAAACACTTTGGGCCCGACATAAATCATTCCTGCGGCACCTGCACGGAGTACAATCTTTGCCTTCTCGGTGCTAGTAAGACCACCGCCAAAGTCGCAAAGGATGATCTTGCCACTGACGTTCTGAGCTAACAAAATATTCTCACTAGAGCACGTGCCCTCACCGACATCCCGAACCAGCGGCCGAAGGGGGCTCTTAAAATTGCTTGTCTGATTGAGCGCTTCGCCATCAATCTCATCTCCATTGCCAAGCTTCACGGTGCCCACGAACCGCCGGTCCGTGGTGCTTGCCGCCACGGTGAGCAGCCATGGTGCATCGTTGCAAAGGGTGCCCGGGCCCGGGCCGCTGTTCCCGGCTGCCGTGCTGATGAAAACACCATTCAAGACAGCAGTGTATCCTGCGAGCGCGACAGAGTCGTCAGAAAAGTCTGTAGACCTTCCATCACCAATCGAGAGAGAGAGCACGTCGACGCCATCCTCAATGGCATCATCCACTGCTGCCAATATATCATCACGGTCACAACCCTTCTCTTCAAAGCACACCTGGTAGAACGCAATGTGTGCACGCGGGGCCATGCCGGCCGCTATGCCGAGCCCGTTGCCAAGAATGTTTGCACCAGGCACGAACGAACCGGCAGCCGTGCTCGACGTGTGTGTCCCATGTGGTCCTTCGTTGATTGGAAGCACCGGATCACGAAGACCTTTCCACTTCCACTTTGCTGACTCAATGTACGATCGTGCTCCGATGAGCTTGTTGTTGCACACGCTGCTGTTAAAGTCGCACCGGCCGTTCCACTTGGCCGGTGGTGGTGGCATCCCTTTCCCATCAAACGACGGATGTCCGGCATTAATGCCGTCGTCAAGAACTCCGATGATGATGCCCTCACCCATGTTGCTTTTGTTCCACACACCGTCACGACCCTCGGCTTCGTTCATGAGCCCGAGCAGCTGCGGTGTGCGTGTAGTCAGTAGCTGGTAGGTCTTTTCAGGGATGGCTTGGACGAACCAGTCCATCTTGGACATCTTAACCAACTCTTCGTCGGAGATGCGGGCGGCGAAGCCATTCACGACGTTGCGATAGGAGTAGATGAGGCGCGCCACAGAGGACGAGTCCGATTCCAGGGCCTCCTTGGCTGAGTGGCAAACCGATGACAAGAGTGATGCATGCCAACTTGATATATTCTTGTATAGATTTTGATCATACTCATATGGCCTACGCAGGATGATGAGATAGTTCTTGTGCACCCCAGTGTCATGGCTTGCTGCCACCGTAGGGATCGCCGGAGGGAAGGGGAGGAGGACAGCTGCAATGTAAAGGG
Organism: Pharus latifolius; assembly: GCA_019359835.1. Taxonomy (NCBI): domain Eukaryota; kingdom Viridiplantae; phylum Streptophyta; class Magnoliopsida; order Poales; family Poaceae; genus Pharus; species Pharus latifolius. The sequence continues at coordinate 11,205,503 of CM033322.1, forward strand.
AGAAGAAGAGAATTGGCAATGTGAACTTTGGATAATCCATGAGAGAATAATTAAACGTATGCAAAGGGAAACTGTCCAGAGTGACGATACATATTAAGAGTTTGGTTTTTTTACACTTCCTTAATATAGTTGATGTGACTTATTATAGTAAAAACATGCAAGATTTGTGGATGCTTAGCGGTGACCACTAGTTTAATTACATTTCTCTCTGAGGTTTCTTGTGGAGGAAATGAAAGAGACTTCTGTACCTCACATTTCCCGTAACATTTGCATGGAAGAATCACTAATTCACTATATATATGGTAAGTTTCTGAAGCGGTGTTTGCCACGTACTTGCCAAAGATAAGAGTTTTCGAATGGAATAAGTAGATCACTTCAACAGCCACATTCTTTTTCTAAGAATACTTCAACAACCATGTATAGCCACTTTGTGCATTTCAGATCAATAATCTATATTCCCGCGTTTGTAATTGTAATTATCCATATCATCCTATAATTTTTAATTTTGAGGTTCATGAACATAATTCTTAATATGAGCAGGTAATATACAATGTTGGAGAAACATTGTGTCGCTGTACCAAAAGCCCACAGCCACCCGTGAGCCGAACCCCAATATCCATGAGTCTCTGGGGACAGGTCCCTGATAACCCTTACCTGCTAGGGGCCCAACGTCCTTCCTGGGGACCTAGGGTCCCAGCCATCATTGTTCCTTCTCAAAGAGAGGTTTTTCAAACTAACTTTAAGTCTAAGGAGACACTGAACTAAAATTTATCCCTAGAACCTAATCCATATAAATTCTCCACATCCCTGTTTTCTTTCTTTAGCCTTGCAGTGCTGTATCATATAGTTATCCTGAGTTGTCAAGGTGTTTGAGACATATCTACAACTATTATTGGAGATCTTAACTCTCAATATACAGTTAATAATGAAATAGGCCGCATTTTGAAGTATGATGTGTTTCTCAAATTCCGTCTAACACCTTTTTATCTACAGTTATTTAGTAACTGCCAAAATAACAATGATTTCTTATTATATAAGACAAATAATTTTAATAATCACCATATTCCACTGCACAATATAAAATTATACCACAATTTCAAATACATCTTTAGTCTTTTTTATAATGCGATGATCAATTTGTTTATCTAACTTTGACCAAAATAGTCCCAAATTTGTCTCAATGACTAGTGGATTATTTGTTTGAGATTTTATGGTAAATAATAATTATGAACGCAAACTAAACGACTGGCTAAATTAGGTGAGCCAGCATCGAAATGTAAAATTGAGAAATTTTTGAAATGAGTTTGGAACTGGCGCTTAGAATGCTGCTGTGCATTTCAAGTTGGTGCCGCTCTGAAACATGTAGAGGGTTAGTTAGATCTGAGATCCGCCAATCTGCAAATCTCATCCTATCAAATTTGTACAAGGCACATCATATCAAACATTCACAGATGTCCCATGTCTAAAGATCTTCTGTGAATTTAGCAGAGGAAACTACAACACCACACGACAAGATAATGGTAACGGCCGAGCAACCTTCTTTCACCGAACATGATTACTTTTATTGGGACTAATACTCACTTAATTTCTCAAAACTTCAAAAGAAAACTGCATTTTTAAAAATTACAATATTTTAAAATTGATATTTGAAAAACTATAGTTTTTGAACTATGATTTTTGAATGTCATAAGAGTTATATATGACCAAAATTATATATTTAAAGATGGTTTATACCAGCATAATCATAACATAATCTCAAACTCGAATCTTAATTTGAGTTGAGTTCAATTTGAATAAATCTAAATACATATATAAGTTGAGTTTAAGTCAAAGTGAACTCAAACAATTTAGAGACATAAATTGTTTATCTTTAATTTGACTCTTTTTTATTTTGTTATTGCAACCTAAAGAGAGAGATTCTCACCAGAAAAATGGAGCAAGACATTTGAGTTCCTTAAGGTTGTTCATTTTTAAACTATTTTCATTCTCTCTTTATACCTCTCACTAGTTTAGTTTATTCTAACATATGCATCCATTTTGCTTGGCAGCTTGCTTGAGCAATGAATTTTTTTCAAAATAAAAGTATAAGTTGAGCTCGAGCTCATTTGTGCTGAAGCCCCATCTATATGAATTTTAAAATATTATTGAATTTATTCGAATTGAATTTGAACTCAACGTCGAGATTGAATTATAATTTCAACAAGTCAAAGCAAACTCCACTGAATTGTTGAAGAATTTGTTCGAGCCAACTCAAATATATAGAAGCTTTGTTTAGAGTTGAATTCAAATTCAATTTTAAACTCAAATTCTAGTTGCAATGAACTCAAACTCAAAACAAAATTTGATTTTAGCTCGAGTCGAGTTTAACTGGTTGGTTCTAGATGAATAGTGACCGGCCCTATCGATAAGGGAAAAACCCACACTCACAAACATATTGCTTGGACTCTGAAAATCTGGTCCACCGAAACGCATGCGACGCAGGCAAGGCCCACGTCAAAGATTCCGCTGGCACGATGGAATGTGCCGATAAAACCGAAAACACCTCACCACGCACCACCCCGCGCGCCATCTTCGATCCCGGCCGTCCATCTGACATCCGTCGCTCTCCGGCGCCTCCTATCCGTCTCATCTACCGAAAGGTCGACCAGCCAACCAACCAGCAACACACACCTCACTTGCTCCCTCTCCCACTCATACCATCCCACCTCTCTCCCTCTGCCACAGCACGCCTCACTGATCACGGCCATGTGGGCGTCACCGGGGAGACTCCCGGCCGTGGGGGAGGACGGGGAGGTGGACGTGTACCGCCGCACCCGCGGGGCGATGGCGTCGTGTTGGGGCCGCTTCGGGCTCGCGGCACTGTGGCACAGGGTCAGGCAGCTCAGCCTGGCGCGGCGCCGGCGGCGGCACGGCCGGTCCATCCTCGGCGCCGGCGGGCTCAACTACGACCCGCTCAGCTACGCCCAGAACTTCGACGACGGCAGCCTCGTGGAATTCGAACCTGACTTCACCACCAGGTTCGCGCCCGCGCGGCACGCTGGCGCGGCGCCGAGGCCGCCGTCGCCGGAGGCGCCCACCACGGCACCGGTTTCTTGAACGGGCTCTTGGCGCCGTTGCATGCACATGGAGTTTGGAAGAATGGTTTAAGTAGGAGAGGTAGTTTTTTTCCTCTCCTGTTGTGCGTGCGTGCGTGGGTGAACTGCTGATTAATTGAGGTTAATTTGAGATATGTGTATACGTTAGATGGATGGATGTATGTAAGTAGATTTGGTATAATTTTAATCTTGCTACTTTGTTCGTTTCATTGTTTGTAGTTTGTACAACAATTTTTGTCATCCCACACCAAAAAATTTTGATGTGTTTGTGATTTAGAGGTTATGTCGTCTTACTGAAAAATATCTATTTTATAATCAGCTTAAAACTTGCTTGAAACCTTTGTTTTCGGAGTACCGGATGATCTTATTGTGAAACGTAGTTCATTCTTTAGTTAATCCTAGTTACATGTTCTGTTTCCAAGATCCAATTATCCAAACTTGCTCAAATTTTTGCGTTTTGCACAAGTGGTGCCATTAGGAAGTTGGATATATGCTTTTGTGACGAATTAACGATCATGCCATGTACTTCAAACAAGAGCCAGGCAAGGAAAAAAAACGCAAGTAAATGTCTCATGAGTTATGTATGACTCTTTTCTGAGCTGACAACCTGAAAAGCTACACTAGTGCTCCTTTGAAATTCTTTTCTCCAGTCTTAATCAAATTATTACATAAAAGAATTTAAGATGTGGGTGCCTGGTTCATTATTTTGGCAAAAAATAAAAAATGGTGCCAATTTATTTAGGCAAAGCATATGTCAATTCATTGGGGAGAACATTTGATACAAAATTGTAGCTTTAGCAGAGAATATTCTTGCAAAATGCATGGTTCAAGTTGCTATTGACTACACCTAATTATGAGAGAAAAATACCAAGACCTTTCCAAGACGGCCAAACAGACGAGGTTAGTTCACTGGTCTATTTGGTTTGACAACAATAGATGGCTGGAAGCCTGGAAATAATAATACTAGTAGTTACATCATTAGATCTTCTTTTTGTTACTATCATGGTGGTCAAAGTACGAGGGTCTGTTTGAAATAGAGAAAGGTCCATAATAAGAAGCCATTACCACAAAAGTGGAAACCCAATCTACAGCAATCGTAGTAGGATTGATGGAAAGCTCCCATAGTGAAGAGAGGAGCAGCAGAGAGATGGCGCCACAGGAGTTTTTCCTTTGGTGTATGCTCTCGCTTTTTTTTCCATGAAAAGTACAGGAAAGAGACCATTTCCTAAGGTTTGTTACTGTACCTTCCTTTATTCCAAACATTCCGATAAGAAAAAAAAAAAATCCAAAGTAATGCCATCCTTTCAAATTCCTCCAAAAATCCCATGAATCAAACAGGCCGCCTGGAAAATCGATGCCAAGTTCAATTGCACGCGTCTATGGTCGGAGTATGGTTGAAAACATAAACATCAATACAAAGAAATTAAGGATTGCCCAATGGGATGCACAATTTATTTTTTCTTCAATCGACACCACTTTTCTTCTAGGATTTTTCTTCTTGTGCTGGAACTCGCTGAAGTGGATTGGGGCAATATATCTGTGGAAAATATGGGTTGGACTAGGCTCAGACCAAGTCATTGAAAAACTCGAGTTAGTTTGGATCAAGTGGGTTCTATTGAAACCTATGAGTAACTAAGTTGATCGGATTAAATTTAGATCAAACTAATCCAGCTCTATAGGTAGTGGGTTTAGATCAAAATCAAGCTGAGCCATTAGACTGAATCTGTTTAGATCTAGTTAGGGATGATAATTTTACCCATTTACCTAAATAGAGGTGGGTATAAGGGGTGTGCATTTGAAAATTCAGTTTTTTTTGTATTTTTTAAATTTTGGTATTGCAAATTGAATACCACATTTACCAAACAATATTTTAGTTATATGTAACTACCAAATTAATTCGGTATGGTATCGGTGAATACCAAATTTATCATATTAATATGAACCTACATGGCATTTTTGATTTGCGATTTAAAATACTAAATAATAGCATAGTACCAAAGATTTAGAATGACCAAAAAATAAAATTAAGCACCAAATAACATTAAATTATTAAAATTTCATAGATTAGCGCTTAATTATAACATTACTTCAAGTTGTGGAGTTGCTAATTAGCCAGTTAAGTACTTTGTTAGGGCTGAGATTTTTCTTTTTTGGATGTTTTCAATTTTGGTTTTTTTGTAAATACCGAAACGTATGAATACCATAAAGAACATAATCGTCCTACCGAACTGAATATTGTATACCACATAAATCGGAAATTTTAGTTCAGTTCAGTTTTTTCAATTTAACATTTTCTGTATGGGACAAAATTGCACATCTTATGGCAAAAAATAATTAAACCTGAGATAGGTAATAGGTATGGATATGTTCCATCACCACCCATGCCTATCTACTTATTGGGCACTCGCTAAATAAAACATGTATATATTAAAGGCATATAAAGTTAAACAAATATAATATATAAACTAACTCTAATAAATAAAAATTAATATATTTTTCTTATTAATGAAATTAACTAGTATTATTTATTTTTTATTGCTACTATGCGTCTAAATTATTTTCCTCAATTTTTTAATCAAATAATTGGATAACAGATGAGTAGTACACATGAGCGAATTCTTCGACCGTAATGAGTGACACGCGAGCGATGAGTGAAAATACTTGAAGAATGACAGGTATTTTTTAGCAACCTACACCTACCACTCCCGATTACGTCCAGTGGAGCGGGGTGGTCGGGGAGACGGAGAGATTTGATCTTAAATATCGTCTTGAAAGTGAACCATCAAGATTATACAAATGTGCATAGAGCTTACAAATTATTTTTATTAGAAAAATATCATACGTATTTTCTTCACGGACTGCTTGTGTGGTTAGTGTTAGCCACCAGCCCACCACTGCGAGACAATTACATTAAGTATAGTTAACTTTGAGTTTTGTTGTATTTTTTATTTCATTTTTTGAGTTATGTTATTAAGTAATGCAACAATTTTACTATGATAATTATTTTTATAAATATAGCCTTCTTTAAGGTGTAAATTTGCACAAATCTCTTTAAAACATCTCAATCGCCTGGCCAAGCATCACAAAAAGGAGGAGTTTTTTTTATTAATAACCTACATAAAATAATTATTTACAAAAATAACCTATAGTTCGAAAATTTTACAGAAATAGATGGCCACGTCAGATTGTCGAGTGCTGGAGACTCGACAAGTTACCTGTTGTGTGGAAAGAGTTTGTCGAGTGCCCAAGACTCGACAAGTTGCTTGTTATTATTTTATGTAGTGCTAATAAATTAATAAACAGCTCATAACTCAATTGGCTAAAACACCCTTCCCTCAATTCTTGACCTGGGTTCGAATCCCGTCATCCACAATAAAGGTCAGGGGGTGAGAGTGAGAGAGGGATATTTTAGCCAGTTGGGTTGGAACTATTTGATAACTTATTAGCAATGCACATGATAATAACACACAATTTATCGAGTGTTAGGCACTCGACAAGCTGATGTGGCGGTCCATTTCTATAAAATTTTCGAACTGTGGGTTATTTTTGTAAATAATTATTTTATAAGGATTATTAATAAAAAGAACTCCAAAAAGGAGGTATAGACGATTAAAAAATATTTTTTTTAGAGATCAAAGGGGTGCCATAGGCTTGAAGGTGGACTTCACATGTGCGAAGAAGAGGAAGAAGAAGAAGAAGAAATAACTTATCATATGAGCCTTACAATAATCATTTATGAATAAATATAGAGGGAGAGTCTGTGGACACAACTTAGCTCCTCTCAGAGTTGGAGAAGTCGACATATCATTAGGTTGAGTCTAATACATCAGCATCTGAGCATGTGTTTAGAGAAATATGCTCGACATATTCTGTGTCATACGTGCAAAATGTCATTCGAAACATCCACAACTCTAATGCAAAGGCATTTGAGGAGATTCCTTAAACGTAGCCACGAGTAAATTAAATATTTATTAAAATTTAGGTGATTTTAATAAAATATAAATAATTTTTAATTTCAAAATTGAATATAGTTGATGTTTGATCTTTATATGAAGATAATTCAAAAATTTATAACTTTTTAAATATAATCAAGATCTAATTTGAAATCAAGAAATAAAACTTATATACAATTTGATCTTACAAAAATAAAAAAAAAATAAAAAACGTCCGAAACCTCAACAGGCGTATTCTCTCCTCGACAGCAAAAAAAAAAAAAAAAAATAATCGCGGGACGCCTGCTCGGGCGTCCATTGGACGTAGCCGTACAGGATGTAACTCATAATTTTCTATTCTGTAAGAATATTTGTACGATTTCCCCTTAACTTTATTCGGAGACGAAGGCGCTAATTTGAAATCCAAATCAAGTTATGTGGGTCCCAATTACCAGGTCCCAAATGGTATCCTCTCTCCCCGACTCTTTCTTCTTCCGCTGGAGCCTCTCTACAGTCTCCTCCACTCGCCTCTGCTCCAATCGCCCCAGAGCCTTCCATGGCGAGCGGCTCGCCTGCGCCAAGCGAAGCCCATGCCCTGCCCAACCACCACAAGCGCAAGGCCTCGGCCGCTGCCGCTGCCGAAGAGGAGGAGGAGGCGACGGGGGAGGAGGAGCTGGAGGAGCTGGAGAGGGAGGTGGCCGATCTGGGCTGCCGCATCCTCGAGCACCGCCGCACCGCTGCCAGCCGCCTTCTCGACGCGGCTGCCTCCCGCCTCGTCGCCCTCCGCCCGCCCATCCGCCTCGGTATGCGCGCTTCCGGCCTTTCTCTACTAGGGTTTCCGTTCCCTTTCTGGGTTTCGTATAATTTGCGCGTGGATTGGTGGTTCTTGAAGTATATATGCAGGCCATAGAAATTCTCGCTTTGTTAGGCATTAGCAATGCACTGTATCCTAGTTAGTAGATCATTAGCTAGTTAGGACTTGGGATTATGAAAAAAGGGGAGAACCAGGGATTTTGGGGGTGTATGATTTTATTTTGGGCTTACAGGTGATCCTTGAATTGTTCTGTGAAAAAAAAGGTTCTTTTCGGTTGGTGGATTGGTGATTCTATTTTAGGAGGAATCGGTAGTTTACAGTCCATCGAATGCATATTTTGGGGCTCAATTTTTGAAAGATAGGTGCCATTGGCCCTAGCCAACAATATTTTGCTAGAAAGTGTATGTTTTTCTTTCCTGCGATGAGTTGTAGTGATCCCAACTTAGTTCAACAACTCAACACTAGTTCCTTAATTTCAGCACCTGACCTTCCACCACGTGGAGTTATTATGTGTCAATTTTCTTGTGGTGGCTATTTCTGCTCTTAGTAGATCTTTCATGGTCTATGAATGTTGGATTTCTCGACAAAAGTTTTTGAATTGGATTCAATCCCACTGTAGAAACGTAGTTCACAGAAGCAATCACTATTTACTGTTAAGTCTCGTATATTGTTGCCAAAACCTATCTGTTACAAAAGTTTGCCCGATTCCTCAAAGAACTGCATGCGAGTTCGGTGCACTTTGGTTACTTGGTGCCATAGTTTCAGCAGAACTAGTGATTTGGTTTGTATCTATAGAGAAGTATAAAGCATTAACTACTGCCCTTTGAAACCAAGAAAATCAGACCCTTTTTTTTCTGATTCAACTGGACTTTAATCCGTTCATGTTATCGCGAGAAATTTGTTCCTTTAATGACTCTTTTATACTCACCGTAACAAGTTAATTAATTTTATTGTCAATCACTCAATTCTAGTCGATTAGTTTATACTAATAGTATGCAAAGAATGGCATAAATGGCAACCTCTAAATAATATAAAATAATTTATATGATTCCCTTCATTGTTTGTAATTGACCAGTATGGGTATATTGCAGAAGTTCCAACTGAATTCCATTCTGGAACATCACTTGCCGAAGCTGATCAAGTGAAGGATTCAAAACTAAAGGCTTTCAAATCCAAAACAGAGGCTAATATTGCTGCTATGCCCGACTTGCTGAAGAGGATGAATGAATGCATTGCCAGGATCGAGAAACTCGAGCAATGTAATGTGCATATACATCCTGCTTTCCTAAGAAAACGGTAGCAGTGTGACTGCTTCTCTTTTGATGCATTTATGCATGAGATCTAGCTGGGTGTGCTTACTACTTAGCAAGTGTACCGTCAGTACCATGTTGTTGTTGAAATAGCGGATTCAGCAGCATGTAGTGAGAGATTCCTTACTGACAAGACATCCATAGTTAGATTAGATTTTGGTGTATTATGTTCTCTAAGGTGTATTTAATCAAAAACGCATTGTGTGGCTGTTTGTTACCACATTTCCAGTTTGTTCTTCTATCATGTTTTTTTGACATTTGTGTGACAAGATTACAGCAGCTTGTGAAGTTTGCATAAAGCACCTTGCAACTGGAACAAAATAAAGCACAATGTAACATGCGGAAACTGTCTTTGCTGAAGGCAAGTCATAGCTGAGTGCAGCCAAACTTGACTTAGCTTGGCATCATTGTGCCGTGCTGATGTACATAAGTTGCTGTGCGATCTGTTTGATAGAGGCAAACAAACTAATTTATCAAAAAAAGATTGAACAGTTTATTAAACCTTCTTATTTAAAAAGCTCATTTGTCTAATTTGCTTTGTACACAAGGCATTCACCTTTCAAGCTCAAGTGTAACAATACACACGCAGGCTACAAGTGTCTAAACACCATGGCAGGAGTCTCACAACACTGATGTCATGATAACTTACGACTAATAGAAATGCTTAATTATTATTTACATTTCTAGCTCAACAGTGTAACCAAGTAGTCATTTCCAACAGGCATGCTTATATCTATCTTACACAGCCCGTTGCCACGCAACACCTGATGTCCGTTTATATCTAAATTACACACCTGATGCCGTGACAGCTTAGCTTCCAGGTGTACTTGTTCTAGCGAGCATACAAAAGAAAGACGAAAAAAATAACGGGGAAAACACAACTCTTATGCACAAACTATAATCTTCTCATAGCTTCGGCCTTGGAGTTTGTCCTGGCGTCTTCGCTGTTCTAATTAGCGCCTCTTGGGTCAGCGACATGACAAGCTGCGCATTGAACAGAGAATCCGAATCATTTCAATCGCAAGACAGTTAGTGCCTTAGCGGCATAACGGGCTTTGAAACAATGAAGACATACCTCCCCTCTCTGGTTGTACATCTGGCCGTTAACAAAACCACGGCCGCCATGTGCGGATGGGCTCTCGATCTGTGTTCATGGGAAGATGTAACAGCATAAACCTCACAAGAAAGCTTTTTGCTGAAAATAAGTTCAAATATACAAATCACGGGCTTACCACATACAACAACCAGTCATCCGCTTTCACAGGCCTGTGGAACCAAATCCTGAAGAACAGTTCACATGTAACAAGCAGCAGTAAGATAAAAGCATGTGGTAATAAACATTGCAAATGTGGAAAGAATGCTATCAAAACATACGAGTGATCAAGACTAAGCGAACTTGTCTTTAAACCCTTCTTCCGATGAGGATGTAGGCTGACGCCAGAAAATAGAAGATCAGAAGCATATGCTGCAGCGCATCTGTGACCACAGAACGAAATTATAGCCAAATATCTAAAACGAGAAGCAGTGTTGTAGAGATCAAGTGACACACCTATGCAAAGCTGGATCATCTGAGAGTTTTCCTCTAGCTCTAAACCAATAATTTAAGCTGAAAAAAGAATCAGAAACATCAGAGTCAATGGTTAGAGCACACAATAGTATACCATCATAAACTGTATAGACAGATCTCGCCTAAAACTAATCGTAATGATTTTGTAAGGTTTATAACTTTAGGTAATATTTTTGTGTTTATGACGCTTTCAACATTATAATTTAGAATCTTTTTAACTTAAGAATGCCACAAAATTATCATGAGGAAGCTTCTTGCATTTGGGAAGTATGTCCAGCTGATAAAACATGAATGACAGAAAGATATATGCACGTATACCTTGGTTTATGTTGTGATGCAGAATCTTCACAGAACTTCATTTCTATGGGCCAAGGTATGAACTTTTTCTTGGCAGCAGTGTTCCTATATTGCCTGCAAATGCCTAAACTGTCAGACTGCCAGATGACATAATATCAAGAGAACAGATATAAATTGTAATGAACTGAAGCTTGATGAAACAGATTATTTGAAATCCTGAATGTGTGATCCAACTATTGTAGCAATGCCACAGAGGTTGGTCCAATTAGGGAATGATACATATCGAAATATGAGGCTCTTGAACAATAGAAAAGCAGTCATTTCTTAAGGGTAAAATACTATAATGATCAATTTTCTGAGAATAAAATTCAAACATGTTCAGCCAATTATGAAAACAAAAATATGCTTGAAGTTATGAAAATTACATTGGAAAACGTGGATCAGTAAGACGTCTTTCTCGTATCTCCTCCAAATTCAGGAGCTGCAGTTGGCTAGTAATTAATTCCCAATTCTTCTGCATAAATTTCAGAAGAAGGGAGGAGGTTCTTACTTGTTCTGGATGAGGAACATGAGGCATGGTCACAGCCTGATGATCAAATCCTAGTTCTTCTTTCTGCAATACCATGAATGAAATGCAAAATTATGAACTAGAGCATTTCTCCCAGCTTTCAGGGGTGGATTCATGAGATAGGTTTTTTTTTTTTCACATTTCCCAGAGATTACCATTGCGATGCAATGAGTGAGACAACAATGAGCTTCGACATTAAACTACAAGTTTACTCCTACATTGTATATTCTGTAAAAAAACAAATACTAACTCAAATAAATATGCACATACAGTGTGCATAATCCACAAGTATATCCCTGAAAAGTGCAAACTTATTTGAAGAAATACCATTTAGCGATAGTGCCGTAACCTGATAATGAGTTTGTATCACATGCAGACCACATAAAGGGTTTAGTTGCCAAGCAATGGCCATTTGAATTATCAATTTCTTGTCGGTGTGCTGCATAATGATTTTATCCAATCACTATGGGTGAATTACTAACCCAATTCAAGACTCAATTTCAGATGATGTTGGCTCGTTGCTAATGGATCTAACACAAAAGATTCTGGGTTAGAAAAGATCACATTTTCAAAAATTATGCCAGACACAATGACATAAACAATTCCCCTGTGCTAGTGCTCCATCTGGATTTTAGCCGTCAAGAATTAGTTGAGAACTGGTTCATTTTTCAGAGACTTGTTTACTTTCAGTGGCATTATCCATTTATTTTTGACGCCAATTTGGACCAAGGGCCTTGATTCAGCAGTTTCAACCAGGGGTTTATCAACCAAAGGAAGGACAGAGGCACCCAACCCTTTTGAAAGGTATAAGGGTCAAAAGTTTCGTTTTGCCTGTTATCTAACAGATTCTCAAAATGGACAAGGTGCATGCTTTCCCAGGTTATAACAAAGTTGAAAGTTGAAACTGGAAATTATCACAAAACTGTATGTTCAGTAATATATAATTAGTTTATCCAAAGAGGATCCTAATATAACTGCTACAGCATTAGCACAAGGATTATCACCTGGAAAGACGCAATTAAAGTGAACATAACTAGGCCTTTCTGTTTTGCCTCCACTCTTCTAGTGGCAAAGCTGGTCCCCTCACGTGCCCGGTGAACTTGATATATTATTGGCACTACGACAGAGTAGAAAGCACAAATGGCCATGAGTGTTAAATTTTCTTTCAAACATATTGATTACAAATTGATTAATCATAAAATTACTGAATGACAGGAACAAGAATAAGAAGCCAGACTATGAGTTAGTTTAGACCACGATTTTATGAATCAACAATCACTTCTCGGCCATTTAAATCTTGCCAATCCATGTGTATTTCGAAACAACATTTGGCTCGCTGAATTATGCTTCAACAAAAGAGCACAGAAATCTAAAGAATCTTACAATTGTTGTCTCCTGCGACGAGAAAAATTGCATGTAAACTATGCACCACTTTTAGGCAATCAACAGTCTTAGATGCTGCTGCTAGTGCCTGCATGAGCATGAGCATCAAACAGAAAAGGTTATGAAGAATACTTGAGCTCTTTCAAAGAAAGACATGGTGAAAAAAAATGGCCATACGTTCCATGTAACATAGAAGTAACATAGGTAAAAATGGGGTAAAGCAGTTTCCTACATTAAGACTGACACCAGCTTATCCACTGGAAATCCTAGCCATTTTATTCAAAAACTATTGATAAGCAGTAACTAAGTGAACTTAGTCAACATTCTTAGTTTTTTACCAAAAATTAACAACATATTTGATATCGGAGATGTCTTCCAGTCTTCCTAAGTGAAATATCGAACAAATCAGAATGATAAACATTCCATTAAGGCACAACATAGCATGTTTAATAGAAAGCATACTACAATATTAAGGCATGATATGTATTCATTTGCTGTGGTAGTTCTTTCATGTGATACAGGTTTTCAAGAAGTAGCAGATAGCTAATTCAGAAGCAAGTTTATAGAAGTTTCTTGATTAACATTACTCAGTCACTCGTACTTTTCCAATGGAAGGGAAAAACTCGAATAAGTCACCGAGAATGGAAAAAAAAAGTGGTTGAATACACATAAGACAGCAGATAAAGATAGCACTCTAGCACAGCAAGAGAGGATGGTTAAAACATGCCTGTGCAATCAACTGTCCTCCAAAAACTTGTCTAAATGTTGGAGCTTCTGGCAAAGTAAACCCACGGAAGATATCAACCTTAAAAAGAGAGAAGAGAAATTAAAAACTTTGAGCATCAAAAGATTCATAACAACATACATGCCACTTTATTTTGTAAAATCAGGAGTTGCAAGTCCCAAGCTGTCATGTTTGCCTTCAAATTGCATAGGTAATGTAAAGGGCATGAACCATGATGGTTACAAATAAATTAAAAAAAATGATATGGCAGTATTCTACTGCCAGTGTCAGTTTTAAAATCCAAGGGGTTCACATAGGAGCTGGTAAAGAGTACCAAAACTAGCATCGCCAATACATGGGTTTACAAGGGCATTCCAGATATGAACTATTCCCCACCAGTATAAAAGCTGTCCTGCCATACATATTTTGAATAAACAGAAAATTCATAAGGAGAATATATATCATGACTTACTTCTAATGGTTCCAAGTGCAATATTTGTTCCAACAAAGAAGAATTTTCAGGTGTCTGTTCAGCATTCCAGATTGTCTTTGGCCGCAACAGATGTCCATATTGGTTAGGCAATACCAAGCAGATCAGCTGCAACATATGACTATCAATAAGCTACAGCCACATATCGCATTTGGAACAGCCATCATCCAACATCAATAAAAGAAAAGGAACTCTCCCCAGCGATCAAAAAGTTCATGTCTAAAATATAAATATGAAACAACAATACCTTTGACAATGCTATGACATTTACTTGATGAACAGAACCATTGGTCCCTACAAATAATCCAAAACGTTAGTAATTAGAGATGAAATAATACTAGGAAAATGACATCAGATATTTTTGCAAAAGATGCTTTCTTACTAGATCAAAGTAGAGCAATAAACACAGTAGTAAAATTCATGTAGAGGGAGTTCATGGTTCATACCATAACCAAAGTAGTCATACTTTTTTAACACATAATCTAGACGGTTTGCTTCTTCTGTGTGTGCAGGCATGGAAACTTCAGCCTGCAAGACAGTTCAAAATTTCTATGAAGAAAGGGAAAGATAGAATGCCACTAAGAATATCAGCAGCCTCTTCCTTTCCCCTTTTTGGCAAATCATAAAGGTACTTGGAAATTTATATATTTATGTCAGATATCACTAATGCAGAAGCAAAATTACTAAGCATGAAGTATGAGAATATAAATAAAGCAATCAGACTATAGAAGAGTAGGACGACTATGTTATATATCAGTGGCAGGAGTAGAGTACAATACCATAATTGGCTCTTCAGAAATATGGATCTTAGATTCTTAGCTGGGGTCTTGCACTCAAACATCAACATAAATAATTGTTGCTATAAAAATTGAAGTATGGTATGGTTTTTTGATATTACAATGATTTGCCAGGAACTAACTTGGAGAAAAAGCTTTTCTTTTTTTTGTACCAAGTTCTATGTTATTTCCACTCTATGATCCTCGTAGCCCCCAAATGATACAGTCCACCTATATGAACTTAGTATTGATATGACGTTGCCCTTTAAAGTGGGGCTTGAAGTGTATAGAGGCAAAGCATTGATGCAGAAGTTTGTTAATGAAATAGAAAAGTTAGTCGTATAAATATTTAAGGCATAAGTTTCTTTAGCTTTCCACAGCTTATTGGCAACTCAGATATCATTTGAATTTTACTTCCCAAGTGTTGATAATCATAGGAACCAATGAATGAAGGACTGGTATCATTCATACCTGACCCTCCAATATGATGTAAAGGCCATACACAGGTTCACCTTCGCGAGCAACACATTCACCAGCTTCTGTAAAGTACCAGCAAGAAAACCAAATATAACTCAGCACCTTGGTGTCTAGTCACTCGATAAATACAATATCTCTAACAGGTAGCACCTTTCTCGAATGGCACATAGAGTGACTAGACACCAGGGTACTACTAGCTAGCAAGTACATCAAAAGGCACCGCAATATTTTTGTGTGTCTAGTTGACGAGAACTGGGTTTTTTTTCTTCCCTGATGGGTATCTAAATTCTTTATAGACGGTTAATCCTTAAATGTATTCTAGCTAGAACACACATATGCCCTCACAAATCATGAAAGTGAATCCTAAAACCAAAAACATAACCTGAGAAAACAGTTTATGAAGTCTTAAGTTTTTCCATAGCCTAGATACCTTAGATGATAGGCTCTGCTTGTATGATATTTGCCAGTCCATTAGGCTAATGAATTGCTACACGGATTTAAAGCATAGGAGCAACAATTGGAGATTTTGAGTAACAATAACATGTTAATATTATGCTCGTTTGCTTCTTAAAAATTCGAAAATTCAGAAAATAAAACTGCTATTAGGAAAAACAAAAAAAAAAGATAAAATTCAAATCACAATCCATTATTTTCCATCTTTGACGTAAGCTAATACTTCATCACAGAACACCTCTTCAGTATTACGACACGAGCAGACACACAGTAAGGACTCTTAAACAGAAATAAGATTTGCGTTGTGGCACCTCAAAAAGTTCAAACCGATCTAACCTAACTCTTAACAGCTCATACCGTAATGCTTCGTCTCGACGGCGTCGGCGATCCGGCGGATGGAGGAGCCAGGGAGGCACTGCAGGAGGGGCACCTGCCCTAGGAACTCCGTCACTGCACACCAACATCCCAAATCAAACAAAATAGAGCTCCTGATTTGGTAAGGTTTGAGCTGTCTTACCTTCTTCGCGATCCATCGACGGAGGAGGAGGAGGAAGAGAAGGCCAGAAGGGAGACAGGGAGAGAGTTGCGTTTAAAAACTTTGGGAAAAAATCTCGAATCTTTATAGTGAGGAGATTGGATGCTTGGAAGTCTTGGAGAAGAGGACATGTGCGGAACACGGATGCTTAGTTGCGGCCCGGTGTCAGACTCGGAGTGGTGGGGGAGTCGTCAGCCACGTGGCTTGGTGGACGTTGTCTGTCTGCCAGGTAGGGTCGAGCGACTCCTTATTGGTCCTTAAAGTGGGGCCTTTCTAATTATGAATTTTAGTAAACCATTGTCCTCTTGGACTTCAATCGTGGATGACTTTAATTAGGGCATTTAACACGTGCCTTTTGGATCTTAAAATAAATAAGAGACGCTCTACGATTAAAACTATTCTATAAGAATATGTTCTAGAATGGTCGATTCACGTGTGGAGCGCTCTACATATAGCATGCAAAAAAAAAAAAAGTTCTGTTTGTTCTTACCAAGATGATGATTAACAAAGCAACCTTCAAAATGTTGGTTTTGTACAAGAAAAAATGCGGAAAAGGCCTGAGTTTGGCCTAAAGGCCTAGTTGTTTGTGATCACACATAATAAAATAAAAAGTTAGGTGCATCACATTCGTTTACTCGATTATTTATTTGGTTTATGGTCAAACAACAATTCGGCAAGAAAAATATAGTAAATTGGGGGGACAAATGTAGTGCCTAATATAAGTGCTACAAAAATGTGGCATGCCACATTCTCATACGGAATGATGCATTTCGCAAACAAGTTATAGTATCAACCAACCAGACCCCCTAAAACAATCTAAAGGTTTGTAGATTAATAAAAAAAAATGTGTCCCCAAGTTTGAGTAGGGCTCTCAACACACTGGGAGGATTGACCCCAGTGGCCAAATAGGGCTGGGGCGGGAGGATTATATTGACGCTCGGGGCGTCCTGGGCTCCCGCCCAGCCCAACTTGTGTAGCCCAGTAAAGCCACTTGCTGAGGTCATCTAATTTTTGGGCCATCCTCTCTTCCTAGAAGGCTCGAGGCCCAAGGCCCAAGAAACACAAAGCAACTGATGCACACCAGGCAACATGGCCACATGGGCGATTCCTCCCAAGTCTGAACTCTGAAATCCAAACCCATTTTGGATATTGCCGCTCGCGTAATCACCGATCAAGATGTGGTTGAGGATTTGTTTAGGATCAGAGTTTGCACTTTAGAGTTTGTTCTTTTGTCAAGTGTTTGATCAAAATTTTGGAATCTATTGTTTCTTGTTTTATGAAGCAGTGAGGTGTTTTGATTAAATTAGGGATCTCTTGCTACCAAGAAACCTGTTTTTTTTTATTTATTTAGAGCTCTAGATTATACAATCTTTTATGTTAGATTGTCCTTGTTAATCCAAACTCTTTGCATGTTGCCACTTGAACAATTATGTTTCTAGTTACTAATTACATATATGCAGTTATTGGTTTTTAATTAAAACTTTATAAGATTGTAGATTTGTATAATTATTTTGATTATATCTATAACTTTACTTATGCAAATTACTATTTGAAAGTTTGGATGCTTCACTAATAGTGAAGATGTAGCCTAGCTATTAACAGGATCTATGTTTATAATTTTGTTTATTCTATGTTTTAATAAATTGGAACTCAAGTATTATCGGTGTTGTTGGGGGAAAATATCCGCTCCTTTGGCACACGACCTCCCGGTAAGGGCCCCAGGGCTCCAGGTGTCAGGTCCCCAGGAAGGTCATAGGTCTTTGGGACCCAAGACTCCGAGTGGTTCTCAGTGAGGGCTCTGAGATCTCGGGTCTTGGGTCCATGTGAAGGTCTCAGGTTTTTGGGACTCAAGTCTCTGAGTAGTTCCCAGTTAGGGCCCTAGATCCTCAGAAAGGTCCCGGTCTTCTGGCCCAAATCTCCGAGTGGTTCTCAATGAGGACCCTGGATCTCTGGAAAGGTCTCTGATCTCTGAGCCCAAAGTCGCCAAGTCGTTCTCGATGAGGGCCCTAGGTCCCTAGGCTTTTGGGCCAAAGGCTCTTAATGGTTCCCAATGAGGACCTTGAGAAGGTCTCAAGTTTTTGGGTCTCAAGTCTCCGAGTGGTTCTCAGTGAGGGCCCCAGGCCGTCAACCTTCGAGCCACAAGTCGACAAGTGGTTCTCGGAGAAGGCCCCAGGGCTCCAGAAAGGTCCCCAGTTTCTGAGTCCCCAGGCTCCGAGCGGTTTTTGATGAGAACCGAAGAACCTTGAGTCTCGGGTCCTAGAAAGGTCACCGACGTCTGGTCCCAAGTCGCCGAGTGGCTCTCGGTGAAATCCCGACTTTCGGACCCCAAACCTCTGAGTGGTTCCTAGTGAGAGCCTTGGGACCTAGGAAATTGGTTCTCGAATCGCAGGGAAGGTCTTTGGCCTTGCGGACTCCAAGTCGTCGAGTGATTCCTAGTGAGGGCCCTGGGACCCTGAGAAGGTCTGTAGCCTTTAAGTCCCAAGGCTTTGAGTGGGTCCCGGTAAAAGTCCTAGGGCCCTAGGTCCCGGGTCCCTAGAAAGGCTCGAGTCTCTAGGTCCTAAGTCTTCGAGTGGTCCCCGGTGAGGACTCTAGGCCTCTGGGCCATGAGTCCCTGGGAAGATCCCAGCCCCTCGACACAAGTTGCCGAGTGGTTCTTGGTGAAGGTCCAGGACTCCGGGCCCTAAAGCTCCGAGTGATCCTCTGCGAGAGCCTTGGGACCCTGGTTCCCAGATCCCAAAGATGGTCCTAGAGCCTCTGGTCTACAAGTCTCTGAGTGATTCCGGGTGAGGGCCTTGGGATCCTGGTTCTCAGATCCTGTATCCTTGGGAAGGTCTCAGGCTTTTAGGTCCTAAGTCTCCGAGTGGTTTCCAGTAAGGGCTTTGAGCCTCTGAACCCCGAGTCTCTGGGAAGATCCTCGGCCTCCGAATAACAAGTCATCGAGTAGTGCTTGGTGAAGGCCTCGGGGCTACAGGCCTCGAGTCCTCGAGGAGGTCTATGACCTTTGGACCCTAAGATTTCGAGTGGTTCTAGTGAGGGTCTTGAGTCCCAATTCTTTGAGTCTTTCTTGGTGTGAACCCAGGGCCTTCGGGTGCCGGGTCCTTGGGAAGATTCCTGGCCTCCGGACAAGCAATCACCAAGTGGGTTCCGACTGAAGACCCCGAGGCTTCGGGCCCTGGGTACCTAACCTCCGCACCCCAGGACTCCGAGTGATTCTTGGTGAGGGCCCTGGGATCCCAGATCTCGGGTCCATGGAAAGAATCTGGGCCTACATAGGTTCGTAACACCACGCTTAGCTCGCATCTCTGTGCGCGTGTTTCACATAACTAAATTTATTGTGGGGCTCGTAATACCACGACAGGTGTTGTCCAATATTTTTTATTATGGATTAATTTTAGTATGAATAGATGGTAATGTACTAATATGCTAAGTGTTAACCCGTGTTGTAGATTTCTGATTTCGCCACTGGTCGACTCTTAGAACAATGTTGTTGTGTTTGACTACTAAAACCTTGATTGGTGGAACAGTAAAGAAGTGGATTAAAAATTTAATCCCAAACACCTACCAACTAGAGTTAGTTTAACCCCATCAAATTAACCTTGGATTGACTGCCATGCCTTTGTCGGCATAATTGCTTTTTTTTTTCTTCTGGAGCGATCAAACATATACCGCTTTGATGCTCTCGAATTTTTTTTTTGACTAATAACTCATTAAAAAAAATTTGAAAACTAACTCAAAACTGACCTTCAGTCGGGAGATGGACTAGCAACTGAAGACGTGGCACGATCCAATAGTTAGCGGTGTATTGGGCCGTGCCACGTCAATTTTCAGGGCTAGCGACTAAAACCCATATTTGATAATACTGTGAGGGGATTCAAATCTTACTCTCCTAGCAAAGAGCTCAACCTCTTAACCAACTGAGTTACAATCGATTTATGTAAATTATTACTGTGACATAATTTTATTTTTTTTCAGTCGTTAGCTAAGTTAACGATTGAAAGCAGACGTACCACGGTCCTGAGCCAGTGGTGCATTGGGCTGTGCCACGTCTTCAGTCGCTAGCCCAGCTAGGAAGATTAGTCGCGCGGGCTGTTTCGCGACTGAGAGTTAGTTTTTGAAATTTTTAAAAATTTTGTATTAGTTTTTGAATTTCTTTTTTGTTATGGGTTATTAGGCAAAAAAATTATAGTTGCTAGGCCAGGACCGTGGTACAACCGACTACTCAAAGTTTATAGTTGCGCTAAACCCTAAAATTGGCGATCCTATGTTCTTTCGGACTTCCGGAACTTACCCGTCACAATCAGCCTACGCCTCCACGCCCCTTGCTCCGGCGACCCCACCCCGCCGATCTCCGCCCAAGATTGTCAAGGGCTAAAGTTCGTGGTTTACTACCCCGACTTCGCCGGGACGAAGGCGCCGGAGTATGCCGTCGAGAAGGACGGCGCGAGCAGCGACACTTGCCTGATCAGGTTCCCTGCTGGGTGGCCTTACGAGGACTCTGCCTTCCGGGTTGTGAACAAGGAATGGGAGCTCTCGCGGAAGTCGGGGTTCAGGTGTACCTTCGACGGGCATCCTGCATCTCAACTTCCAGTTCAAACGATTTTTTTACAAGCGATGACATGAATGACAGTGCATGCTAATGACACTTGATTGAACAATGGATGACTATAGGGCATATATAATTGGTTCTTTCACTCATCTGGATTTTCCATCTAGGAAATTCAAAGGAGGTTAATTGACAAGTATGTAGAAAGATCTTTAGCAAAGAGATGCTGTTATCAAATCACTGAATTGTTGTTTATCAGTTTATGTGGTTATATACTTATATTTTGCTTTTCTGTTGCTTCTTAGATGTTCTTGGATGAGCAGAGTTCTTCAAGATCAGCTTCATTTATTAGTTGTTTATCTGTTATAATCCATTGTACAAGCTTTGGTTTACAACTTTACATGCTGCATTGGTTGTTCAAGCTTTGGTTTGCATCTGAGACAGTAGAGAAGTTACCTGTCTTTCTTTATAGGTAATTTTAGAGGATAGAAGTAAAAGAACAACATTAAACTAAGAAATTAGGAACTACATGCACATCAGTACATTGGCATTGTTAACTCGACAGTTGTGAAGACTAGCTCCATACAGGTCTTCTCTTCAAATGGAGCAGCCGAACAAATTGTAAAAATAACATGTCTTAGTTCGTTACATAATTGCATTACTGGCAAATAGTTTGGCAGTGAGCATATCAGTATTTTTTCACCCCAAGTTTCCCTCCCTAGAACCTCAGAAACTGAATGGATGTTGCGCTGTTATCTTGGGCTGATGGTCTCCTTAGAAAGAACATAAAAATTTACCGTTCCATTTATCGTTTTGTGCTTTTTTTTTTTTTTGTCGAGTTTTACTAAAGTGTATGTACTATTTTTTTTATCTTCTATATATATTTTTTTACTATTAAATCAATCTCTTCTCTTTAGATTTAATATATACACTAAAAAAAAATAAAAAGTATAAATGGTACAAATTCTTTTCTTAAAAAAAAAACATGTATATGTATTTTAGACATCCTTTTTTGTCATAGTTCAGATCATTCTTTGCATAAGAGTGACTTAAAACTTGTGAATCCTTCCTTTAAGATGTAGTAATTTCGGTTTTGACTTGGAAATATCTTATCCGGGATGTCAAATTTCGTAGGGAAAATTGCTACATTGATGCTAACTGTTGAAGATTACAGTGCACTCACAGGATTTTGGCAAACAACGACAGAATGCCATTATGCGAATAAGGGAAGACAGATACGCAGGGACATGCTAGAAATAATTATGTTACATTATTCTCAAGCAGCATCTCATCATCTCATCATTTATTTAGAGAAACATTCTGCTCATGAAGCCCCATCGTTATTACTACGCAATAATCCGTATTGAATACTGAAAGATGAAGTAACTGGAGCTGAATACCTCGGCATTTAGAGAAAGCATCTTCAGATGTCACCATATGGAGAACTATTTGCACAACCAAAGATCACATGATGATTGAATTAATTGCCATGGAAAGCACTATTAGACTTTCTCTTGCTCTCTTTGTTCTTGCCTTTGTTCCCATGCTCACTGATGCGCAGACCGGCAACATTAGAAAAAGAAACACTAATCAGGTTTGTTTTTTTGCAGCCTTGGAGTGCAGCTTCGATTTGGCATCTTCAAGGTTCTTCGGATTTGACAGGAAAAGCCTCCATCAGAGTCCCCTATTTAGATGGTCCATTTGGTTTTAGATCCTGGAAATGCTTCGCTAGCTCTAGTTTTATAAGATGAATCCAATACACGGGGCTCCAAATAGATCAACTCATACAAACACGCGGGAAGTTGCATGCCTTTGCATTAAGAAGGAGCTAAGTACAGCGGTTCATGCACAGACATCAGGGTTCCGACACGGGCAACCCTGAGCAGAAAAAAACAGGAGAGATACCGAGAGGGGAGTCGCCTCTAAGTGGCTCGTCTTGCTAAGACACAATAGAAGACTTGCTCAGTTTCTATGATCAAACAGCCTACCTAATCCTGTCGCTCCCGCCTTTCTCCAAAACCGGCATTCCTCCTTGATATCATTGATTAATTGAAGTACCGGGTACTGAGGATTCTCGGCATATCCTTGCGTTCCTTTCTTTCCAGATTCGCCAGATCACCAAGGTTATAACCTTCGCTCTTTGATGGCAGCGGCTTTGAGCGATGTCTAACACTCTTCTAGCTTCCCGGCAGCATCTAGTGTGTTTTGCTCCCCCGACCATGTTAGGACAGGAGTCCAAACTTGGCGCGAGAAAACACATTGAACGAAAAAGATGCTCTGAAGTTTACTGCGTCTGCCAGCAGAGGACGCATTGAATGGGGTGAGGCAAACCTCGACGTTGTAAGCGATCTGCCGTCCAACATCGCCCTCGCAGCGCCAACCATGCGAAAAGTTTGCGCATGGGCGCCCATACTTTCCATAGGGCCATGTTGCAAGATGAAAGGATTGAACCCATGAAAAAGGTCTCCTATGCAGACTTGGTTGTGTAGGATCCAGAAGCGGTTCTACGCCAAAGGGCTTAGATATTCGACTAAGGCTTGGGATAACAGCGCACCTCGGATGTCAACTACCCAGATTGAGTGTTGCAGGGCGTCATGCACGAACCCCTTATCCGTTTTCCCACCAACTTGTGGAGCATTGGCGCAAGTTCCCCGACGGCTCTACCATGCAACCATCTGTCCTTCCAGTACAAGGCGTGGCTACCATCACCAACCATCATTTCTGTTGATGCAAAGAACAAGGCTTTCACGTCCTTATGCACCGCGATCTGGAAGTCCGCCCATGGCTTATTGCTAGCCGATCGGCCTAGCCAAAGCCATCTCATTCTCAAGGCGCCATTCAGTTTCTGAAGATCATGGATGCCAAGACCTCTCCGTATGCGATCGGTTTGCAGACCTTTGCCCATGCCACTAGGCAGTGACCTCCCCGCACTTCTCAAGGCGCCCATCTCATCCTCAATTCGGATTGTCTTGCTAAATTCTTCCATCAACTACATCTTATGTAAGTTATCTATATATTTTTCTAGAAGTTGATAAATAAAAAAGAGTTCAATTGATTATTTTCGCCAACAAAAAGGATAGCTTGTTAGTAAAAACAAAAAAGAGGTTCTACGTTATATACTACTATATTGTTAAAGGAGATCTAGTTTTTCTATTGTTATCCACTACCATACTGTTTCTAAATCTTCTTCAATCAATTACCTTTTTCTTCGGCAGTTTGCTAGATAATGTCTTTTCAAAGAAAAAAACCAAAAACAAGGGGGTTAATTTGATTGAATGCAACAAATAAAAAAATATGATAAGCAATATATATGTATTTTTCTCATACACTATTAGGTCATCGGCCACTTGATGAATGTGCAAGCCACCTACTTCGACACCCGGATCAACCCCAACCGCAGAACACGAACATCGGACGGAGCAGGAAAAACTGAGACGTGGCCGAAGTAGGAACGGCAGGCAGACTGGGCAACGCGGCGCGATCAAAACGGGCAACGAAAACAATCGGACGGCGAAAACAAAGAAAGCAACGTGGCTCAAACAAAGCGCAGAAAAATGAACAATGACGATGTTAATGGGCATCAAAATGTTAGAAATGTTAGATTAAGGAGACAGACATTAAAGTCCCCATCGTTTTTAAAGCACACGGAACGAATAGCACGAAATTTATGTCAGCATCTCAAGAACACGTGGAGACTACTGTTTCACAAAAAAGAAAACGAAAAGATCACTTATTGATTAAATAAAATCGATGAACAAAGAAGTCACAGTTGCTCATCCTGACAAAGGGCAGTGGTATTGGTCCAAACTTTCACAGATCTGGAGCTTTCGAGGCGACCTGTAACTCGTGGACCCCCAAAGGAAATATTAACTAGTACACAAAATTTTTTTTCTATCGGTAAAAAGCACTCTTCTATTATTGATTTTTTTACTGTTAGAGATAGACACGATAGAACAAGACAGATCATTTTCTAACGGTAAATAACCGATAGAAGAAGTGCACTATTCTAACGGCATTTTAGACGACAACTGGTAGAAAAACCGTTCTAATCTGACGATTGTGAAAGAGTTTACCGATAGAAAAAGGATAGTACTCTCTCGGTTGTGTATGAGTTTACCGGCAGAAAAAATTACACTCTCATAACGGTTAATTACTAGTGTACCGATAGAAAAATCTTAGTACTCTCTCGGTTGTGAAAGAGTTTACCGATAGAAAAAAGTGTTGAATCTTGAGCCCTGATTAGAGTTTCGGTGATTAATGACATCCGTAAGATATGCGACTAACCTATGTATTTGAGACTCAGGTTAATCAGAGGAGAAAGCATCACAAAAGTGCAAATCAAGATTATCAAGATTCCATGAAGCAAGAATGACGGAAACTCCGATAAAAATACAAGTATCTAAATCTAGTGTTTTTATTTTTTGAAAATTTCTAGGTTAGATGGTCGTATTATTAAGAGGGGTCTTAGCACAAGTCATTTGATCAACCTTGAGGTCTTTGGAAATATATTTGCATATGCATCTAGCCCCAAATTGAAATTGGGTAAAATTCAGCATTTCTATTTTCGTTTTGAACTAGCTGGGCAGTGTCTGAAATGGCCGGACAATGTCCGGCCAATACAAACTCCTGATGAAACTTGCAAAACGATAAACAGAGACAAATAAACTTGTCCGGTGCATCTGTCCGATTTAGGCCGGACACTGTCTGAAATGATCGGACAATGTCTGGCCAGTACATTTCATACGGCAAGTTTAATTGAGACAAATGTATTTGTCCGGAGGCATTTGTTTGGGACGCACCAGACATTGTCCGAAGTGACCGGACAATGTCCGGCCTATACAATTTCTGAGAAGTTGAAAATACAAATGTTAACAGAGACGTATGCATTTGTCCGACAAATCACATACGTCCGGCCTATATATTTGCTGTGATGTTTTAAGCCAAGTGTCAACAGAGACATATACATTTGTTCGGACGTTTTGTCCGGACAAATCGTATTTGTTCGGCGTGTATGTGTGCTGTTAAACATGAGTGTTAACAGAGACATATACATTTGTCTGGACGTTTTGTCCGGACAAATCCATCGGTCCGGCCTTCACAAAAATTCTCAAACAGCTATTGACACTTGAAACTCTTGTGAGCAACGGTCATTTTATTTGTACTGACCGGACATTGTCCGAAGTGACCGGACAATATCCGGCCAGTACAACTTTCACCCAATTTTCTTGAAAACGACCGTTTTGCTGAGACTATATAAACCCTACTGTTTGTAGAAACTGTACACACACGAAATTCATCTCTTAAGCTTAGTGAAACAGCTTGCAAAGCCTCACACACTCATTCTCTTGCATTTAAAGAGAAATCTTTAGCAAAACATTGGGTGCTAGTTGAGAGAAGTTGAAATCGAGCCATTTGCATTTGCATATTTATTCTTCAAGCTTTGAGGTTGATCAAGTAAGGTGCTAGGCTCATTACTTTTGGTGATTGCCATCACCTAGACGACCCGTGGAGGTCTGGCGATCTCTCCATCGACGGTGTGTGTCGGAGAGGCCCAGCGGTTGGTTGTAAAGGCTCGGAGCTCGCCTATCCGGAGAGGAGAAAGGCTACCTCTAGTGAAATCGAAGCAAAAGCTCTAGTGAAGAGCGCTTCAATGAAGATTAGTGGAAATCGGCAAATTTCCGAGAGCTCGGGAAAAATTCGATCTCTTCGGTTACTTCTATTACTTGCTTTATATTTCTAGAAATTGAATTGTTGCTCTTGACTATTTAGTAATTGCAAAACTTACTTTGTGTAGTCATTCATATCATTTGGGTATTGATATTGCAATTTAGGTTGTTAACTACTAGATTAAAAGTAAAATTTGAAAAATCGCCTATTCACCCCCTCTAGTCGGCATCCTTCGATCAACAAAAAGGATAGTACTCTCTCGGTTGTTTATAAGTTTACCGGCAGGAAAAGTTACCTCTTCTAACGGTTAATTACTAGTGTACCAATAGCAAAAAGATAGTACTCTCTCGGTTGTGTATGTGTTTACCGGCAGGAAAAGTTACACTCTACTAACGGTTAATTACTAGTGTACCGATAGAAAAAACGATAGTACTCTCTCGGTTTTGTATGTGTTTACCGATAGAAAAAATGATAGTACTCTCGGTTGTGAATGAATTTACCGATAGAAATACAGTATAGATGCTATACAGTACATTCTTTACATTCACAATATAGTACATTCACATATACAGTACATATGCAATACAGTATAGATTGGATACACAATATAGTACAGATGCAAAGAAGGGTAAATTCACATATACATTGAACAGATTGACACATTAGACAGTTATTCACATATATATGAACTAATACAAATTGCAATCCAATATGGACAAATACTAACCAATAAGACTATATATAAACAATCTATGCACAGAGTACACGAAAAAGAGAAAATTGACAACAAGTGAGCGAAAAGCTTGTCATGGCGGTTGGTTGGGCGCAACTTCCTTCATAACATATTGAGCCCAGATTTGTCAGAGATCTCTAATCTTTGTATTTTCGTATTGGTCTTTGGACATGGCGATCTGCAAGCATGTGTGAATACTGAGTAACTAACTTCCTAATTTTGAACGTGACACCCAATTTTCAAATTTGAGTTAGCTATCGATGCTTACCTGGGGGGATTGGGCAAAGTTTGTCCGCACTAGGTCGTACATGTAACGCAGCACATAAAACCCGCATTCCCACAATTGCGGGTGCTGATGGCACTGAGATAGTTGCATATGCGAAGACATGTTAGCTATTGTTTCCATAAACTAATTAAGCATAAACAAAAAGTCTCGTGAGTACCTCATATTCTTTCCAAGCTAGTAGGGAGCCCTGCGGTGCGGCATACCTCCCTCCAGCGGACACATATTTCTCAAAAGCCCTGCATTTCAGTTAGCATTGCCGGTTAATGTATTATCATTAACTAGTGAGGTCAAAATTTAAATCAAACATATATGTTACTTACGCCTCCATATTCCCCTTGACCACATATTCATTCGATAATCTATCACGCATCGAATCGAGGTAGTATACCTCATTCTTCGACGGATAGATCACGATGAGGATCTAGTGGCTCCTACATTGTACATAAAAGAGGACCGCTAGCTCAAAGTATATCTGAGGTATATCATACAATATTGAGTTAAATTAGTACGAGATGCACTAACCTTTGGTGGTACGGCACCAGAATGAACTCCCTGTCCAACTGCGCTATCAGCGCCTTGGATATGTAGTGCTCAGCGTGCGCGGCGTCGTGTTCTAGCATCGTGAGGCTTATTTTCTCTGGGTCGAGGAAACCCACCTTGTCACACGCAGCCTCAGATGCTAGCCTGTACATGCGCCTGCATGCAAAGGACGACATTAGTATTGCACAGAAAGTTACTACATTTCAAATGAACTACAACAATGTAGAGTTAGCAAACAGAGTTAGAAAACAGCAATACATAGGATCAGCAAACTCACAGGACTCCAGTCCGTATGATGGACATATCGAGCTCCCGCCAGTTCTAGAGGTCGAACAAATCCTCGTGTGCCACGGATATACTCCCGGGCTCACGGTGGAACTGCCCAGGCCTGTAGGGAACTAAGAATTTCAGATTGCGCCGAGCTCGGTGTAGGTACCACTCGTGGAGGTCTCTAGTTGATCGATCCAATTTGCGCAAAGCTGCCTCCGACACGAGTGGGAACCCGTTCCTGAACCTCTCCGGCTGTCCCTTTCGCCCTTTGCCCTTGCCTTTTGCCGGGGACTGAGCGCGTACCTTCGAAGGCAAGGGCGAGGTGATGGCGGCTTTCTTCCGAGGTGAAGGCGTGGATGCGCTGGCTGGGGTCGAGGTTGTCTTTGCTGTGTTCAGGTTCGCACGAGATCCGGCCTCATGCCCCTAGCTGGGGGCGCAGTCCCCTGGTAGCACGCCGGCAGGCCACTTCAATTAATGAGCACGTATATTAGATTTTGCAAGCTGAGTGTACTGAGTAGGATGTAATCTAAAATGTGTATGATTTACTTGTTGTATTAGAACACACTTCTTGGGCCACTGTACGTAGGAGCCCACTACCTCAGCAAGTGTCTGCATTTCCTCTGTTGGGACTAGCAATGGAGAATCATTGTAGCCTGGCATAGCCATGTCCACCTGTACCTTTGCGAACCCCAATCGCAGAGGTACGCAGTGGATCCAGACATCCTCTCCAGGCGGATATACGAAGCCGTGTGCAACCACTTCCTGCCCGTCGCCTAGGTGAGTCAGTAGGATGCAGCTCTTCGGCTTCAGCAAATTTGTAACAATTAAAACAGGTTAGCGAAATAACTCTAACATAATGGGAGTGGCATCAACTTAAGTGCACAGATGAAGGCTTGCAATACCTCAAGTAGATCCACTAGATCCTCGAGGACCTTCGAAGAGCAACTGCTTATCCGACCCCGCGGGGTACCGTCGTCCTGGGGATCCGCATCTGCACTCTTGGCCAGCAATGCTTCTCTCAACTGTGCAAACTCTTCCCTCATTTGTGCGACCTCAGATTGCACCTCAGCCCGTATCTCCGCCCGTACCTCAGCCCGTATCTTATTGGAGAGCTCCGCTTCCTTTTCCTTCCAGGAGCGGGCTTCTTCCTCGGTGGAGCCGGATCCGCGAAACCGGCCTTCCACGACACAATGTCTCCCACGGTCCGTGTCCGCCCGGGATGCTCCTTATTTCCTAGAGTCCGGGTGAGGATGCCGTTCTCCCTCCGCGGGGTAAACAATCCCTCCATTGCCTCCTTCTCAAAAGAGATCTGTTACATTTAAAGGTACCTTGTGAGACAAATACATATATACACTTGTGCGCACACAGTTTACGAGGTTAGCCAACTTACCATTCGCCTCACAATGTCGGCGTCCCCAGGGTTTGCGAACTGCACATCGCATCCCGGATCTCGGAGAGCTGCAACTCAGGGGAGTCGATGACAGAATTTTGCTCGTCTTCCTTTTGCCACTGCTCCTCCTTCCCCGCATAGCCCCAGGATCCGAGTCGATGCGGGTGGTCGTTCCTCTTCTGGATCCCCTTATTCTTCTCGCTAAGGGCCTTGAACTCCTCGGTCCCCTTCTACTTAGTGAATTCCTCCCATATCTCCTCCGATATGAAGGGGTACTTCTCGCAAGGAGATTTCCCCGCAGCGAGGAAGTTACTAACAAGCCAGCTCTTAAAGATTTTCCATGTTCCGTTCATGTCCTTCAAGCAGGCCGTCCTAGGTTTATCGTCGGGGATGTTCCACTTAGCCTGTTTTCAAACAATGCATACAATTAATCACGAGTTAGTTAAACTTTAGTATAAGCCAAGAGAACGTGATTACGAAAGAGTTCAGCGATTTTAGTTAATTTCACCTTCACTTCCGCCCACAACCTATCCCTCTCGTCCGCCGTCACGTCCTTCCAGCTCTGGACGGTGATCTTCACCCTTTCTTTCGCCAACAGCCCAACGTAGGCCGTGTACTTCCCAGCGTTCTTTCCGATCGGCCTCCCAAATTGGTTGAACTCACAAGAAAGATCCGTTCGTTTGGCTAAATGGCCCAACATCGTCGCGCCTCGCCCCACCCTCTTGCGCTGGGATGAACCAGCTGCATCTTCAGTTACATTGGGGTTGGCCCTAGTCGAACCACTAGTACCATCCGATGAAGACGACGACATGTCTTTCCCTACAAAACCATCAACAAACCATCAAAAATTTAATGGAAACACAAACCAAATCATTTTACAAAGCAAAATGACCTATTTTAAATATTTTTTCTGTCGGTAAACACAGAAACTATCAATAGAAGATAAGATTCTATTTCTGAGCACTTTCATCTACACATTTTCATATAGGAAGCAGGCAACATATGGCAATTAATTCTTCTTGGAGTTCCATAACTCAGTTCAAGATTAGAGACTAATTAGGGCTGCTAAAGGGATATCCAAAGAAAATAGTACTAAAAGACATGCAAAAATTAATTGCTGAAGTGTTCAGCAATGTTTTCTATCGGTAAACCTATGAGATACCAATAGACCATAACAATGTTTTCTATCGGCAAAGATACGAGATACCGATAGAACATAGCAATGTTCTCTATGTTATGGAATATTGTTGATAAGCCGCCATTCACTGGCATCACATAATATTGGTTTAAGTCAACATTCTCCATGATTTGCTATACTAATATTCATGGGCCAACATTATTATTTTACACATAACAATCTTTTTTATGTGTAAACACATGAGCTGCCGATAGAACATAACAATTTTTTCTATCGGCAAATACAAGAGATACCGATAGAAGATGTGTAAGAACACCTCCAACATATAAAGTGCATTACATGGCAGTTGGATATAATTGATCACACATACAACAGTATAGATAAGTTAAAATCTCAAAATACGTTCATTACAGCACTGGAACATATTATGTCAACCCTAATTTAAATCAACATTGCCTGCGGAATTTACATAATCCAACACAATAGGGAACCCTAGTTTAATTCCAAAACTTGAAGAATTAGTACGTACAAAACACAAAGATCAAATAAGGAAGATGCTGGAAAAAGAACGACGAATTAGGGTATTTTACGGCGATCAGTTGTGGTGATGAAGAGGCGGTGTAGAACGCAGCGGCGGCCGACGAAGGACGAAAATATGGACCGGTGGCAGTGGCGAACTAGTATCCAGGCGGCGATCGTCGTGTGGGAGTGAGGAAGTAAGTGGTCACTGCGGAGGTTGTGGTTTTCGCGCTCGAAGAGACGCAGTGCTATAAGTTGGAACGGTTCGACTGGAGGGAAACTCAAGGGCCATGTTTAATAAAGTAGTGGATGCTCTTTTCTATCGGTACAAACAACAAAATACCGTCAGACTAATGGTTTTATTCTAATGGTACAACAAAATAATACCGATAGAACAAGTAAATTTTTCCCAGAGTAATATTTGAAGTGCCTGAGACACATTAAAGTAGTGGATGCCCTTTTCTATCGGTACAAACAACAAAATACCGTCAGACTAATGGTTTTATTCTAACGGTAAAACAAAATAATACCGATAGAATAAGTAAAATTTTCCCAGAGTAATTTTTGAAGTGGGCAGGGCATTGGAAAATAATGTTTCAGGGAATGAGAATTTTGGAGAGCTTAATTTTTGAAGAAGAAAGAGGCTGCAATGAGATTTTGGCAAGAAAATTTGAAGGGAAGAATTAAGTTCTTACAGGATAAAGGTACTATACATGTTAGAACTCATGCTGTAGAGTAAAATTGAGATATATTAATGCTGTGAACTAGCTTATCATTAAGTTCTAAAGAAAAATGTATTGCCTGATGTATTAATGATAAGTTCCTCACCTTGATGCACAACTTGTGGGCTGTTGTTCTATAGGTAAATATGTGTATTTACCGTTAGAAGAAGACCTGTACATGGCTGCAACAAAACCAAACTAGGTAATGCATGACACTCATGACACCAGTTCTCACATTCAAAGAATCATATCTAAACACAATATAACATCAAACAGATCTTAACTAGAAGATAAAGAAATATTTCAAGAGATGCTAATTTGTAGATTAACTAGGAGACACAAAAATACTTTTCTTAGGTACTTGGTAGTTCATCTTGCTAAAGAAATTAAAAATCTTTACTTACATGAGATCTTGGTTTGCCTCCATTCCTTTAAGAAAATGCAAGAGGAAACATAAAAAATGAGTACTATTTAAACTCATTCTAGTTAATGGCTGAAACAAAAGCAAGCTGATTCATGTATGACATAGCAATTTAGATACAAACATACACATGCCAGTTCACAAATTCAAGTGCATGTCTGAAACAGCAGTACAAATACACACCTACCTATCAGTACAATTAAATATACAAATACTCCCATGTACACATTCAAGTTCATGTCCCAAATAGCAATACATGATACACAAATATACAACAATATACAAATACAACAATTCACACATTCGATGTATATTAGAAAAGTCACGTCTGAAATCAACAACATATCGTCACTTGGACCTAGTGGCCCATACATTTTACATAAAAGAGAACCTTTGCAAGTTGCGACAATGCAACTACCGACTACAAGTTAGACATAATACATCACAAATCCATTCATCCAAAACAGCAAATGTCTGAACTACATTGGGTTTAACCATAGGAGTTCAGTTCAGAGACGGCCGAGGAGCTGGAACTGTCGTCGTGTTACATTTGTATTGGTGATTTCCTCGGACTCAAACTCAATCAACTCAACTCCATTAACAAAAAGAATGGCTGTGCAAATGACAACAATTCTTCTTCTCCAAGCAGGTAAGCATCTGGCCACAAGCTGGTGCATGCAAAAAAATGGCTGAAAGACGATACAAATGTAAAATGCTTTCTATAGGTTCTGATTTGAGAAACACGCCGGGCTTGAGGATCTTCTCGACTGAGCCAACCAAGATCTCGCCCTTCACGTGCTTCTAGATCTCGACGGTGATCTTCACCGTTTCTTTCGCCAACAAGCCAACGTAGGCAGCGTACTGCGATGAAGAACCGTGAAATACGTTGGCCCTCATGAGCATCATCCAAGGACCTGCACAGATCATAAATGGGCATTCTAGAGAAAATTAAGATTGTTTACTGTTTCCTAAATGACTCCCTACCTGAGAAAGACTATCAACTGAAGGTTATGTTGTGCTTCGTCATAGTAACATCAACTTGCAACTGGAGATGAAGATATTACATTTCTACTCTATTTCATCAGAAGAAATTACCTTGCCAATATACATATATTAATTATTTAATGAACTTTTTACATGCACTTGATCATTGAGCAAGCTAGTTGGCATTTGACTATGTTATTGGCATTGAACAACCTACAGAGAGATCATGATATTTGTGTATCTCATGATATTTGTAAATATCTTGACATTAATGATCTTTCAATTTCAATTTCAATTACAAATATCTTTCAATTTCAATTTCAACTAAAAATATCTTTCAATTTCATGATCTTTCAATTGCATTTTCAATTTCATGATCTTTCAATTTTAGTTGTTACTAAGTCCAAGTTGGCATTGAGCAACCTACTGAGAGATAAAGATATTACATTTATACTCTTATTGGCATTTCACTATGTTAGCTAGCGTTTGTCTTGCAAATATGTCGTGATAATTTTCTTCATTTGATAGGATCAGCAAGCAATTGAACATTATCTGTCCCACAGTGATATTATTTAGTTGTTTTAATAAAAAACAGGAACAAGACACCGTACATAATCATATTGAAAAGAAGACATATCAAAATGAAGGATACAAAAATTGCAGGATAATTGCTGTAATCGGATTAGAATAATCTAACAATATTGCCGAAATTTTACATGCCTTACTTTCCATGCCGAAATCTAGTGGGCGTACGGGTTAGGGCTACGAGAGCCCGATGAACTGTTCGAATGAAAGAGACATACCTCGGGTATTTATAGAACTAGATCAGTTCTATCGGTACACAACCGCCTACCATTAGTAATTTGAGATCTCTTCTAACGGTATAGACATACATTACCGATAGAATAAAACTATTTGTAGAAGGAGAATGGTTCTATCGGTACACTATATCCTACCGATAGGAATTTTTGCATATATTCTGTCGGTATAGACATACATTACCGATAGAATAAGACTATTTGTAGAAGGCGAACGGTTCTATCGGCACACTACATCCTACCGATAGGAATTTTTGTACATATTTTGTCGGTATAGACATACATTACCGATAGAATAAGATTATTTGTCGAAGGCGAACAGTTCTATCGGCACACTACATCCTGCCGATAGGAATTTTTGTACATATTCTATCGGTATAGACATACATTACCTATAGAATAAGATTCTAAGATATTTGTGCTATTTTCTAATGGTATAAACATACATTACCGATAGAATAAACTATTTGAAGACGAACAGTTCTAAGGAATTTGTGATATATTCTAACGGTATAAACATACAATACCGATAGAATAAAACTATTTGTAGCAGACGAACGATTCTATCGGTTCACAACAGACTACCGATAGCAATTTGTGATATATTCTAACGGTATATAAATACTGTACCGATAGAATAAAACTATTTGTAGAAGTCGATCAGTTCTAATGGTACACAACATCCTCCCGTTAGTACTTATGCATCTCTTCTAATGGTAAATATATTCATCACCGCTAGAGTAAATCATTCTGCTTCTTCTAATGGTAAGTTTCTTACAAACCGATAGTAAAAATATCTCCCTTATGCCTTTTATGATCGTGAGGTACATTTTCTAATGGTTTTCTATTAAATCGCTAATAACCAATAGAAGATAGGGGTTAGTAGCCTATATTTCTGTACTAGTGATTATATTCACTTTGTTTTCATATAATAGCAGCATGATGTGGATGGATGGCTTGTAACCTTCCTATTTGTGTTCATGGCTGATGGCATCGATGCCATTGCTGTCGTCTGTCTCGACACTGAGATCGTGGAAAAGTGTTGGTACTGCCATTTCCAACTCTAGAAGATAAGAAACCATATTTCACATATAGGGGCTGTAGGTGTTTGAGGCACTTACAATTTTATGCATGGATAAGAAAATTTTCTTCCCATATTATTATAAAATTTTTGAAAATTATGATTTGTGAAGATGACAATGTGAGAGTTGATTTATATATTTGTAAAATATCTGATGATAAATACAAATATAAAAAATTTACAATAGCATAACAAATTTTGTCATGTTAAACGAAGACTAACTATCTACTTGTTCAGCAATCTTATCCTTTGCCAGAAAAAGTTATAACTTGCTGGTATCTAAATTTTAAGAACATGCTAGAAAGAAGCAAATACAGCCTAGCAACCTCGTTGCAACAGCAGGACATGAACAATAAAAAGACGAAAGTACCGAAAAAATAGTGGCGAATAGTTAGAACATAAGGATCTTTCATGATAATGGTTTTCATTAGAGGATCCATTCCTTTATTATTAAATTAATGCATAACATATTGACTTGATAGTGGAAAAAGATCTTTTACGGGGAGATTGTTCTCCCATGAGGGTTTTTTTTTTTTCTAAATCTATTTCTGGTGAGATGAAGTCTTTTTAGGCAAATAATTAGAGCATCAGTATGACATGAATGATACATGCACTAGCAATATCATTTAGGGATGAAAATTGTGTAAAAAATTTTCTATTTGTGTAAAGATTTTTGGAGCAATTGGATCTCATATGGGCATTTCTGGATGTATTTGATATGATACATCGAGTGTTATCCGCACGAGATTCAACAATTTTGGAGACATTCCTACACTTAGAAAGATTCCTACACAATTTTTATCCACTTATGAGTTATTAGCTATAACTACTTGAGCAATTACCTCCTAGTGTTCCATTGATGGAAGCACTCACTAACACCACTCATTAAGAACCCAATAGTGAGATTGAGGAGTGTTCCATGGACTTTTGTACAAGTAAATAAAAATAGTAGTAATAAGTAAAATAATAAAATGTGAGTCCCTTGAGTTAAGTACGTAGACCCCACGTGTCATTAAAAGAGTAAAATCCTATTAGCCACTAGATAAGTGATGATTCTTGTGGATAAATGATGCTCCTTAATAAGCTACATTCGTCATTAGAGAAGGAGTAGCTCACCCTATATAACATAAAGTTATTTCTTAGAAAAGTGGTAGGCTGAACCCTCTATAAAGAGATCTTCTCCAAGTCATTCCACACTCACCTCGAGAAGACCACAAAGGCAAGAAGAGACTAAGGGAAGCTAGAGGAGCATTATAATTCGGGAGCTACAACAATCTTCACTACTACAGAAATGTAGTCCACTAACTCATATCTTCTAACGATTATACGCAATCTGAAAGAAAATCGTTAGTGTACAAAGTCCGCAGTGGGGAAGCAATTTTTTACCAACGGTTAAGTCTTGCAAAACCGCTAGTGATAATCACATCATTTATTCTAACGGTTATCATAGTATGAACCGTTATAAGAGAGAAAATTGTACTAACGGTTTGTTTTCTGTAATAGTTAGTAAACTACGTTATTTGTTCTAACGGTTATTACTGTATGAACCGTTAGAAGAGATAAAATTGTACTAACGATTTGTTTTCTGTAACCGTTAGTAAAACCATATTATTTATTCTAACAGTTATTTATGTACGAACCATTAGAGGAAAGGAAAGTTTACTAACGATTGTGTTTTTGAACCGTTAGTAAAAGTTCCGCAAATTAATTAACCCACTCAACCCTTGCTCTGCATCCTCGATCTCTCTGTTAAGTTTCTACCGTTCCACGCTCCAAACTAGAGTGATCTGAGCAAGCTAGCTGGAAGTAAGTTAATTCGATTTCTCTCAGTAATGTAAACTTCTCATTACCTCTCTCTCTCGATCACACTCTCCCTCTCTCTGTCTACTCCCAATTAAACTAGCTGTAGGTCCAAGATAAGAGGTTTGCTAGCTAGCTATAGCTTGCTGAAGTTAATTAGTTAGGAATGATTTATGGCTGAAGTTAATAAGCTAGCTAGTTGGCTCTTACAATTATGCATCAAGTTAGGGTTTCATATATCCATTAATGTAAGTAGCTATATACATATGGCCTAATTGATCATGTTTCATGCATGCATGCCCTGAGTCATTAATTATTTTTTTTCAATTTGTCAATTTTGTGAATTAATTGTAGATGGATCGGGAATATTGGATGTATGGAATAAAACGTACTACTCTTGAGTATTTGGAGGGTGTGAATGGGTTTATTAAATTTGCTGAGCAAGCAAAGGCGAAGAAGGGTGATCCGGGAGGATCTCAGGGTGAGTTTGAAACAGATTTGCGACCACGAAAATGTTTGCGACTTTGGAAAGGTTTGCGACCTTGGGAAGGATTCGATCTCTGGTCGGAATTGTAGTCCGATCTAAATATATATAACTAAGTCTTATCTATTAGGTTTAGTTAGTTTCCAAGTCCAATACGTTTAGGTTATTGAGTATGATACGTATTCATATGATTGGACTATAAATACTTTGTAATAGTTCTAGTTTAGATCACCGAGTCTAGAT
This sequence comes from Pharus latifolius, assembly GCA_019359835.1. NCBI lineage: Eukaryota > Viridiplantae > Streptophyta > Magnoliopsida > Poales > Poaceae > Pharus > Pharus latifolius. The sequence continues at coordinate 11,243,563 of CM033322.1, forward strand.
TGAAGTCTTAGACACATAGTTCCTTGATGTAGGCGAGTGTGTCCTAACGTTCGACGTGTAAACCCCTCCTTGAAATAAAGAGTTGTGCAATTATTTTGAGCTGTGTTTTCGATCAACCTTTGGGTTTTGGTATTTCTGAGTAAGATCCCGTTATTCCGCATATTAGCATCTGGGCGAGTCTAGTGCAAAAACCAAGGCTAGGTCTCAAACGGATCAAAGAGAGAAAAAGATATGCTTTGTCCTTGTATAGATTGTATGAACTTAAAGAGGTTTAGAAACTCTAATCAGATTAAGAGTTATTTGATTTGTCGTGGTTTTAATGCACGATATACCCATTGGATATGGCATGGCGAATATCTTGAAGAAACGAGCACCGCTACCAATCAGCAGGACCCAAAAGTGGATTACAGTAATGATGATCATCAGAACCTTGATAATGTTCTTTCGGATGTGCATGTAGATGATGACAATTTAGATGAAATGTTACGTGATGTGGAAGAAGATTACAGTGAAAATGACTTTGGTGAATTTGAGAAATTGATTGTTGATTCTGAGAAACTTTTGCTCCTTGGATGTGCAAAATTTACAAAGTTATCTTCTGTGCTGAGATTATCTAATTTGAAGGCAAGTAACGGTTGGAGTGATAAAAGTTTCACGGCGCTATTAGATCTTTTAGTGGACATGCTTCCAGAGGGAAATGAGTTGCCAAGATCGGTTTACCAGGCCAAAAAACTGTTGTGTCCGTTGGGAATGGAAATCGAAAGAATACATGCATGCCCAAATGGTTGTGTGCTATACCATAACGAGTATGAGGATTTGCATGTTTGTCCTAGATGCGGTGCATCGTGGTATAAGCATAGGGACTAAATTTATCACAGTGAATGTGACGAGGTAAAGAAAGGGCCTTCGGCCAAAACTGTGTGGTATTTGCCTGTGATTTCTAGATTAAAACAGCTGTTTGCAAATCCGAAAGATGCAAAGTACTTGCGTTGGCATGTTGAAGGCCAGAAACAAGACGAAAAACTAAGATATCCAGCTGATTCTATTCAATGGAGAAACATTAACAGAGCATTTGGTGAGTTTGGCGGCGAAGTGAAGAATATAAGGTTTGGGCTGAGTACAGATGGTATGAATCAACACAGAAATATGAGTACTCGGCATAGCACTTGGCCGGTTCTTTTATACATCTACAATCTCTCTGCTTGGTTATGTATGAAGCGCAAGTACATCATGATGTCGTTACTAATCTCAGGACCCAGACAACCTGGGAATGATATTGATGTGTTTTTAGAGCCTTTAATCGAGGACTTACAGAAATTGTGGAGCGAATGGGTGCTAGTGTGGGATGCATATAAGAGAGAGAATTTCATATTGCGGGCCATGATATTTTGCACCATAAATGATGTCTCGGCCTATGAAAATTTGTCTGGGTATAGTACAAAAGGAGGCAAGGCTTGTCCTATTTGCTTGGATGAAACTGAAAGCATGTGGTTACAACACTGTAGAAAAACAGTGTACATGGGTCATCGCAGGTTTCTTCTGATGCATCATGCCTACCGTAAGAAGAGGAAGTCATTTAATGGAAAGCCTGAGAAAGGATCAGCCCCAGTGTTTGTGACCGGTAAGGAGCTTTACTTGCGCGTGAAGGACATCAAAATTGAGTTTGGTAAATGTTCAAAACCTCCAGGAAAAAATGTTTGGAAGAAGAGATCGATTCTTTGGGATCTACCATACTGGGAGCATTTACAAGTTCGACATTGCATCGATGTCATGCATGTAGAGAAAAATGTTTGTGACAGTTTGATTGATTTGTTGTTAAACATTCTGAGAAAGACGAAAGATGGCATCAAAGTTTGCCGTGACATGCTGGAAATGGGCATAAGGACTAAGCTTGCACCGTTGGAGAAGGGAAAGCGTACATACCTCCCCCCAGCCTGCTATACTTTGTCAAAAAGGGAAAAAACAGAATTCTATCAGTGCCTGTATGGTGTCAAAGTTCCATGCAGGTATTCTGCGAACTTGAAAAAACTTGTGTCCATGAAGGACTTGAAACTGGTTGGTATGAAGTCTCATGATTGTCATGTACTGATGTCATAAATGCTTCCCATTGCTATCAGAGACATTCTCCCAGTCAAAGTCAGAGAGACAATTACAAAGCTATGTTATTTCTTCAGCGTAATATCTTGCAAGGTAAGTGTGTATTCCTACTAAGTTCATTCATGGAACTTGCCAGATTTTTTGATCTGAATATTTGTTGCAACTGTGTCCTTGCAAGTAATTGATCTGGATGGACTGGATGATTTGCAACATTATGTGACTACAACTCTGTGTCAGGTCGAGATATATTTCCCTCCATCTTTTTTTGATGTTATGGTCCATCTAATTGTTCACCTTGTTAGAGAAATTAAGTTTTGTGGACCCATATTCCTGCACTACATGTATCCATTTGAGAGATTTATGGGTACCTTGGAGGGATATATGTGAGACCCCCATTTGAGGATCACCTTGGTAACCGCCCAGGTAAGTTACACACAGCAGGATGACACATGAGCTCCAAACCACACAAGCATAGTAATATCATTAAACAAGTATCAGGCCAACATGGCCAATATTACATAGCCAAAGCACCGAAAATGGCGCTAAGTAGAGTTGCTAGGAAAATAACTAGTTTATCAGAACCAGAATCGGTATCCAAGTACCGAACACACAACATAAAACACAAAGCGACGACGAACAGCTTGATTTCCATTCGCAGCGGGGTTAGAGTGGCTCCTCCCACATCTGACTTGACTTGGTGCGCAATCCTCCTAGAACGTGGGCTCGTCTGGGGCACTTCCATCTTCCGCCGGGAACTCATAACTGAAGGAATCGGGATCCTCGAATCCCTCTTCTACAGTTAGATGTAAATGCAAGGGTGAGCACTTGGTGCTCAGCAACACTCATTCCGGGGATTATTGTAATTGTACTTACATGAGGGTGAAACATATGATTCTGGGGTTTTAGTTTCATAAGGATAAAGATATGTAGATTTCCAAGTCATTTGTTCAGTAAAACAGTACTTTGTCATGAAAATAATACTTTAAACATTAAACAGATTTTCAATAAAAACATTAGATGTAGTGGTCTCCCATGAGTCACTACTTTGTTAACCGCATTATGAAAACATTCCAAAACATTACTTGTGCTATAACCCATGGATAACATCCACTACGAAAAGACTCCTGAGCCTGGGAGTACAGAGTATCTGATACTTCTTTTACACTTTGCAAAGGTGTACCTCTTTTTAAATCCACTGGTTCACTCGGCTTTCAAGTCGGATCAGCTTCATGTGACTTAAACACATGTGACAAGGCCGAGATCACACAACGCTTTACAATCCAGTATTAACAGTATCCCCGCCCGGTAAATAGACAATTAAGTCTCAAGTACCGTTGTGGGTCTTCCCCACTGCCTTACTTCCTAGCCTCTCTGGTCTATGTTCCCGCAGGACACATAGCCTTGGTCTATGTCCACGCGAGACATACGACCATTTAAGATTACAGCCGCTCACGGCTTAATCAGGTCTAGGGCGGCTTCCTTCATTTACGCCTTTTCCTCTCATCATTTTTCTGACTCACATCACTCATGGCCGAACCTTGGCCTTCCAGTTTCCACGCGAGAAACCAGATCGTCAAACCATGCAGGGAACTGCTAATACCAAAAAGCTACTGAGTTGTGCCTGTCCCATACCAGGCAAGTGGTTGGTACGTTTACAATTCGTATAGAGACACAGCACAAGGTTCTTGTCCTTATGAACCAATAGTGAGGAACATTCACATTCCCTGGTGCGCACCGCACCCTCTCCATACAAACCAATCCTCACTACTGATCCCTTTTATCAGTTTTCTTGACAAAACGGTTTTCATTATAACTTCTCATGTATTTGACCATTTCAAGTTTAATGTGAATATTCAGTATATGAGTCCTAGGTGACAAAAGCATATATATACAGGTTCAATAACAAAAAGGGGTTTCATAATCCATTAGGTAATATCTATTCATGTCATTCAAACATACTTGTACTTCAAATAAGCATGCATAGTAAGAAACAGTGAATATACTTCTTATGAAAATATTGGGTGAGACATGATCAAAGGAATGAGGCTTGCCTTGCGATGTTGGGTCTAAAAACTCAGACGGATCTTCAAAGACTTCTTCCGCTCCTTCAGCTTCTGACTCTGCGGCAATCAACACACAAACACATACCATAAGCATACAGAAAATAGTTTCTATAGAAAGTATTAAGTAAATAAGTCATGCATGCAGGGGAAAAGGTTAGGGCAAGGTCACAAGGGCTCTGGTCAAAGAAACGGCTAAAAAGGATTGAACGTCGAAGGGTCGACATTCAGTTCATGGCTTTGGCATAGCTATATACTGATCTTAGGATGGTTTTCTGGAGAAGTGATAGAAGAGAAAGTTGTAGAACACAACTCCAGGAATCTAGGGGACAAGGTGGCATTTCAATTGCTCAACCAGAAGGGGTCAAACAAGGCTAATGCCAGTGGCTGACATGCACTGACATAGTGCTGGACATGGCCAGAAACTAGGGCATGGCTTAACTTTTGATCCAGGGCTCCAATTGATGCACCACTTTGTCTGGGAGGTAGGCATTACTAACAGGAACAATATACTCAACAGGCACGAGGGTTGAAAGTGGCCGGAGGGCGGCCAAATCCGGCGATGAACTACGGTGGCCTGGACATGAACTGAGCTACTGGACAGTGATCTTGGCATAGGCATAACTCACAATCTAGGCAGATCCAGGTGTCGGGCTAGTGGAAAGAATTGTTCAGGGAGGTGAGGCGAAGCTAAGGGACAAGGTGGTGTTGGCTGGATCGGCCGGGAACAAATTCCGGCGACCGGCGCTGGAGAAGACGACACTGGACAAAGGGGATTTCTGCTACAAGGCGATTGAACTCGATTCTTTGCTCAGGGAGTGAAAGGGTGGAGTTTAGAAGCTACTGGTGTAGTTAATTTGGTCGGAGAATGACCGGGGAAGCTTGGCGCCGAAGTCCGGCGAATGGCCGAGGTTCCAAAATGGGATTTCTTCGATTTGAGCGCAATTGGGGATCCTGATTCGACAGGCTTGCTCTACTAAGCTTACTGATTAATTCCTTCTACAGAATCGAGGGTTAATTTGGGGTGAATCGAACGGCATTGGGGGAACAGGGCAAATCGGGAATCCGGCGATCACCGGCGTTAGGGATCGATCTGGTGCAATTGGCTGCTATGACACAGAGAGGGGAACGAGGGGAACTCACTGGTGAACCTGGATTGAAGAGAGGGGCTGTGGAATGGGCTAGCACCGTGAGCTCACTCACTGGCTCGCCGGAGAAGAAAGCGAAAACAGCGAGAAACTGGAAATTTGGCTAAGTCCTGAGGTTGTGCTTCTTCACAGCACTGAGGGGGTTTAAATAGGCACGGGGACGGAGTTTGCGAGGGAAAACGCGACAGCGGTTGCTTGCGCCGGGGAGAAGCTTGTCGGGCGCAGGCGCAACGACGGCGACGGCGATGCGATCGCGCTCAGGCGGTGCTGCAGCTTTGCCAGTTGCATTGGAACTTCACCTGGAACGGCGCAGATGCGGAGGCAACAGCAAGGCTCCGGCGATGACACGTACACACATGCAACTGCCACGGCAACGGGAGCGCGCGCGCGAAAACGCTGCTGGAGCGCGGCCGTTTATCCGCTGGGCGAGGCGATGCAACTGTGCTGGCACGTGCGCGGGAGGTGGCTCAACAGCTCACAACACCGGTGACAAGAGGCGGTGGCCGGCGGCGAGCAAACACGGCGAGAACACGGCGCGGCAACGGTGGCTCGAGCACTGGTCGTGGCAACGACCAGGGGCTGGTCGAATGGACCTGAAAAGAAGTTTGGGCCGTTCTGTAATTTCTGAAACTTGTTCCAGGGGCTGTTCTGTGAGGAAACTTTGAATAGGACTTGGGCCTGTTTGCAAATTTGGAGATCTGAGGGTCCGATCTGAAATCTGATTTCGCAGCTAAGTTGCAAAAGATTATTAGAACTTATCTGGCCAAAGTTTGGTAAGATCAGGCAAGATCTGAAGAGTTTCGACAATATTGGGGAAAACAGTTTAGGGTAATTAGGGTAATTAGGGTTTTAAAAAGGTAAGACTTGAAACTCAGCTTTAGGGTGAGATTTTGGAGATGGTCCCGAAGGGAAAAATGCTCTGAACAACATTTAGAAGGGAATGGCTGAAGCAGATTAGGGTTTGGGGTCAAGATGTGGATTTTGGCTATTTTAGGGTTTGGCAAAAACAGGGGTGTTACAATATATAAGGAATTGTCATCGGCCTGAGGGCAGTATCATTGAAGGTTATGTCGCCGAGGAGGTGATTGAATGTTGCACCTACTATATTTCCAGGGTTGACCCAATTGGCGTTCCTAAGTCCCGGTATTAGGGCAGGCTTCAGGGTATTGGAACGATTGGATTCAAAGCAGTCGTCCCCTCCAGTGATCTGTATGCAAAAGCACATTTTTGGGTTTTACAACACATGACGGGGGTGGAGCCATATATACACGAGCACAAGGAATGTTACGGAAACAGAATCCTTTGAAGCCAGAGATTTGGGTCACCAGAGAACATAACAGGAAGTTTGCTGGGTGGATCGAAAATAGAGTCATGCGAGCTTCTGAGGGCTCTGTAAGTGAAGTTGTTACATGGTTGGCCAGACGGCCAAGATTACTGTAGTGACTTGGTAGGGGTATGACATTAACAGCTATTCATTTTACATAAGAACTTAGGACGAGGAGAGTACTATGCAATGTAGTGGAGTGACACTACTTGCTATTTCGGAGGATGGCAGGGCAGTAAGGGCACTCAACTCATATTACGATGTTATTGAAGAAATATGGGAGCTTGATTACATATTATTTAAGATTCCTTTGTTTCGATGCCAATGGGTCGAAATCCCTCGAGGTGTTAAAATCGACAATTACGGGTTTACTCTTGTCGATCTCAGTAGAGTCGCACACGAAGACGATCCATTTATACTTGTTGAGCAAGCCACACAGGTATTCTACATCGTTGACCTAGCTAATCGAAAGTTGCACATTGTGCTTCACAGTAAGAGATGTATTGTTGGGGTCGAAGACGATGTGGATGAAGAAGAGTATAATCAGTTTGACGAACAACCTCTATTTTTAGATGAAATTCTTCAAGCTATCCCTACTGAAGATATTGACGAAACAAGTTACCTGCGAGACGATCACAAAGAAAAATTATGGGTTCACCACCATTCTTGATTATTTTGCAATTAATGTAAGTGATCGACGTAAGTAATAATTGAAAAAATTAATATATATGCTGATCATGGTGTGAAACTTGTGATTACTGTGGCTATGCACTGAAGCACATGCAATAAATATTTATATATGTCTACTCTAGCTTGTACCTATATATGCCTGTCATTTTACAGGTAATATATGGAACAACACCATTGTGTGCTATTTGTTAGTACTAGCGAACCAGGAGAAGAAATTGTGTTTTACTAACAGTTCGTATTATCAAACTGTTAGAAAAAGTGTCCTCTTCTAGCGGTTACTAATATGGAACCGTTAGTAAAAACCTAATTATTATAACGGTTTGTTAATGTTAACCGCTAGAAGAAATTATATTGTACTAATGATTAGCTGTGTTGAACCGTTAGAATAAGTCCTCTCTGAATAAACCCTGAAATTTTTCCTCCATTCGAATCAAACACATTTCCATTTATCTCTGCTCGCGCGTGCAAAACCCTAGCCTCGCCGCTGTCTACTTTTTCACTCCCGAACCACCGTCGCCGCCATGATTTCGTTTCTCCACCGCCGCCGGCCACTGCATTGCACCATCGTTGGCCACTCCACGACCTGTAAGTGATTTCGACCACGACCTTACATGATGTTGTAAATTTAGGATTACATCGAGACTTAGCAAGCGGATCTTCGTATTGGTGTTTTATGCCCTGCTCTTGTCTAAACCTTGGTTTAGTGGTGGTTTTCAGAATTCAAAATCCTCTTTTGATTCATAGATTTGTCAAGTTGGGGTTCAGAACTGAGTATTGATGGACTGATAGCTACAGGCTGTTTTGAGTTCTTTACAGTTATAATTGAACCTTATTACATGCGGGTTGGAATCCAAAACATTATTTGGGTGGTTGCAATTCTGAATTAGTTAATTGATGCTTGAAGACCTTGTATCCTATACAGCTCATGAGGAGTTAACCTGTGCCTTGGCAGGCCAATTGTTTTAGTCCGCATAAGTTTGATACCCGATTGGGCTTTTCATTGCTTGCATATTGGAGTTGTAGCTGTATTCAGATTGTGGCTTTGATTTCAAATCTTCCTAATCAGCTTATGCCTAAAGATTCTGTACAAAATTTGTAGTTTGCCTAAATGTTAGTTGAATTAATATTCAGGTGCTTCATGCTAATTGAAAGCTATTTCGTTTATGGGGTTTAATTGATTCTTTCTCGAGGTAAATTGGGAGATAACAATCCATGTATATGTGCACTATTGTTAACTTGAGTTCTTGAAGCATATCTGTAAGAAGTAATTGATCCTCACATTACATGAGCAAAGTGATAGATGGCTTTGAAATTGGGTGGTATAGTGATTACTTCTAGAGTCACTTCGAATTAAATCCCGAAATCATGTGAATTGATCTTGAGATTATGTCTTGCTGTTGTTTCTTGATTATGATTAAGCCATATGTACTAGCTTGTTTAAACTTGTGGAATTCTGGATCATGTTCAAGCTTAAGTACTTGATTAGTTGCGAGAGTGGATTGCTTATTTAATTGGCAATTGGACCAAAATTTTGTTGAGTTAATTAGCATACTTTAGCTCTGTGCCGAGGTTTTGTATGAACATTATCTGCCAACAAAAGGAGCAAACATGCTTGCATGTGTTTGGATTGGTAGAGTTTCCCCTTTGAAATAGTTAGAACGGGAGGAAAGGAGTTTAGAAATATGTTTGTACACTTGATTGTTCCACTTCTATTTGAGCTAAAACCATGTTCGGAGTAAATTGCCTTAGGAATTGTCTCAAGCTGTATTTTTCTATTTTTACTGACTTTCTAATGCATTGATCACCATATGCATGGACGTGCTTCAATTGATGGTTTGTTATGAACTTTTTCATGTAAACCCATTTTTCATATCAATTGATGGTTTGTTCATGGAATTTTAGGGAAAGCCATGTCGGCATCTTCTTCGTCTAATACTAGTGATTCGACTAGGGGCAACGTAGATGATGCTGTTTTGTCCCAGCGCAAGAGGAAGGTGCGAGGCGTGACGATGTTGTGCCGTTTGGCCAAATGCACGAATCTTTCCTGTGAGTTTAACCAATTTGGGAGACCGATCGGAAAAAACGCTGGACAGTATGCTACCTATGTTGGTTTGTTGGCGAAGGAAAGGTGAAGATCACCGTCCAGAGCTGGAAGGACATGAAGGCCGACGAGAGGGATAGGCTGTGGGTGGAAGTGAAGGTAAAATTAATCAAAATCCCTGAACTCTTGATTAATCACATTCCCTCGGCTTATCCTGAAGATTAAGTAAAAAAGTGCTTATATGCACCATTTGAAAATAGGTCAAGTGGAACATCTCCGACGATGGACCCAAGACGGCTTGCTTGAAGGACATGAACAACACATGGAAAACCTTCAAGAGCTTCCTCGTCAGTGCCTTCCTCGCTAAAGGCAAATCTCCATGCGAGAAGTATCCCTTCATAATGGAGGAGGTATGGGAGCAATTCACCCAGCAGAAGGGGTCCCCTGAGTTCAAGGTATGTATGCTTCTTTCGCTTGGTCACACCGTTGTATGGAGTACCAACAGTGCATTAATTATCTTGTTTCTACTACAAAGGCCCTTAGCGAGAAGAACAAGGCAATCCAGAGGAGGAACGACCACCAGCAACGGCTCGGATCTCATGGCTATGCGAGGAAGGAGGAGTAGTGGAAGAAGGCCGAAGACGAGCGTGTCATCCACGGGGTCTGTGGAGTTCTCAAACCCTAAAGACGCTGAGGTCGTGCAACGAATCTTAAGTTGGCCAACTTCCTCTTTTTTTTTCTTCGTTAACTAAGAAACCTAAAATTCTCGCATTTATTGGTACTGCACAGACCTAAAATCCTAAGGATGTTGAGATCTTTTTACTTATTATTTATGTAAAAACAGTTAGCCAAAATGATTAATCGTGTGTGCAGAAGTTTGTATATATTTTTTTTCTCACAATGTAGCTTTGAATGTAACAGATCTCTTGCTCGAAGGAGGCGAGCCAAAGATTGTTTACTCCCCACAAGGAGAACGACATCCTAACCCGGGCTCTAGGGAATAAGGAGCATCCAGGGCAGACGCGGACCGTGGGGGTTGTGGTGCCATGGAAGGATGGCTTCAAGGAGACCGGGCCACAGAGGAAGAAGGCCTGCAACTGGAAGGAAAAGGAATCAGAGCTGACCGAGAAGATACAATCAGATGTGACTGCACAATTCGTGGCCATGTTCACTCAAATGAACGAGAAGTATGAACGCCTCAACCGAATTGTGTGATCCAAGGGTATAGATCTAGCTGCCGAGGTGGACACTGCTAGGCAGAGTAGTTGCGGCTCGAAGGTTCACGTGGATTCGGTGGACCTGCTTGAGGTATTGCAAGCCTAGCTTGAACTATATATGCACTTCAGTTGATGCCACTCCTGTTCCGTTACAATTATTTTGCTAACCTGTTATAATTGTTGCAAATTTGTAGAAGCCGGAGAGCTGTAGCCTATTGATATACATAGGCGACGACCCAATGGTGGTTGCACACGGGGTTGTATATCCGTCTTGGGAGGATGTCCGGATCCACTGCGTACCTCTGAGGCCTGAGTTTGCAAAGGTACATGTGGACATGGCCCTCCCGGGCTACAACGCTTTTCTGTTGCCCGTCCCAACGGAGGAAATGCGGACAATTATTGAGGCATTGGGCTCGTACATACAGTGGCCCAAGAAAGGTGTTAAACTACTGGAGGTAAACCCTACCCATTGTAGCTCACAACTCAGTTAATATACTCAACTTGAAAAATCTAACTTATGTTTTTGTAACTTAAAGTGGATGATGGATGCCAGCGCACTTCTTGAGGACCCTCCCCAATACAGCGCATGCCCGAGCTCCTTTGGCCCCCATGCCTCCTCCGACGGCCTCGACCCCAGCCAAAGGACGCACGTCTCCTCGGAAAGCCCCTTCACCATCAAATGAAGCCAGCGACACCCCGCCCCAACCTTCCAAGGTATATACTCGCTCCCCAGCCAAAGGCAAGGGCAAGGCCAAAGGCAAGGGGAAACAAAGCCAGCCTGGTACGTTCAAAAATGGGTTACCACTCGTGTCGGAGTCCCTTCTGCTCAATATGGATCAGACAACCAGAAGTCTCCACGAGTGGTACCTGACCCCATCTCGGTGCCACTTGAACTTCTTAGTTCACTTTAGGCCAGGACATTTTAACCGTGAGGCCGAGAGCATATCCGTGGCCCATAAGAATTTGTTCGACCTCTTCAACTTGCAGGAATTTGATATGTCCATCATACGGACTCGAGTCCTGTGAGTTGTTGCATCTAGGCCCTTTTTGGGTTGATTTTGATTATTGATGACATTAAGTGTCTTGGACTGATTTATTTGCTTTGAGTATAATCAATGAGATTAGTTGAAAAGAAGAAACGTCAAATGGGAGTCGCAAGCACAAGGTCGCAATGTCGTCAGAGGTTGCAAGTCCAAGGTCGCGAGCCATGGTCGTAAGCGCAAGATCACCAAGAATGAAGCTGCAATAAACTTAAGGTAAAATGCGTATTTATTTTATTATTTTTACCAATCTCGGTGTTTGGAGGTTGATCAGTTTATAGAAATTTGTTTTTAGTTTTAACCGTACTATTAAGAGGGGTTGCAAGTTCTCTCTACATTTTCAGCATAAACCGAGAAACTTTTAGGTCATTGCATTCATTCATCTCGGTTGGTTTTGTGTTTCTAAAATATTTGGTTTTTTGATCTTTTTGGTAGTAGAAGTGTTTTTGCATGTTCTAGAAAGATCTAGGTTGATCTGGGTTTTTCTTCTGTTGACAAAATTATAGCCCTTGAAATTATATTTCAAACAAGTTATAAAACACTTCAATTGGACCTATGGATCAAAAGTTATGACTGTTTTTATCCACACTGACTATCAGTATGTGATGCTGACTGTCAACATGAAATGTCAATTTTTCGTTGCTGACATTTGTCCAGAGAGCATATATTTTGAGCTAAATTTTTTTGACTTACGCTAGCTTGAGTTTCGACCTCGAGCCATTTGTTTTGTGAATTTTATTTAACTGGTAGTTTTTGTGGTCGATATTGATTGTCAGCATGTGATGCTGACTGTTAGCATGAGCAACTTCTTTCCATATACGACCACAAACGGCTAGCTAAGTTTTATCTGTGATTTTTGTCGAGCCATGGTTGTGGATGCTGACTGTCAGCATGTGTTGCTGACTGTCAGTATGTGCTGTTTTGTTTCCATATACGACCACAACAGCTAGCTGAGTTTTTTCCGAGATTTGCTATTTACTGCTCGTGGTCTATGCTGACTGTCAGCATGTGTTGCTGACTGTCATCATGTATTATCACTTTCCAGCTTGAGCACAACGGCTCTTTTGTTTATTTGGGCTATAAATAGAGACTTTGAGCTATTGTTTCATACACCAAGCAGTCTCATTCTCATATATACACTTGAGCATTTGTTCTTAGAGATAAAATCTTGACTTTTTGATCAAGTCTTGAGTTTTGTGATCCACCGAGTGTTCTGTTCACATCATTTGCATACTTAGAGTTTCTCGGTGATTGTTGGAGGTCTAGAAGAGATCTTGCAACTTATTACTTTTGGTGAACGCTCTCATCTAGACAGTTTGGTGGCGTGGCCGTTGATCTCTCATGTTCGAAGATTGTTGGAGAGGCTTAGCGTGATTGTAAAAGGCATTGGAGCTCGCCTTTCCGGAGTGGACAAGAAGTAACATTAGTGAGAAATATCTTTCGTGGATATTAAGCAAGACTCATTCATTTGAGTGCTTCAACGAGTAGGGGAGACCGGGTGAGTCTCCGAGACCTCGAGATAAATCTTCGTGTTTGTCTTCTTTTTCTTTTTATTTTAAATTGTGCAATATATTATTCAATTGTTTTTGGTTCTTCTCTTTGCAAAAGTTGTTTCATTTGAAAAATTTTAAAGTCTCCTATTCACCCCCTCTAGTCGGCATCCTTGATCTACATGAGTTTGCTGATCCTATATGTTGTCGTAGTTCATTTAATAAATCTAATTGCAATACTTACTAATGTCTACTTTGCGTGCAAGTGCATATATAGGCTGGCGTCGATGAGGACATGTGACAGGGTGGGTTTCCTCGACCCAAAGAAAATAAGCCTCACGATGCTAGAGCAGGACCCAACACATGCGGAGCAATACATATCAAGGGCACTACTGGCGCGCAGCAGGACCGGGAGTTCATTCTTGTGCCGTGCCACCAAAGATTAGTGCATTTCCTACTAATTTAACTCATTCTTGTATGTTTCGCCTAACATATACATAAAACGGTTCTCTTTTATGTACAATATAGGCGCCACTGGGTCCTCGTCATCATTTTCCCATGGAGGAATGAGGTGTACTACCTCGATTCGATGAGCGATAGTGTAGCGCATGTTTTCACCCTCACGTGGCACATAGACGCATAAGTAACATAGTTGATTTAAATTTTAATCTGATTAGCTAATTAATGATAACATATTAACCGGCAATACTAAATTAAATGCAGGGCTTTCAAAAATTATGTTACCACTGCAGGGAGGCATGACGTGTCGAAGGGCACAACAATTTCTTGGAAAGAATATGAGGTAATTAATAAGAATGGAACTACTCATGAGTCTTTTAATTTATGCTTAATTAGTTTTTTCGAGTTGATGTGGGTTTATGTCTTCACATATGCAATTATCCTTGTGCCATCAGCAGCCACAATGGTCGGAATGTGGGTTTTATGTCATGAGGTTTATATATGACCTGATCAGGACAGATTTTGCCCAATTTCCTAAGGTAAGCATTTTTCCTAACTCAAAGTCGAACATTGGATATATGTGATGTACGTTCCTAACTTCATATATGCATGCAGAGCACCATGCTGAAAGACCAATTAATACGAGCTGCCTCAGGTAAAGGAGCTGCAACAAATTTGGGCTCAATATGTGATGGATGAAGTGGCTATCAATGATTGATCGTAAATGACTTTTGTAATATAAATTGAATGTGTGAATTGGTGTATGTGTGCATCTGTATTGGTGTACTTGTGAATAAATTCAATCTGTTCAAATTGTGTATCTCTGTATTGGTGTATTTGTGAATAAATTCAATCTGTGAATAATTGACGCGACCCAGCATCCCACCCACGTGGTAGCATGCCTAGTCTGTGAGCATTGCCCGACAAAAGCATGTTTTCCTGAACAATGTCCAATTCAAAGTAGCAAAACAGAAGCATGGATTTCAGGTTAAACAGATTATAACATAAAGGGGTTTGTTATTAGAAACAACCCATGTTACAAAACATCAATTTTTACAAAAACCATACTTCTTACTAGCAAAATGAGCCACTTCTACGGTAGCTTTCAAAAGTCTTCATCTTCAGATCCAAAGTAAGTAGGGTCGTAATTGTAGATGTCCATCTCCAGATCCTCGGGGTCTTGGGGTTAGCTCTGCTCCTCCGATACCTTCTTCAGCAAATTCTCCTTCGGTCGAAAATTCTAAGTCTAACAAAGATTTACATAGTAAAGGTGAGTACAAAAGTACTCAGCAAGAATAAAGACATAATGCAGGATGATCTAAGTTAAATAAATTCAAAGGTAATATGTTTAAGCATATAATAAGTCAAGGAGTATAAGTTTCACTTTTAAAACATTTGTTGTAAACAGTCTCCATTTGATTGATTAGAAAAGTTCTACTGAACACTTTACACCATAGGGTTGAGGCCACTTGTAGGCCTCTTTTCCTGCCGCGACGCAGTTCTCGACCTGAGAACAAGGAGTGAATATCCATGTTTTATTCTGCAGAGGTATATCACTTTACCCACAGAAACTCTTGATTTACATGTCGAAACTCGTCAGCATCACTCCGCATTCCCTTTAATGCGTGACTAGATCAATAGTACAAAGTTTTTCCCAAATCTATCCACTAAGCATCTCCACTCCACCAGTTCAGCATATAGCGTCCTGAATACTTCATGGGTGACCCGCGGAACCCATCTGAATTATTTTGAGCAATTCGTGACGCCCACTAGGTTATTCTGAGCGACCCGTTGCGCTTATACATATAATAATACGTTCCCATGGAGATGACCTTAGCTTCTAGATAAGATACTAGACTAGGCCCGTCCCATACTAGGTCTGTGGCCAATACGGGTGTTACAGCGTTGGATGAAAGAGTCAGCTGGTTACAGTCCTTGTTAATTTCCATCCATAGTATAGATAAGGAAGTCCTTTTGTCGTGATCTCAAATTCAGACTTCCTCTATCATACTCAATATCCCATGTATGTCATATCATATAAATATGATTTTCACCAATCTTCTAGTCAATTCTTTCAAAATACTCTTTTCATGCAAGTGATAACTTTTAACTAGATATGAAACTATATCATAAGAAATTAGTTCAAAAATTTCAACATGATCAAGAAAGAACTTGCCTGCGTAAATGGGATTGAAATCGGAGTTCGGCAATTTATCCCGATGTTCCTCGCTACCGTCAGCTCCTGAGAAACATAATTATATATACATACATATATTTAGAATATTGGTATAATAGGAAATATAAAATGTAAGGATGCATGCGTCTATGCTTTCATTCCCCGGACCCGTAGTCGTATACGACCAACCGACACTCTAAGGGGAGAGAAATTTTAGTTATAAGAAATATATTATATGAAATTAGTTTAATTGAACTGTATAATGGAATTGCATAAAAACTTCGGGTCGGGTAGCTTCTAAAACAAATAATACTATTTGCATTTGTTTATAAATTATTGAAATAAAAGTAAGTTAAAATTTCACAATTATTTTGTCTGAATAAAAGATTATATGAAAATAATGAAAATAATTCAAATTGGTTTATTAAAGGAGTAAGCATATATTTGTGTGTATATTTTGGTTAAATTCCTATTAATCTAAGCATAAATTAAGAGATCATTAATGTTAAAACAATTTTTTTTATCAAGGAATTAAACAGTAGCTATTTAAGTTATAATTAGGAATTTAAAATAGAATTGGAATTCGAAAAACAAAGGAAAAGAAAAGAAAAGAAATAAATAAGAAAAAGCGAAAACTCTCGGTTGGGCCCAAAACCGGCCCAACTCGCGCGCACACGCGCTCGGCTCGGCCCACCCGTGCACACGCACGTGCAACGCACGCGTGCACTCGACCCCTCAAAACACACACACACACGGGTATAGAGATGTAAGTTGGGCCGTGCCGGGCCGGCACGGCACGGGCCCGTCGGGCCAGTGGCTTGTGTCGTGCCGTGCCCGGGCCGGCCCACGGGCTGTCGTGCCGGGCCGAGACGGCCCGTTTGCTTGGCGGAGAGGCCCGGCACGGCACGATAGCCCGCAGCCGCAGTGCGTGCCGGGCCGGCACGGGCACGGCCCATTTCGTCCTCGACGAGATGCGCGGGGGCTCCCGGAGCCGACGGTGGCGCCGGTGTGGGACCGCGATGCGATCCCGGACCCGCTGAAGCCGCCGCGCGGCCCTCCGCCATCGTTCACCGCGTTCAACTTCGTGACGCAGGTGTGAGACCCCCATTTGAGGATCACCTTGGTAACCGCCCAGGTAGGTTACACACAGCAGGATGCCACATGAGCTCCAAACCACACAAGCATAGTAATATCATTAAACAAGTATCAGGCCAACATGTCCAATATTACATAGCCAAAGCACCGAAAATGGCGCTAAGTAGAGTTGCTAAGAAAATAACTAGTTTATCGGAACCAGAGTCGGTATCCAAGTACCGAACACACAGCATAAAGCACAAAGCAACGACAAATAGCTTGATTTCCATCCGCAGCGGGGTTGGAGGGGCTTCTCCCACATCTGACTTGACTTGGTGCGCAATCCTTCTAGAACGTGGGCTCGCCCGGGGTGCTTCCATCTTCAGGTGAGTACTCATAACTGAAAGAATCGGGATCCTCGAATCCCTCTTCTACAGTGGGATAAAAATGCAAGGGTGAGCACTTGGTGCTCAGCAACACTCATTCCAGGGATTAATGCAATTGTACTTACATGAGGGTGAAACATATGATTCCAGGGTTTCAGTTTCATATGGATAGAGATATGTAGATTTCCAAGTCAATTGTTCAGTAAAACAATACTTTTGTCATGAAAATGATACTTTAAACATTAAACAGGTTTTCAATAAAACATTAGATGTAGTAGTCTCCCATGAGTTACTACTTTGTTAACCGCATTATGAAAACATTCCAAAACATTACTTGTGCTATAACCCATGGATAACATCCACTACGAAAAGACTCCTGAACCTGGGAGTACAGAGTATCCGATACTTCTTTTACACTTTGCAAAGGTGTACCTCTTTTTAAATCCACTGGTTCACTCGGCTTTCAAGTCGGATCAGCTCCATGTGACTTATACACATGTGACAAGGCCGAGATCACACAACGCTTTTACAGTTCAGTATTAACAGTATCCCTGCCCGGTAAATAGACAGTTAAGTCTCAAGTACCGTTGTGGGTCATCCCCACTGCCTTACTTCCTAGCCTCTCTGGTCTATGTTCCCTCAGGACACATAGCCTTGGTCTATGTCCACGCGAGACATACGACCATTTAAGATTACAACCGCTCACGGCTTAATCAGGTCTAGGGTGCCTTCCTTCTTTTACGCCTTTTCCTCTCATCATTTTTCTGGCTCACATCACTCATGGCCGAACCTTGGCCTTCCAGTTTCCACGCGAGAAACCAGATCGTCAAACCATGCAGGGAACTGCTAATACCAAAAAGCTACTGAGTTGTGCCTGTCCCATACCAGGCAAGTGGTTGGTACGTTTACAATTCGTATAGAGACACAGCACAAGGTTCTTGTCCTTATGAACCAATAGTGAGGAGCATTCACATTCCCTGGTGCGCACCGCACCCTCTCCATACAAACCAATCTCACTACTGATCCCTTTTTATCAGTTTTCTTGACAAAACGGTTTTCATTATAACTTCTCATGTATTTGACCACTTCAAGTTTAATGTGAATATTCAGTATATGAGTCCTAGGGTGACAAAAGCATATATACGAAGGTTCAATAACAAAAAGGGTTTCATGATCCATTAGGTAATATCTACTCATGTCATTCAAACATAACTTGTATTTCAAATAAGCATGCATAGTAAGAAACAGTGAATATACTTCATATGAAAATATTGGGTGAGACATGATCAAAGGAATGAGGCTTGCCTTGCGATGTTGGGTCTAAATACTCAGACGGATCTTCAAAGACTTCTTCCGCTCCTTCAGCTTCTGCCTCTGCGGTAATCAACCAACACGCAAACACATACCATAAGCATACAGAAAATAGTTTCTATAGAAATTGTTAAGTAAATAAGTCATGCATGCAGGGGAAAAGGTTAGGGCAAGGTCACAAGGGCTCTGGTCAAAGAAACGGCTAAAAAGGATTGAACGTCGAAGGGTCGACATTCGGTTCATGGCTTTGGCATAACTTTAAACTGATCTTAGGATGGTTTTCTGGAGAAGTGATAGAAGGGAAAGATGTAGAACACAACTCCAGGAACCTAGGGGACAAAGTGACATTTCCATTGCTCAACCAGAAGGGGTCAAACAAGGCTAATGCCAGTGGTTGACATGCACTGACATAGTGCTGGACATGGCCAGAAACTAGGGCATGGCTTAACTTTTGATCCCGGGCTCCAATTGATGCAACACTTTGTCTAGGAGGTAGGCATTACTAACAGGAATAAAACACTCAACAGGGACAAGAGCTGAAGGTGGCCGGAGGGCGGCCAAATCCGGCGATGAACTGCGGTGGTGACATGGCACAGGCACAGCTCTGGACAAATATTTGGCAAAGGCATAACTCACAATCTAGGCAGATCCAGGTGTCGAGCTAGTGGAAGAAATTACTCAGGGAGGTGAGGTGAAGCTAAGGGACAAGGTTTCAGGGGCTAGATCGGCCGGGAAATAATTCCGGCGACCGGCGCTGGAGAGGACGACACTGGAGCTCGGGGATTTTTGATACAGGGTGAATGAGCTCAATTCCAAGCTTGAGAATGATCTCTAGGGCACAACAAGGCTATTGGAGGGGTTAATTTCATTGGAGATTGGCCGGAGGGGCTCGGCGACGAGGTCCGGCGAACTGGTTGAGGTTCCAGTTTGGGATTTCTTCGATTTGAGCGCAATTGGGGATCCTGATTCAACAGGCTTGCTAAGAAATGGCTAAGGATCAATTTCTACTACTGGGACGAGAGCTAATTCGGGATGAAATGGTTAGCATTGGGGAAACAGGGCAATTGGGCCTTTCCGGCGATCATCGGCGATGGGGATCGATCTGGTGCAATTGGTTGCTACTAAACAGAGAGGGGAACGAGGGGAACTCACTGGTAAACCTGGATTGGAGAAAGGGGCTGTGGAATGGGCTAGCACCGTGAGCTCACTCACTGGCTCGCCGGAGAAGAAAGCGAAAACGGTGAAGTTTGGGACTTAGCCGATTTTCTGGAGGCTTGAGGCTCTCAAAGTACAGGGAGGGTTTAAATAGGCACGGGGACGGAGCTTGCGAGGGAAAACACGACAGCGGTTGCTTGCGCCGGGGAGAAATTTGTCGGGCGCAGGCGCAACGACGGTGACGGCGATGTGATACGCTTCAGGCGGTGCTGCAGCTTTGCCAGCGACGCCAGGGTGCCTTGGAACTTCGTCCGGGACGGCGCAGATGCGGAGGCGACAACGTAGCTCCGGCAACGACACGTACACGCATGCAATTGCCACGGCAACGGGAGCGCGCGCGCGAAACGCTACTGGAGCGCAGTCGTTTAACCGCTGGGCAAGGCGACGCAACTGTGCTGGCACGTGCGCGCGGGGTGGCTCGGTTGTTCACAACACAGGCGACAAGAAGCGGTGGCCGGCGGCGAGCAAACGTGGCGAAAACACGGCGCGGCAACGGCGAAGACGCGCTGGTCGTAGCCAACGACCAGGCGCTGGTCGAATGGACTTGAAAAGAAGTTTGGGCCGTTCTGCAATTTTTGAAACTTGCTCCAGGGACTGATTTGTGAGGAAAATTTGAATAGAACTTGGGCCTGATTGCAAATCTGGAGATCTGAGGGTCCGATCTGAAATCTGATTTCGCAGATAAGTTGCATAAAATTATTAGAACTTATCTGGCCAAAGTTTGGTAAGATCAGGCAAGATCTGAAGGGTTTCGACAAAATTAGGGAAAACAGTTTAGGGTAATTAGGGTTTTAAAATGGCAAGGGTTGAAACTCAGCTTTAGGATGAGATTTTGGGGATGATCCCGAAGGGAAAAATGTTCTGAACAACATTTAGAAGGGAATGGCTGAAGCAGATTAGGGTTTGGGGTCAAGATGTGGATTTTGGCTATTTTAGGGTTTGGCAAAAACAGGGGTGTTACAGCAGGTGGTCGAGATATCGCTGGAGAGCATCGCCCGCATCAAGGAGGTCTTCAAGAACGAGACAGGGCACACTTGCTCGACCTTCGACGCGGTCACCGGCCCGTTGTCCTCCTCTGCGGCTCTGCCTTTCCGCCAGCCGCGCCGGCCCGTCTTTGAAAATGCTGCTGCCGTCGCTGGCGCTCGCCACGGGAGCCTACAGATCCGTGCCGTCCCCGCTGCAGCGATCGGCGGAGTGTTCCTCGGCGCCGACGTTGCTTAAGCTGCTGCTGTTCTCCTCGTCGTCGTCTGACGACACCGGCGCCAACGAGAGCCTCACGCCTGTGAGCAGAAACCTGCTGTGCCGCCTCGTCAGCTCGCTCGCCGTGTGCACCGGCACAGGATCTGCGGCGCCAGATCTGCGGCGCAAGGAGGGCGCGGCGGTGCTGCGCGAGGACTCGAGGAGGGTGTGGCGCCGTGGCTGTGCAAGGACGGCGCGGTGGCCCAGATCTGCTGTGCGAGGAGGGCTTGGCGGCGCGGCGCGAGGAGGGCGTGGCGGCACGGCGACGCCGGCGTGGAGGGCGTGGTGGTTGAGGAGAGGAACTGAGGAGCTCCATGTGCGACGGGCCAAAATGCTAGATTGAGTGTTGGGCCGGCCCGCGTGCTAACGGGCCACTTCGTGCCGTGCCGGCCCGGGAACGGCCCGCAGTATCGTGCCGGGCCGTGCCGCCCGTGGGCTGAGTTTCACGGCCCAGCACGGCCCGGTCCCCCGTGCTGGGCCGGCACGGCCCGTTTTCTTTCGTGCCGGGCCGGGCCGCATGCCGGGCCAAAATAGTGTGCTTCGGGCCGGCCCGGTAACGGCCCGGCCCAACTTACACCTCTACACGCGCACACGACCACACGCACGCACTCACACACAGCCTCCTCTCACTCTCGCGCCGCCGTTAGACTTCTCGCCGGCCACCGTGGCTCCTCCGGCGGACCTTTCTGCTCCCAGCATGTGCATCGCCTCATACTTCACACGCGCCTGTTAATACCCCGTAGCCAAAATCCTAACCCTAACCCTGCCGCCGCTAACCCTCGCCGGCGGCTCATCGATCTCGACGGCGCTTGCGTCGTGGCCGGTTGTAGCGCGGGCCGCCCCGTCGCCGCCTCTCTCTCGGGGCTCGTGGCCGCGCTGGTAGCTCGCCGAGCGCGTGGACGCGCCGCCAGATGGCTCACTGACTGCCTGGTCCTCGTCGCCTGCGCCTCAGGTGAGTCTCCTAATCCCTAGTGTGGCTTTGGCGCCAGGTTTGGGCCTTGATTAGGGTTCTGATTTGGGGGGATTTGCTCTGTTCTTGTCTTGGTCCTGTGATGCTTGTGTTCATGGCTGTGTGGACGTGTGATCTTGTGATGTTTGTGTGCTGTGATGTCTGTGAGATGGTGGAATGTGATGATGATGCAAACATCTCATGTGGAAGCACTGATCTAAGGTTCCTGGTAGGTTTTGGGATCAGTTTGGGGCTAACTTCTTTTGGCTTCATAATTTCTCAACAGGACAATTGAAACATGCTAAAAACTGGGAATTTAGGGCTTAATTCACGTTGCTGTTTGTATTGAATCTCCTTTGCTTACTCCTGTGTTGCTCTGGTGATTGATCCTTAACTTATACTGTCTGTTTGTGTGTGAATTGTGCCGTTGTGTGTGTGCAATTGTGTGTTGTAGGGTTGATTTATCTGATGCACTTAGCATGTAACCGACTTACTGGCGGCTGAGGTGGCTGTGTTCACTGTTCCAGTGAGGCCTGTTTGGAAACAAAGTTTTTTTGGAGTTTTTCTTCAATACTATGGTTTTGAAAGAAACTGTGGTATTGAAAACCAAGGTGCTGTTTGGTTACAAAGTATTTTATGGTTTTTAATACCGTGGTTTCTTCAAAACCATGGTTTTTTGGAGTTTTACAAACTTTGCTCTGGTACAAAGTTTTCTCCAAAACTTTGACCGCACCGTCTCTCCTCCCTTATTAGCCGTTTGAAGATTTGCTGCCCTCGGTCCCACCTGTCAGTGACTTAAAAATTAGCCGTTTAAATTAAACCGTTTAAAAATAGCCGTTGGAGTTAATTTATTCATTTCTGAGGTTAAAAATTCATAAAAAATCCAAAAAATTCCAAAAAAATTGCAAAAAATTCCTGAAAATTTGTGTGACCCCCTGCCTATAAATATGCCCAATTTTCAGCTCATTTAGCCTCAAGCAAACCAAAACTCACACATTTTGCACTCTCCTGTTCATCCAGTATTTTCCGAAAAAATTTCCAATGGCCAATAATCCCCCCGGCGGTTATGTTAATTGGTTTGGCGAACCAAATTGAG
This sequence comes from Pharus latifolius, assembly GCA_019359835.1. Classification (NCBI taxonomy): domain Eukaryota; kingdom Viridiplantae; phylum Streptophyta; class Magnoliopsida; order Poales; family Poaceae; genus Pharus; species Pharus latifolius. Next base: position 11,266,575 of record CM033322.1, read on the forward strand.
ATGAGGAGAACTCCCAAGCGCCAAACAGTCAAAATCCGCCCAGTTTTGAGCCTCCTCCCCCACCATACCCGATGTACTATCCACCGTACGCTGCACCCCCTCCATACGGCCAACCACATCCATATGCACATCCGTACGCGCAATCCCCCTACGGCCCTTACGGCCAAAATCCTCATTACGTTGGAGCTCCGACCATGTTTGAAGGAATCTCGCCTCCTCAACCACCGAGCAAAAATTCCCAGTCCACGTCCGTATCGGATACCGGGAGTCCGCATAGCTCGGCCCCGGGAGTGATCGAGGCCGACGACAACGCTGGCAAAGGTGAAAGAAGGTCTGGGGCACAGCGTAAACGAATGCTCTGGTCCCAACAGGATGACATGCGACTTGTGAGTGCTCATCTAACTACTAAAATCCGCTATCGCAGACTTTGTTATTAAATTTGGATTTTTCGTGCTCCAGATCAGTGCATGGTTGAATAACTCCCTCGACCCGGTTGATGGGAACAATAAAAAATGCGACGAGTACTGGTCAAAGGTGGTTGCCGAGTACAACGAGAGCAGTCCGCCTGATCGCAGACGAGATCTTAGGCACTGCAAAGACCATTGGCAAAAGAGCAATAAAAAAATTGTTCAGTTCAATGGTATTTACTGCAGGTTGCGCGATGCCTATGCTAGTGGTCGTTCGGATGACCAATTGATGTCGCAAGCACGCGACATGTACAGGCAGGAGGTGGGTCAGGCCTTCATCATGGAGCACTGGTGGAGAGCCGTATGTGGTCAACCGAAATGGTGCTGAAGCTACTTGGATTCTTCCAAAAGAGCTCGCCTCAACGAAGAAGGTGCTCACACGTCGTTGTCGAACAACGTCGATGACCCCGTCGAGCTTCCACGACCTATAGGGCGAGACGCGGCAAAGCGGAAGGGTAAGAGCAAACTAGGCGAAACATCATCTGCGCGCGAGGAGACCCTAGAGCGCATCGACAAAGCCAATGCCGAGCTTAATACTATGGCCGACAAAGCCCTTGCTGTAGCCGATAAATTGCAGGGGATGGTCAGAAGCAAAGAGAATGCTTCATTGATGAAGTCGTTGACGAAGCTACTTGGGATGGATACATCCCATTTATCGGAGAACCGTAAGGCGACGCATGAGGCTGCAATAGAATACATCAACGAGCAACTTAACGATCTGAAAAACAAATAGTAGACCGAACATTGTACTTTTCATTTAAACATTTGTACTCGCACTATTAATTTAAGTGGTTTTGGATTCACTTGTTTGTACTGTGGTATGTGATCGATACTTTTAGATTATAGCCGTTGGAGCTGACACATCTGTTCGATGCCTTTGGATTTTAGCCATTGGAGCTGACGCATGTGATCGGTACTTTTGGATTTTAGCCGTTGGAGCTGAGACATTTACTCGATGTCTTTGGATTTTAGCCGTTGGAGCCGACGCATGTGATCGATGCCTTCGGATTTTAGACCCCTATATATTTGCACCCCTCCATGCCCTCATCTTCACAACTCAGTTATCTCAACTTCACAACTCAGTTATCTCAACTTCACAACCGAGGCCTCGGCTCTTGGTGATCTCAACTTCACAACCAACCCCAAAAAAATGTCGTCCAGCTCAACCACAAGTAGTGGTGACGACGAAGGCATTAACCAAATGGAAGAGTTCGCGGCGGGGTTAGCACAGACCTGTCTAACGGTCGAACCCCTTATGCGTCACGCTCTTCATGATGTTGAAGCCAGCATTGGTGCTGGTACTTCACACCGCCGCCGACGAAGTAGCAGAAGGTATATCGAAAGAGCTCGCGAAGACGGTCATAACCGTCTAGTCGCGGACTACTTCGCCGATGTTCCGGTCTACCCCGGCTACTTGTTTCGCAAAAGATTCCGCATGGGGAGACCCCTCTTTCTACGAATCGTCGAAGCTCTTGGGGAGTGGTCCCCGTACTTCACCCAGAGGAGAGATGCCCTCAACCGAAAGGGGCTATCTCCATTGCAGAAGTGCACTGCAGCTGTGCGCATGTTGTCATACGGCTTGCCCGCTGATGCTGTCGACGAGTACGTACGCATCGGAGAGTCGACGGCCATTCGGTGCCTGGAGAATTTCGTCGAAGGAATCGTTGATCGGTTCGCTGAGGAATATCTCCGTAAACCTACTATCGAAGACCTCCAGCGTCTGCTCCAGGAAGGAGAGGACCGAGGTTTCCCAGGGATGCTGGGAAGCATCGATTGCATGCACTGGGAATGGCGCAATTGCCCAGTTGCATGGAGGGGCCAATTCACCCGTGGTGATCAAGGAGTCCCTACAATAATACTTGAAGCGGTCGCATCCAGAGACTTGTGGATATGGCATGCCTTCTTTGGTGTCCCCGGATCCAACAACGACATCAACGTGCTTAATCAATCCCCCCTTTTCACTGATGTGTTGCGCGGTCAAGCTCCTACGGTTCAGTACTCTGTTAATGGGACAGAGTACAATATGGGGTACTACCTGGCCGACGGTATTTACCCCGAGTGGGCTGTCTTCGTGAAGACCGCACCCTTGCCCCAAACGAACAAACTCAAGTTATTTGCACAACATCAAGAAGGGGCAAGAAAAGATGTGGAGCGAGCGTTTGGGGTGTTGCAAGCTCGATTTGCTATTGTCCGCGGCCCCGCTCGATTTTGGCAACGATCAACTCTTACCAATATCATGAAAGCGTGTGTCATCCTCCATAACATGATAATCGAGGATGAGCGGCACTTTCATGACCCGATCACTCAATTGTACGATACTCAAGGCACATCAACCGTAACACCGCCTACTATCCACAGCAGTGCTCCGCCAATTTTTGAACATATGCTAGATCGAAATAATGCGATCCGTGCTCGCCCAACACATCGGCAACTGAAACGGGATCTTATCGAGCACATCTGGCAGCGTTTCGGGGCCGGCGATACCGATGAGTAGTTGTTTGTGCGGTTGTTAAGGGCCGACTGTTGCCGAATTTTAATTTAGTGTATGTCATATTTTTTCCCGTGTGCCATTTAAATAAAAATAATTTTAAATATTTTTTGTTATTTACAACAATTTTATTTTAATTTGTTGTCTTCGAATTATCTGAATTTTATTTTATCAATTTGTTAATGTGTAATAAATAATGTATGTGCGGGCCCCACGCGAAGCGCCAAGCGAAGCGCCGGTGGGTTGGAGAAGGGTGATGCTTGAGAAGGTGCCTCGCGAAGCACCAAGCGTAGCGCCGGTGGGTTGGAGAAGGGTGGTGCTTCAGATGGTAGTTCGCATACGTGGCACAGAATATACTGAAGAATATTATGTTGAAGCGCCAAGCGAAGCGCCGGTGGGTTGGAGATAGCCTTAAGAAACTCGTTTCAAGGCATCCATCCCTAAACCAATGAAATCATAGTGCCTAAACCTAGAGTCCTCCAACCTTGCCATGTTTCAGCCTTTTAGGTAGGACAAAACTCAAGATAGGCTGTTAAAAGTCCAATTGTATCTAGACTAGTTGGGTTAGACCCAAATCAAACCCAATGAACAATTAGGATCCATTGTTATAGAGTTGGACGGCCGCCTGGTGAAACAACCCTGAAATTTACATGGCAAAACAAAACTTTCAGAGAATTGATCCAAATTCTTGCCACAATCGCAAACAAGACCTATAAGAACCCAGAATTCATAAATTTTGCAAATAGAACCTCAAGTTTAGTCTAATTCTAGAGAAGCAGTCCTAAAACCAGTTGAGGCACTCTATTAATCACTGGATCAAGCCATGAACCGCACCAACCCAACGCCAGTTCACCTCACGTCACTCCCGCAACCTAATCCGCGATTGAATTGGCCTCCAGACTAAAAGTCCAAGCTGGATCTGTCGACGACGATTGCGCCGACCATGCATGCGTCAGCTATAGCAAGCTCTGACATGCTCATGCTATGGACGCGATGAGGCGGAAAGAGTAGTTGACCGGAGCACTATAAATCTAGGATCGCAACTGGAGATGAAGCGCGCGCACACAAACACACACACACACAAAGAGGGAGCAAGAGGGCTTGGGGAGACGTACCTGGGTCTTGCTGACAGTGAGCTCAATGCCAGCGGCCATCCTCGCTCTGCACCAACACTCCGACGAAATCCAGTGACCCTGCACACATACCTGCACCATCGATTTGAGGTATGTTTGGAACTAGGGCTTGCGATTTAGGGCTAATCGGGGCAAATGGGTGGAAGTAGGTGGGGGATTAGGACGAGGACCACAGCTGTGAGACACTAGAAGCCACTCCTAACCAAAAAAGGCCCCGAAGAGGGGGAAGTTGGAGGCGGCGGCTCTAGGGCTCACCCTCGAGTGACAGAAGGAGGAGAGAAGAGAGGAAAAGAAATGAGGAGGGAAAAAGAGAAGGAAAGAAAAGGAAAGGAAAAGAGTTGAAAAATAAAGGGAAAAAAGAGAGAAGAAAAAGAAAAGAAAAGAAAATAGAAGAGAGAAAAAAAAGAAAAGAAAAGAAGAAGAAGAAGAGAGAGAACAGAGAAGAAAAAAAGAGGGAGAAGGAAAAGAAAAAAAGAAAAAACATGCAGGGACTTGTGAGAAAATAATAGACGGGTTTGGTGAAAATAAAACATTCAGAACTTTTAAAAAAATAAGTATTTATTTTATCCAGGGAAATTTAGATTGTAGGAAAATTTATAGAAAATGATAGAAATAATTTTAAGGGGTAAACTTTGAAGGGTGACAATTTTAGAAATTTAGGATTAGTTCGCCGAGCAATAGTTCTTAGTCTTGACATTAATTTCGGGCTATAGAATTTTTTAAACATGACATTAAGCGCGATTGCGAAAAGACGATAGTAAATAGGATTGGTTGTGTATATTTTCAAGGATCGAGATCAAAGCAACAAGAGTGGCCATCACAACATTTGATTTAGGAACCGACGTCGCACAAGTAGGCAAGTTTCCTTGACCATACCGTATGCTCGAAATTATTTTGAATCAATTAATTTCAATCTATAAAATTTAATACCTCTATCCTACATGAAAAATAATTATTTTTAGAAATAAATAAATGGATTTAAATGCATGAAAAATATGAATAATTATGTTCTAAGTAACCGGTTGATGAAGCAGGTGGCGAATAATTATATGGTGGGTAGAGAGTGTTCGGGGAGAGTGTTCAGACATCAATTTTGAGTTCCTCTACATACGGTTTAATATTTTTAAGTTCATAACCAACTATCACTTTCTCGTATACGCCATACATATGTATTGACCATAGACCTATATGGGACAGGCCTAGTTGAGTACTCTATTTAGTAGCTAAGTCTCCACATGAGAACATATTATATTTATTTAGGGCCATGGGTCACTCCGAATAACCTAAGAAGCGTCATGGATCGCTTAAATAATCCATGGGTTCTACGGCTTGCCCGAAAGTACCCAAGAGCTATATACTCAACCGGCAGGGAGAACAGTTTCAACATTAACACATTCGGAATTTTTGGCAACTACAAAGAAATAAAGGAAGGAGAGACCACATGGATCCCAAACAAGGTGTTGTAATGCACATTGAAAGAAAAAAGATCTAAAGTAAGTGTTTGTTTATTGTACCAGTCTCGGTGGTTGGAGTATTGACCGGTTTTATAAGAAATTCTTTTTAGTTTAACCGTACTATCAAGAGGGCTTGCGAAATCTCTTTTAATTCCGGCAAAAACTGAGAAACTCTTAGGTTATATATTGCATTCGCATTAATTCATATTCTTGGTCTAAATCTGTGAAAAATATTTAGATTTTAAAAAGGGACTGAAACTGCTCATCCGAGCACTGTTCATTCGACCAGGCACTGTTCATTCGACAAAATATTCCAACGGCTATTTACTAGTCGTTAGAGGTCGATGCTGCCTGTTAGCTGTACTGATTTCTTTCCTAATCGACCATAACGGCTAGCTGAGAGGTTGGGCTATATATATGTGTGTTTTGAGCAGTATTTCAACACATCTCAAGCTACATTCTCATATACACCTTTGAGCAATTTCTGTACACATTTTTGAGCATATTTTTATACATTTTTTAGCAGTCTTTGAGCAATTTTTAGCAGTTTTATAAACACTTTTGAGCAGATTTTTGATCAATTTTATAAACAGTTTTTGAGTAGTTTTATAAACACTTTTGAGCAGATTTCTTTACTGTTTTGATCAATTTTTAAAACATTTTTGAGCAGATTTCTATACATTTTCGAGCAGTGTTTTTAAAATATTTTTTGAGCATTGATGAGCCATATTCATATATACACTTGAGCCAAAATTTTCTAGTGCTAAAATCTTGATCTGTTGATCAAGTATCATTTCTTGTGATTAAGAGAGAGCCTCCGAGAGCATTCATTCGCATCATTTGCATCCTTAGAGTTTCTCGATGTTTGTTGAAGGTCAAGAGAAGATCTCGCAACTTGTTACTCTTGGTGATCGCCTTCACCTAGACGGTTTGGTGGCGTGGCTGTTGATCTCTCCATTAACGAAGTTTGTTAGAGAGGCTCGGTGTGTTTGTGAGAGGTTTGATGCTCACCTTTCCATAATGGAGAAGGAACAACTCTAGTGGAAATATCCTTCGTAGATATTGAAACAAGACTCATTTATTTGAGTGCTTCAACGAGAAGTAGGGGAGACCAGACGAGTCTTCGAGATCTCAGGATACATCATTGTGTTTGTCTCTCTTCCTCTCATTTTATTTGTGCAATCTATTTGTTTAATTGATTCAGTTTTTATTTTCTCTTAGCTCTTTTAGGCTTTAATCTTGCAAAACTTGTTTTATTAAAAAAGTTTTTAAAGTTTCCTATTCACCCCCCTCTAGTCAGCATCCTCAATCCTACACAGGACTTGGATGCCACAAATCTCGCCAAATTCGTAACGACATGAACGAACAAGACCATGGGGGACTAAGAAAATGTAGCACGTGTCACGAACCGGGGCATACAAGAAGGTAATGCCCCAGTGGCTCTAGTAGTAATGGATAAGTTTGTAGTATTGTGTATGTTTTGTTCTATAATAACTTTGTATTATTTGGTGTGTTGTGCCTGGTTTATGTATTATTTTGTGACAATGACAATGTATGTACCTAATAGTTATTAAAACTTTGTTGTGTATGATTTGTGTGACAATCTAATGAATATCTATGTTGTCAATTATAATAACTGATTAATGCTTATGAATTTATTTTTTATGTCATGTCCTAACAACACTATCTTGTAGGCAGGTGTGGCTGACGATGAGTTGCGGGAACTAGTTGATCGTGATATCGATCAGCTGCATTGGTTATGCAGGCTCGCCAGAGGAGACGTACTTGATGTACTTTGCCTGCGTGGCCCTTACAGGTATTGACGGATGCATTAGTGATTCATTTCTTTTCTTAGACATGCAGGTTTACTTCCCCTAGCCAGGATGGTGAAGGCTGGTGATCGATGATTTGTTTTCGACTGTTCGTTGATCACCGCATTTGTTGACAAATGGAGGCTGGAGACCTACACCTTTCACCTCGCTTTCGGCGAGATAACCATCATGCTACAAGATGTCACCATCTTTTGGGATTGCCTATTGCTGGAGAGGTGTACATCCCCCCACCATGCAACGCGTAGTATGGTGCCAACATTCTTGTAGTGATTTCATGGTGTGGAGGCTGTTGCATCTAGGCTTTCATGCCTAACCCTAATTTTGATGATTAATGAAAACAAAGTGTTTTGGACTAATTGTGCTTCTAAGACTTTTTGATACAGAGATTGTTCGGGAAGAATTACGAGATGATCAAGATGAACCCGACATGAAGTGAAGCACGAGATGCAGGAGAGCAAAAGACAAGACGCAAATCGCCAAAATGCAAAAGACCGAAGGTAACATTGTCTTTAGTTTTACCGATCTCGGTGTTTGGAGTTGATCGGTTTAGGACTTTGTTTATAGTTTTAACCATACTATAAAGAGGGGTGGTGAAAGTCCTCTTTTTATCTCCAACATAAACCGAGAAACTTAGGTCATCTCAATGCATCCATTTTGGTTGGATTTGATTTGATTTGATTTTGGTTTGAGTCATTTGGATTTTCAGTTGAGATTTTGACAGTAGAAGAGTATTTGAAATTTTCAGAAAGATCTAGGCAGATATGGTTTTTGCTTCTGTTGAAAAAAATGTAGCCCTTAAAATTATATTTCAAACGAGCTATTAAACACTTCTTTTGGATTTCTGGATTTAAAGTTATAGTTATTTTTGTTCAAATTGACTGTCAGTTTGCCAAACTGACTGTCAGTTTGAATGTTAGTTTAATTAAACTGACAATTGTCTAGATAGGGTGTATTTTGGGCTCAAAATTTTTGTACTAAACTGACTGTCAGTTTGTCCATACTGACTGTCAGTTGGGGTTTCGACCACAGTTGATTTTAACTGAATTTCTATTTGATTTGGTCGAGTATGTGGTCGAACTGACTATCAGTTTACATAACTGACTGTCAATTGTGGGTTTCAAGTTTCCATATACGACCACGAACGGCTAGCAAATTTTTATCCGTAAATTTTGTCGGCTGTTGTACACGAAACTGACTGTCAGTTAGGCAAACTGACTGTCAGTTTGAGTTGCTGATTTTCAGCCCTAGCTCCAACGATTCATTTGATTCGTGAGGCTATAAATAGGGGCTTTGGGCATGAGTTTTATACAACAAGCAGTAGCATTCTCTTATACACTCTTGAGTTTTAGTTTTCTACACAAAATCTTGATCTGTTGATCAAGTCGAGTGTTTTCTGATCCACCGAGCACTTCAGTTCATTTGCATTTGCATTCTCTTAGTTTCTCGGTGTGTGTTTGGAGGTCAAGAGAAGACCTCGCTGCCTATTACTCTTGGTGAGCTCTCTCACCTAGACGGTTCAGAGGCGTGGCCATTGACCTTTCCAGTTCGGAGATTGTCGGAGAGGCTCGGCAAGTTTGTACAAGGCATTGGTGCTCGCCTTTCCGGAGTGGACAAGGAGCAACCGTTAGTAGATAATACTCTTTGTGAGTATTGAGGCAAAACTCAAGTGACTTGAGTGTTTCAACGAGGACTAGTGGAGACTGGACGAGTCTCCGATACCTCGGTAAAAACTATTGTGTTCATTCTCTTCTCCTTTTGCTTATATTATTTGTTCTTGATTTGCATTTATTTGTTTTAAGTTTAAAGTTTTTAAAAGCCTCCTATTCACCCCCTCTAGTCGGCATCCTTGATCTAACACGTGGTATCAGAGCTAAGTCTCTTGATTTATTAGGCTTTACCGCCTAGAGAGAGGATGTCGTCTAACGATGGTTTTTCTCTTGGTCATACTAGCCGTGCGCCAATCTTTGATGGGACAAATTATCCCTATTGGAAAGTGAGCATGTCGGTATTCCTAGAGGCCATGGGACTTGACTTATGGGATATTGTTAAACTCGGTTTTACTCCTTCGGTTGATCAGGCAAGTCAGTCTGAGGACGACAGGAGAAAACTGCATTTATTTGCGGGTTTGTCTCTAAACGAGTTCAACCGTGTAAGCAATCTCATGACTGCTCACAAAGTTTGGACCACCCTCGAAGAAATTTACGAGGGCACAACTAAAGTAAAAGAGGCAAAACTGCTTATGGTGAGGCAAAGATATGAGACATTCACCATGTCATCAATCGAGTCCGTGGACTCAATGTTCACTCGGTTAAATAATATTGTGAATGAACTCAAGGGGCTTGGTGTCGTTTTTACTGACCTTGATATTGTAAGAAAGATGCTTAGGGCCTTACCTGAAAGCTTCGACACTCTTGTGACGGTTCTCACAAACTCTGACTTGTCGACCACAACACCAACCGATCTCTATGGGAATCTCATCACCCATGAGATGCACAAGAAGGAGAAGAAAGAGGCAGCTGAACCCTCGGAGACAAAGAAGAAAGCTTTGGCTTTCAAAGCCAACGCAAAGAATGATTCAAGCGATGGCTCCTCCGATGAAGACCTCGCACTCATGGTAAAAAATATTTTAAAAACTTCTTCGCAGGTTGCATAAAAAGGGTGTCAATCTTGACACACGACCAAAGGGACAAAAGCAAAACAACTTCAAGGATATCATTTGCTATGGATGTCATGAGAAGGGACACATAGCTTCAAGATGTCCAAACAAGAACAAGGGATGGAACAAAAGAAGAAATTCTTCAAAAAGAAGAAATTCTTCAAGAAGAAGAATGAAGAAACCAAAGAAGCATGCTTTGGAGAGTAGATGTCCGGAGGCGAGAGCTCCGACTCCGATTCCGACGACGAAAGAAGTTGCTCCAAGAAGATGGCCGGATCAGCTCTCGGCAACATCAACACTTCAACTAGCTCATCCATTTGCCTTATGGCCAAAGGCGATGAAAAGGTACACATCAATGATCCTTCATATGATGATTTAGTTGAAATGATAACCGAATTAAATGAAGTTTTTGGAAAGACTAAAAAGAAGTATAAAGCGCTTAAGGAAAAACATTCTTCCCTACGTGCTCAATACTCCGAGCTAAAAGATTTTTATGAAAGCATGCTCTTAAAAGATGTCACTAATGCTTCATCTAAGGTAGATGTTTCAACTTCATGCAATTTGGATGATTCTCCTTCTAGTAGTCATCATACTCCATGTGTTTCTAATGATAATATCTTCAATGAAAATAATGAACTTAAGGCACAAGTCAAAAGACTTGGAAAAGGCTTAGAAAACTGCTACAAAGGCAAAGATCTCTTGATCTAATCCTTAGTAAACAAAAATACTCTTTTAGAAAAGAAGGATTAGGATATTTTCAAAAGAAAGGGAAGAAACCAAGCTCTAAAACTATATTTGTTAAAGCATGCAACACATTTTGTCATAAATACCATGAAACGGGTCATTCGCATGAAGCATGTCCTTTAATGACTCCAAATTATTTTGATACTTGCTACATGCTTCAAAAGTCGAAGAAAGGTTATACTATAGCAAAGTATGTTGGTGCACCCATGTTGAATAAAAGGAAGAAATCTATTTGGGTATCCAAAACTTTGATTGCTAACATTGAAGGACCCAAAAATGTTTGGGTACCTAAAAGAAATTAATTCTTTTTATGCAGGTGAACTACAAGACCGGTGGGAGACATTGGGTGCTAGATAGCGGATGCTCCGAACACATGACCGGTAACAAGAAGTTGTTCACCTCACTTAGAGACAACTCAAGCGAGAACCAAAAGATTACCTTTGGCGACAACCTTCAAGGAAATGTGGTAGGCTTAGGTAAAATCGCAATCTCTAATGATCTCTCTATTTCCAATGTTTTGTTGGTCGAATCTCTGAATTTCAATTTGCTTTCCGTTGCACAAATTTGCGATTTTGGTTTTAGTTGCACATTTTTCCCAAAAGAAGTTTTGGTTGAAAGTATAAAAGATAAAACCTTGATCTTTAAAGGCTTTCGTTTTGAAAATCTTTATTTGGTTGATTTTCACTCAAAAGATGTATCTCTGTCAACATGTCTTGTCTCTCAAACCTCAAAAGGTTGGCTATGGCATAGACGACTTGCACATGTAGGAATGCATCAATTGAGAAAATTTTTAAAACGTGATTTGGTTGTTGACTTAAAGGATGTGAATTTTGAAAAGGACAAACCTTGTAGCGCTTGTCAAGCTGGCAAGCAAGTAGCTACTTCACATCCAACTAAGCGCATTCTTTCTACTTGTAAACCTTTGGAACTCCTTCATATGGATTTATTTGGACCTTCTGAGTTCCAAAGTATCGGGGGTAGCAATTATGGCTTTGTGATTGTTGACGATTTTACTCGCTATACTTGGGTTTTCTTTATTTCCCAAAAATTTGAAACCCCCGATGTTTTCAAAAGTTTTGCAAAACGTGTTTCCACTGAATTCGAACTTTCCATCAAGAAAATCCGTAGTAATCATGGTGGAGAGTTCGTTAATTCAACTCTATTTGATTTTTGTGACTCTCTTGGAATCAAACACGGATTTTCCACATCCTACACTCCACAGCAAAATGAAGTCGTTGAAAGGAAAAATCGAATAATTATAGAAATGGCAAGGACTATGCTGAGTGAGTATGATACTCCTACTCGCTTCTGGGCTAAAGCCGTGCATACCGCTTGCTATTCTATAAATCGGCTTTATTTGCATCCCCTTGTAAATTTGACTCCTTACGAACTTCTTATCGGGCGTAAGCCAAATATTTTTTATTTCCGAGTTTTTGGATGCAAATGCTTTATTCTTAAGAAAAGGAATTTTGGTGTTAAATTTCAAAGAAGAGTAGATGAAGGTTTTCTAGTCGGATACTCCACCACTAGTAAAGCTTATCGCATTTTTAACAAAAATACTGGTTGTATTGAAGAATCATGTGATGTTAAATTTGATGAAACTAATGGCTCGCAAAAGGAGCAAGTTTCTTGTGAAGTTTCAGGTGAAGATCTTCAAGAAGCCATGACGAACATAACCATTGGAGACATCAAGCCAAGAGAAGAAGATCAAGAAGAAGATGTCAACATTGAGAATGTTGATCAAAACGTATCATCATCACATGTTGATCCTCCAGAACAAGATCAAGATGAAACAGTACAAGATGAAACACCAAGGCAACATCAAACGATCACCAAGGATCACCCTCTAGACCAAATATTGGGTGACGTCAGTAAGGGTGTTTAAACTCGCTCTCGTATTGCTGCATTTTGTGAACATCATTCTTTTGTATCCTCTTTATAACCCAAACATGTTAATGAAGCTCTAAATGATCCTGACTGGGTAAATGCCATGCATGAGGAACTTAATAACTTTTCTAGAAATGAAGTTTGGACTTTGGTAGAAAGACCCAAGGATCATAATGTTATTGGAACAAAATGAGTTTTCAGAAATAAGCAAGATGAAAATGGTGTTGTAATTATAAACAAAGCTCGTCTTGTTGCTCAAGGTTTCACTCAAGTCGAAGGTTTAGACTTTGGTGAAACTTTTGCACCTGTAGCAAGACTTGAAGCTATTCGCATTCTTCTTGCTTATGCATCATGTTTCAATATCAAACTTTTTCAAATGGATGTAAAAAGTGCTTTCTTAAATGGTGAAATTTCTGAACTTGTGTTTGTTGAACAACTTCCCGGTTTTGAAGATTCAAAATTTCCTAACCATGTGTTTAAATTGTCCAAAGCTCTCTATGGTCTCAAACAAGCTCTTCGAGCTTGGTATGAGCGACTTAGAGACTTTCTGTTATCAAAAGGTTTTAAAATTGGGAAGGTTGATACAACTCTCTTTACAAATAAAATTGAAAAGGATTTGTTCATTTGTCAGATATATGTTGATGATATTATCTTTGGATCTACTAATGAACATTTCTGTCATGAGTTTGGAGAGATGATGTCTAGGGAGTTCGAGATGTCCATGATTGGTGAGCTGAGCTTCTTCCTCGGACTTCAAATCAAGCAACTCAAGAACGGTACGTTCGTGAGTCAAACAAAGTACGTGAAGGACCTGCTCAAGCGCTTCGGGATGGAAGACGCTAAGGCAACCAAAACTCCCATGGCGACCAATGGACATCTGGACATGGACAAAAGCGGCAAATCGGTTGATTCTAAACTCTATAGGTCTATGATTGATAGTCTTTTATATCTTACTGCATCTAGGCCTGATATCATGTTTAGTGTGTGCCTATGTGCTAGATTCCAGTCTGATCCTAAGGAATGTCATTTAACTGCTCTTAAAAGAATCCTTAGGTATTTAAAATGCTATCCCAGTTTAGGTCTTTGGTATCCAAAAAATGCAAATTTTGAATTAATTGGGTATTCGGATTCTGATTATGCTGGGTGCAAGATTGATCGTAAAAGCACATCTGGTAGCTGTCAGCTGTTGGGGAGATCCTTAGTATCATGGTCATCTAGGAAGCAAAATTCTGTAGCTCTCTCCACAGCCGAAGCTGAATATGTGTCTGCAGGCAGTTGTTGTGCTCAATTATTATGGATGAAGCAGACATTTCTGGATTATGGAATAATATTTGATAAAGTGCCACTCTTGTGTGATAATGAAAGTGCCATTAAAATTGCAAATAATCATGTTCAACATTCTAGAACTAAGCATATTGAAATACGGCACCGTTTTAATAGAGATCATGAGGTAAAAGGAGATATTGATGTAAATTATGTCAGAACTGATATGCAACTAGCAGATATTTTCACCAAACCCTTAGATGAATCAAGATTTTGCTTTTTAAGAGGTGAACTGAACATTATTGATATATCAAATGCTAGTTGATGTGCTAAATATGTCGTTTGTATAAAATAATATTATTTTATTCCTTCTTTGGTCTTAAACTGCTTCTGATCGAAACTGACTAAACTGACAGTTAGTTTAGTGCTTAGGAGCCTGGTCTTAGTCTCTGGTCGAAGTCGTTGACCTAACTGACAGTTAGTTTCACAAACTGACAGTCAGTTATGTACAATTGACTTTGGTCGCAGCTCCTGTGTGTGTTCGAGTCTCAAACTGACTATCAGTCTCATACACTGACTGTCAGTTTCAAAACTCAGTTCTGTAAACTAACTGTCAGTGTGGTACACTGATTGTCAGTTCCATGTTTCTGAGTTTGGAACTGACTGTCAGTTGTGGGATCTTGAACCCTAAAATCCCCCGTTCTTTTTCTTGTCTTCTCGGCTTCTCCTCGCCGCCGTTGCCTTTTTTTTTTTCTTGCTCTCCTCGCCGTCGCAACTTGCGCCACCACCTCACCGTGCCTCGCCACTGCCTCCTCGCCTCTCCTTGCGTCCTCCGGTGTTTTCCTTACCGCCGGCGCCACCGTCCTCGCTCGTCTCGACCTCGTCGGCCGTGGCTCCTCTGTTCACCGGTTTCTTCACCGGCTCGGCATCACCTCGTCGTAGGTCTTCATTTAGTTCGTCCTCGTCGTCCTGAGCCTCCTCTCTTCAGTCGTCTTGGACATTGTCGCAGATTTTGGGCCGACGACCTCTTCTGCTCCGTTCGGCTGTTCTGTTCGACGCCCTGTTCAGGTCGTTTCGCCTCCTTTTCTATTTTTCATATCATCATGTCTGATCAGCCTGGACCTTCTCGTCGTGTCAAATAGCCAGCGTTCATCGGGTCAAACGTTGAAAAGGATCTAGGATATCGACTAGAGGGGGGGTGAATAGGCGATTTTACCAAATTACAATAAATCAAACAATTTGTAGTAAATGAGAGCAATTTAAATAACACAAGATGAACAATGAGTAATCTCAACACAAGGATATATCCCGTGGTCTCGGTGATTTGCCGATCACCCCTAATCCACGTTGAGGCAAACTCAAATCTCTAACCGCTCCTCTATCTAGTCAATCTTCTCTCGAGAAGTGACCTAGATCTTGAGCCGGAATAGTGTGATGAGTTATCCAAACCTCGATTTTACTAAGGATGCACTTTACCGCTCCGGCAAGGCGTGCTCAACCTTTCACAAGACGTTTTGAAGCTTCTTCACAATCTTCCTTGAAGAGCTCTTCAAAACCTTTCTCCTAGCCGTCTAGGAGCCGGCAAACTCCAAGAGTAACAAGCCGGTGATGATCACTTTGCCTTCTTCTAGTGCCACACGATTAATTCAATGATCTAAATGCAATACACTAGAAGATCTCAATTGCACACTCTCACAAATTTGAGAATTTGAAACCTAGAGTGTATGAAACTAGCTTAGGCTCTCAAGGATGATGACAATGCTCAAGATTATGCAAAAAAGTCCTGAACAGGGCCGTGCATGGGAGTATATATACCCCCCACAATTAATATAGCCGTTACAGGCCGTTGGGAGAAAAAGATCACCTGGCGGTCAGACCGCAGGCACAAGCTCGGTCAGACCGCCGCAATTGCAACGGCATTAAACAGGCGCAATAAATGCTCAACTGCCCTTGTCAGGCACACATACGGTCAGACCGGAGCCTATTTCGGTCAGACCGTGAACTGTCCAGAGACGACATAGTTTCTGGACACCTTATACGGTTAGGCCGAAATATACGGACAGACCGGCCAAACGGTCAGACCGCAGTTCAAAAACTCGGTTAGACCGATTTCACGGTCAGACCGGTATAACAAACGGTCAGACCGTAATAGGTGAAAATTCCTGAAGGATAAATCAAGAGGTTCCAGGAGTCTGACCGACAAAATAACTACGGACAGACCGACCTTAAACAGAAATACAATATGCAAAGACACAACTTCGGTCAGTCCGAGATTTTAAACGGTTAGTCCGATAATTCGGTCAGACCGGTCTAACTCACGGTCAGACCGACTGAGACAGACTGAGCTGAACTGAGCTGAAACAAGCATTTTGAGGAATATGACCTTCTAGTATGCAATGCAGGTTGATTTTAAGATTTGTGGCACATAGATGAAGTATATTGTGATACACCACATGCTCCTCTTAATAGTACGGCAACTATTCTAAAATCCGGTCAAAATTCTTCTCTAATCACCTTAGACCGGTAAAAATGGAAAAGATCCTATTTCGTACCTTTGCCCTTTTGATCAATGCTCTTTCTTCATCATGAGGCTCTTTCTTTGCCTTTCATTGACCTGTCTTTTAAGTACTCTCTTTGATACAACTAGACAGGTAACGTTAGTATAGCATTTGTAGTTGTCATTAATTATTAAAACACTCTATAGGGGCCTAGAAGCTACAAACGTCTGAGACCCGGCCTTCGCCTCCGCCTGAGCGCATGCCCGTGGATTATTCCCGCTGGCACGCTAACCGCCTTCGCACGCTCCGCTCCACAAACCCCTACCTTCTTCCGCGTCCCACTGGTCGCGATTCGTGCAACGTTGTTACCTGTTATAACAACTTGCACCTCGATCTGTTCAACAGTGTGTACAGTCGAGTTCCCATCTTCGCCCATCGCTCTCTGTCGTGGGGTACGATCGCCTCTCGCACAGGCATCGCCACCCTCGCAGACCTCTTCGGCTCTGTAGGGATCCGCGACCTAGTCGCCGATTCCTCTTTGCACTGGGCTGAGGGGCCCATCCGCCAGTTCTATGCCACAGTCTTCATTTCCCCTCAGCGCGACTTCATGACCTTCATGACGGGCCTCCAGGTCTACACCGTTATGAAGGAGCAGCTGGAGTCAGTGCTTGGACTGGTGCGCCCTCCTTTTGGCCGCCAGCTCCATACCCTTCCAGACCTTGAGCGTCGGGAGGTGGCCATGCTCTATTCCGGCCCCTTCCAGCTCCGTCACATCACTGGCTTGCGCCGCGATGTTGATCTGGCCCTACGAATCCTCCGGCTCACTTTAGTCCCCATGACCGGAGATAGGGCTAGAGTTACGTACCTTGGGCTCCACGTCCTGATTTCTACCTTCCAGGAGGAGCCCTTCGACGTTGCTGATCTCATCATTAGCGAGATTCATCACGTTCTCCTCTCTCCGCGCCGTCAGTTGATATACGCTCCGTATATCATGGCGGTGCTTCTGCATATCCGGGCCGTCGACTCTGAGCTCCCAAGGCCCCATCATCTTTGCTCTTCTACCCTCCGGGCCAAGCTGATCGCCGTCTTGGTGCCCGGCCTGCGACTGTTGTGGACCCTGGTTCTCCCGCATCAGATGATGATGCTGCGGGGGAGTCAGAGGACGAGGCTCCTGCTCAGGAGACTGCTCTAGCTCCAGCTGCAGGGGACAGGCACCGGATCGGCATCTTCCTCTAGCTCTCGGCTCGATCAGGTGATTCAGGTGCAGCAGCAGATCCTCAGCACCCAGGCGGAGCATCATCAGTTGCTGCTTCGTTTGATTGCTCAGCAGGAGGAGATACTGCGTCGCCTGCCTGCTTCAGGTTTTCTGATCCCTCGCAAGAGGGCCCGACCAGCTTCGTCTTCTCCGAGCTCTTCATCAGCTCCAGTCGCTCCAGGACCATCTGCTCCGGCCTCTGTAGCACCAGCTCCTATTGCAGCTGCTATTCCTCCGGCATCTCGTATCATCGACCCGACTGCATCTCTAGCAGGCTCCGGAGATACAGCCGTACTAGGGTTGTCTTCTGATGATGAGCATTAGGCTCCATCTTTTGTATTGCTTCCTTTTTTGTGCTTGATGCCAAAGGGGGAGAAGTATTTTGGATATTATAGTATTTTTGATGTTTTTGACAGATGTTTATTTTTTATATCATGGAGATATTTTGGTTTATGATATATCTGTGTGTCTTTGGATATGATGATCTGACTTTGTGATGTTGAATGATCTGATATACATGATGTCTTGGTTCTGAGATTTGTATGCTCTGATACATATAAATATGCATATATGTGCGTGCTTGTATGTATGAGATGTGTTGGTTTATGCTCTGATATGATGAGATGCATATACTCAGGGGGAGTTATTTCATTTATTTTGTTGTTGAACATTTGTTGTCATCAATCATCAAAAAGGGGGAGATTGTTGCATCTAGGCTTTCATGCCTAACCCTAATTTTGATTATTAATGAAAACAAAGTGTTTTGGACTAATTGTGCTTCTAAGACTTTTTGATACAGAGATTGTTCGGGAAGAATTATGAGATGATCAAGATGAACCCGACATGAAGTGAAGCACGAGATGCAGGAGAGCAAAAGACAAGACGCAAATCGCCAAAATGCAAAAGACCGAAGGTAACATTGTCTTTAGTTTTGCCGATCTCGGTGTTTGGAGTTGATCGGTTTAGGACTTTGTTTTTAGTTTTAACCATACTATAAAGAGGGGTGGTGAAAGTCCTCTTTTTATCTCCAACATAAACCGAGAAATTTAGGTCATTGCATTGCATCCATTTTGGTTGGATTTGATTTGATTTTGGTTTGAGTCATTTGGATTTTCAGTTGAGATTTTGATAACAGAAGAGTATTTACAATTTTCAGAAAGATCTAGGTAGATATGGTTTTTTCTTCTATTGACAAAAATGTAGCTCTTAAAATTATCTTTCAAACGAGCTATTAAACACCTCTTTTGAATTTCTGGATTTAAAGTTATAACTGTTTTTGTTCAGGCTGACTGTCAGTTTGAATGTTAGTTTAATTAAACTGACAATTGTCCAGAGAGGGTGTATTTTGGGCTCAAAATTTTTGTACTAAACTGACTGTCAGTTGGGGTTTCGACCACAGTTGATTTTAACTGAGTTTCTATTTGATTTGGTCGAGTATGTGGTCGAACTGACTGTCAGTTGTGGGTTTCAAGTTTCCATATACGACCACGAACGGCTAGCAAATTTTTATCCGTAAATTTTGTCGGCCGTTGTACACGAAACTGACTGTCAGTTAGGCAAACTGACTGTCAGTTTGAGTTGCTGATTTTCAGCCCTAGCTCCAATGGTTTATTTGATTCTTGAGGCTATAAATAGGGGCTTTGGGCATGAGTTTTATACAACAAGCAGTAGCATTCACTTATACACTCTTGAGTTTTAGTTTTCTACACAAAATCTTGATCTGTTGATCAAGCCGAGTGTTTTCTGATCCACCGAGCACTTCAGTTCATTTGCATTTGCATTCTCTTAGTTTCTCGGTGCGTGTTTGGAGGTCAAGAGAAGACCTCGCTGCCTATTACTCTTGGTGAGCGCCCTCACCTAGACGGTTCGGAGGCGTGGCCGTTGACCTCTCCAGTTCGGAGATTGTAGGAGAGGCTCGGCAAGTTTGTACAAGGCATTGGTGCTCGCCTTTCCGGAGTGGACAAGGAGCAATCATTAGTAGATAATACTCTTCGTGAGTATTGAGGCAAAACTCAAGTGACTTGAGTGCTTCAACGAGGACTAGTGGAGACTGGGCGAGTCTCCGATACCTCGGTAAAAACTACTGTGTTCGTTCTCTTCTCCTCTTGTTTATATTATTTGTTCTTGATTTGCATTTATTTGTTTTAAGTTTGAAGTTTTTAAAAGCCTCCTATTCACCCCCCTCTAGTCGGCATCCTTGATCCAACAGAGGCACATGCATTAGATGGGGCACTATACACATATTTCAGCTCTCTAGTCAGAGTGCCCTTGACTTGGCTCCGTCAATTCGAGATATTTCCAGACAAGAGACCCGACCGGATTATGAGGAGGCACTTGGAGGCATATCTGCTCTTCTTATTTCGATGGGTGTTGTACACGTCTACGCATGGGGATACCGTAGACCACACTTTCATCCTGCTAGCATAGAGCATTGTCGAGGCTGCTGATCTTGCGCAGGTCCCTGCAATCAGCTGGGGTTCGGTTGTTTTGTGTGCTACATATCGGGGTTGCTGCGACGCTTCTCGGCGTCGATCCCACAACTTGATCTTCATGGGCTGCCCTTTGCTTCTATAGTTGTGGTCATACAAGCGGTTCAGTATTGGTCAACCCCAGCTTTAGATTACCCTATATCCCCTCCTACCGAGTGGCATGACGACATTGATAGGCCGACTATGAGCCTACGGTGGACTCAATAGTCGCATGTTTGGGTGCATCACCAGGTCATTAGATGTTATCCAGACTTCACCGCCCTGTTTGATCATCTCCGCAACACTGATATTATATGGGGGTGAAGCCAGGATTACATACATCATGTTGCTCCACATGGGCTATTCGTACTCTACAGCAAGGACAATAGATTTTGGCGTACTCGTTGTCAGTTAGTTTTTTCTTTTATGGTGGAGCCTTACACGCCTTGGAGAGCTGGTGATGAGTCAGTTCAGTCTCCACCAGGACGTGCCCCCTCTATCGGTGCCACCACTTGCCAGAAATGTGCATGAGTAAGTTATGTAATCTTAAATTAGTTTATTCAATTATTAATTATACTCATAAATTGTGTCCTAATTTATCAAATTATTTGCAAAAGACAAAGCAAGAGGGCAACGTTTGTGACGGATGGTCAGTCGCCAACAAACATGGAGAGATGCATGGACAAATAATGCAAAGCAGGACATCATACTAGAGGTCCGTCCATTTCATCCATTGTCATGGACTGCATATTTAGAGTGGTACATACCGAGGATGCACACGAGATTGGTTCATACCACTTCCATAGAGGAGCATGAAAGTCTTAATTTGGCAGAATTTTACCCTAGGCTTAGTATTGAAAATGTGCAAAAATGATGCTTAAAATTCCTTTGATACGTCATTTTATGTGATTTTTTGTAACATTTTTACAATCCGCTTTTATGAGTGTCTTCATCATGTTTCAGGAAATAAACGTACCAAATTTGGAGTTATTTCAACATCGTTTGAATAGAAAATGAAGTGGAGAAAGAAGATGTTGAAAATCTGGGAAAAAACAGCAATCCGACCCGAAATTGGACCCAAATCCGACCCAAAACCCGATTTCCGAATAAAAAACAAACCCGTTAGTCGGTTTAAAGTCCGAATCTGAGACAATTTCCTTCCTAAATAAGTATTGAGTTGTAATTGGTTAATTCTAGAACTTATGTACTATAAACAGAGAAACTTTTAGCTCAATTAGACATACTTTTTTACATACTAGCCATTAAGATTTAGTTTACATACTAGCCTCTTCTTTATTTTGTTGCTTTTGTAAGTCGGCAAGGACGGCAATTTTAATTCTCAAGCAATCAAGTAAGTTTTTATTTATTTCTTATTATTATTTCTGCATTCTTATGGCTTTTTGTGAGAAGATCCCTTCTAGGGTTAGGGATGACCTAATCCGGAAGGCGTGATTCTTCCTTGGTTTTGTTCTCAAGTTTTGGAGTTATTTTCTAATGTTTTCTTCCTCTAAACTCTAAATTCTCGTTTCGGCAACAGACGTAACAGTTGAGCCTTAGCTAGAATTTAGGGGAGTTCTTGAGTCCTTAGCGCTTTGACGCAAAACCTTGAACAGGAGAGAGACTCTCGCCAAACGTGACAGTGGAAGCAATCCTCTGACTGTTGACCCAGCGCCCCGAACTAGAAACTTAATTTGTCTTGAAAAACAATGGAAATTAACTCACAATCCTCGGACCTTGGATAGAATTACGCCGGATGGTTATCGAATTCTCGAAGCCCTAGGTTTTAATTCCTACTTTATAAATCCAGATTTCATACTTGTAATTTACTGCTTTAAAACCCTAGATTGATAGTTTTAGTAGTAGAATTAGTTATAGAAAAACAACCCACAACTTGTTTAGATTTAATCAGTGATCCATTAACTAGAAAGACGAATACGCTTGTTCCTCGTGGAATTCGACCCTCAAGTGCTCAACGTTCAACCGTCCACTTGCGGTATTACAAAATCACACCGTTTTAGATGCGATCAGAGCACACGACGCAGCCCCCTACTGCAAAGTGCACATTTGATCTTGACCCAGCTCCTACGCTACATCACGTGGTAAGTTAAGTCTTTTAGAGTTAAAACGCAAAGTTTTGGAAATAATATTGCTTTACAATTGTTTGTGGGCTGACAGTTTTCGTGACAACTACTGTTTGGCTCGCGCAGTCCTCATCCGTCTCCAGTGGGGACTGCAGGTGGCAAGGCACGAGCTCACTATCATACTCACCAGAATATGTGAGACGTCGAAGCTGTTGCATGTAGGCCTTCATGCCTAACCCTAACTTTGATGATTAATGAAAACTAAGTGTTTCGGACTGACTATGTCTTTGAGATTGTTTGATACAGAGCTCCATTGGGAAGATATGCGAGATGAACAAGACGAACCCAACGCAAAAGAAATAAAAGCACAAGTCGCAAGGAATAAAATCGAGACGCAAGTCGCAAAAACGCAAAAGACTTAAGGTAATATTATTTTTATTTTTTACTGATCTCGATGTTTGGAGTTGATCGGTTTAGAAAAATTATTTTTAGTTTTAACCGTACTATAAAGAGGGGTTACAAAAGTACTCTCTATATTTCCAACATAAACCGAGATACTTAGGTCATTGCATTGCATCCTTTTTTATTAGATTTGATTTGAATTTGATTTTAAAAGATTTGGATTTTCAGTTGAGTTTTTTGACAGCAGAAGAGTTTTTCAAATTTATAGAAAGATCTAGGCTAATCTGGTTTTTTCTTCTGTTGACAAAAATATAGCCCTTAAAATCATCTTTCAAACGAGCTATTAAACTCTCAATTTGGACTTCTGGATTTAAAGTTATAGCTGTTTTTTCTCATATTGACTGTCAGTTTGAATGTCAGTTTGTGTTAACTGACAATTGTCCAGATAGTGTGTTTTTCGGGCCAAAACTTTTTGTACTAAACTGACTGTCAGTTTGCCCATACTGACTGTCAGTTGGGGTTTCGACCACAGTTATTTTTATCTGAGTTTTCCTTTAAACTGGTCGATGTTTTGGTCGAACTGACTGTCAGTTTGGGGTTTCAAGTTTCCTTAAACGACCACAAACGGCTAGTTATTTTTTATCCGTAAATTTTGTCGACCGTTGTGCACGTAACTGACTGTCAGTTTGTGTTACTGATTTTCAGCCCTAGCTCCAATGGTTCTTTTGATCCTTGAGACTATAAATAGGGGCTTTGGGCATGTGTTTTACACAACAAGCAGCCTTGCA
This sequence comes from Pharus latifolius, assembly GCA_019359835.1. NCBI lineage: Eukaryota > Viridiplantae > Streptophyta > Magnoliopsida > Poales > Poaceae > Pharus > Pharus latifolius. Next base: position 11,289,991 of record CM033322.1, read on the forward strand.
TTCTTATACACTCTTGAGCTTTAGTTTTTCTACATAAAATCTTGATCTGTTGATCAAGTCGAGTGTTTTCTGATTCACTGAGCGTTCCAGTTGATTCCATTTGCATACTTGTAGTTTCTCGGTGCATGTTTGGAGGTCTAGAGAAGACTTTACTGCCTATTACTCTTGGTGAGCGCTCTCACTTAGACGGTTCGGAGGCGTGGCCGTTGACCTCTCCAGTTCGGAGATTGTTGGAGAGGCTCGGCAAGGTTGTACAAGGCATCGGTGCTCGTCTTTCCGGAGTGGACAAGAAGCAACCAATAGTGGATAATATCCTTTGTGGGTATTGAGGCAAAACTCAATTGACTTGAGTACTTCAACAAGAATTACTGGAGACTAGGCGAGTCTCCGATACCTCGGTAAAAATTGATTGTGTTTGTCTTCTCCTCTTTGTTGTTTAATTGTTATTTGATCTTTTGCATTATTTGCTTTTATTTAAAAGAAAGTTTTAAAACCTCCTATTCACCCCCCTCTAGTCGGCATCCTTGATCCTACAGAAGCTCCATATGGAGGACATAGGATGCCGAGGAGAAGGCGATGTGGTGAACCCTACAGATATTGCTGGTCCATCTGGTACTGCAGCTGCGAGACCAAACCAGGGTTTGAGCTACTCTGACGAGGACATTTCAATGGCGCGGCAGTGCTACGATTGCTCCATCGCTGAGAGTATTGCGGCTAAAGAGGGAGTGTCTCACTAGGAGTTATTAATGGCAACTTAGATGTCGCAGGAGCACACCCATGTCAGCACTGGGCCAACATGGATACCACAGCATTCCTCCAGCTTCAATCCATCTCACGCCTTAGGAGACTATGCTGATTTTGAGAGTTGGTATCATGCCATCTTTTGCGAGAGTGCATCGAGCGATCTAGATCCAACCCAGCTGGTAGACGCGCCTCCACCTACACAGCTGATGCAGTTTACTCCACCGCCTCCACCTCAAGCACATGACAGATTGCCGCATTCTCCCAGTAGTTGACATTTTGCCCCACCCACTCCATGGTCTCCGTCTGGCCCTCGTCAGCGTCCACCGCAACCTCCTAGCTCGAAGACAGGCCGTCATTAGATTATTATGTTCTTTTTCGTTATCTTAGCATTTGTACACATTAGGAATTGTCTTTTGTTATATGTACCTTATGATGAAACAAAAACAACACTGAAATGTATTCTCCCTATACGAACTGCAAGTTATTTTTTATTTTTTGTTTTCATTTTGATTATTTATAAATAATAATTTATGCAATTTTATTTATTTTTTTATGTAGAGGGAGTCGGCCGCGATGGATGGAGGCGGGGAGGGCGGGATGCAGAGGGAGTTGACCGCAATGGGCGGAGGAGGGGGCGTAGTGGGTTTTAGTACAATTTCAATGGCCGCAATAGGTGGTTGCGGGGAAGGCGGGATGTAGAGGGAGTCGGAATTTATGTTTTCATTTAGGTTATTTACATAGAATATTATTTTAATTGGTTAATTAATTTGATTTACCCATAGTATCTTGTGCTTCACTGTTGCCCCAGAGGGTCCCCTGTCGCCAAAATATTATTTTTATTTACATATAATACTTTTTAATATGATTTTTTAATTGATTAATTAAAAGAATACCAAATATAGTCTCTGTTGACTAAGCTTTGTCGCCAAGAAGCCTGGTGTCTGGAAGGATTTCGTAATATTGTCGTTAGACATCCTGACGACAGACGACTAATTCTGCGAATACTTTGCACTGAATGCTATTCTTATAATTTTTTAAATATACATTTAAAAATTTTCCAATATGAGAATTTTTTTAGAAATAACCAAAAGAAAAATATCAAAAATAAGCTCAACAGTACAAAAATTCCAAAACTAGCTTTCTTTTGTTAATGTAGTGCACACTTAAAAATCAAGTCTGCACTAAGTTTGCAACCAAAATATGACACACAAAATTGCTGGTTGGCCGTACAAAACTGTTAGCTAAGTGTTGATGTAATTTTTCAGGTTTTATCTAGTTCGCAATCCAAAGTCACGCTAGCACCCAGTCAATAATTTCACACAGAATCGGTAGTTTTGCACGTGCCAGCCAGTCATTTTGTGTGTCATATTTTGGTCACTAACATTATGTCAAGTCTGTACTACGCTAGCAACTGAAAATCATTTTTGAAATTTTTGTAACATCTGAGCTATTTTTGATATATTTCTTTTTCTTTAGGTTATTTCAAAAAATAATTCTGCAATATGAAGCGCGCAATGCAATCGTCTATTTTCTGATTTAAGAGGGAAAAGAGTGGCTCCATGTATCTTCATTTAGGAATAGTTTGCTGTGGCAGGAGTGATGGATAATAACACATCCGTTTCGTGTTCGGCTGTAACAGTTCTGTCATGAGAGCCGTGTCGTGTTGGTGTTGTAGCTTTTAGTAGAAGGCTCCTAGCACTACCTTAGATCTGAGATTCGCATCAAATCGTCAGAACACAGTATGTATTGTAATTGGATTTATGTCGGATTAGATCTCACGCAATAGAATGGAATCTTATTGAAGAAAATTTCATATTATTTGATCTTTACAAAATAGATAAAGGGTTGTTAGGGAGCAAGTTCATATTTTTTTTTTAAGACATATATTATCTATACCATATATTCAAATCTAGTTTTAATACCCATTCTAACACCCACCCACACACTTCTTTGGCCTTCTTCTTGCCCTCCCTGCTACTGCCACTGCCACTGCCACTGTCACAACAATCCTCTTATCCTCGCCGGCTTCTGTTACCACGGCTAACGACACCTCCACAGCTTCCCCACACTACCGCCACAACCGCTTCCTCTTTCCATCGGGACTCAACAACTAGAGATGTTAAAGAAAGAATTAGATGGACACTAAAGGAATAGATCTAAGAAAGATATATACAATATAAAAAAAAACAAATACCTGCTCTTAACCTAACTCATAAAATAATCATGCACTACGGTCAAATTAAGTTAAGTTGGACAAGACCATGATCTACTTAAGAGTATAAAACAGTCGGATTCAGATCAAATATTACTCAAACCATATCATATACCATATTTCATAGCCAGATAGGAATATGGAGTTGGATTTTCTCGGATTTCAATACGGTACGGATGTTAGTCCAATACGAATTCAAATTCGAATCGAATTTTCTCTAATTCATTACGAATTTGGACGTTATACGAATAAAATAATTATTTTATAATAAATATTTCTGATTAACAAAAATGCTACTTTCAACTCATTTTCTATCCCAATGTAACACAATAGTACACAACATAAATATAGATTGTCAATTTTTTTAAGTTGTTGTATTTTTTTATATTAGGTTATCGTATTTTTTTAAGTTTTTGTATTTTTTTTATATTGTTGCATTTTCTTGTTTAAGGTTATTTTTTTTTAAGTTGTCCTATGTTTTAAGGTTGTTGCATTTCTATGTCATATTTTTTATGTTGTCGTATTTTTTTATTTTAAGTTATCAAATTTTAAAAAGTATTTTTTATTATTTTAGGATATTTTTTATTTTAGATTGTCACTTTTTTTATTTTAGATTGTCATATTTTTTTTATTTTAAGTCGTTGAATTTTCTTATTTTATGTTATCGCATTTTTTTATTTTAGATTATCACTTTTTTTAAGTCATCGTGTTTTTTCTTAGAAAATTTTTTATATGTAAAAATTGTTAGTACCATAGCCATGCCCATTAAATATTTATTGCAAAATTTAGTTCCAAGATATATTTTCAAAATATTTGTGACTAATTTTTGAACATTGGGTCAGTATTAGCAATAGGTATTCTATCTGGATGCATAGTTATCAAAACTAAATCAATAATTGAGCCGGGCAGAATCTTAGTTCACTAGTTCATTGATTAAATTGCATGTGTTAAAGTACTAAATATATGTATGTAAATATCTAACAAAAGCTACACAAATAGTATAGAATTTTTAAAAATAATTATATTTTCATACATGTCATTTTATAATATAATGTTATTTTATGTGCTTATGTGTGTATATAGGTGGTTAGCTTCATGTAATTTGTGTGCAAAAAGTATTGTTTTGTGTTTATATCACAGTCATACCATACGATAATATAATTATTAGTCGTTTCATATGAAATAAAAGTATAGTGGGCCAGTTGGTTATACTTTGCAGCCGCAAAGAGGTACAGTTGGTGATTTTTGAGTCTCCCAAATGTGATATAAATTAACGATTTTTACCAGTTTATTTCATTGGGTAGTCTTTTTTTAAAATAGACAAGATTTAGCACCGATTCTGGTTTTCTCGGAGAACCGGTGGTTCAGTCTAGTTTTGATAACTAGGCTTACCACTGCCTATCTTCAACTTTTCACTATCGACTTACCATCACAATCCAGGAGATCTAAACAAGTGGCATCCTTGTCTTATTTACTTGTCCATTGTACCAATGTACTACTCGTGCCATTGCGGTCGACGGCCAAAAAAATTTGGTCGACATGGCTCAACCTGAGCCCAAAAAAGACGCACATGAATATGGATCAAGTAGGCAGGAAGTTAGCGTCCGTGTCAGATTCAGTGTCCTCAGATATGCCAGAAAGCATGACTGGAGAGAAAAGACAGGATGCATACTCTGTCTCGCTTCCTCCTTGATTGGTTCTTTTAAAGATCCGACCTGATTAATTTTACCGAGGACTTCCAGAAAACAGATATAAATTTCTACTCCTCGGTTCTTTTTATGTTATCCACCTTCTTTTTTTTATTTGTCTTTTTAGAGAGAAGATTTTTTATCTAAAAAAATATCATTATAAAATATGATCATATTTTTTTAAATTATCATCATAATCATTATTTCACTTGATCATTAATTATTTAGATGCAAATAATATATTTAACTCATTAATCATAAATACTAAAGGTATAATTATAATCTTATATCACTTCTTAAAAACCCTATAGAGAACTAAAACAATATGTAAAAATTAATGGTGAGAGTGTTATTTTGAGTCTATGCATAAATACAAGGAGTATAATTATAATTTTGTACTACTTAAAAATTGTATAACTAAACCGACATATAAAAAAGAACGAAGGGAGAAGTCATTTTGAGTATATGCACAGTTTTTAAGAAGTGAGTGCAGTTACAATTCTACTCATAGTAGTTGTTATCAATGTAGTAAGTGTGTTGATTACATCTAACTAATTAATGATTAAATAGAATAATGTCTACGAGGATATTTTAAGAATATAGGGTCATATTTTATTTCAAAAACATAGATAAACACTTTGGGACCGTTTGGAATGCAGAAATTCCGCAGAAATTTTAGAGAAAATCCCACTTTAACTAGAATTAGAGTTTTTTTTTTCCTTTGAAAATTTTACAGAATTCTTTTGTGTAAAATAGGATCTTAGATATGATACAAATTGTTCTTCATAAAAATAACAAGTGAAAGCGAGTGGAGTTAGTATAACATTTTCTAAAGAAAACATAAAACTATTGATTCAACTTTTCTGAAGAATAGGAATTGAGCCGAGCATGTACCTGTAATCTGAAATTACACAAGGGCGTACATATTTGTAAGCTTGCGAGATCAAATGGTAACACGGCCAATTTAATCTGAACTCTGGTATCTGAAAAATTCCGGGTACCTTACTGGAGCTGTACTTTCTTTCGCTTTTATAAGAGCCCGTACTATGGAATCTTGTATGGATCTGTCTATATGGAAGTGGGGTTCCTTCTCTTCTATTATTAAAACAAGACTTAAATTCACATGCTATAATAAACAATGTAGTTGGGAAAGTGTACTAGCCAAGAGATGCACAACAACCAAGTTGATGAATTCTTTAATTTTTTTTTAAAAAACAGAGACTGAATATATGGCTCCCGCCTTCTCCGCATCTCATCTAAAATAACATTTCTGTAGTTCTAATATGATGCCCGTTTTTAAATCGGTCTAAATGTCTCCTTGCCAAGAATCCGCATCCAAGTACCACTGATTAAATCTATATAGACGGTTTAGATCATATACAAAATTTGTATAGAGTCAGGGTAAATCTAAAAAAAAACCCTAATCCGATGCATAATTTAGTGCCTGTTAATGTGTACGTATTAGATTCATTGCATGATATTTGGCTTCTGTGTCGTGAGCTTTACATCGCAACAGCAATTTTAGAAACAAAATAGAAGAGAAAACAATAAGCGTACTTTTTTTTTTCAGGAAGTAAAGTATATGTACCCAAATCGATGATGATCCCATGTGATCCAACTTCTTCTTTATTCATTTCGTGATCCCAATGATTGTAGTTTTAAGAAAACATAATCATGTGCCTAACGATCATAGGATATGCCCAATCAATTCCTTGTAGCTTCATAACTAATGTATAAGACTGAGTCTAATACACCGGCGCTTCACGAGGCAGTTCAACAGAATATTCTCCAGTATATTTTATGTCACATATGCGAAACACCACCCCTCTCCAATACAAAAGCGCTTCGTGAGGCGTTTCGTGAGGGCCACGAGTAAATTAAATTAGGTAATTTTAGTAAAACATCAATAACTTTTAATTTGAAAATTGAATATAAGCTGTATTTGGTCTCTATATGAAGATAATTTAAAAATCTACAACTTTCTCAATATAATCAACATTTAATTTGAATTAGATTAGTCATAAATTAAGAAACAAAAATGATGCAATTTGAATGCACGCAAACCGAGGAAGAAAAAAAATTCTACTGCTGTCGGGACGCCAAGTGAGGCGCTGCCTCTCTCCTTAGCCAATTAATTTAGTATTTTTTTGGTGTGGGTCTCACCTGTCAGAGCTCCATGACATCAACATTGGACTTAGTCTAAGAGGCAACATTAAAGGCCTTGTACTATATGACTACGTTTGGACTTCTTTGACACATTTTATCTCATGTTTTGTTGATAGTCTTTATTCAAAACTTCAAACCATAACTTGTTTGATATTGATTAATTAATGCTTGATTGACTTTCTAAAAAGCAAATACATTAGTTGCAAGAAACATTTTGAAAAAGAAAAACCTCAGAGCATGGTAAAGAAACTACGAGAATTGGTATTCCTAGGTTAATTATGTATAGTTTAAAACTCTATTTAGATCAATACTCATGGACATAATTTGGAGCAAGCATCAAATCAACATGGCAGATCGTTGATGTAACATACATGACGCATTAACTAGTTTCTCTTGCCTCAGCCCTTGCTGGCGAGGCGCAGCTGCTGGATGGTGACACGCAGTTCATCAAGGCGGCAAAGCAGGGAGGAAGAGGATTTGGAGAGGTAGATTGGATTGTGTGGTATATGGTTTTGGTTAAATTTAAGAGGGTGTGCAATTAATATAGTTAGCCGAAAATCACATGTAATTATACATCTAGTCTTGAAATAATTTAGAATTTTATTTTCATGAAAAAAATGCCCTACTAAATTTTTTACCTGTTCAATTCCTTGAGAAGGTAATTGAAGCAAAAAAAAAAAGTATATACAAAAAAATTTAATTAGACTAACTTATTCACCACTGTTATAATTATGGTCCACTGTATATATGCTTTTTTTTTTTTTTCCAGATTGTGTAAGAATTCTTAAGAAATTTTTTTTATCATTTATGTGAGAAATTGGCATAATTGCCATAGAAACATAGAATATATATGAATGAACAAATTAATTTTGTGGTTACGATTGATGTAATTTATTCATTGCAAATAAACTTCTTATTTTTTATTGTGGGGAGTAACTCTTTTTGCTTACCATCTTTCTCTAGTACCATAATTAGATGACTCCTAGTTGTATGTGGAACATTTTTTTTAAGGATGCATGTGGAACATTAAGGCAATATTCTTTATTAGTTTCATATGTAGTGATCAGTTGGCAAAATATGATTGGTAAGATGTGATTGGCACGATGGTTTTGATACGATCTTTTGTGCTGTAAACTTTTAGCAATTTAACTTTTCAATCAGGTATTGGTTTCTTTTTGCTTTCATATTAGCTATATGTAATATTAGTTCTTGTTCGTTGTTCGTGGTGGTTCATTCTTCTTCGACAGGCAAGAGCGTCGAAGTGCTGTAATATTTTAGTGAAGTTAGTCTTTGATTCTCCTTTAATGAAATGGCTAGCATTCTTCCTGCGGCCACTTCAAAAACAGGTATTCGACAGGTCCACCATCTACACTATTGCATTTTCGTCAGTAGACTGACTAAAAATACACACAAAAAAATATTTAAGAATATTCAGTTTTCTATCCTTCAAGAGATAAAATCATTGCAGCACTTTGAAAAATTGGTGCGTTCTGGACACACACAGCATGTGAATGAAACAAACTACTAAGAAAATTTTAAGGAGGCACAAGATATACAATTTTTTCCAAAGGAAAGAAAAACCGGGAAAAACGTGAAGATAGTATGAAAAGTAACAAAATAATTTCACTTTTGACAAAAATAAATATTTCTATGCAATAGAATCCATTAGGATTAAACATCTGTCAAAAGAAAAAATAATGTGCAGGAAGCTTTAGATCAAACCTTTGTATTACAAATAACCAACTATTTAGCCTAAAAAGTAATGCTAATCTAAAGCAACATTTGGTAGAAGAATGTATCAGGATTAGGCACCCCCAATAGAAAAGTTAGTTAGGACAGATTTTTGATCCAAACCTTTGTATTGCAAATAAACTTATTTACCAAGTAGAAAAACTAAAGCAAAGCAAGATTTGATAGAAGAAAGAGTGAAAAGATTTTGATATAAATTGACTCAGATCACAAATCCTGAAAATTGTTGGCTATTGCATTATTATCTGACAAAAAAAAGATAAAATCAGGCATAAAATAGCATATACCTCAAATTACAAACGTTGCAGAGCTCAAAATCGAACCAAAAGAATTAAATCTATCATTCCAACAGACCTACGTGCATATAGCAGATCACACAACCTGTATCTACCTTGGGAATAGAGAATTATGCATAAGCTGAAATTTTCTTGGGAGTAGATATTGATGCTTATGAATGTTTGTAGTGAATACAGGATATGTGGAAAGTATGATGTGCTAATCAAATTCTATCTATTAGCTTCTTTTGAACTCAGTTTTTTCTAATGAATAATCCTATCTAATTTGAATTTTATCTTCGTGTCCTGATGGAAGAAGATTCTATCTATTAATTTGATTCCAACTCGACGACATTTATCTATGCCAGTATCATCAAATGCTGAGCTGGATCTTTTCCTTTTTTACCGATTAATATGAGAAATTTTATCAATTTTTATTTTTTCAGGATTAATATAGGAATTTCTAGTATTTTTCATGTGGGTCCAAAATTAATAGGGTGTTTCTAATGTTATCAGAATTTATTATAGTGCACATGCATTGACTAGTTTATAAAAATTAATACTTAATTGGATTAGCAACATAAAGGTTTGATTCATATGAAACTAAACTAAATTAAAAATAAAAACAGAAAAAGCTACTCGCTCCAAATAAAAAAACTTGAATGATATGAATTCTAATGTTACAAAATCTAATCGAACTATGAATTTGAAAGTTTTACTTTGTATATATGAGGTTATACACTCTCAATTAATTCATAACTTTTATTGTGTTTGAAACTTATTCTGGTCATCAATTTTTTTTACTTCTGTATAAATTGCTTGTATGAAAAGATTAGAGAGTTGTTTAGTTTGTGAGTGTTTGAGATAAAAAAGAAGTCAATCTATTGTAATGAAAAAAATACATGAAAAAAGAAATTCAAAAACACATGTGTCTTCCCTATTTTTCTTGAGCCAGCCAATTGATTTTTAATCCAACATTCTACATATGAGTGCTTTGGTAATAGAATCACAACAAATCAAAAGCTACATGTATGCGATCAAATGCTTATATGTGTACTTCTTACTGCCGAGTGGTTCAAAAAAATTTAGCTACTCTTCTTGCTTCAAAACAAAATATAATAATTAGAGAGCAAATAAATATAACTAATTGAAATACCATTACATTGCAATGAAAGTTCTTAGATTCAATGAACTATAACTGAAAGTAGACAAATTTGAGAAAAGTAGCTCATTGATAAAGAATAAAGTACAAATATTTACTTTTAGTTAAGCAAACAAATAAGTATTGCAAGTCATTGTAAGATTATCAGATCTACTCTAAGCTGAGAACTCGGGAGTGAGATTAACAAAACTTTATCTATCAAGTTTTGATGACATTTGATGAGATATGACTAGATAATTCTTTTATATCCCCAGTCTCTTCAGAGATCTATTAAAAAATATATATTCTTAATAATTTAGATAAATTATATATTTAGTCCTAGAGTTTGTATTAGTTAAGGTTTAAATTTTAATAATTTATATTCTAATTTTTTTTATTTTTATTGCTATTTACTCTTAGATTTTGTATTAGTTAAGATATTAAAAATTTAATAATCTTAATTCTGAATTTTATTTTTTAATAATTAGTATTAGAGTTTATATTAGTTAAGGTTTTAAAATTTTCATAATTTTAATTCTGAATTTTTAATATTTGTCTCAGAGATATATTAGTTAATATTTCTAAATTTTAGAAATTTAATAATTTTAATTCCAAATTTTTAATTTTCATTAATATTTAATCATAAAGTTTGTATTAGTTAAGATTTAAGGAAATTAATATTTCTAATTCCAAATTTTTAATTTTTATTAATATTTTATCTTAGAGTTTGTATTAGTTAAAATTTCAGTAATTTAATAACTTTAAATTCGAATTTTTAATATTTTGTCTTAGAGTTATATTAGTTAATAATTTTTTTAAATAAATATGGGTTGTTATAACTCGAACCATCAAATAGATGTCCAGATTTTTTTCTTAATTAATGTTGGAATTTTTTTACTTTTTGGTTAATGTGCTAACTACTATAGAATCTGAAATTAGTAATTTTTCAATCGATACAGTTTCTTAATATTTACTCTTAGAGTTTGTATCAATTAAGCTTTCAAAAATTTAATAATTCTAATTCTGAATCTTTAATATTTTGTCTTAGAGTTAAATTAGTTAAGAATTTCTAAATTTCAAAAATTTAACAATTTTAATATCAAATTTTTATTTTTTTTAATATTTAGTCTTAGAGTTTGTATTAGTTACAGTTTTTTAGAAATAAATATTTTTAATTTACATTCATATTTAGTTTTAAAGTTTGTTTAAGGTTTCTAAAATTTAATATTTTGAATTTTGAATTTTTAAACATTTGTGTTATAGTCGTATCAGTTAAGGATTTAATCTATAAATATGGATTGTTTAGTCTTAGAGTTTGTATTAATTAGGGTTTCAGAGAGCAGTTAATAAATTTAATTTCAAATTTTTAGTATTTCATCTTAGAGTTATATTAATTAAGAACTTTTTTTTAATAAATCTACACCGTTATAATTTGAGACCACTGAATGGTTGGTCAGATCTTTTTTTCATTTTCTCGATCAACGTGAGAATTTCATGATTTTCTAATTAATGTAGTTTCGTTAATATTTAGTTTTAGACTTTGTGTTAGTTAAGGTTTTAAAATTTTAATTCCTAATTTTTAATATTGTATTAAAGTTGTATTAGTTAATAATTTCTAAATCTTAGAAATTTGATAATTTTAATTTCCATTTTTATATTTTTATAATATTTAGTCTTAGAATTTACATTACTTGTGGCTTCAGGAAATTAGTATTTTTAATTCCAAATTTTTAATTTTATTAATATTTTGTTTTAGTTCTTTTTTATATATCAATTGAATAGTTGAGGCACCTTTGATTTTAGTAGTTTGGACAATGTTAACAAATTTGAGAAGAAAGTGGAAGAACTTTAAAAAAATATAGACGCACTGAGAAAACTCTCTGAATGATCTCATTTTCCGCTTGTTTGAGACAACCATTGGCGACACAACACGATGGGACTCGGTACTGTAAACTTCAGTATCGGTGGGACCGGAACCGACATCCATGACCCAGACCACCCGACCTTATATTTTTTCAGTAATTGCCTTTCTCTGTTTTCGTCGAATCTTATATACTGAATATTACTATATAATAAAGGCATACACATGTGTGTTCGTTATGTGCGTACGTCACTCCACAAAGTCGTATATAAAAAAGAAAGAGATCATGATTTAAAGTTTCAATCCCACGAGACTTTTCTTTTTTCTTTTTTTTTTTGGCATGGAGATACTTTAGCTGTTTAAGTGCCCATATCAGCACTACTGTTGTATCTATCTAAAGTCTATTAGGACGTGTTTTGACATAATAAACTCATTTATTGGTAAGATTTCAATTTATAAGTATAATAACTCTTTTTCATCAATTTTTTAAGATTTATGGTTAAAAAAAGACTTAAGTTTTTTTATAAATCATAAAATAAATTAGATATTTCAGGTTGACTTCACCTTATAAATTCATAAATTTAAATTAAACTCAATCGATCACAGTCTTAGCATTTCACGTACAGCTCTAAACTACGTTTTACTTTGCGTGTGATTGTAGTTGCATAGTTCTTACCTGCCATGAAGGACGAAAACTATACAAACGGCACAAATACGGACCATCACAATTAATAGGTGGATTTGACTTTTATTTTACTTAACTAATATGAAACTTTAATTATTTTTTTTGTCAACGTAAAAGTTATTACATTTACTAGCCATTTTAGAAAAAAAAAATGTATATAAAAGAATAACATTTAATATTTTAAAATAAAATATGACTGTATTGTTCATTCTCGTAGTAATTATTTTAGTTATCCATTAATTATATAGATACAAATAATACATAAATCATATTAATCACAAATTTTAAAAATAGAACTGAAATAGTCGGACTGTAGACGTGTTACTTGCATCGGCAGTGACGCGCTCTCTATCCGTGTTGTCGTTCTCCGGTATGCTGTATCTAAATAAACCTCTCGTGCTCGCAGCGATACGTCTCCTCTGCATCAAATAGAGGCATCGAGTGCGTGCATCTGCATAAATAAGCTTCTGACCTCAAATTTATATATTGGTGTAGTAGTGTAGTACACTAGCGACTTACGACTTCCTGTTGTTTCTTTCTTTCTTGTTTTTTTTAAACAAGACTTGCTCTTGTTTCATAGCAAATTATATAACCACCGCCTAGGTTCTAATTCGGTTTATAACCTTTTGGTGTTCTTTGATTAGTGACTTTGTGACAGAAATTGCCAATTATCCGCCAAATCTGAGGTACGAGCCCTCTATCCCAGTGTACCGTGTACATGTGGATGGCTTTTCTGAGTTCTTCGTCTTGTCAGCATTGGCCTAGCTTGGTTTAGAATTTTTTTTTTCCATTCTTGACCGCAAGTCCTTGCTTTAAATTAATCGTTATTACTTTCTACTTTGCTTTTTCCTACAATCTGTAGACTTTTAGCTCACATCGCTGCATATATATTAGAATCTTGAGTTCATTATTGCACTCTTTATCACTTAAGAGCTGATTTTTGTTCTACAGAGATGTATGAACACCATGCATGTTATCTAACTTCCAGCGTCTTCACGTTAATTTCTTCTTCATGTGTTCTAACTGATTGACATTCTGATTGCATGCAGGAGATTTCTGCAGCGGTCAATGTTTATGCAAGTGTTGTGTGAGTGCAGGGAGCTTAATTGATTTCGTGCTCCTCTCTAGCAAATAGTAGTTAGCAATGGCGATATCAGCTCGTCCTGTTCCGGAAGAACCACTATCTGGGAGGCACTTCAGGAACCAGCTTGCTGCTGCTGTGAGGAGCATCAACTGGAGCTATGCCATGTTTTGGTCCATCTCGAGCAGGCACCCAGGGTAATATACAGTTGATTGGTGCATATAGCCACTAAGTTTTCCTACTTGTATATTTACCTTTTTACAATAGAATCTCCATAACTTGCATCATTTCATCCTTCGAATTAATGGCAATATTGCTTCTATAGATATGTGAATGGAAATAAGCAAGATGAAACAAGACAGAAATATATAGGAGGTGTAGACATGGGGCATGTAGATGAGAGCAATGCTAAGGTAAGTAAACTATGTGAGAAGTAGTGTAGATATTACTCCATGGGTTATGATCCAACGGCAGACGGCAGAAATCGATACGACAAGAAACAAGATGAAGTTTAAATCACACTGGGTCCCAAAAAGCTGATTAGTTGTTCTCAGACAAGTAAAAAAAAACACTTGCAGCCACAAAAAAAAAAAGCGAAAACATTTCATATTTGGATTTAGATACAATAACGACATATACGGTATACATTTTGTTTTGGCTACAAATATAGTAGATCTTCACGCTTCCTATTATTATTGTAGTGTTCTGACGTGGGACGACGGGTCCTACAATGGCGAAATAAAAACGAGGAAGATAGCCAACTCGACGGATCTCACAGCCGACCAGTTAGTTTTGCAGAGAGGCGAGCAGCTGAGGGAGCTCTACGAGTCTCTTCTATCCAGCGACTCCGACCAGCCGACAAGAAGGCCCGTCGCCTCGCTGTCGCCGGAGGATTTAGGGGACACCGAATGGTACTACATGGTCTGCATGAGCTACGCCTTCCGGCCTGGCGAAGGGTAACTCCAATCTAAGTATCTAATCTAACAGCGGGATTGATTGAACAGTAGAAAGGGAATAAGCAAACCCTAGTTCTCTAAGTTGATGTTTAGAGGGTATTTGATAAAACTTAGTTTATTTAATAAATCAGTGCTTTGAGATTATTGGCTTATAACTCTAAAAATCTAATTTATTTGATAAGTAAGAAATTATTTGGTAAGATTTGAATTTATCAGTTTAGAGGGATGTCAATATTTCGAAAGAGAGACGGAATGGGAATAGACTCTCAATAAGTTGGAGAAGTTGGGTCTTTATTGGTTCCAATTTATCTATCTAAATATGTCAAATCTAACTTATAAGTCTAAAAATAAGTCCGATGTTTAGTTAAGTTAAGCTTTTTAAAAATCTGAAACTTTAATAAATTTAGTCAAACACCCCTCTCTGATGTGAACTATGCATGAAATTAAATAAACTAACCAAGCCCCAGGCAATTGTAGGGTATAATTTTATAGTAATTTGTAATTGAAGATATATCTTATAGTAGCATAGTCTATTGAGAAATATTTAGCATGTGTGCATAGGACCAATATTACAAGCAGAGGGAGTAGAAGCTAATATTATAATCTGTATATTAAATTCTTTATATTTACTCACTAGAGTATAATCTTGTCAAATATTTTCATGACAAATAAGTAAGTATGATTCAAGAAACTGTGCATGTGTATTTTAGTTAGTAATCCCTTAAAACTCATTTAGGAGTAATTGTATTTTTAGAATATATTAACATTCTGTTTTCTATAGAAGATAAGAACAAAACCTATCAATTAACTAGCCAGTCTTATCTTGATTAAAATTTTACTGTAATAAAATGATTATTATTCGTGTCTCAGCTTGCCAGGCAAAAGTTTTGCAACCAACAAATGTATCTGGTTGTGCAACGCTCAGTGTGCGGATAGCAAAACCTTCCCTCGCGCGCTTTTAGCAAAGGTTAATTGCGCCTCTCCCTCCCATTGCTCATGTGAATCTGCTTAATTTGTTCTTAATCTTATAAGGCATCCATGCGTCCTGTCCTTATCTAACCTGTATTTCTTTTGTTTATTTTCATGTTGTACAATGCGCACATGGTTTATGCAGAGCGCGTCTATTCAGGTAACTGTTTCAGATTCTGTCATGTTGCAAACAAACATGTACATATTGCACGTCACGTTTGTGCTTATATATAGATTTCTGACTCGAAATGTTGTATCATGCATGGTTCTAATTTTACAGACAGTGGTTTGTGTTCCCTTCATGGCTGGTGTGCTTGAGTTCGGGACGACCGATCCGGTAAGTTTTCCTGTCGCGTCACTCGATACTAGTGTGCCCGTGAAGATTTCGGGTTCGGATCGGGTGCAACCTTCCCGCCGTGTCGCTGTCGTGCTGATACGGTGCTGAGTAAAATCAAGAGCTTCAATAACACCGAACATTTCAAAATAATAGAAATATAAAAAATAGCATATTTGTGTATTATGGCATCGATGTGCCTCGTGGCCTTTATATGATTAAATCATAAAACATGACTTATGGGATTAATATGGTTAACGGAATCCAGAGTAAATTGAAATATTTGACAAAAATATTTATGATAAATTAAAATTTTTATGTAATTCTCTCTTCTACAATAAAAAGGTGGCTCTATTAAAAGAATTTGAATATGACTAATATACTCATAATTTTTATATACAAATAAGAAAAAATGTGATAACCTAAAAAGTACGATAACTTAAACTTAAAAAGAATATGACAACCTAAAATAAAAAAATGAAACAATTTCAAATAAAAAAATACAATAAACCTAAAAAATAGAACAACCTAAAATAAAATAATACGACAATCTAAAGTAAGAAATTATTACAATTTAAAAAATACAACAACAAAGAAAATGTGACAATCTCATTAAAAATGCAACATCCAAAAAAATGTAATACTCTAAAATTTATTGAAGTAATGTGTGATTATTGAATTAAAATTTATTGATTGATATTAAAAATAGGAGCAAAGTTGATAAATAAAATATTTTTTCTAAATAATTTTGTACTGAAGCTACCCAACAAAAAGTTTTTCCTGACTCTGTCCTGTTTCTAGTGGCATGGCGTAGTACTATTGGCTTCTCCTTGGTCCGTGTGCAAAACGCCAAATGACTGTCAGAGAGCTACATGCGTACATGCAGACGAGCATACTGAAATGGCCACTTCTTCGGTGGACTAATCAAAAACTGGTCATGGATGGACATTGACAGGTACAATTGGACTAATCAAAAACTGGTCATGGATGGACATTGACAGGTACAATTGGCTCCTAACGCTGAGTTCAACAGGGCGCGTCAGTCGTCTGTATGCGGGTCCCACATAGAAAATAATATTAAAAAAATCGGTTTATGTGCGAGGAAACGCTAGTTTTTTGTTCTCGCTCTACGTGTGATCAAATTTTATATAATTTTTATTTTTTAATTTATAATTAATCTAGTTTAAATTAGGTATTGATTATATTGAGAAAGTTGTAGATTTTTAAATTATCTTCATATAAAGACCAAACATCGCATATATTCGATTTTTAAATTAAAAATTATTGATGTTTTACTAAAATCATCTAAATTTAATTACTCGTGGACCCGTACGAAGAGCCTCACGAAGCGCCTTTGTATTGGACAAGGAGTGCTTCGCACATGTGGCACAAAATATACTGGAGAATATTCCGTTGAAGCGCCTCGCGAAGCGCCTATGCGTTGGACTCAGTCTAATGCTGTCTCCAACGCTGACTCCTCAAGTGGCACGTGTCTATTGAAGCGGTTGGTCAAGCTGCGCATGCGACACGTGAGCAAATTCTGCGATGATCGACCGCACGGCCGTCGTGCGAGAGCAAGTTTGCGGGCCCCATCGAGCACGCGCCGTTCAAAGCGGTTTTGTTAGAGCTAGTTAAAGGCGCACGCGTACACGTTTTATGGGACCGCAAAGTTCTAATAAAGTCAACACTTCACAACTAAACATAATGACTGACAGGTGGAGACACAATCTCGACGACCCGCATGTCAGTGATTAAGTAGGAAATTTTTTTGATTCACGAGGTGAACACCGTAAGCCCCACGCCTGAAACGCGTCAGAGCATCTTTTTTCCCATGATGACCACATGAACTCCAACCTCTCTAACTGACACGTAGGAATAGGGCCAAACTTCGTAGGGCCTAAATGTCACTTGAACGGTTGAGTTATTTAAATGTCAAATTTTTTAGCTGTTGTGTAGATTAGAGTTTTTAATTTATTTTGGAATGGGACTCACTTGTTAGTGATAGTAATTTCAGTCGTTCAAAAATTAGCTGTTATGTAATTTTTTATTCTTTTTTATTAAAAAATCTAAAAAATTCTAAAAAATTCATAAAAAATCACTTCACCATTTCTCTATAAATAATGCTCTTATTTTCTCATTTCACCACACCCATCTCACAAATCTTCCACCATCATACACTACTTTCATATTATTTTCACACTAATTTTTTTATAGAGTTTGATATGGATAATAATCTCCCAGATGGTTTTGTAAACTAGATTAGTTTTCCTAATACAACTGGAAAAAAATCTGGAAACACCCGGTAATCCAAATCCTCCACCATATCCACTCGATAATCCACATTTTCCACAACTACCTTACCCGTCCGATTATCTTCCGAATTCCCCCGGTTCTCAACATGCATATGCTGCTCCATATCTGCATCCCCCTCCATATGCATTGCCACCCTCATATCCACATGGCCATCCGTATGCATCGTACGAGCAAACTTATTATTTTGTTAGTGCGTCAAGCAGCTATGGTCAGCCCTCGCCACCGTCATCCACAGGCAAATTTTGAAATCTACATCCCTTCAGAGCCCAATATGCCACATTCTATGCCACAGCTCATTATTAATGATGACAACGACTATGATCTCCCAGGTCTTACCAGGCGCAAGTAATTGTTTTTGTCAACGACCGATGATGTTCAACTTGTGAGTAATTCATTTTAACATTCAAATTTTGTAGAAGGAATTATTTCAAAATTTTGGTCAACGACAGACGATGCCAGGCGCAAGGGACTGTGTTGGGATATTCAACCTGCCCTACATAAACGGAACCATCCTAGCACATATTTCTCATCCTCAGCAATACTCCTCCTTTACAAATCTCTCTCCCTCAAAAATATCGTCTAACTCTAGCTCAAGCACATAAAGTAAAGAGGAAGAGACTGTAAATACCTTATGGAATCTCCTTGCGGGATTCGTCAATCCAAATCCCACCATGGTGGAGTTAGAAGAGCGTCTTATAGCTAGTATGCAAACTAGGATACAAGTTTTTACCTCCTGTCGTCCTCGGCGCAGTAGCTGGCGATACATCGACAGGGGACGTGAAAATAGCCATAACCGCCTCATGGAGGACTACTTCTGTGAGGATCCGATTTACCCCGACCACCTGTTTCGGATGAGCAGACCCCTCTATTTTTGAATCATCGAATCTCTTGGTGAATGGTTTACCTTTTTCACTAAAAGAAGAGATGTCATTAACCGCCGAGAGTTGTCTCCTATACAGAAGTGCACAGTGGCCATTCGTTTGTTGACATATGGCTTTCCTGCCAATATTGTCGATGAATACGTACGGATCGGGGAGTCCACAGCAATCCAATGCTTGAGAAATTTGTCAATGGAGTGATCGACAACTTCAGCGAGAAATATCTTCGATGTCCAACCGTCGAAGACATGCAGCGCCTATTGCAACAAGGAGAGGCACGTGGTTTTCCGGGAATGATGGAGCATAGACTGTATGCATTGAGAATAGAGAAATTGTCCAGTAGCATGAAAAGAGCAATTTACTTGCGGCGATTATGAAGTCCCGATCATTATACTCGAAGCGGTTGCCTCCTAAGACCTTTGGATATGATATGCCTTCTTTGGTGTTGTTGTGTCCAACAATGATATTAATGTGTTGAAGTAATCCCCCTTGTTCACTGACGTTTTGCAGGGACGAGCTCCTCAAGTACAAACTTCGTCAATGGACACAAGTACAACATGGGATACTATCTAGTAGATGATATATACTCAGAATGAGTTGCCTTTATGAAGACGGTACTCCTACCCCAAATAGAAAAACTCATACTGTTTGTGCAGCATCAAAAAGGAGCGAGGAAGGACGTGGAGTGAGCATTGGGAGTTTTACAACCCCACTTTGCCATCCTCCATGGCCCCGCCCACTTTTTGCAACACTCAATCCTCACAAAAATCATGAATATATGTGTCATATTGCACAATATGATTATTGAGGATGAGTAAGTGTTTGATGGCCCACTCTATGATTTTGACAACACTCCAGAGACTTCAAACATAACATTACCTTATATCCAATATGGTACTCCAATTGCTTTCGTTGATGTAATCGCGAGAAATTCCAACATTCGTACTCAACCGATACATGCCAGCTAAAAAGTGATTTGATTGAGCACATTTGAGAGCGTTTTAGAGGTGTCCACGGCAACTAGTTGTTATCTGTCACATTTCTAATGTTTTAAATTAGCACGTCTGAAAGACCATGATGGTGAATCGAGAAAGGGTGAATTAGTTTTTCAAATTGAAACCCTCGATGAAAAACAAACAATGGAAACAAGAGATAGTATGGATGCTATGAGTGCACAAATATCTGAAGTACAACTCTCCCCAATCATGGCATCAAAAATCTCCAAATAACAAAAATAAAAGGAGAAACAAAAGGAAAGCAAAGCACAGAAACAAAAGGCTTGCGAATATTTAAACAATTAATTGCAGAATTTAAACAATCAATTGCGGAATTTAAAATTGCAAGTATTTAAACAATCAATTGCAAAAATTAAAATTATGAGTATTTAAACAATCAATTGCGAATATTTAAACAACCATGAAAGAAGAAAATAAAACAAATGTACAAATAAAATTTATATATCTTATAAAGTATCCAAGAACAATACAAAAACTATTGAATACCAACCTCAACAAAGCTCTTAAAAGACTAAATAAGAATAGTCAAAAAAACTCTCCAAAGAGTTGAGTTTCCTCCCTAACACTCTCCCTTATTATATAGAACCAGCTCCATTTATAGTAGTTTCCACAACCAGTGTTGGACTAAATTAATAGTTGGTGGAGGTTGGGCCCGAAGCCAATTCGGCCCAACTCTCAATCAATCATTTTTATAATTTTCGGAATTACAGCATATTCTGAATAATAAATACCAAAGCAGTCATAACTTCATCATCCGAACACGGATTTAGATATTCGTGGATCCATTGGAAAGATAACTTGAAACTTTACAACTTTTATGTTTACACTTTTCTGAGAACAAATCTAGATCAGTGCAGAATTAGCTCGTACTTAAAACCTTTTGCATAAACTTCCACACGGAGTCCATAAACCATCTTGTGATTCCTCAGGCATCATGAGCACCACTTGTGCTCGCCATAATGCCACCACATGTCCACCTCAATGTTGAATAGCTCGCCACATGCTGGGAAGTCTCTCTCATTCCGGACCTGATCGGCAATCTCCACACTTCGACTAACTTGAGCTACTTCAATAATCTTGATGCAACACCATATCCGGGTATTAGATTATTCATGTTTAGCATTCCCACAAGTCTCTAGTACCTCCGGCATCTCTCGGACCAGTTGAGTCTCCGGCTTCTCTCTAAGCACTACTTCGATGGCCCATTCTTACCGCAAGCGTACTATAACTCTAGTATACTTGCAACATGCACCAAAACCAAGCAAACTCATCACATAGTACTGTTCACACATAATGACAATATAAACGAACACAAATTGATGTATGATAAATAGTTCAAGACATTATCAAAACATAGTCAAAACATACATTACTTAAAATTAGACAATTACATGGGGTTTACAACGTCAATGTTAAATTTTAACTTTAAATGTCCACACGTATGCAATGTTGTATGATTACTTTTATGTTTAACCGTCCGAATTTAATAAAAATATTTATTTTTGTTATGTCGAATTTTGATCGGCAAGTTGGAATTATTGTCGTACATTTTTAAATTTATTTTTACCAACTATTTAATCAATAATATGATGAAAAAACTAAATTAGATATTTAATATGCGGGGCCCACTGAAGAGCCTTTGCATTAGAGAGAGACTCTTGGAGATACTCTTCACGTGTGGGCTCTGCGAAGAGTCTCTCGAAGAGCCTTTACATTAGAAACCAAGAGGTTTTTCACTGACGTGACGAGAAATATTCTTCTAAAGAGTCTCTTGAAGAAGAACTTGCATTGGGGATAGCCTAAGTCGTACCGCACCTATGGCTGATTGCTCCATGCAAAAGCAACAATTAATTGGACAAGGCTACATTACTCCAACAAAGCATGATGCACATACACAAGCCTAAAAAGTGACAATCATCATGAAAGAAAGGTCAAAATTAATAAGTTTGAGCGATTTTTCTTAAAAAAATATACATGAAAATAAAATGATTGAGAGTTGAAATGACAATCTCTTTATAAGAATGCATATTCTAATCATCTAAGTATATATATGAGTTCATAAGTTTGAGCAAATGGATTATCTTAATAAAGACGAAAAATTAGAAAAGAAATTATTTGTCACTATGTGCACATAGCTACTATACATAACGAGTTCATAATTTCTAAGTTACTAAAGATTATAAAATTTTATAAGAAGGCATGAATATATTATGATCTTGTTTGAAACACAAGAATTTTGAGGAAACTTTTTTTTACCAAATATTTTTTTTCTTTTGAATCTTATGAAATTTTTTTGTTATTATTGCCATTCGTATCATCTTCCAGGTTTTGGAGGACCAGGATTTGGTAAATCAATCCACAGCATCATTTTGGGAGCTAGAAATTCCAATATGCTTGGAGGAGCCCATTTCCAGCCCTTCAGTAACTGAGAGGGAAGAGGGCGACATTGTGTTCGAAAATCTCGATCATAATATGATTGAAACAATAATCTCAGATCAGGAACAACATGATCATTCAGGTGAATTTGCATGTCCGTCAACTCCTTTTGCTCTTCATGCCGATTCCAGTGGCGAAGAAACCGCAAAGGAGATTGATGAATTCTATAGCATTTGCGATGAGTTCGATATACAGTCTCTTGAAGACACTTGGATGGACGAGTCTGTAGTAGTTCCCTCTTCCCCGGACGGTGCAAGAAGCACTCTTGTTGGCATTTTAAGTTCACTTGACAGCTCTCGCGCATCGAATTTTACGGTTTGGAAGGGATCAGACTCCGACATGTCCCCGCCGGTGATCACTGGGGCTCCTCAAAATTTGCTGAAGAAAGTTGTGGCCGGTGCTGCATGGACCAGCAATGGTGGCAGCACGACGAGAACTCAAGAAAACAGCATCAAGAACCATGTCATGTCGGAAAGGAGGCGCCGAGAGAAGCTTAACGAGATGTTTGTAATTCTGAAATCGTTGGTCCCGTCTATTCACAAGGTAAAGCTTTAATTTGCTGCAGCCTGCAATGTGTAGAGATCTGTACGTGTTTTTGTTTATTAATGTGCATGCATGATTTGGTGCTGTTACAGGTGGACAAAGCATCCATTCTTGCAGAGACAATAGCTTATCTTAAAGAGCTGGAGCAAAGAGTGGAGGAGTTGAAATCCAGCAGGAAACTCTCACAGTCACACCCAATGGAAACACGAGACCGGAGACGTGACAACATGGTCGGAAACAAGGTTTCTGCAAGCAAGAGGAAGGCGTCGGAGATCTGCGGCGCGGAGAGGGAGCACCATTGGGTCCTCTCCAGGGACGGCCCGAGCAACATAAACGTCACCATCATCGACAAGGAGGTCCAACTCGAGATGCATTGCCAGTGGAAGGAGTTCTTGATGACTCGAGTGTTCGACGCGATCAAGAGCCTCCATTTGGATGTTCTTTCGGTTCAGGCATCGACGCCGGATGGCCTACTGGGACTGAAAATAAGAGCTAAGGTTTCGAATAAGCTATTAGATAGCAATTTAAATGTTCGCGGCTTTTTTTTGGTATGATTTGCAGATCTGTTGAATTGTTTGTTGCAGTTTGTCAGTTCAGCCGTCGCGGCGCCGGGGATGGTCAGAGAAGCTATTCGAAGAGCTGTAAGCAAGTGTTGACTGAATTCATCAAGGCCTTGCACCCGTTGTGTTTTTATATCCGTTATTTGATATATATTGCTCAGATGACAATTGAATCCGATAGAAATATGCTTTTAGAGTTTCTTGTACGTTCTACTTTGTAAAATATTGTATTACATAAAATGGACTATATTTTTTTACAGTATGTAAAGTTTGTTTACATAGCCTTACCAAACTCATGGTCTACGCCATGCATAAATCCTTACCTTTTCTTTTCAAAAATTCCCCATGTGCATCTTGGCCTATCTATCAGCACAGCAGGTGTTACAAAAAATTTTCGTACATACAGCATGCTCCACATAGGGCTGGTAAAGTATAGGATGTCAGTGATTCTAAAAAATGGATTAATTTTAGATAGATCTAAATGAGTGGAGAATAAATTAGAGTTTGATCAGGTTATGATAGCTTCAAAATAAGATAGGATAAACATTTGTGTTAGAAAAAGAAAATTCAAGACACAGATGGATCCAATCCACAAAACAATGTCTTTTTCTTGTTTTCATCACTTACGATATTCAAGCCTCTTTGATGTTCAAATGGATCTCTTATAAGTCCAAATGAATTAGACTCTAAAGATTGAAAATAGTTAAGTGTTAGGTTAGAAAGAGATTAAGGTTGGATTAGATTGTACCCATGATTTTTTGGATTGCGAAGAGATTAGATTCTTACAATTAGGATCGGATTAGTATCTTCCCATTCCAGCAAAAACCGCAGGATATTTTTGGCCCGTTCTATACCTCAATACGCGTAGGGCTGGAAACGAGCTGAGTTCGAGCGAGCCCAGGCAGGCTCGGCTCGGGCTCGATAGTGTACTGGGTTCGGCTCGGGCTCGACTCGAAACATTAACGAGTTTAGAACTAAGCTCGGGCTCGACTTGACAAAGCTCAACAAAGCTCGATAAAACTCGATAGAGCTTGATTAGACTCGCTCTATACACAAATAAATGCTTTCTCAATTGGGCTCTCTCGAGCTCAATTAGGCTTGACTCGAAAATATGCATTACAATTTACAACTAGAAATATAGAATCTTTTTCATGACAACAATAAATTAATAGCATAACAATTCATAATTTCAATCAAGAAAACTAAAATGCAGAGTTTCAATGTAGCATAACAAACTAGCAAATTGACTCCAGGTCTTCAAAATACATTATAAGATCTACAAAATACATCAAATTTGTGCAACTCCAATTGATTCCAAGTCTCCAGACTCCAGCTTGAGAACCAAAGTGCAGCATGTAAAGAAGTGAAGCATGCGAAATCATCGTTCTTCAAATCCAATGCAGCCTGCGAAATGATGCATTGTTCTTAAGGATTGTTTTGTCATGTAATCATGTAAATAACAACTTAAATAGCATACAAATGTTCATGTAAAGAAGAAAATCACTAGTTATTGCCCACAGCTGAAGCATTTGAAGGATTTCTTTCCATTAGTGCGAACTCTTCAACATCATCTTCCATTTGTGACTCTTGAAATGAAATAAAAGTCAATTAGAAACGATAAAAAAATATTTACCATTTGATGAAAACAATTTTGAAATGAAGAAGTTAAAACTTACCAATTTCTTCAACTTATGATGGTTACCTCTAATCCAACTAGAGGTACACACTAAAGCTTGCATCATTGTTGGGTTTAGCGAGCTACGATAGTCATCAAGAACTCTTCCTCCGGCACTAAAGGTTGACTCTGAAGAGACGGTGCTAATAGGTATGGTCAGTATATCTCTTGCTATCTCAGACACTATAGGATACTTCGACGAATTCATCTTCCACCATGTGAGTACATCGAAAGGTTTTGCATCACACACTTCATTCATGTCTTCTAAGTACATCTTCAAATCAGTTTTTGAAGGTTGTGCAGCAGAACTAGCTTTGATGAACTCATGAAACTGGCAAGAAAATGAGACCACAGTACTAGCACTACTCAAACTCGATGCAGGTTCACAAGTACTAGCACTAGCTTCTTGATGTGAAATGCTTTGCTTATACTCGCTTTCATATATGGCATAGAACTCATCCAATGTAGCATTTACAGATGCAAGTTTTTGTTCAAGATCGCCATTAGAAAACATGACTGGAAAAGAGAAATCAATCATTCTCATCTTGTACCTTGGGTCAAAAATTATGGCAATAGGAAGAAGATTTGTGCACTCTGGTCCCCAATATTTCTCAAATTTAAGAAGCATGGCATGTGCCATTTCCTCCAAGCATACATTTGATGAATTGGACAAATCAAACAACACCTTCTTGATGTTAACAATTTCAAAAAAAACCATATTAGCTGTAGGATAAGTTGACCCAGAAAACATATTGGTAGCCAAATGTAGAGCAAACAATACATTCTTGACTTGTGCATATAACTCTCATTCCTCCTCAAGTGGTTGCCACTTGTAGTTGGCATCTTCAACTGCATATATTTCAATAGCAGGTTTGAAATAGAAGGCTATCAGGCATCTTATAAGTGGAGCCCCATCTAGTGCACACATCTAGACATAATTTTCTCTTTAGATCAAGCTTAAGTGACTTGGCAATGACTGTGAGCTTATATAAGCGAGTATTGGATTTCTCGAAGTACTTCACAGTCTCCCTAATGTTGCTAATCAATTTCTCCAATGGTTTCAAACCATCATTTACAAGCAAATTCAGAATATGTGCACAACATCTCACATGAAAAAATTTTCCATTAAAGGACAATACACCCCTAGCACTGAACTTAGCAAGCAACAATTTTGCAGCAACATCATTGAAAGAGGCATTATCAAAAGTAATGGTAGCTATCCTGTCTTCAATTTTCCAATCAGCTAGACATTCAGAAATAGCTTGAGAGATAACTATTCCACTGTGGGGAGACTCTAACTCAACAAAATTAATGATGCGACCAATCAGCATCGACATAGTGTGCAACTAAACTCATATAGCAAAGAGTTTGATTAGATGTCCAAAGATCACATGTGAGACTTATTTTGTTAACATGCATAAAACTTTTTTTCAATTTTGCCTTCTCAGGATCAAAAAGTTTAAGACAATCAGCTCTAGTAGTCTTTCTAGAAACCTTTTGGTAAGAATGATTCAATGTTATTAACAAATCATTGAACCAAGTATATTCCACGATTCTAAAGGGCAACTCATGAACAACAACCATGGTAGCAATTAACTCATGTATCTTAGCATGATCATTTCCAGTAGAAGAGCCAACAGGGGGAAGAATGAAATCACCTTCCGAAGCCAAAGGAAAACTCATGACTTTCTGCTTCTTTATTTGCATTTGCTGAATATTGTGAACATTGCAAGCTCCTAAATGTCGTTTCATTGTCGATGTAGTGCCACTTTTGTTCTTTGCTAACGTTGTTCCATATGCCTTACACTTGACCTTTTCTTCCATCACTCCCCTCTCCTTTTTGGATGCCACCAAAACTGATTCGAAGTGTTGCCATACATCAAAGGTTTTCTTTGGTGAGATTGTTGTATCTACAGAGCCGTCTTCTACCTTCACAGCATCAGTAGCTGTAGCTCCCTTTGCTCCCTCCTGCCCATCACTATCAGCCGTATCAACCCTCAAATTTGATGGATCACCAGATTATTGGGACTGTAGTTCTTCTGATATCTACAACCACAGATTACAGTATTAAAATTTGTGGGTCAAGTGATCAAACATGGATTACTATGAAAGCATGAAACCATGGAATTTGCAACTCACCTCAAGCGATAGCTGCTGCTCCATTGCGCTGCCTACTGTTGACTGTTGAGAGGACTTTCCTTCCAAATCCAGTGTCTAAACAAAATATTAAAGGTATGTTCAAATTTATCAAGTTGTGAAATGGGTATCAATATTCAATAGGAGACAAGTTTTGCAGTGACAACATCTTCACTGTGAAACACATCACAGTGAAGTCTACAAACATGCAATTCAAAGGGAAAATCACCGGCAAAATGAAAAGGTAAGAATTGCTGCTTTATTTATGGGAGAAACTCATTCCATATATTTAAACAAAGACAACTCCCCAAACACCCACAAAAAAATTCTATCAAGATTCAAGAATAGAGCTGCTCTTTTTTGTTGTTAACAAACTTGTACAACATCCTTGGAACATATTTGTGACATCTCTATGGATGTCAATGCCCCTTTTCTAACACCTTATACAACAATTATTTATAAGGATGCTGCTATTGCTATATGCATGTTCAAGTTGCATTCTATATTGCAAGTTTGCAACATTCGCAAAGATCTAGTGCAACATTCTCTTAAAAAAGTTATAGCAATTCTAAATGTGGGAGCACCTAGGACACTAGTACCTAATGCTTGTTCTTGTTGTGTGTGGTGTATCTGAATGGGAGAAAAAAATGGAACAACTCTTATGAACGATAAAAGTTGGGAACAACAACAATGACATGGAGACTTCCAGAGAGTGGGAAAGACAACCGAAGCAGGCGTTCCTCACCAATCCCGAAGTAGGCTGCGCCACCACCGTTCCCCTACGCCTCCACTGTAGCTCCCCCATGCCGCCGCAACCGAAAACCTGTGCCGCCGCGGCTCCCCCACGCCTCCACCGCAGATCCCCCACGCCGCCGCTCCCACGTCGCCGCACCTCCCCTCCCCCGCGCCGTCACTCCCCCATGCAGCTCCCCCACACGGCCGCTCCCCCGCTCCCCGCGCCGCTGCTCCCCTGCGCCGTCGAGAAGAAAATCCACTCCGCCGCTCTGTCATGACCGTGAATCTTGATAGATCTGGAGACAAGAGAGGATTTGAGGCTGAAGTAGTAGCCGGCTAGGGTTGGGACTCGGGACTCGGGAGTAGGACTTGGGACTGTGACTGTGGGATGTGGGCTGTGGGCTGGGCTATCACAGCTGTGGTCTGGGCTATCACAGCTGTGGTCTGTGGAACTGGAGTGTAGACTGTGGGTCTGTGGCCCATTAAATTAATATAATTCGAGTTTTAACCAGCCAAGCTCGAGAGAGCTTGGGAAGGCTCGGGCTCGGCTCGAATACTCACTCGAGCTCGGCTCGTTAAGAGCTCGAGCAGAGCTCGAACTGAGCCGAGTTCCGATACAATCCCGAATAGCTCGTGAGTTTTGATCTTTTTGTCTAGCCCTAAGTACGCGGACTTCATCAACACACTCACGGATCATTATTTTCATTTCTACTGCTACCCCTTGAAGATCATTTTATTTCTACTTTACCACAACTTCCAGATATATAATAAAACCACCTATGCCGATCCGGGACTGAGATTTGCAAGCAGTATTTCAAAACCCCACTCTAATAACCCCAACATACACTACCACAGAAACAGACATCTAGGACGGCACATCACAGACGGTTATGAACTTTTTAATGGAACACCGTCTGCGAAGACCTGTCGGGAGAATATGTTAAGTTATCACAGTCGGTTTTGATGTCAAAACCAACTGTGATAGTCAAGCAGACGATTTTGACCATGGAACCGTCTATGATAGTCTACTTATCACAGACGGTTCTAAACTCAAAACCGACTGTGATAGTTACAATCGGTTCTCAACTGAGAACCATATGTGATAACTAGAATATCACAGACGATTCCGTGTTCAAAACCATTTATGATATTCTAGTTATTACATATGGTTCTAATATCAGAACCGACTGTGATAGTCCAAACAGTACCAGCGCTTCCAATTCTCAACAGTGCATGTGTTGCGTCATTTTGGTCTCCGATCTTTGCGCGGCGCCTTAGGCTGGGAACACGAAGCATCGCCTTGGAAATTCTACAAATAGCTTGGCAGTGGAATTATCAACTACTTTACAAGTTTTTCTAATTCTCAAACTCTTCGACTCCTTAGCTTCTCTGCATCAATGGCATCCTCAGTGGCATCGTCAGCCTCGCTCTCCCCGGTAAGAACTCTCAATCTTTTGGACTTACCCCTGTATTGTTAATCCTTGTTCAGTAGATTCTTGACCTGTTGATTTGCACAGGGAAGGGGAGCAGTGGAAGACTCGGGCAAGGTGAAGGCCAAGCTGAGGGCTCTCTAGGAGGAGCACAAGATCCTTACGGAGAAGCGCACTCAGCTACGATTTGACCTGGACGATCTCTTCCAGTGCATTCAATGCATGAAGACGGATGGTGACAATGCTAGGCTGAGGACGAGGCGTCTTCGCGAGGAGAAGCAAGCCGCGGATATAACTATCGTTGGCTGTGGTTTGACTATGAAGGATACCATCGCGAAGCTGAGGGAGGTCGCAGGTCTTCTCGACACGGTAATAGTTGATCCTAAGAAGGACAACTTGTCATTGGAGGAGTACTGCGTCCTGGCTGCAAGTCAAACTAACTTTATTCTAGATGCAACCAGGTTTAAGACCACTCCTTGACCTAGCATTTATTATTTTTACTTTTTTTTTGTAAGTGATGAAAAACAATTAATGAAAATTTTGTTCTTATGTCAATTTTCCAATTTTCCAACACGTTCTTGGACTGCTATCTTCCCTCTTCCTTTATCTTTCTTTAGCTTTTGGCGAACATTCGACCATAGAAAGGTATGTGCACTGTGTGCGATCACGGAACGACTATCGCGATCATATAATGATTATCGCGGGGTGATTAAGTGCAAACATGGGAGCGGAAATCTTTGGCGGGAGGGAGAACATATCACAGTCAGTTCTGAGATCAAAACCATATGTAAAAGTCAAGCACGGTTTAGATCTCCCAACTGTCTAGTATTACAGACAATTTTGATGTCAAGACCGACTGTGATAGTCCCAACAGTGTCCGAAGCTTCGAATTCTCAACGATTTGTTGTGTCATTTCGGGTTGTGATGTTCATGCGGCGCCTTAGCCTGGGAACACAAAGCGTCGCCTTGGAAATTCTATAAATAGCATGTTCTTATGAATAGCTTGTTTTTCATCATTAATGGAAAATTTGTTCTTATGTCAATTTTCTAATTTTCCAGCACGCTCTTGGAATATCACACACTGTTCTAATTTATAAACCGTATGTGATAGTTATATCACAGACGGTTTTGAGGTAAAAACCGTCTGTTGTATCACCATTTGAAGTCAAACCGTTCTGATTTAAAAACCGTCTATGATATTTCTGCGATAATTCTACAGTTTGTACATTCAAGTAAATGTCTGAAACAGCAATACAAATACACAAATATACACCAATACAAATATACAAATACACCAATTCACACATTCAAGTACACGTCCCAAATAGCAATACAAATACACAAATATACACCAATTCATACATTCGATGTATTACAAAAGTCACATTTGAAAGAGAACCTTTGCAATCAAATAACAAATGTAACTATCGACTACAAGTTAGACCTGATACATCACAAGTCCATTCATCTAAAATAGCAAATGTATGAACCACATTTGAATTAACCATAGGAGTTCAGTTCAGAGACACTCGAGGAGCTAGAACTAGCATTGAGTTACATTTGTCTTAGTGATCTCTTCTGGCACAAACTCAACTCATCAATCCAACTCAACTCATCAATGCGTTGAGTTGAGTTGAGTTGAATTGAGTTGGAGCCCGAGGAAATCACCAATATAAATGTAAGATGCTTATTTCTATAGACCCTGATTTGAGAAACACGCTGGGCTTGAGGATCTTCTCAACTGAGCAACTAATTAAGATCTCGCCCTTCACATCCTACCAGCTCTCAACGGTGATCTTCACCCTTTCTTTCGTCAATAAGCCAACGTAGACAGCGTATTGCGACGAAGAACCGTGAACTACGTTGCCCCTCGTGAACATCATCCAAGGACCTACATAGAATCATATTGAAAAGAAGACATATAAAAATGGAAGATACAAGAATCGCAGGATAATTACCATCATAGGATTAGGATAATCCAACAATGTCAAAATTTTACTTACCTTGCTTGCAATGCCGAAATCTAGCCAAGGGAGTTGAAGCTACGATCGATGTTGGACTTGATTTACTAGAGAAACTAGTGGTCGTCGATGGAGGTGCGGCGGCCATCAATGGAGGTTACGAGTTAAAGCTTGTCGTGCCCAAGGAGAAAAGGAAGTAGAAGAATTCGACTGGAAGCAAAACTCCACGGAGGGAACAAGTATTTGTAAAAGTCGAACGGTTCGACTTCAAGCAAAATTCTAGGCATATTACAGACGGTTTGGACCTCAGAACCATCTGTGATAGTAAAGCAGACGGTTGATATTCTAATTATCACTGACGGTTCTGATTTAAAAACCGTCTGTGATAGTTAATACAAATACAAAAATATTCACCAATACAAATATACAAATACACCAATTCACACATTCAAGTACATGTCCCAAATAGCACTACAAATACGCAAATATACACCAAGTTATCACAAACGGTTCCGAAGTCAAAACCGACTGTGATAATGAAGCGGATGGTTTTGACCTTGGAACCGTCTGTGATATTCTAATTATCACCAACGGTTTATACTCAAAATCACCTGTGATATTTCTGTCATAGTTCTACACAAATGCACCGATATTACCGACGGTTTTAAAGTGAAAACCATCAGTGATAGTTTGTTATTACAAACGGTATGATGCTAGAACCATCTGTATTGAACCTGGTATAAAAAGTATTTTAGTTCTACACAAATGCACCGATATTACCGACAGTTTTAAAGTGAAAATCGTCAGTGATAGTTTGTTATTACAGACGGTATGATGCTAGAACCGTCTGTATTGAACCTGGTATAAAAGGTCTTTTAGCGGATGTTTTGAGCTAGTCGTACACTCTTGATCGACATATTGTCCAGTTGGAAGAGATCTGGAGCAAGGAAGAGCAATATCTCAAAATGGGAGCATTAGGGGACAACAATTTGAAGATCCAAAGTTGATATTTGCTCCTAAGTCATACACATTACTTAATTTCATCATCAATATCGATCTCCATTGATTGATCAATTTAGAGGGAGAGGGAGGGGAAGTTAGAGTAGCAAATCCTGGTTGTAATTCTCATTTTTTGACTTGTAGCTATTTAATTGCTTTATGATGTGTGTTATCCACACCCCTAATTAGTTACTAACTAGTTGCATGCAGTTGAAGTAGTAGTTAACTAGTTATACCGCAAACTCCACAAACACTAGCTAGGTAGATTTATAATTTATTGCATGTCAACCGTACGTAGAGTATTACTTAGCATGTGTATGAATTTAATTGTAGATGGTCCATCGAGGCTGGATGTATAATGACAATCGAGTGAGTGAAGAATACATGAAAGGTATTTTAGATTTCCAAAAAGTTGCTGAGCAAGACATGGCGAAGAAGGGTTTACGATATATGTACTGTTCTTGCGTAGACTGCCAGAATCTTAAGATGTTCACCAACTCATCTCAAGTTGTCACCCACTTGATCCGACGTGGTTTCAAAAAGGGGTACACGTGTTGGGTCCACCATCACTACTACAGAAATGCTTTTCACTATCGGTTAAAAATCCACTCTACTATCGGTTCTCTTACTGATAGTGGTCGGTACGATAGTAGAGGAGCAGAACACTTCTATCGGTTCACAAACCGTTAGTAAAACACCTACATTCCCAACGTTCACTAATCGCTATCGACTATTTCTTCTATAAGCTCAAATTTAAACCGATAGTATTATATACATTTTTTCTATCGGCTCGTATATAAACCGATAGTATTGTTTAGGCTTTTTCTATTGGCTAGGATCTAAACCGATAGTAATGTTAATGTTTTTTCTATCGGGTATTATCTAAACCGATAGTATTGTCTAAACACAGTTAGTACGGGAAACTTTATTCTATCGGTTATATTATATAACCGATAGTATTCTGTAGACACGTTTAGTACTGAAAACTTTATTCTATCGGTTTCTGCATATGAACCGATAGTAATGTAATATTTATTCTATCGGTTGTAGTATATAACCGATAGTAATTTGTAGACACGTTTAGTACTGAAAACTTTGTTCTATCGGTTGTTGCATATGAACCAATAGTAATGTAATATTTATTCTATCGGTTTTAGTATATAACCGATAGTAATATTAGTTTTTCCTATCGGTTATGTACTGGAACGGTTAGTACTGGAATCATGCACATATACATACAGCTATACAGAGATACATTAATTGGATCATTCACAAATACACCAATATTTACAAATATTCAGCAATATTCACATATTGATCAATTTGTTCACAAATACACTAATTCAGCAATATTCACATATTCACATATTGTTCACAAATTGGACAGATTGAATTTATGCACATATTAATCGAGTTTATTCACAAATACATCAATGAATCTATTCACATATTGAGTTTATTCACAAATACAGCAATCAACACATTCAATATATATTCACAAATACAGCAATCAACACAAGTCAGCTACTATCGATCGTTGATAGCCACTTCTTCCATGACATATTGAGCCCAAATTGTTCGCAGCTCCTTCAATTGAGGCAACTCATATTGCTCTTTCAACATGGTGGTCTGCATATATGCGTGTATGAAGTTAGGATCGTACGTCACATCCAATTAAAGTTCGACTTTGAGTCAGGAAAAATAGTTACCTTAGGGAATTGGGCAAAGTTTCTCCTGATCAGGTCATACATGAATCTCATGACATAGAAGCCACATTCCCACGATTGTGGCTGCTGATGGCACTGGAAAAATTGCATATGCAAAGACATAAACCCACATTAACTCGAAAGAACTAATTAAGCTTAAATTAAAAGACTCATCATGAGTACTTCCATCCGTATTAATTACCTCATATTCTTTACAAGAAATTGTTGTGCCCTTCGACGCGTCATGCCTCCCTCCAGCACTAGCATAATTTTTGAAAGCCCTGTATTTAATTTAGCATTGCCGATTAATATCTTATCATTAATTAGCTAGTCAAAGAAAAATTTAAGACAACTATGTTACTTACGCGTCTATGTGCCATGTGAGGGTGAAAACATGCGCCACCTTGTCGCTCATCGAATCGAGGTAATAGACCTCATTCATCCATGGGCAAATGACGGCGAGGACCCAGTGGCCCCTATATTGCATATATAAGCGAACCGTTTCATACATATGTTAGGCGTAACATACAAGAATGAGTTAAATTAGTAGGAAATGCACTAACCTTTGGTGGTACGGCGCAAGGATGAACTCTCGGTCCTGCTGCGCTAGTAGTGCCCTTGATATGTATTCCTCCGCATGTGCTTGGTCGTGCTCTAGCACCGTGAGGCTTATTTTCTCTGGGTCGAGGAAACCCACCTTGTCACATGCCCTCATCGACGCCAGCCTATACATGCACCTGGATGCAAAGTAGACATTAGTAAGTAGTGCATACAAAAAGTGATTAGATTTATGAAACGAACTGTGATAACTTCAAACAACAGCACACTCACAGGACGCCAGTCCGTATGATGGACATATCAAGCTCCCGCCAGTTGAGGAGGTCGAACAAATCCTCGTGGGCCACCGATATGCTCCCGGGCTCACGGTGAAAATGGGCTGGCCTGAAGTGAACCAAGAAGTTGATGTGGCGCCTAGACCGGGTCAGGTACCACTCGTGGAGACTTCTGGTTATTTGATCCATATTGCGCAGAAGGTACTCCGACACGAGTGGGGACCCGTTCTTGAACGTACCCGGCTGGCTTTGTTTGGCCTTGCCTTTGGCCTTGCCCTTGCCTTTGGCCTTGCCCTTGCCTTTGGGCGGGGAGCGAGTGTATACCTTCAAAGGTTGGGGTGTGGTGCCGTCGGCCTCATTTGATGGCGAAGGGTTTGAGGCCGTCGGAGGAGGCATGGGGGCCGAAGGAGTTCGCTCATGCGTTGTGGCGGGGGTGGTGTCCTCAGGAAGTGTGCTGGTATCCATCGTCCACTTTAAGTACAAACGCTTAAATTAGATTTTGCAAATTGAGTATATTAACTGAGTTGTAAGCTAGAATGGCTAGGGTTTACCTTCTGTAGTCTAACACCCTTCTTGGGCCACTGTATGTACGAGCCCAATGCCTCGCCAATTGTCCGCATTTCGTCCGTTGGGACGGGCAACGGAAAAGAGCTGTAGCCCGGGAGGGCCATGTCCACCTGTACCTTTGCGAATCCAGGCTCCAGAGGTACGTAGTGGATCCAGACATCCTCCCAAGACTGGTATACGACCCCGTTTGCAACCGCAACAGGTTTGTCGCCTATGTTGATCAATAGGGTACAGCTCTCCGGCTTCTGTAATTTGCAACAATTATAACAGGTTAGCGAAACAATTCTGTCGTGGTATAAAAAAAATACCTCGGCAGGTTTGATGACGTGCGTAACACGTGTTCCTCAACGCGAGTTGACCGTGCGACGGGTCACCCCGCGTTGGACAATCCCAGAGATTGACACAGGGGTTTATACAGGTTCGGGCCTCAGTGGAGGCCCTAGTCCTGTCGACGTGCTCCCGATGAGCGTCGGCTAGGGGGCTCTCTCCCGGAGAGAGGGCTCCGGAGCACGCCTTTTTGTCTTTTTGGATTGAGTACAAATGAATGTCTTAGGTTACAAAAGAGGGCTACAAGGGTATAAATAGACCCCAAAAGAAGCGAATTACTGAACTGCTCCTGCTGCCACCGTAGGATCGGGGGCAAAACGGTCTTCTGACGGGGTCCAGGGCACCGATTTCTGACACGTGGCAGCCCTTTGAAATTAGTGCCCACCAGAGGAGCGCCGGGGGAAACCCCTCCCGAGCCCGGAGAAGGGCCTCCGGGAGACGTCTTCCCCGGCCCGGAGAAGGGAGCTCCGGGAGAGGGGGCTCTCCCGTCGCCCGGAGAAGGTGCGCCGGGGGAAGTCTCTCCCGAGCCCGGGGGAGGGCTCCGGGAGACGTCTTCCCCGGCCCGGAGAAGGGGCTCCGGGAGAGGGGCTCTCCCTAGCCCGGAGAAGGTGCGCCGGGGGAAGTCTCTCCCGAGCCCGGGGGAGGGCTCCGGGAGACGTCTTCCCCGGCACGGAGAAGGGAGCTCCGGGAGAGGGGGCTCTCCCTAGCCCGGAGAAGGTGCGCCGGGGGAAGTCTCTCCTAAGCCCGGGGGAGGGCTCCGGGAGACGTCTTCCCCGGCCTGGAGAAGGGAGCTCCGGGAGAGGGGGCTCTCCCTAGCCCGGAGAAGGTGCGCCGGGGGAAGTCTCTCCCGAGCCCGGGGGAGGGCTCCAGGAGACGTCTTCCCCGGCCGGGAGAAGGGGCTCTGGGAGAGGAGGCTCTCCCTAGCCCGGAGAAGGTGCGCCGGGGGAAGTCTCTCCCGAGCCCGGGGGAGGGCTCCGGGAGACGTCTTCCCCGGCCCGGAGAAGGGGCTCCGGGAGAGGGGCTCTCCCTAGCCCGGAGAAGGTGCGCCGGGGGAAGCCTCTCCCGAGCCCGGGGGAGGGCTCCGGGAGACGTCTTCCCCGGCCCGGAGAAGGGAGCTCCAGGAGAGGGGGCTCTCCCTAGCCCGGAGAAGGTGCGCCGGGGGAAGTCTCTCCCGAGCCCGGGGGAGGGCTCCGGGAGGCGTCTTCCCCGGCCCGGAGAAGGGGCTCCGGGAGAGGGGCTCTCCCTAGCCCAGAGAAGGTGCGCCGGGGGAAGTCTCTCCCGAGCCCGGGGGAGGGCTCCGGGAGACGTCTTCCCCGGCCCGGAGAAGGGGCTCCGGGAGAGGAGCTCTCCCTAGCCCTAAGGAGGTGCGCCGGGGGAAGTTTCTCTCAACCCCGGAGAAAGAACTCCCCTGGTGATGTTTCTGGCGCTGGCTGATATTTTCCCCCAACAGAAGCCCCCCGCACCCCCGGGGACATTTTGATGTCGCCGGGGGGTGCGATTCGTTACCTTAGAAACATGGCCCTCTCCCGGAGAGCGAATATAACGTCCATAACTCGCCCTCATCCGGGGGAGGAGTACTATTTAAGTTATCCATGTATTGCCTCGATATCTTTGCGACCTTTCGTATTCACGGTGTAGATCCCTCGAGCTGACACGTGGCAGCCATCGGGGGCACCTTAGTTGCCTATATAAGGAGGGGCCCACCTCAAGGGAGGCACGCTTTCCTTCTCCTCAATCCTCATAATCCACCAAATTCTTCGGGAGTAACCTCTTCCCCGGTCGCTCTCCGGAAGAGACTTCTCCCCCGGTTTCACAAAACCTTCCGCGGGAGAGACGAAATGGCGTCGAAGGGACGCGGGAAAGCTTCAAGTGTCCCGGAGGACGCAACCTCGGATTACCTCGGGACAACCGAGTTCTCCGCGGGGGACCGGGACACTCTCGTCTCCCGGAGGATATTTGCGGAGGGGGACATTCGTGTCCCGGCTGCGGGGGAGGTGACCCCGAGCCCCCGGGACGGAGAGGTGGTGGCCTTCATGGCCTTCATCCAAGCAGGGCTGAGGCTCCCGATCCATCCGCTTCTCCGGGACTTTCTCCGGGAGCACGGGATAGCCCTCAACCACTTGACACCCAACGTTCTCGTGAGAATGGGGTTGTTCTTGTGGCTATGCGAGACCGCCGCCGGAGTGGAAGGGACACTCCGGCTCTTCTCCTACTTCCACCGGGCGCAAGCGAAGAGTTCCCTGGTGACGAAGAACGGGCCGAAGGCAACTTGCGGCTCAGTGATGCTGAAGTACGCCCCTTCCCGGGCGGAGGAGTACCCAGTGACGGCCTCCCAGGAGCACTGGGAGGGATGGAGTCGGAGGTGGTTCTATCTCCGGGCGGGCGACCCGGAGATGACTTACTCCGCGAGGCCGGCGACACTAGGTCGTTCCCCCGGCCCTCCGGTTTTGACGATGGAGGAGCTAACCTCCGTGGCGAAGATGAAGTAGGCCCGCTCCCGGAGGAGCATGAGGGACTTGGCGGAAGAGCTGCTCCTCCTCCGGCTTAGTCCCTTCAGCCGGAGTAGGAAGGGTCCGGGACTGGGCCCGGAGCTTCGTCCCCCGCGATTCCCGGTGGCGCGGCGTAAGTTTCTTCTCTCCGGGAGTTCACACATCGAGGGGATGTTTCTGAAACTTTGCTTTTTGCAGTTAGGTCCTACAAGTCCACCCGGGAGAAGGCGGAGCACCTCCTCGGGAGGTACTACGAGGACGAGCACTCCCGGTGTCTTGCTGCCATCGGGGAGGGTCCTCCCCGGAACATCGTCTCCGAGGCCTTCGGGATGACCCTCCCGGAAAGGGTTCCACTTCCAACCCCGGGCTCCCACAGGCGGCGGGAGACGGGGGCGCTCCCGGCGGCCAAACGCGCTAAGACCGCGCAGGTGCCGGGAGAGGGCTCCAATCAAGACCACCCCCCTTCACTAGCGCCGGCACAGAGGCCGGCGGGGACGCCCGATGCGCCGGGAAAGACAAGACCCCCGGGGCAGGTGAGGTCCTCCCCGGCCCAGGCGACCCTGGGGACGCTTCGAACGCCGGGGGAGGTGAGGCCGTCTCCGGTCCAAAGTACGATGGCCCCCCGGCGACCGGGGGAGACTACTCCTCCGGCTCAAGTCACCCCCCAGCGGGGGTCGCAGCCCCCGGAGCCGGGGCACGAAGAGAGTCCCACGGACACGGCCACGCTGGTCGCGCAACTTGATGCCCTGGGGGCATCAGGCGTGTTCGACCACGTGGTCGTGGAGGAGGATGAGTCCACCTCCGGGGACTACGACGCCACTCCTTCCCCGGAGCAAGCTCTCCGGGAGGATCCCCCGGGGGTATACTTCCGGGGTGAGGGCGCCTTCGCGCGCCTGGACGCACTCTTCGCCCCAACGTCGCATCTCTCCCGACGCCGCCTCCCGGGGGAACGAGCCATCACATCCCTCCAGGGAGTGGACCTTCGGCTACACCACGCTCAGGAGGGGGAGCCCACCGGACGCTACAGCGCTCCCCTCGCGCCGGGGACGGGAGGTTCCCCGCCCCTCCCCCGGGAGACCTTCCCCAAGGCTCTGGGAGTGGGGCCGGTGACGGGGGCCTGCCCATGGGAGGCGACCCCCGTTCCCCGGCGAGGGGGGCGTGCCTCTTCTCCACAGAGGAGACGCGCAAGCTCTCCTTGAGCCTTGTCACCCCCAAGGTGCGGGCTCATGTCCGGGAGGGCGGCATCGACGAGCGCTACGGAGAGGTCGTCTCCTTGGCTCTACAGGTAAGGACCTTTAACTCCGCACCTCATTGCTTGCATTTGCTGATCCTTTTCTTTTCTTAGACCACCGCTGTAGCCCGCGCCGTCCGGACTCACCTCGCCCGGGAGAGCGAGGACATGAGGGCGGCCTTGGCCTCCGCCGAAGCGGAGCGCGACGCCGCCGTTCGGGAGAGGGACGCAGCCGTCCAAGCCCGGGAGAGGTTTGTCCGGGAGAGGGACGAGACCACCCAGGAGTTGGAGCGCGTCCGGGCGGAGTTGGCCCCCGCGGAGGCCGCCCGGGACACCGCCCTCCGGGAGCTGGAGGGGGTCCGAGAGCAGCTCGCGTCCTCCGGGGAGGCTCACTCCCGGGCGCTTCAAGAGGCGGAGGCCACGGGGGCGCGAGCCCTCGTATCAGCGGGGAACCGACTCCGGGCCACATTGATAGGGCTTGGAGTCGAATTCCGGGAGGAGGGGAATCCCCGCAA
Organism: Pharus latifolius; assembly: GCA_019359835.1. Classification (NCBI taxonomy): domain Eukaryota; kingdom Viridiplantae; phylum Streptophyta; class Magnoliopsida; order Poales; family Poaceae; genus Pharus; species Pharus latifolius. Next base: position 11,330,202 of record CM033322.1, read on the forward strand.
CCCGCTGGCCTCCTTGGCGGAGGCCCGGAGATTTCTAACCCGGCACATTGCGGCGATCCCAGAGGCCGCGGACGTCCGTGCCCGGGCCCTGGCGTCCACCACCATTGCGCTCGCAGCCTCCTTGGTGGAGTACCAGGGGGTCGGGGCCCAAGCTATCGGGCGCCTCGTCCCTCGAAGCTTCCAGGAGTTCTACGAGCCCCGCAGGGCGGCGCTGGAGGAGTTGGCGGGGGCTCTCTACGATCGGGTGATTGAGCCCCCGCGAAGAAGACGCCCCCAAGAGGCCGGGGTTGAAGCTCCGGGCGACGCCTCCTCCGGGGGGGACGATGCCGGGCAAGTATGAGCCTCCTGTCCCCCCAGGGTAGATTAGGGGATTTTTTTTGTTTGTATAGGATTTTTGCTCCCGGTAGTTCCGTAGGGGGAACCCCAGATGTGTAAATCATTCGCCAAATGAAATGGAAATTTTTGCTAAGTTAATATCTTGTCATGGTCAGGTGTCCGGGGCGGGGGTCCCGGAGAAGGACGTGGAACTCACTCCCATCTCCGGGAGTCTCGCCCCCGGTGTCCCCCGGGGGGGACAAGCTTTACTCCGGTGGTTGCCTGATTGGCACTTGGCGAATTTTGACAATCACCGCGCGGAGTTGCCAGAACCTCCCCCGGGAGTGTGGGAGGCAATTCCCTTGCGCATCGAACCTCCCGAAGGGTACGAGTACTGGCCGGAGGACATGTTCAATGCAGTGAGGCGACGAGTCCAGGGCTTGTACCGGGACGTGGCGCGAGCTTGACACTAGGTTTAGGGGGTCCTAGTCCACGTTAAACGTAGGTAGTCCCCCGTATATAATCCGGGAGTACTCGACTTCCGGTTGTATTCTGTATGCCTACCGGGAGAGGCTGTCTCCCGGCTTGTTTTTCATGGAATAAAAAGATCGCTCCTTTTCGCTTATTTTGTGCTTCTAAATCACCGGGGGAAAATTCTTGGGGGATAGACTCCGGGGGAGCGAGGCTCCACATCCGGAGGACGAAGTTCCGGGGGAGGTTCCTCCTCCGGCGAACGAAAACCCGGGGGAGAGGCTCCTCCTCCGGAGACAACTCTGGAGGACGAAAGTCCGGGGAGCAAGGCTCCTCCTCCGGAGCCAACTCCTCCGGGGGACGAAAGTCCGGGGAGCAAGGCTCCTTCCCCGGACAAAATTCCGGGGGATATGCTCCTCCTCCGGAGAAAACTCCTCCGGGGGACGAGTCCGGGGAGCAAGGCTCCTTCCCCGGACAAAATTCCGGGGGATAGGCTCCTCCTCCGGAGAAAACTCCTCCGGGGGACGAAAGTCCGGGGAGCAAGGCTCCTTCCCCGGACAAAATTCCGGGGGATAGGCTCCTCCTCCGGAGAAAACTCCTCCGGGGGACGAAAGTCCGGGGAGCAAGGCTCCTTCCCCGGACAAAATTCCGGGGGATATGCTCCTCCTCCGGAGAAAACTCCTCCGGGGGACGAAAGTCCGGGGAGCAAGGCTCCTTCCCCGGACAAAATTCCGGGGGATAGGCTCCTCCTCCGGAGAAAACTCCTCCGGGGGACGAAAGTCCGGGGAGCAAGGCTCCACTCCCGGAGGGTTCCAGATGCTTTAGATGCCCTCCGATTTCGAATGGGATTAGCTGGGTATTTTTATCTCCTTTTTGTCTCCTCCCCCCGCAGCGGGGGGTGACCTAGACAGGCGGCCCGCGCTGAAACCATAAGAAATATCCCAGTTGTTCCCATGAGGGGTGGCACCCCCGAAGGGTTATCCTCGTGCAGGCGAGTGTGGGGATAGATGATCTATCGGTCGCGCGACCTAGATCGCTCCCGGAGGAGGAAGAGCATAAAAGCAAGCTCTAGAGTGTATGGGGGGGACTGGTCCCCCAAAGTGACTCGTTACCTCGGTTCCTTGGCAACCAGGTTGCCGCTTACGCCCTCAGTCCACGAGGGGATATTGTAAGCCGCCCAAGGGGGAACGAGGCTCCCGCCGTCGGGACTTAAGGCTGAGCTGGAGCCTGTAGCTTCCTCGTGATGAGGGCATCCCCAGGGGGCATCCTCACGGGGAGGGCATCCTCGTGATGAGGGTATTGCCTCAGGGGCGATTAAAGAAGTCTGCACGAAAACACATGGAGAAAAGACCATTTGCATTGATTAAAACAAGCTGGTACAATGCCCCCACCCCCTGCGGGATCGCAAGAAAAGGGGCGGAGGGCAAAAGGGCCTTTGAGGCCATTGTTACAACTCACCGCGCCTTCCCCTTGTGAAGTCCGAATAAGGGGAAGGGGGGAGGCTCGGAGACTAAGTGTAAAATTTGCGGAGCAGGTCCGCGTTCCATGTGTGCTTCAGCTCTTGGTCCTCGAGAGTAGAGAGCTTGTAAGCCCCCGAGCCAAGGATTGTGGAAATCCTGTATGGCCCTTCCCACTTTGGGCTGAGCTTCCCTTGGGCTTGAGGGTCGGTGACGCGCTTGAGGACAAGGTCTCCTAAACGGAAGGCCCTCCCCCGAACACGCTTGTTGTAGGCGCGCGCCATCTCGCGTTCGTAAATGGCGTTGCGGAGGAGGGCTCTGTCCCGCTCTTCTTCTACGAGGTCCACCTCCAGCCTCTGGTTGTCTTCGTTAGCTTGAAACGCGGCTGCCGAGACTCCCTCGAGGAGTTCGACTCACAGCGATCGGAAATTGATTTCCGAGGGTAGCACTGCCTCAGCCCCGTACACGAGCGAGAAGGGGGCACGCCCTGTTGCTCGGCTTGGGGTCGTTCGCATGGAGCAGAGAATGCTCGGGAGCTCTTCCGCGGACGGCGCCAACTGTCGTGGTATAAAAAAAATACCTCGGCAGGTTTGATGACGTGCGTAACACGTGTTCCTCAACGCGAGTTGACCGTGCGACGGGTCACCCCGCGTTGGACAATCCCAGAGATTGACACAGGGGTTTATACAGGTTCGGACCTTAGTGGAGGCCCTAATCCTGTCGACGTGCTCCCGACGAGCGTCGGCTAGGGGGCTCTCTCCCGGAGAGAGGGCTCCGGAGCACGCCTTTTTGTCTTTTTGGATTGAGTACAAATGAATGTCTTAGGTTACAAAAGAGCACTACAAGGGTATAAATAGACCCCAAAAGAAGCGAATTACTGAACTGCCCCTGCTGCCACCGTAGGATCGGGGGCAAAACGGTCTTCTGACGGGGTCCAGGGCACCGATTTCCGACACGTGGCAGCCCTTTGAAATTAGTGCCCACCAGAGGAGCGCCGGGGGAAACCCCTCCCGAGCCCGGAGAAGGGCCTCCGGGAGACGTCCTCCCCGGCCCGGAGAAGGGAGCTCCGGGAGAGGGGGCTCTCCCGTCGCCCGGAGAAGGTGCGCCGGGGGAAGTCTCTCCCGACCCCGGGGGAGGGCTCCGGGAGACGTCTTCCCCGGCCCGGAGAAGGGGCTCCGGGAGAGGGGCTCTCCCTAGCCCGGAGAAGGTGCGCCGGGGGAAGTCTCTCCCGAGCCCGGGGGAGGGCTCCGGGAGACGTCTTCCCCGGCACGGAGAAGGGAGCTCCGGGAGAGGGGGCTCTCCCTAGCCCGGAGAAGGTGCGCCGGGGGAAGTCTCTCCCGAGCCCGGGGGAGGGCTCCGGGAGACGTCTTCCCCGGCCCGGAGAAGGGAGCTCCGGGAGAGGGGGCTCTCCCTAGCCCGGAGAAGGTGCGCCGGGGGAAGTCTCTCCCGAGCCCGGGGGAGGGCTCCGGGAGACGTCTTCCCCGGCCGGGAGAAGGGGCTCCGGGAGAGGAGGCTCTCCCTAGCCCGGAGAAGGTGCGCCGGGGGAAGTCTCTCCCGAGCCCGGGGGAGGGCTCCGGGAGACGTCTTCCCCGGCCCGGAGAAGAGGCTCCGGGAGAGGGGCTCTCCCTAGCCCGGAGAAGGTGCGCCGGGGGAAGCCTCTCCCGAGCCCGGGGGAGGGCTCCGGGAGACGTCTTCCCCGGCCCGGAGAAGGGAGCTCCGGAAGAGGGGGCTCTCCCTAGCCCGGAGAAGGTGCGCCGGGGGAAGTCTCTCCCGAGCCCGGGGGAGGGCTCCGGGAGGCGTCTTCCCCGGCCCGGAGAAGGGGCTCCGGGAGAGGGGCTCTCCCTAGCCCGGAGAAGGTGCGCCGGGGGAAGTGTCTCCCGAGCCCGGGGGAGGGCTCCGGGAGACGTCTTCCCCGGCCCGAAGAAGGGGCTCCGGGAGAGGAGCTCTCCCTAGCCCTGAGGAGGTGCGCCGGGGGAAGTTTCTCTCAACCCCGGAGAAAGAACTCCCCTGGTGACGTTTCTGGCGCTGGCTGATATTTTCCCCCAACAAATTCTAACGTAACGGGAGTGGCATCAGCCGAACTGCATATATAGCTCAAGAGTTGCAATACCTCGATCAGGTCCACCGGATCCACGTGAACCTTCGAGCCAACACTACTCGGCCTGGCAGCGTCGACCTCGGCAGCTGGATCTAAACCCTTGGACTGCACAACTCGGCTGAGGCGTTCATATTTCTCGTTCATTTGAGCGAACATGTCCGCGAATTGTGCAGTCACATCTGCCCGTATCTTCTGAGATAGCTCCACTTCCCTTTCCTTCCAGCTGCCAGGCTTCTTCGCCTTTTGCCCGGGGTCCGAGAAGCCTTCCTTCCATGGCACCACAGCCCCTACGGTTCGCGTCCGCCCTGGATGCTCCTTGTTCCCTAGAGCCCGGGTAAGGATGTCGTTCTCCCTATGGGGACTGAACAATCCCTCGGTCGCCTCCTTCGAGCAAGAGATCTGTTACATTGAAAGCTCTCCATTGTGAGGAAGAAATATATACAAACTTGTGCGCACACTAGTGATCATAGTTAGCCAACTTACGAGTCGCTGCACGACCTCAACGTCCCTGGGGTTTGGGAACGCCACAGTCCCCGTAGCCGACACGGTCCCTCTGGCCAGCCACCAGCGCTTGCAACGCTGATCGCGGATCTCGGAGAGTGATTGGTCAGGGGAGTCGACGAAATGCGACGCCTCGTCTTCAGCCTTCTTCCACTGCTCCTCCTTCCCCGCATAGCCGCGAGAGCCGAGCCGGTGTGGGTGGTCGTTCCTCCTCTGGATTGCCCTGTTCTTCTCGCTGAGGGCCTTCTTACCAGAAACAAGAAAATTAATGCACCACTGCTTACTGCATACAATGGTGTAACCAAGCAAAGGAACCATTCATACCTTGAACTCAGGAGTCCCCTTCTGTTGGGTGAATTGCTCCCATACCTCCTCCGTTATGAAGGGGTACTTCTCGTATGGAGATTCGCCTTTAGCGAGGAAGGTACTGATGAGGACGCTCTTGAAAGTTTTCCACGTGTTGTTCATGTCCTTCAAGCAAGCTATCTTTGGACCATCGTCCGGGATGTTCCACTTGGCCTGTTTCAAATGGTGCATATAAGTAGGACTTACCTAATCTCTAGGATAAACCAAGGGAATGTGATTACTCAAGAGTTCAGTGATTTTGATTAATTTTACCTTCACTTCCGCCCACAGCCTATCCCTCTCGTCGGCCTTGACGTCCTTCCAGCTCTGGACGGTGATCTTCACCCTTTCCTTTGCCAACAAGCCAACATAGGCAGCATAGTGCCCGGCGTTCTTCCCGATCGGTCTCCTGAACTGGTTGAACTCACAGGAAAGATCCGCGCGTTTGGCCAAACGACCCAACATCATCGCGCCTCGCGCCTTCCTCTTGCGCTGGGACGAGGCAGCGCCATCTACGTTCGCCCTCGCCGAATCACTAGTATCAGCCGAGGAAGATGCCGACATGGCTTTACCTAAAATACCATGAACAAACCATCCAATTGATATGAAGAAAGGTACATGACAAAGTAATTCACAGAATATTCAGATGAGCAGTGCAAACTAACAAATACTATATTTCCTATCGGTTTTGAAAGGAAAACCAATAGTACTAAGGTCTATATTCAGGAAAATTTAAAAGATTAGCAGTGCAAACTATGCTAATCTCTCTGCTGGAAAATAAAGTCTGTTAAAATTTAAATGAACCTAAATTTGAGATGAAAATTAGAAAATGGGAAGTAATTCATAGAAAATTCAAATTAGCAGTGCAAACTATGATGGCACTACTATTTACTATCGGTTTTCCAAGTCAAACCGATAGTAATCAAGTCTGAATTAGGAAAAATTTCGAAAATTGCTCAGCAGGAACATAAAGTAATTGCTCAGCAGGAACATAAGGTATGTTAAAATATAAATGAACCTAAATTTGAGATGAAAATTAGAAAATGAGAAGTAATTCACAGAAAATTCAAATTAGCAGTGCAAACTATGATGGCACTACTATTTACTATCGGTTTTCCAAGTCAAACCGATAGTAATCAAGTCTGAATTAGGAAAAATTTCCAAAATTGCTTAGCAGGAACATAAAGTAATTGCTCAGCAGGAACATAAGGTATGTTAAAATATAAATGAACCTAAATTTGAGATGAAAATTAGAAAATGGGAAGTAATTCACAGAAAATTCAAATTAGCAGTGCAAACTATGATGGCACTACAATTACTATCGGTTTTCCAAGTCAAACCGATAGTAATCAAGTCTGAATTAGAAAAAATTTCCAAAATTACTCAGCAGGGACATAAAGTAATTGCTCAGCAGGAACATAAGGTATGTTAAAATATAAATGAACCAAAATTTCAGATGAAAATTAGAAAATGGGAAATAATTAACAGAAAATTCAGTTTAGGGTATTTACTATCGGTTCTGAGTAAGAAACCGATAGTGAACTACACTGTATGACAAATTGCTAGTGATTTTCATCAATTCTGTCATTCTCATAGCTATCAAGTTTGTAGTTCATGAATTTTACTCTAGGTTTCTATTTGTAATCCATGGAACAGGATATGAACCATTGCATACAAAATTAAGCAATACACGCGAGCGATTTGGTCAAGAACACTTACAGTGGATCGTGGAGTGGCCGGAGGCGGTGGTGCAATGCAATGCCGGAGGCGGTGGAGAACCAGTGGCGCAGAGGAGCGAAGAAGCGAACGTCGGCGAATCTAGGGTTTTCCGCGCGAGTATTTTTCGATTTGGAATGTGATCAGTTGCACTGGAGGGAAAATCGTGCAGGTTATAACCTAATAAATGAATATTTACTATCGGTTCATCACCACAAAACCGATACTACAAACATGTAAGTTAGGGTTTTCGTAACACAGTGTAAATCACTATCGGTTGTAAACAGTAAACCGATAGTAAACTAAGAACAGGGGATCATAACACAGTGTAAATCACTATCGGTTGTGAACAGTAAACCGATAGTAAACTAAGAACAGGGGCTCATAACACAGTGTAAATCACTATCGGTTGTGAACGATAAACCGATAGTATAGTTTAATTTCATATCGGTTTCACAGTTATAACCGATAGTAAAATACAATGCTATTGACCCTAAAAGATTTTCCTTAGAAGAATTACAGAGGATCTCAGTACATCATTTTGTATTGTATTTACTATCGGTTATGACAATAAACCGATAGTATATGTTAATTTCATATCGGTTTGGAGGTTGAAACCGATAGTATAATACTGTTAAATTGATCTAAAGGTATTTCCTGAGAACAAATACAGATGGGTCTCAGTACATCATTTTGCACTTGTAAAGACACCTGAAACCCCATGCAAATGGCTTGCAATAATTTTGAAATAAATTAACAGTAAAGACCAATCATGGAATGAAAATTTGCAGTTTTCATATATATTTGTGAAAAGAATCAATTATTGCTCAAATCAAGTATATACTCCAATTGAAATGAAAATTTGCAGAAATGATTCTCAATGCATCACATATGTTTTCCCAAAGAATTTTTGAAAAATGATTTGAACATTCTTCGATCCAAGTAATATACGTCACTTACATATTGCAAATTAGTCAAGAATGGTTGTCCACCCATAATCCTTCTTCGTGGTCGTCTCACAGGTAACTTGTTTCGTCAATATCTTCGGTAGAGACAGATTGAAGGATTCCATCTAAAAATGGAGGTAGTTCGTCGAACTGATCGTACTCTTCTTCATCCACAACGTCTTCGACCCCAACAATACGTCTCTTACTGTGAAGGACAACGTGCAACTTTGGGTTGGCCGGGTCAACGATGTAGAACACCTGTGTTGCTTGCTCAGCAAGTATAAATGGATCATCTTTGTGTGCGACTCTACTGAGATCGACTAGAGTAAACCCATAATTGTCGACTTTAACACCTCGAGGGATTTCGACCCATTAGCATCGAAACAGAGGAATCTTAAGTAATACATAATCGAGCTCCCATATTTCCTCAATAACACCGTAATATGAGTCGAGTGCCCTTACTGCCCTGGCATCCTCCGAAATAGCAAGTAGTGTCACTCCACTACATTGCATAGCACTCTTCTCGTCCTGAGTTCTTGTGTAAAATGAATAACCGTTGATGTCATACCCCTGCTAAGTCCCTACAGTAAATCTAGGCCCTCTGGCCAACTATGTAACATCTTCATCTACATCGCCCTCAGAAGCTTGCAGGACTCTATTTTCGATCCACCCAGCAAACTTCCTATTATGTTCTCTGGTGACCCAAATCTCTGGCTTCGAGGGATTCTGTTTCCGTAACATTTCCTTGTGCTCGTGTATGTATGGCTCCACCCCCGTCATGTGCTGTAAGACCCAAAAATGGGCTTTTGCATACAGATCACTAGAGGGGACGACTGCTTTAAATCCAATCGTTCCAATGCCCTGAAGCCTGCCCTCATGCCGAGACGTAGGAACGCCAATTGGGTCAACCCCGGCCATATAGTTGGTGCAAAATTCGATCACCTCCTCGGCGGCATAACCTTCAATGATACTGCCCTCAGGCCGATGTCGATTCCTTACATATCCCTTCAAGATACCCATAAATCTCTCAAATGGATACATGTAGCGCAGGAACACGAGTCCACAAAACTTAATTTCTCTGACAAGGTGAACAATTAGATGGACCATAACATCAAAAAAGGATGGAGGGAAATACATCTCCAGCTGACAAAGAGTGGTAGTCACATCGCGTTGCAAATCGTCCAGTCCATCCATATCAATTACCTGCAAGGACACAGTTGCAGCAAATATTCAGATCCAAAAAATCTGACAAGTTCCACAAATGGAGCTAATTAACTTGCTAGGAGTACACGCTTACGTACCTTGCCAGATATTGTGTTGAAGAAATAACATAGCTTTGTAATTGTCTCTCTGACTTTGACTGGGAGAATGCCTCTGATAGCAATGGGAAGCATTTGTGACATCAGTACATGACAATCATGGGACTTCATACCAACCAGTTTCAACTCTGTCATGGAACTTTGACACCATGTAGGCACTGACAGAGTTCTGTTTTTTCTCTTTTTGACAAAGTATAGCAGGCAGGGGGGAGGTATGTCCGCTTTCCCTTCTCCAACGGTGCAAGCTCAGTCCTTATGCCCATGTCGAGCATGTCACAGCGAACGTTGATGCCATCTTTCGTCTTTCCTGGAATGTTCAACAACAAACCAATCAAACTGTCACAAACATTTTTCTCTACATGCATGACATCAATGCAATGTCGAACTTGTAAGTGCTCCCAATATGGCAGATCCCAAAGAATCGATCTCTTCTTCCAAACATTTTTTCCTGGAGGTTTAGAACATTTACCGAACTCAACTTTGATGTCCTTCACGCGCAAGTAAAGCTCCTTACCAGTCACAAACACTGGGGCTGATCCTTTCTCAGGCTTCCCATTGAATGACTTCCTCTTCTTACGGTAGGCGCGATGCATCGGAAGGAATCTGCGGTGACCCATGTACACTGTTTTTCTGCAGTTCGATAACCACATGCTTTCAGTTTCATCCAGGCAAATAGGACAAGCCTTGCCTCCTTTCGTACTATACCCCGACAAATTTCCATAGGCCGGGAAATCATTTATGGTACAAAATATCATGGCCCGCAACATGAAATTCTCTCGCTTATGTGCATCCCACACCCGCACCCCTTCGCTCCACAATTTTTGTAAGTCCTCGACTAACGGTGATAGAAACACGTCAATATCATTCCCGGGTTGTCTGGGTCCTGAAATTAGTAACGACATCATGATGTACTTACGCTTCATACATAACCAAGGAGGAAGATTGTAGATGCATAAAAGAACCGGCCAAGTGCTATGTCGACTGCTCATATTTCCGTGTTGATTCATACCATCCGTACTCAGCCCAAACCTTATATTCCTCACTTCACGGCCAAACTCACCGAATGTTCTGTTAATGTTTCTCCATTGAATGGAATCAGCTGGATGTCTTAATTTTCCGTCTTGTTTCCGACCTTCAACATGCCAACGCAAGTACTTCGCATCTTTCGGATTTGCAAACAGCCGTTTCAATCTGGGAATCACAGGCAAATACCACATAGTTTTGGCCGGAGGCCCTTTCTTTACCTCATCACATCCATTGTGATAAATTCTGTCCCCATGCTTATACCGCGATGCACCGCATCTTGGACAAACATGCAAATCCTCGTACTCGTTACGGTACAGAACACAATCATTTGGGCATGCATGTATTCTTTCGATTTTCATTCCCAACGGACACAATAGTTTTTTGGCCTGGTAAACCGATCTTGGCAACTCATTTCCCTCTGGAAGCATGTCCGCTAACAGATCCAATAGCGCCGTGAAACTCTTATCGCTCCAACCGTTGCTTGCCTTCAAGTTATATAATCTCAACACAGAAGACAACTTTGTAAATGTTTCACATCCGGGGAACAAAGGCTTCTCAGAATCAACAATTAATTTCTGAAATTTAGCTAAATCGTTTTCGCTGTAGTCCTCTTCTACATCACGTAACATTTCATCTAAATTGTCGTCATCTACATGGACTTCTGAATGAACATTATCAATGTTTTGATCATGATCATCATTACTGCAATCCACTTCCGGGTGCTGCTGAGTGGTAGCGGTAGTGCTCGTTTCCTCAAGATCTTCACCATGCCATATCCAACGGGTATAGCGTGCGTTAAAACCACGACGAATCAAATGACTCCTAATCTGATCAGAGTTGCCGAACCTTTTTAAGTTCATACAATCTATACAAGGACAATGCATATCTTTCTCTCCCTTCTTCGCCTTTTCTTGCTCAGCAAATTCAATAAATCCATTCACACCCTCCAAATACTCAACAGTAGTACGTTTTATTCCATACATCCAATATTCTCGGTCCATCTACAATTATTTCACAAAATTGACAAATTCAAATAAATAATTAATGACTCAGGGCATGCATATATGAATGAAACATAATTAGCTAGGCCATATGTGTGTACATGAGCTGTTTAATTACATTAAATGGATTTGTATATATGAAACCCTAATTAACTTGATGCATGCATTAATTGGAAGAGCCAGCTAGCTAGCTGCTTAAATTCAGCAAGCTATAGCTAGCTAGCCAACCCAGCCTTCTAGCTAGCTTGGAGATACATGTATCTAGTTTAATGAATTGCAAGTAGAGAGAGAGAGGGAGAGTGTGAAAGAGTGATCGAGAGAGAGAGGTGATGAGAAGATGACAATACCGAGGGGGATGGAAATATGATCAACCTCTCAGCTAGCTTCTCCAGATCACTCTAGCTTGGAGTTGTGCGCGGCTGAAATGATTCCAACATGTAGAGCGCAGAGCAGGGGTCGACCTAATTAAGTTGTCCAATTTTACTATCGGTTCAACAACACTAACCGATAGTAAAATAAGGTCCCCACTGTCATAACCATTAGTGTATATGAAGTCATTTTACTATCGGTTTGTTTCATATAACCGATAGTACTATTTCATATATTGTATCGGTTAGTACAGTAATAACCGATAGTAAAAAGTCAGTAATTTCACTATCAGTTACCCGAGAAAAACCGATAGTACTATTCAATATATTATATCGGTTAATACAGTACGAACCGATAGTATAAAGTGAGTAATTTTACTATCTGTTACGAACGAAAAACCGATAGTACTATTGTAATATATTATATCGGTTGGTACAGTAATAACCGATAGTAAAAAGTCAGTAATTTCACTATCAGTTAAAAATGGAAAACCGATAGTACTATTTAATATATTATATCGGTTTGTACAGTAATAACCGATAGTATAAAGTTCGCAATTTTACTATCAGTTACAAAAGGAAAACCGATAGTACTATTTAATATATTATATCGGTTTGTACAGCAATAACTGATAGTATAAAGTTCATAATTTTACTATCAGTTACAAAAGGAAAACCGATAGTACTATTTAATATATTATATCGGTTTGTACAGTAATGACCGATAGTAAAAAGTATTTGCATTTCACTAACGTTGGATTAGTGTGTAACCGATAGTAAAATGATGGTTTTCCACCGCTGTCGTCCTATTCTATCGGATTTTTCCTAGATTGCTTACAACCGTTAGAAAATAAGGGTTAGTGGAATGCACTTCTGTAGTAGTGCATGGCGAAGAGAAAACTATAGAAACAAGTGCCACTCAGGTTGAGGAACAGGACATGTCGGATCCCAACAACGATTTCAATGATGATATGCCAGAGGATGACAATTTAGATGATATGTTGCATGATGTGGAAGGAAATTACAGTGAAATGGAGTATGGTAAATTCAAGAGCTTGGTTGAGGACTCAGAAAAGCCATTGTTCCCTAGTTGTAAGTCGAAGTGCACAAAGTTGGCCTTTGTACTTGAACTGTTAAAATTGAAGGCAAATAACAGCTGGACCGACAAGAGTTTCACGGCACTATTATATCTTTTAGCTGGATCGAAACGAGTTGCCAAAAAACACCTACTAAGAGAAAAAAACTGTTGTGTCCTTTGGGAATGGAAATAGAAAGGATACACGCATATCCTAATGATTGCATTCTTTACCATAACGACTACAAAGATATGCATGTTTGTCCTGTGTGCAGTGCATCCCGCTATAAGCGTAAGGACTGAACCAACGACGATCACTGCGTTGAGATAAAGTAAGGACCTCTTTCTAAGGTGTTGTGGTATTTGCCCGTCATTCCCCGCTTGAAGCGTTTGTTTGCAAACCGTAAAAAGGCAAAATTATTGCGTTGGCACTCAGAAGATCGGAAGAAGGATGGAAAGCTGAGACACCCCGCTGATTCTTCGCAGTGGAGAAACATCGAAGGGGAATTTGTTAACTTCGGAGTGGAATTGAGGAATATAAGGTTCGGGTTGAGTACCGATAGAATTAATCCATTTGGTAACATGAGCAGTCGGCATAGTACTTGACCGGTTCTTTTGTGTATCTACAACCTTCCTCCTTGGTTGTGTATGAAGCGCAAGTACATCATGATGTCTCTACTTATCTCAGGACCAAAACAATCCAGAAACGATATTGATGTATACTTAGCACCATTGATAGAGGATTTGCTAACAATGTGGAACGAAGAGGTGCAAGTATGGGACGCATACAAACGAGAAACTTTCATCATACGTGCTATGATATTCTGCACCATCAACAATTTCTCTGCCCTTGAAAATTTGTCGGGCCATAGTACGAAAGGAGCCAAAGCTTGTCCCCATTGCGAAGATGAGACTAAGAGCGTGTGGTTGAAGAATTGCAGGAAAACAGTGTACATGCGTCACCGTAGATTTCTTCCAAAAAATAACGCGTATCATAAGAGGAAGAGGGAATTTGACGGCCATAAGGAAGATGGTTCAGCCCCGAAACCTATGAGTGGAAAAGAAATTTACTCATGGGTGAAAGACATAGACGTTGTGTTTGGAAAGGGTCATAAATTGAAACCACGCACGAAGAACACTTGGAAGAAGAGATCGATATTTTGGGACTTACCGTATTGGAAGCATTTAGAGGTTTGTCATTGCATTGATGTCATGCATGAAGAGAAGAATGTTTGTGATAGTTTAATCAGCCTATTGCTGAACATTCCAGGGAATACAAAGGATGGCGTCAATGTGCGGTGTGACATGACCGAAATGAAAATCAGGCCCGAGCTAGCACAGAGACAAGACGAGAAAGGCCGTATATACCACCCCCCTGCATGCTACCTTTGTGCAAGGCTGAAAGGACAGAACTTTGTAAGTGTCTCTATGGTATTCAAGTTCCATCAGGTTACTCCGCAAATATGAAAAAACTTATATCCATGGGCGATTTGAAATTACTTGGTATGAAGTCTCACGATTGTCACGTGTTGATGACACAAATGCTTCCTGTTGCTATCCGGAGTATTCTGCCGCATAAGGTCAAAGAGATGATCACGAGGCTATGTTATTTCTTCAATGCAATTTTTTACAAGGTCATTGATCCCGAGGGACTAGATTCTCTGTAGAGCAAGGTGGTTCGAACTCTCTGTCAGCTTGAGATGTATTTTCCTCCGTCTTTTTTTGATATCATGGTCCATCTCACTGTCCACCTTGTCAGAGAAATCAAGATATGTGGACCCGTGTTCCTATGCTATATGTATCCATTCGAGAGGTACATGGGTGTACTTAAGGCCTACGTGAGGAATCTCTCTCGGCCCGAGGGTAGCATTGTCGAAGGTTATGCAACGGAAGAGGTTGTTGAGTTCTGCGTCGATTACATGGCTGAGGTAGAAGCAATAGGAGTTCCTGTGTCTCGTCATGAGGGGAGGATTGATGGTGTTGGAACTATTGGACGGAGAGCAATCAATCCTGATTTCGATATGTACTCGAAAGCACATTTTTGGGTCTTGCAACACATGACGGAGTTGTCTCCGTACATCAACGAGCACAAGGAATGCTACGACAAGACAATCCTCGCCGATCCGAGATTTGGATCACGAGAGAACATAACAGTCGATTCAACGCATGGATGAAAGTGCGAATCACCGGGGAGTCCGCAAGTGAGAATCTTAAATGGTTGGCAAAAGGGCCAACATTTACTGTACAGACATGGTAGGGATACGACATCAATGGGTACACATTTTACATGAAAACTCAAGATTGAAAGGGCATTGTGCAAAATAGTAGAGTGAGCATAGAAACTTTTCATAAGGAGTTCAGCGAGACAGGTTCAACAAGGGTAGTACGTGGATTGAACTCGTACTACGGGTTCATAGAAGAAATTTGGAGCTCGATTACATACTGTTCAAGATTCCCCTGTTTCGATGCCGATGGGTGCAAATCCCACAGGGTGTGAAGGTTGACAGTTACGGTTTCACTTCTGTGAATCTCGATCGAATTGCTTATAAAGAAGAGCCATTCATACTTGCAAAGCAAGCTATTCAGGTCATTTATGTCACTAACCCGGCCAATAAGAAGTGGCATGTCCTTCATGGCAAGAGAAGGATTGTTGGAGTTGAAATGTCGTAGATGAGGAAGAATACAATCAATTTGATGAGATGCCTCCATTTGGAGATGGTATACAGGTCAATACTGAAGACACCGATGAAACCAGTTACGTGCGTATGGATCACTAGGAAGGGTTATACTTTAAAGGTAATCGACCGTTCTTATCTCTCTGTTTCCATCGGTATAACTTATCCTCTAATTCTCGCCTTTGCAGGGCTGCGGCAAGTGAAAAGTTGAGGATAACATGGGTGTGTATGTACATATGTGCAAATTGTCGGTTCAAGTCCCCATTTGTATGTAAAATTTATTAGAGCATGCTCCACATTGTAACCTATTTTCGGAGCATTTGGACTCCATTTGCAATATCTGAGTGTCTCTTAAAGTTTCATTTAAAACAAGTTTTCGAGCATTTGCACATCATTTGCATAGATTTGAGGCTTTTTGGATATTGAAATTTCAGTATTCAGAGTTACAGAGTTTCTGATTGTAAGGCACTACATCATTGCATAGAAGAGGGCAACTATCACAGACGATTCTGAATTCACAACCGTCTGTGATTGTGATAGTAATATATCACAGATGGTTATGAACTCAAAATCTTCTGTGATAGACTCTCAGATGGTTCTGAGATTAGAACCGTCTGTGATAATCTTAAACTATGTACAGAGATTCCACACTTCACGACTCTTCACTTCACTTTCCCTAGCTTTCTTCGCCCTCCGACCGTCTGGCGCGATCACCTCCATCGCCTCCCCACCTTCCGGCACGATCACCTCTGTCGCCTTCCCACCATTTCTGCCATTCTTGGTCAGTTTTAAGTATATGGGTTTAGTTATAGACTTATTAGTTTCAGATTTACTTATACTGTTCTCTCTTCCACTTATGTTAGGAACTGATATGCCCGGTGACGAAATGAACCGATCAGGGAGTCAAAGTGACCTCTTTGGCGATGAGATGCCTGGGCAGAAGGTCGCCCCATCCACTATGACCCAGTCGCAGAAGAGAAAGGGGCAAGGTCGGATGACATGCGTGTGTCTTGACAAGCGGGAAAAGCAGCACGTACAGTTTGATGACAATGATGTGCCAGAAGCTCCAGAGAAACTAGTCAGTCAGTACCGCTCACTATGTGGCAAAGTGGCAAGGGAGCGGGTGCCCATCACCACCTCCGAGTGGGGTCAAGTACCCCAAGAGTGCAAGGATGTGCTGCGGGAAGAAGTACAAGCGGCGTTTCACATCCCCGAGAATCACCAGTTCACCATGTTGGATCAAGGATGCCGACTAGAGGGGCGGTGAATAGGAGACTTTTAAAAACTTTAAACTTAAACAAATATTTGCAAAACTAGAACAAATAATAAAATGAGCAATAGGAGAAGGGAACGAACACAGTAATTTTTACCGAGGTATCGGAGACTCGCGCAGTCTCCACTAGTCCTCGTTGAAGCACTCAAGTCACTTGAGTTTTGCCTCAATACTCACGAAGAGTATTATCAACTAATGGTTGCTCCTTGTCCACTCCGGAAAGGCGAGCACCGATGCCTTGTACAAACTTACCGAGCCTCTCCGACAATCTCCGAACTGGAGAGGTCAACGGCCACGCCTCCGAACCGTCTAGGTGAGGACGCTCACCAAGAGTAATAGGCAGCGAGATCTTCTCTAGACCTCCAAACACGCACCGAGAAACTAAGAATATGCAAATGCAAATAAACTGAACCTCTCGATGGATCAAAAAAACACTCGACTTGATCAACAGATTAAGATTTTGTGTAGTAAACTAAAGCTCAAGAGTGTATAAGAGAATGCTGCTGCTTGTTGTCTAAAACACATGCCCAAAGCCCTTATTTATAACCTCAAGAAACAAAAGAACCGTTGGAGCTAGCCGTTCGTGGTCGTTTATGGAAACTTGAAACCCACAACTGACAATCAGTTCGACCAAAGACTCGACCAAAACAGATAGAAACTCAGTTAACAATAATTGTAGTCGAAACCCCAATTGACAGTTAGTATGGACAAACTAACAGTCAGTTTAGTACAAAAATTTTGAGCCCAAAATACACTCTCTCTGGACAATTGTCAGTTTAGTTAAACTGACAGTCAGTTTAGCAAACTGACAGTCAGCATGAACAAAAATAACTATAACTTTAAATCCAGAAATCCAAAAGAGGTGTTTAATAGCTTGTTTGAAAGATAATTTTAAGGGCGACATTTTTGTCAAAAGAAGTAAAAACTAGATCTGTCTAGATCTTTCTAAAAATTTGCAAAACTCTTCTGCTGTCAAAAACTCAACTGAAAATCCAAATCTTTCAAACCAAAATCAAATCAAATCCAACTGAATCGATGCAATGCAATGACCTAAGTTTCTCGGTTTATGTTGGAGATAAAGAGAGGACTTTCGCCACCCCTCTTTATAGTACGGTTAAAAGCTAAAAACAATTTTCATAAACCGATCACCTCCAAACACTGAGATCGGTAAAAATAAAGACAATATTACCTTAGGTCTTTTATGCTTTCCCGGCTTGCGTCTTGACTTCATTTTCGCGACTTGTGCTTTTACTTATTTTGCGTTGAGTTCGTTTTGTTCATCTTGACAATCTTCCCAACGGAGCCCTGTATTTAATCAATCTCAAAAAGCACAATTAGTATTAAACACTATTTTCATTAATCATCAAAATTAGGGTTAGGCATAAAGGCCTAGATGCAACAATCTCCCCTTTTTGATGATTGATGACAACAAGTGTTCAATAATAAAATATAAATGAACTAACTCCCCCTGAGTGTATGCATCCCATCATATAAGTCAAAATCAGAGCATAAACCAACACACACGCATCAGAGCGTCTCATAAATTCATTATACACAGATATGCATATATATCATCACCAAGTCATACAATATGCATCAGAGCATACAAATCTCAAGACCAAGACATCACAATGTCAGATCATCAAGTATCAGAGCTACATATAACAGAAATCACCATAACTATATCCAGAATCTCAAAAGGAATCATAGAGACATATAAACCAGAAGAGACATATATAAAAACAAATATCCAATATCCATACAAGCATGTCTCCAAAACATAAAACATATAATATCCAAAATACTTCTCCCTACTTCTCCCCCTTTGGCATCAAGCACAAAAAGGGAGGCAAAACACTAAAGTGGAGCCTAATGCTCATCATCTGAAGAAATCCCTAGTACGGCTGTATCTCCAGAGCCTGCTGGAGATGCAGTCGGGTCGATAACTGGAGATGCCGGAGGAGTAGCAGCTGTAGCTGGAGCCGAAGCAGGTGCCGCAGGAGCTGGATCAGCTGGTCCTGAGGCTGTGCTCGGAGAAGACGATGCCAAACGGGCCCTCTTGCGAGGGGCAGAAGAATCTGAGGAGGGTAGGCGCCGCAGAATCTCCTCCTGCTGAGCAAGCAAACGGAGCAACATCTGATGATGCTCTTCCTGGGTGCTGAGGATCTGCTGCTGCACCTAGAGGATCTGCTGCTGCACCTAGAGGATCTGCTGGAGCTGAGAAGAAGATGTTGAGGAAGAGCCGATGCCAGTCTCTGCAGCTGGTCCTGGATCAGACTCCTGAACTGGAGTCTCGTCCTCTGACTCCCCCGCAGCATCATCAGATGCGGGAGAATCAGGGTCCGCAGCAGCCGCAGGCCGGGCACCAAGACAGCGA
This sequence comes from Pharus latifolius, assembly GCA_019359835.1. NCBI lineage: Eukaryota > Viridiplantae > Streptophyta > Magnoliopsida > Poales > Poaceae > Pharus > Pharus latifolius. Next base: position 11,349,166 of record CM033322.1, read on the forward strand.
TCGGTATGGCCTGGAGGATAGAAAAGAAGGGGATGATGGGGTCGCGGGAACTCAGAATCCACAGCCCGGATATGAAGGAGCACCACCATGATATACGGAGCGTATATCAACTGACGGCGCGGAGAAAGAAGGACGTGCTGAATCTCACTGATGATGAGATCAGCAACATCAAATAGCTCCTCCTGAAAGATGGAGATGAGCACATGAAGACCCAGATAAGTGACCCTGGCTCTGTCTCCGCTCATGGAGACCAATGTGAGACGGAGGATCCGCAGAGCCAGGTCAACATTACGGCGCAGACCCGCGATGTGACGGAGCTGAAAGGAGCCAGAATAAAGCATGGCCACCTCCCGATGCTCCAGATCTGGAAGGGTGTGGAGCTGGCGGCCAGAAGGAGGGCGCACCAGTCCAAGCGCCGACTCGAGCTGCTCCTTCATAACAGTGTAGACCTGGAGGCCCGTCATGAAGGTCATGAAGTCGCGCTGAGAGGAGATAAACACAGTAGAATAAAACTGGCGAATGGGCTGCTCAGCCCAGTGAAGAGAGGAATCTGTGACAAGGTCGCGAATCCCAACAGAAGCGAAGGAGTCTGCTAGAGAGATGATGCCTGTGCGGAAGGCAATCGTCTGCCAGGATAGAGAGCGGTGGGCAAAGATAAGGACACGGCTGTACACGCTGGTGAAAAGATCCAGCTGTAAGTTCGTATAAAATGTGAGGACGTCGCACGCGTCGCGACCAGTGGGACGCGGCGAGAGATACGGGTTTGTGGAGCGGAGCGTGCGAAGGCGGCTCGCGTGCCATCGGGAATAGTCCACGGGCACGCGCTCAGGCGGAGGCGAAGGTCGGTTTTCAGACGTCTGACCCGATGAACGCCGGCTGTTTGCCGCGTTCTTTCGTCGGGCCACACGGTAAGAAGGACTCGGCTGATCCGACATGAGGAAATGGAAAAACAGAGGAGGAAACAGAGGACCTAAACAGAATGGCCGAACGGAGCAGAGGAGGCCGACGACGACGATTCGCAGCACAGAGACACACCACGAGGAGATGAACGAAAGGTCACCGCCGGCGAGCCTCTGCACAACGATGCACGAAGAGGCTCCAGCAAAAAGGATGGCGCAATGCGGTGGTGGCGGCTAGAACGGCGGTGGCGCAGATGCGGTGGAGGCGCAAAAAGGCGGCGGCGCGGTACGGCGAAGGAGCACCGGCGGCGAGCACGAAGGCAAGAAATGGCGAGGAGGCGCACCGGCGACGAGCTAAACGACGGCGGCGAGAGGAGAAGGTGAGGAGACAAAGAAACAGAACGGGGGTTTTAGGGTTTGGGATCCCACAATTGACAGTCAGTTTAATAAACTGACAGTCAGTTCCAAACTCAGAAACATGGAACTGACAATCAGTGTGATACACTGACAGTCAATTCACAGAACTGAGTTTTGAAACTGACAGTCAGTATATGAAACTGACAGTCAGTTTGAGACTCGAACACACACAGGAGCTACGACCAAAATCAATTGTACATAACTGACTGTCAGTTTGTGAAACTGACTGTCAGTTAGGTCAACGACTTCGACCAGAAACTAAAAACAGGCTCCTAAGCACTAAACTGACTGTCAGTTAGAGGAACTTACTGTCAGTTTGGTCCAATTTGACCAGAATTAGTTTAAGACCAGAGAGGGAATAAAATAATATTATTTTATCCAAATAACACATTTAGCACATCAACTAGCATTTAATATATCAATAATGTTCAGTTCACCCCTTAAAAAGCAAAATCTTGATTCATCTAAGGGTTTGGTGAAAATATCTGCTAGTTGCATATCAGTTCTAACATAATTCACATCAATATCTCCTTTTGCCACATGATCTCTAATAAAATGGTGCCGTATTTCAATATGCTTAGTTCTAGAATGTTGAACAGGATTATTAGCAATTTTAATTGCACTTTCATTATCACACAAGAGTGGTACTTTATCAAAAATAATCCCATAATCCAAAAATATCTGCTTTATCCATAATAATTGTGCACAACAACTGCCTGCAGACACATATTCAGCTTCAACTGTGGAGAGGGCTACTGAATTTTGTTTCCTAGAAGACCATGAAACTAATGATCTTCCCAACAGCTGATAGCTACCAGATGTGCTTTTCCGATCAATCTTGCACCCAGCATAATCAGAATCCGAATATCCAATTAATTCAAAATTTGCATCTTTTGGATACCAAAGACCTAAACTGGGATAGCATTTTAAATACTTAAGGATTCTTTTAAGAGCAATTAAATGACATTCCTTAGGATCAGACTGAAATCTAGCACATAAGCACACACTAAACATGATATTAGGACTAGATGCAGTAAGATACAAAAGACTACCAATCATAGACCAATAAAGTTTAAAGTCGACCGATTTGCCGCTTTTGTCCATGTTCAGATGTCCATTTGTCGTCATGGGAGTTTTGATTGTCTTAGCGTCTTCCATCCCAAAGCGTTTGAGCAGGTCCTTCACGTACTGTTGTATTTATCTAAAGTTTGTTTGGGCATGTTTTTGATATAATAAACTAGTTTATTGATCAGACTCTAATTTATAAGTACAATAATCCTTTTTCATCGATTACAGTTTATTAATAAAAGTTTATAGTTAAAAAAACTTAAATTTTTGTTATAAGTCATAAAATAAATTAGATATTTCAACTTAAGTTCAACCTATAAATTCATAAATTTAAATTAAAACTCACATCAGTCACAGTCTTAGCATTTCACGTACAGCTCTAAACCACGTTTTACTTTGCGTGTGATTGTAGTTGCAAAGTTCTTACGTGCCATGAAGGACGAAAACCATACAAACGGCACAAGTTCGGACCATCACAATTAATAGGTGGATTTGACTTTTATTTTACTTAACTCATATGAAACTTTAATTATTTTTTTGTCGTTGTTATTTTTTCACTAGCCATTTTAGAAAAAAAAAATTGTGTATAAAAGAATGACATTTAATATTTTTAAAATAAAATATGATTCTATTGTTCATTCTCATAGTAATTACTTTAATTATTCATTAATTATATAGATATAAACAATACATAAATCATATTAATCACAAATTTTAAAAATAGAACTGAAACAATAGGTCTGTAGACGTGTTACTTGCATCGGCAGTGACGCTCTCTCTATCCGTGTTGTCGTTCTCCGGTATGCTGTATCTAAATAAACCTCTCCTGCTCGCAGCGATACGTCTCCTCTGCATCAAATAGAGGCATCGAGTGCGTGCATCTGCATAACTAAGCTTATGGCCTCAAATTTATATATTGGTGTAGTAGTGTAGTACACTAGCGACTTACAACTTACTGTTGTTCTTACTTTTTTTAAACAAGACTTGCTTTTGTTTCATAGCAAATTATATAACCACCGCCTAGGTTCTAATTCGGTTTATAACCTTTTGGGGTTCTTTGATTAGTGACTGTGTGACAGAAATTGCCAATTATAAGCCAAATCTGAGGTACGAGCCCTCTATCCCAGTGTACCGTGTACGTGTGGATGGTTTTTCTGAGTTCTTCGTCTTGTTAGAATTGGCCTAGCTTGGTTTAGAATTTTTTTTCCATTCTTGACCACAAGTCCTTGCTTTAAATTCATCGTTATTACTTTCTACTTTGCTTTTTCCTACAATCTGTAGACTTTTAGCTCACATCGCTGCATATATATTAGAATCTTGAGTTCATTATTGCACTCTTTAATCACTTAAGAGCTGATTTTTGAGCTACAGAGGTGTATGAACACCATGCATGTTTCTATCTTCCAGCGTCTTCACGTTTCTTCTTCATGTGTTCTAACTGTTTGACCTTCTGATTGCATGCAGGAGATTTCTGCAGGCGTCAATGTTTATGGAAGTGTTGTGTGAGTGCAGGGAGCTTAATTGATTTCGGGCTCCTCTCAAGCAAATAGCAGTGAGCAATGGCGATATCAGCTAGTCCTGTTCAGGAAGAACCACTACCTGGGAAGCACTTCAGGAACCAGCTCGCTGCTGCGGTGAGGAGCATCAACTGGAGCTATGCCATGTTTTGGTCCATCTCGAGCAGGCACCCAGGGTAATATACAGTTGATTGGTGCATATAGCCACTATGTTTTCCTGCTTGTATATTTACCTTTGTACAGTAGAATCTCCATAACTTCATCATTTCATCCTTCGAATTAATGGCAGTATAGCTTCTATAGATATGTGAATGGAAATAAGCAAGATGAAACAAGATAGAAATACATAGGAGGTGTAGACATGGGGCATGTAGATGAGAGCTATGCTATGGTAAGTAAACTATGTGAGGAGTAGTAGTGTAGATATTACTCCGTGGGTTATGATCCAACGGCAGACGGCAGAAATCCATATGACAAGAAACAAGTTGGAGAAGTTTAAATCACACTGGGTCCCAAAAAGATGATTAGTTGTTCTCAGACAAGTGAAAAAAAACACTTGCAGCCACAAAAAAAAAAACGAAAACATTTCATATTTGGATTTAGATACAATAGCGAAATATACGGCATACATTTTGTTTTGGCTACAAATATAGTAGATCTTCACGTTTCCTATTATTAACTTGTAGTGTTCTGACGTGGGACGACGGGTCCTACAATGGCGAAATAAAAACGAGGAAGATAGCCAACTCAACGGATCTTACAGCCGACCAGTTAGTTTTGCAGAGAAGCGAGCAGCTGAGGGAGCTCTACGAGTCTCTTCTATCCAGCGACTCCGACCAGCCGGCAAGAAGGCCCGTCACCTCTCTGTCGCCGGAGGATTTAGGGGACACCGAATGGTACTACATGGTCTGCATGAGCTACGCCTTCTGGCCTGGCCAAGGGTAACTCCAATCTAATTATCTAATCTAACAGCAGGATCGATTGAACAGTGGAAAGGGAATAAGCAAACCCTAGTTCTCTAAGTTGATGTTTTGAGGGCCAAACTTAGTTTATTTAATAAATCAGTGTTTTGAGATTATTGGCTTATAATTCTAAAAGACTAATTTATTTGATAAGTAAGAAATTATTTGGTAAGATTTGACTTTATAAGTTTAGAGGAATGTTAATTTTTCAAAAGATAGACGGAATGGGGATAGACTCTCAATAAGCTAGAGAAGTCTGGTTTTTATTGGTTTCAGTTTATCTATCTAAATATTTCAAACCTAACTTTATAGTCTAAAAATAAATTGGATGGTTAGTTAAGTTAAGCTTTTTAAAAATCTGAAATTTTAATAAATTTAACTAAACACCTCTCTGATGTGAACTATGCATGAAATTAAAGAAACTAACCAAGCATTCCGGGCAATTGTAGGGTATAATCTTATAGTAATTTCTAATTGAAGATATATCTTATAGTAGCATGGTTTATTTAGAAATATTTGGCACGTGTGCATAGGACCAATATTACAAGCAGAGGGAGTAGAAGCTAATATTATAATCTGTATATTAAATTCTTTATATTTACTCACCAGAATATAATCTTGTCAAATATTTTCATGACAAATTAGTAAGTATGATTCAAGAAAATGTGCATGTGTATTTTAGTTAGTAATCCATTAAAACTCATTTAGGAGTAATTGTATTTTTAGAATATATTAACATTCTGTTTTCTATAGAAGATAAGAACAAAGCCTATCAATTAACTAGCCAGTCTTATCTTGATTAAAATTTTACTGTAATAAGATTATTATTCGTGTCTCCAGCTTGCCAGGCAAAAGTTTTGCAACCAACGAATGCATCTGGTTGTGCAACGCTCAGTTTGCGGATAGCAAAACCTTCCCTCGCGCGCTTTTAGCAAAGGTTAATTGCGTCTCCCCCTCTCATTGCTCATGTGAATCTGCTTAATTTGTTCTTAATCTTATTAGGCATTCATGCGTCCTGTCCTTATCTAACCAGTATTTCTTTTGTTTATTTTCATGTTGTAAACTGCGCATATTGTTTATGCAGAGCGCGTCTATTCAGGTAACTGTTTCAGATTCTGTCATGTTGCAAACAAACATGTACATATTGCACGTCACGTTTGTGCTTATATATAGATTTCTGACTCGAAATGTTGCATCTTGCATGGTTCTAATTTTACAGACAGTGGTTTGTGTTCCCTTCATGGCTGGTGTGCTTGAGTTCGGGACGACCGATCCGGTAAGTTTTCCTGTCGCGTCACTCGATAGTAGCGTGCCCGTGAAGATTTTGGGTTCGGATCGGGTGCAACCTTCCCGTCGTGTCGCTATAGTGCTGATACGGTGCTGAGTAAAATCAAGAGCTTCAATAACACTGAACATTTCAAAATAATAGAAAAATAAAACATAGCATATTTGTGTATTATGGCATCGATGTGCCTGGTGGCCTTGATATGATTAAATCATAAAACATGACATATGGGATTAATATGGTTACGAAATCCACAGTAAATAGAAATATTTGACAAAAATATTTATGATAAATTAAAATTTTTATGTAATTCTCTCTTATACAATAAAAAGGTGGTTCTACTAAAAGAATTTGGATATGACTAATATACTCATAATTTTTATAATAAAAAAACTTCTAAGAAAGTAGTGGCAACCTAAAAAAATAAGATAATTTTAAAAAATGTGAGAACTTAAAAAAAAATTCCACGACCTAAAATAAAAAAATAAGACAACTTCAAATAAAAAATGTAATAAACCTAAAAAATAGAATAACTTAAAATAAAATAATACGATAATATAAATTAAGAAAATATTATAACTTAAAAAATACAACAACAAAGAAAAAGAGATGATCTAATTAAAATATATAACACTCAAAAAAATATAATATCTTAAAATTTATTGGATCAATATGTGATTATTAGATTAAAATTTATTGATTGGTATTAAAAGTGAGAGTAAGGTTGATAAATAAAATATTTTTTCTAAATAATTTTGTATTGGAGCTACCCAACATAGTTTTTCCTGGCTCTGTCTTGTTTCTAGTGGCATGGCGTAGTACTATTGGAGTATTGGCTTCTCCTTGGTCCGTGTCCAAAACGCCAAATGACTAGAGGCAGAGAGCTACATGTCTACATGCAGACGAGCGTACTGAAATGGCCACTTCTTTGGTGTCCTAATCAAAAACTGTTGATTGATGGATGGACATTGACAGGTGCATCGTACCACACCTATAGCTGATTGCTCCTTGCAAAAGCAACAATTAATTGGGCAAGGCTACATTACTCCAGCAAAGCATGATGCACATACACAAGCCTCAAAAAGTGACAATCATCATGCAAGAAATGTCAATATTAATAAGTTTGAGCGATTACTGTTAAAATATATCCATGTTGAAATGGCAATCTCTTTGTAAGAATGTACATTCTAATTATTTAAATATGTATATGAGTTCACAAATTTAAATAAATAGATTATCTTAATAGATACGAAAAAATTAGAAAAAAAATTTATTTATCACCACGTGCACATAACTACCATATATAATGAGTTGTTACTAAAGGTTCTAAAAAGAAAGAGTACATAAAAAATGACATATTATGATGTATCATAAAATTTTAGAAGAAAACACAAACATATTATGATCTTGCTTGAAACACAAGAATTTTGAAGAAACTTTTTTTCACCAAATATTTTTTTCTTTTAAATCTTATGAAATTTTTTGTTATTATTGCCATTCGTATCATCTTCCAGGTTTTGGAGGACCAGGATTTGGTAAATCAAACCACAGCATCATTTTGGGAGCTAGAAATTCCAATATGCTTGGGGGAGCCCATTTCCAGCCCTTCAGTAACTGAGAGGGGAGAGGGAGACATTGTGTTCGAAAATCTCGATCATAATATGATTGAAACAATAATCTCAGATCAGGAACAACATGATCAGTCAGGTGAATTTGCATGTCCGGCAACTCCTTTTGCTCTTCATGCCGATTCCAGTGGCGAACAGACCGCAAAGGAGATTGATGAATTCTATAGCATTTGCGATGAGTTCGATATACAGTCTCTTGAAGACACTTGGATGGACGGGTCTTTAGTAGTTCGCTCTTCCCCGGACGGTGCAAGAAGCACTCTTGTTGGCATTTTAAGTTCACTTGACAGCTCTCGCGCATCGAATTTTACGATTTGGAAGGGATCAGACTCCGACATGTCCCCGCCGGTGATCACTGGGGCTCCTCAAAATTTGCTGAAGAAAGTTGTGGCCAGTGCTGTATGGACCAGCAATGGTGGCAGGACGACGAGAACTCAAGAAAACAGCATCAAGAATCATGTCATGTCGGAAAGGAGGCGCCGAGAGAAGCTTAACGAGATGTTTGTAATTCTGAAATCGTTGGTCCCGTCTATTCACAAGGTAAAGCTTTAATTTGCTGCAGCCTGCAATATGTAGAGATCTGTACGTGTTTTTGGTTATTAATGTGCATGCATGATTTGGTGCTGTTACAGGTGGACAAAGCATCCATTCTTGCAGAGACAATAGCTTATCTTAAAGAGCTGGAGCAAAGAGTGGAGGAGTTGAAATCCAGCAGGAAACTCTCACAGTCACACCCAATGGAAACACGAGGCCGGAGACGTGACAACATGGCCGGAAACAAGGTTTCTGCAAGCAAGAGGAAGGCGTCGGAGATCTGCGGCGCGGAGAGGGAGCACCATTGGGTCCTCTGCAGGGACGGCCCGAGCAACATAAACGTCACCATCATCGACAAGGAGGTCCAACTCGAGATGCATTGCCAGTGGAAGGAGTTCTTGATGACTCGAGTGTTCGACGCGATCAAGAGCCTCCATTTGGATGTTCTTTCGGTTCAGGCATCAACGCCGGATGGCCTACTGGGACTGAAAATAAGAGCTAAGGTTTCGAATAAGCTACTAGATAGCAATTTAAATGTTCGTGGCTTTTTTTTGGTATGATTTGCAGATCTGTTGAATTGCTTGTTGCAGTTTGTCAGTTCAAGCGTCGCGGCGCCGGGGATGGTCAGAGCAGCTATTCGAAAAGCTGTAAGCAAGTGTTGACTGAATTCCTCAAGGCCTTGCACCCGTTGTGTTTTTATATCCGTTACTTGATATATATTGCTCAGATGACAATTGAATCCGATAGAAATATGCTTTTAGAGTTTCTTGTACGTTCTACTTTGTAAAATATCGTATTACATAAAATGGACTATATTTTTTTACAGCATGTAAAGTTTGTTTACATAGCGTTACCAAACTCATGGTCTACGCCATGCATAAATCCTGACCTTTTCTTTTCCAAAATTCCCCATGTGCATCTAGACCTATCTATCAGCACAGCAGGCGTTACAAAAAATTTTCGTACATACAGCATGCTCCACATAGGGCTGGTAAAGGATAGGATGTCAATGACTCTAGTAAAATGGATTAATTTCATATAGATCTAAATGAGTGGAGAATAAAATAAAGTTTGATCAGGTTATGATAGCTTCAAAATAAGATAGGATAAAAAATTGTGTTAGAAAAAAAAATCAAGACACAGATGGATCCAACCCATAAAACAATGTTTTTTTTCTTCGTTCCACCACCTATGATATTCAAGCCTCTTTGGTGTTCAAATGGATCTCTTATAAGTCCAAATGAATTAGACTCTAAAGATTGAAAATAGTTAAGTGTTAGGTTAGAAGGAGGTTAAGGTTGGATTAGATTGTACCAATGATTTTTTGGATTGCGAAGAGATTAGATTCTTACAATTAGGATCGGATTAGCATCTGCCCATTCCAGCAAAAACCGCAGGATATTTTTGTCCCGTTCTATACCTCAGTACGCGGACTTCATCAACACACTCACGGATTATTGTTTTCATTTCTACTGCTACCCCTTGAAGATCATTTTATTTCTACTTTACCACAACATCCAGAAATATAACAAAACCACCTATGCCCATCCGGGACTGAGATTTGCAAGTGGTATTTCGAAACCCCACTCTAGTAACCCCAACACAACATCACATCTTATATGGGAAATGCCCAAATAGCGCCTTACATTCCTACAAAGAGATAATATGATAATTACATAAAAAAACAGTTTTAAACTCTTGATCCATGTAGGTGGATATGCTATCAACTAAATAGACAAGAAAGTGATTTATATGATGAAACAAGCCTAATTGCAACATTACTTCTAGAAATTCATTGGCATATGTTTCAGTTCAGAAGCACAGAACACAAACCAAAACTAGTCCTCAAATTGTTCTAGCTTTATTTTCAGAAAGATACAATTATTTGTAGGGACAATTAGCTCCATATCACTGAAAATGCTCCTTCCTGTATAAAAGTATTCCGTGTAAAAGTATACATGAGCGCTCCCTCCAATAATACGAATAGCACAAAAAAAGAGAGCACTTCATGATATCCTCTGATGACTCAAACAAGGTAAAGAAGAAAACCTATTACTGAAATGTAATTTGTTCGTCATGGATCCATTGCTAAGAATAAACTGTAATAGGTCGGCAGGATCTAAACCCCTTTGGTTAAGCTTAGCTTTGTTCCAAAGTTAACAATAATATTAGAAGCATTGATAATTGTACTTACCAACAGAAGGCGGCAATAGAGGAATACCTGTGATGATTTTGCTTGAGATAATTTGATTTCCACAATGAATGGTGACATAATGTCCATGTGATCCTGCAAAGAGTGATTACACAGAATTAGCCAGTCTGAATTATACAATTTTATGATGAGGTCCTCTCTAAATTAAACTTTGTGCAAATTTTAAGAAAAAAAAAATAGATTTGCAAACCCAATTGGTGAGCTCTTTTCAGGCCTTCAGCACTGACCAGCAGAACTTCTAAAACCCAGTTTTCATTGGCATGAAAGATGGAGACGAAGTAAATGGGAAGACACGATACACACACACACACACACACACACCACAAGCAAAAGTGTTACAGGGTGGGGAGTTTCTTCACTTCCAACTCCTATCGTACTTCAAAGCATTTAAGCTAGAAGTGTTTCACTAATGCATTACAACAGAAGACCAAGCATATAATACAAGCTTAGTCCCGTTCCTGATTTATCAGGCTGCTTGATCTGTTGACAAAGTGTAATGCATTACTCAAGTCGCAAATAAGTTATAGGAATAAAATCTTCTGGTACATCGCATTCACAGAAACATCATTCCTCCATCACAATCTCCATGTCCATGTCAGATCGTTGAGTCCTATGGCCAATGAGATCACCATCAGCAAGCCTTCGCAAGTCAACAACTGAGAGCTGATCAAGCCATCTCACAACATGGTCCGCTGCTTGGAGCTCAGAGGCAGGGCGTCTGCTTGCAACCGCCACGCACCTCATCCCAGCAGTATGTGCAGATTCCGTCGTCAAGTTTGAGTTACCAAACACGACGCAGACATTTGGCTCAAGATTGAGTTGCTTTGCCGCAACCTCAAACATCTCTCCCTCAGGCTTCCCTCGGCAGAAATCCTCCGCTGCCACTGAAGCATCAAAATAGCCTTGCAGACCAACAACTTTGATCCCTTCTTCTAGGCTTGTCCGTGGGCGAAAAGTTGTGATTGCTATTGAAATGGAAAATTCCATAAGGGTGTTCAGGAAATCCAGAACACCAGGTCGCAGCTGGTAGTATTCCCCTCGTAGTGTTTGATATATTGCCTCCTTACGTGATGCCAACCTTTGAACTTCTGCTGGATCTTCCGACCAATGCAGGACTTCCATGAGAGCCTGATCAGTTCTCATTCCCTCAATTTTCTTCAGCACGACATCTGGAGGAAAAGACTTCGCCTCTTCAAGCGACAGCAAGTACCAAACTCGGGGCTCCAAGTCTGGATCATCGTCTTCCACAATAACTCCCTCCCACTCTAAGATTACACCAAACTGGTGACCAGTCACCATTTCTTTCTCCTGTTGTTTCTTCTGTAAGGCCGGCCTTTTAACCGTCTCTGGTGATGCCAACAGCCAGCTAAGGTTTTCAGGGAGCTTATAACCCAATTTGTAAAGCACATTGTCTTCATCATGGACCTGGGGGTTTCTCTTGAGGTCAGTGGCACGAGGCTTGAAACGCACCTTCTTCATCCCCATACTTTTCCCAACAGACGCTAGTAATAATTCACCCATGAACATGGTAATTGATTGCATGTTCAGTGCAGATTGCGAGCTACTTGGACAGCATTTTCTGTAAAATTTGTGAGTGGGGAGGCGGGTACTGCCAAATAAGCCGATGGAGGAGATCATTTCTCCCAAAATCCTCTCTGAGACTTGAGCTCAAAATGTCTGTCTGTTGTGACACCGGTTCAGTTCATGGCCAAACACCGTGATGAACAATCAGAGAAAACTCAAACTAAGCACAAGCAAAGGTATACAATACAGAATATAAAGCCAGATTATAGGGAACAAACCTGTTTACACAACACCAGTCTCATGTGCTAAATCCCACAATGTGAACAGCGCAGAAGTTGACCTTTACTTCAGCAAGGTGATTGGAAGTGCAAAAGAGCCAAACTGTTGTTAAGTTTCTAGAATTCAAGAAAGCAAACAATGCAAACCACCCACCCTTTTTTTTTTTGCCAGCATGACATTTGATCGTATCAGCCACAACATAAGCCAAAAGCACATCACCCAAAATCTAATCCACCTTGCCCTATACCAAAACAGTTCCTTTAGTTCTCGACAAACTATCTGCAGACATCAAGAGGCCACTCAGAGCGAAGGCGACTACCCTTTTACAGTAGAATGAGGTACAAGTTGAAACAGAACTGCTCAGCCTATGCAGAGATTAAAAAAATTTAAATGAAATGATTAAAATGTACAAGGAATAAGCCATTGCCAAAACTAGTTCCAGTTCTGCTCCAATCAGCAAAATGTGAAGCAAAATGCACTCTTATTACAGTACAAACCAAGTTGTCTGCATTTTAGAAATTTATAGTGTGAAACAAAAACTCGAGAAAAAAAGGAAAACAAACCCACTAAAACTTCCCAGTAAAAGAAGTAAATGGTTCCATGAAAATAAAAGGCACTGTTACCACATTTTAGCACAAATAGATATTTGGGAAAAAAGAAGGAAACATTGCCTAGTTCCATCACAAAGAAAGCTTCCAGAAATAGCTTACGGGAATTGAAGAATACAGGAAAGTTAGAAATTTATCGACCTGAAGAGGAGGAGATGGAGAGACCTCCGGCGAGTGTGGGGAGTGGAGGCGCCAGCCTGCACCCGCCCCTCCGCGCTTCTCCTGGATGGATGGTAAGATGGGGCCCTCTCCTCCCTCTCTGAGTGGATGGATAATAAAATATGCCCGGCTGCCTCCCATTGGCCCTTGCAGCGGCGGGGTTGGGGGGAATGGCCAGTGGGGCCATGGTGTTTTGAGGCCACTTGGCTGCCCGCGAGGTGGACCTCAAGTGAGAGGCGCGGAGGCTCCACAAGTAGCCGCCTTGTTTTGAGTTATCTTGGGCAGTAGCGGTGTGCAGAGATGTGTTAAAAAAAACACCGTTCCATTGTGAACGGCCGGTCAATGAGTCTAACTGATGGATTGTCCATGCATACTAAGTCCAAATCCCGGTCTGACAGTGTTTAAAAGAAGGCCCATCTTTTAACATACTTAGTCCGAGGACAAACAGGCCTCATAATAAGTAGTAGGCCCGAACTGACAGTGTTTAAAAGAAAATTTTGTAAACCCACTACAAATAATTCACTCAGGCGAAGTCCAACAGACTAATACGGTGTCTGGCCCAGCACCCGCATTAAAAAAATAATTTTTTTCAACAAAACAAGAGTGAGAAGACGCCACACAAAACAGTGGACACGTGAAATCTGACAAGTGAGGCCCATCGACGCCCAACCCAACGAAGCATCCGTGTTTGAGTGGTTGTTGGCGCCCAAGTATGCGGTATGTGGGGCCCACGTTTCGTTCGTCATGCCTTCTGTACCCGTGCCAAAATTAAAACTGACATGTGGGACCAGGAAAAACACAGGCCCTCAAATCAGTGAATAGGTGAAGAGTAGAAGAGTGCGGCGCACGAAACACCACCTCAGAAGGCTCCACAAAATGCATGAACGTGTTTGGGTGCGCTCGCCTCGCGTGTCACGCGCACTACACAATTAATTCTCCACTTTCAATGATTGGTGGGTTCAAACAGTTCTAGGAGCTACATGTTAGAGATCGATTTGGCTTTTTTTTTTATAGCAAAAATTTTACAAATAGAATTTTATTTGCACCGCATTAGTAGCTATTGTATGGTGACAGTGGACCCAAAAGTGAACCGGGCCCACATGTCATTGAAGTGCTTATGAGTGTTCTGAAAATAGCTGTTGGAGGAATTATTCCGCCGGTCCCACCTGTCAATGACTAAAAAAAATTATCACTGCAATATAGCTGCTAAAAATAGTCGTTGTAATTATTTTAATTATTTCTTAGGCAAAAAATTTTAAAAAATTCCTAAAAATTCAGCAAAAATAAAGAAAAATTCCAGAAAATTTCTACCATCCTCTCCTTATAAATATGAGTATGGTTTAGCTCATTTTCACTCAAACTCAATCACAAACCATACACTTTTCATTCTCCCATCCTTCAAAACTTTCCAAAAATTTTTTCTATAGATAATAATCCACCAGCGGTTTGTTAATTGGTTTAGCGAGCCTAATTTAGATGAGGAGAACACCGAAGGGGTCAGTTGCCAAAATCTGTCCAACTTTCATCCCCTCATATCCAATGTGTTATCCACCGTTCGCACCGCCCCCTCCATATGGGCCCCCACATCCGTACACACAACCACCCTACGGCCCTTACGGCCAAAATTATATTTCGTCAGAATGTCGACCATACTTGCACAAGTTTCACCTCCACAGCCACCAACTAAAAATTCCGGCTCCGCGTCGGTACTGGATAGCGGTACTCTGCATAGTGCCCCCAAGGTTGTGATCGACAATGACGACAGCGGCAATGACGAAGGAACCGCTGGAGCTCAGCCTAAACAATTGTTTTGGTAACAAGACAACATTTGACTTGTAAGTGTCTATTTCAATTTGAAATTTGGTGGACCCAGAATTTTTTCCGGTTTTAACTTAAAAATTTTTGACCAATTTTATTTTTTGTTCTTCCAGGTCAATGCAGAGTTGAATAATTCCCTCGACTTGATCGACGGGGACAATAAAAAATTCAACATGTACTGGGAGAAGGTCGTTGCGATATACAACGCAAGCAGTTCGAGCAGTTGTAGAAGAGACATGAGGCAGGACAAAGACCATTGGCACAAAACTAACAAGAAATTTGTTCAATTCAATGATATTTACTGCAAGTTAAGAATGTCTATGTCAATGGTCGTTCGGATGATCAGTTAATGGACCAAGCACGCAAAATGTACAGGAAGAAGGTGAGTCATCCCTTCGTCCTAGAGCATTGGTAGAATGCCGTTCGAGATCAATCGAAGTGGTGCCGAAGCTACTTTGATCTTAGCAAAAGAGCAAAACTCAATGAAGAAGATGGTCACACATCGTCATCGAATAACGACGATGTCCTTGTTGAGATTCCACGACCGGAAGGGTGGGATGTAGCAGAGCAGAAGAGAAAGGGGAGGAAACTCCAGGAAACGTCGGCGGTTGTCCAAGAGAGCATAGAGAGCATCAATAAAGTAAACGCCGATCTCGCTAAGGTGATTTAGTAAGCTGTTGTTGCATCTTCAAATATGTAGAGCATGGCCAAAAGCAAAGAAAATGCCACATTTATAAAGTTGTTAACAAAACTGATGATAGCTGAAACATCTCATTTCTCGGATGTCCAAAAGGCGATGCATGCTACTACATTAAAGTATGTAAACGACATGATTAACGAAATGAGGAATAAGTAGTACTCTAAACCATGTAATTTTTTATTTCAAGAAATGTACTTGTACTTTTATTTTTATTTTTCTTGAGCAATTATTCATTGGAACTGATGCTTGGAATAGATACTTTTTGGATGTAGCCGTTGGAATTGAGGCATTCGATTATTCTCTTCTCTCCCTTTATATCCGAACTCATCATCCTCTTATCTTCACTACTCAATCATCTCACCTTCACAACCCAAGCCTCTCTTCTTTGAGCACCAAGACTCTGTGCTACTACCCCCCAAAAATGGCATCTAGGTCAAGCACAAGTAGTGCAGAGAAGGAAACCATGAACCAAATTGAGGATTTCGTGACAGCGTTCATACAGAGCAAGCTGGCACTGCAACCCTTGAACCGTCGCTTTCTCAATGGTATTCAAGCTAGCATAGACGTTGGTTACCTTGCACCATCGTCGACGAGGAACTACAAGGTACATCGACAGAGATCGTGAAGGCGGTCATAACCGTTTAATGGCAGATTACTTCTCCGACGTTCCAATCTACCCCGCCTACTTGTTCTGCAGAAGGTTCCGAATAGAGAGACCCCTCTTTCTTTGAATTGTTGAAGCTCTGGGGGAGTGGTCCCCGTACTTCAACGAGAGGAGAGATGCTCTCCTTCATAAGGGGCTATCTCCTTTGCAGAAATTCATTACAGTAATGCACATGTTTTTGTACGGTTCCCCCGTCGATGCCATCGACGAGTATGTGAGTATAGCAAAGTCGATGGCAATTGAGTGCTTGGAGCGTTTTGTCGACGGAATCATCGATAAGTTTGCGGGAGAATATCTCCATAAACCTACTGTCGACAACTTGCAACGTCTACTCCAATAAAAAGAGGCTCGTGGTTTCCCAAGGATGTTGAGAAGTATCGATTGCATGCATTGAAAATGTCACAATGGCCTAGTTGTATGAAAGGAGTAATTCATCCATGGTGATTACGAAGTACCTATAATAATACTTGAAGCAATCGCCTCTCAAGACCTGTGGATATGACATGCTTTCTTTGGTGTTGCTGAATCCAACAACGACATCAATATGTTAAACCAAACCCTCTTTTTCACTGATGTGTTGAGCGGGCAAGCTCCTAATGTTCATTACTTCGTGAATATGGGGTAATTATATTTATCCCGAATGGGCAATCTTCGTGAATACCATACCCTTACCCCAAGCAAAGAAATTCAAGTTATTCGCACAACAACAAAAAGATGCAAGAAAATATGTTAGGCGACCCTTTAGGGTCTTGCAATCTCATTTTGTCATTCCCTGATCAATTTTGACGATGATCAACTCTTGCCAATATTATGCAAGCATGTCCCATCATCCACAACATAATAATCGAGAATGAATGACACTTTAATGACCCGCTCGTTGCTTCGTATGGGAGTCAAGAGACATCTATTGTAGCACTGCCTATTTTCCACAGCAGTGCTCCGCCTTTTTTTGCTGATATACTCGCTCGGAATGATGCGATTCGTGCTGGCCCAACGCATATGCAACTCAAATGGGATCTTGTCGAGCACATTTGACAGTGTTTCAAAGGCAATAATACCGACTAGTAGTTTAACTAATTTGTAATTAATATGTTTGTGTGGTCATTAATGGCCAAATGTATCAAAATTGTAATTAGTATGTTTAATGTTATTTTCTATGTGCAATTTAAATAGGAAAATTTAAAATTTTTATCTTGTTCTTGTTGTATTCGAATTAACTGAATTTAATTTTATTAATTTTTGAATCATTAATAATCATACAATGCAACATATTATTATATAAATATTTTATATGTGGGTCCTACGCGAAGCGTCATCCAAACACCAATACGTTGGAGTGCTTGGCGGCTTTGCATTATAGTAGTAGGTGTTTCAGGTGACACTTCATACGCGTGACATAGAACATGTCAAGAATATTCTTCTAGAACACTTATCCAAACACTGATGCATTAGACTCAATCTTAATAGAATATCTGTCTCTCTATAAACTTTTTTTAAGAATTGTTAAACATAATAGTTGTTTATTAAACATTTATAAAAAATATAATCACTACCACATGAATCTTACAAATTTTCCTAACCTAGTACGACCATACTAAAGAGAGAAAAAAATTGGCAAATGCATGTAGATGAATCTTGTATTTAGGCTCCTAGTAGATGCAGATTATACAATGCATCATCAGACATGCATGCAGGTCATGTAATCATGTGCACAAGCAATGGGTGAAGATGAACTTTAACAATTACTGGTGTGTATTGCTTATATGTTGTGTCATGGTCACCAACACCACAGCCACAATCAAAAAAGTCACCTCACACGGAGCGTACCTTGTACCACAGGAACTGTCGTGCTTTGTATGCTCTCTCTTATCACTTCGTGCAATATGATGGAGGTCATATATGAATTTATTTATTATAAGCAGGACACTAAGACAGAGATAAAAAATTGATAACACATATTTCTCTTTATTAGAGTTTTCTCTGTGAAAATTATGTAGGTAGAGAGTAGAGAGTGGTATGGTTGAAAAAAATCTGATAAAAAGTGGATTTTTTAAATCATAAAAAATCATGGTATTTAAGATAGTTTAGTTTTTAAAATTACAGTTTTTGTTGTATTCAAACACATTATTGTGCTTAATAATGTAGTTTCTCCAAAAACAATGGGATTCTCTAAAATCTCTAGAAATAATTTGTATCCAAACAGGAAACAGGGCCTAAATCATTTTCCTTCCCGCATCTACCATGGCCGCTCCGATCACCACCGTCAACCCCACCCACACCGACGACGCCGCCCAGTTGCCTCGGCCACCCGAGCCCAACACCACCACGAAGGCAAAAACCTCTCGGCCATCGCCACCGCCTGCCGAGCCCCATGCCGCGGCACCGCCGCCTAAGAAGCGGAAGCTGGAGGAGGCGGGGTTCCACAGCTCACCCTACTACAAGATCCGCGAAGCCGTTGCCGACCTGCGCACCCGCTTCCTCCAGGTCCGACCAGCAAACCCTAAAATTCCGGACCAGTAGTGCAATGTTATTGGCGTCCAGTTGTGGTGGTAGTAGTAGCAGCAGCTTGCATGATCCTAGTGTGTTCATGGAGATGGCTGTGTATCCTATTAAGCTATTTGCAAATCTATGTATTGCTTGCTATAGATCGGGTGATGTCTACATATGATCAATGTGGCATGGTAGAATAGAAGATTGGCAGTAGTCTTGTGCTTGTGAGTGGAAAAACAACACACTCCTGAGGCGCAAGCCCTGTTTCATGTTGAAATTTGTGCTGTGATATATGGGGGCTGCTAAGGACCTTTCGTAGCAATTAGGGTTTGAGGGAAGGAGGAGGGGAACTGAGTAGGTTAAGTGTATGCTTTTTTGTTCTCAGTATGTGGTTATCATTGCATGATTGCATCGTAATTTTCACCAATTTTATATCCTTGGCATGTTGTTTCATGGCCATGTGATTTGTTTCAGATTTTCAGTTAAAACAGGAATGCACTCTGAACTATCTGCATTTGTTTTCTTGAAGGTTTGCCAAGCTACTGATTTCCGAAACAGCGATGCTCCTCTTGAGATTCTGAAAGGTAAAGGTTCACATCATCATGTTGATAGAAAGATTTGTGCCTTTGTGGAAATTTCTGGATGTATGCAAAGATCACGTACAGATACTGACATAGTTTGAGAGCTCATATGAAATCAGTTTCTCTAGACTTCATCTTTATGTTTGTAATAGGTCAACTGGAGATGTGGTTAGGTCTGGATATGACAAATCCTTACAGTGTTTAGTGCTGAGCAGACAATCACTGTCAAGCCGCCCTGCTATCCTGTTGGTTGGCTGTGTGGTGAAGTTTTTCTTTTCCTTCTCGGAATGTTTATTGGTTTATTCATATCAAATTGATCATTTTGGTTTCTTGTGTTTTGTGGATTCTAATGATATCTCTCAGTATATGACATATTGTAACATAACAAGATTAATGTGGCCCCTGTTGTTGTGACAGTCTTGACAGATTAGTGTACGATGCCATCAAACATGTAGGCACATTTAGTTTATACATTTCCTATCCTTTCCACTTGACAAACCCCTACTGCTTTTGTTACATGATATAGTGCATCCAGCTTCCAAATTCCCTGCAGCACCAATCATATGATGTATATACTTTATCCGCATTGCATACAAAATATTGTGTGTATTATATTCGGTGTGAAAGGACAAAAAGAAATTTTGAATTGAACTTTTGAAATTTGCTATCTGACTCTAGTAGTCGGTAGTTTCCTTTTGCGATATGTTATATGATAATCTGAATGCAATCCTTCAAAAGTGTTTCATCTGCAGTTTGGTATAGAATGTCTCCTAAACACCTGTGGCTTTACTTATATTTGAATGTTCATATGCATGGATGCTTGCTCATGCACACACATTCATGCATTAAAGTTATTAAGATGAATAAATCTAATTAGTCTGACCTTTGTTCATCTTGTGTTCAAGAGATAAAGGTTGTCGTGGAATTATCCAAGAAAATGAGGCTTGATCTCTCCACCGCTGCCGAGTTTGCTAGACCATTGGACAAACCTGCAGTTAGATATACCAAGGATGAGCCTGCAGGGAGAATACCATCTGGAGAAAAGAATCGAGTTCCCCAGACAGGCCAGGCTGCTATTTTGCCAAACAATATGGGCAAGCATGCACCACTCAAGCCGGATAACTCCACGACCACAGCACAGGTGTTACTGATGGGGATTCAACAAGGAGCTAAACCAAGTGAGATCACAAATTATACGACGCAGCTTGACGAATATGTGCAAAGGTCTTCTTATGTGATTGGCGGATCTCCCATGGGATGGAATTTTCTTCTGTGGCCTGGAAGTAAAGTAGTCTACTATGGATTGACCAAAGCAGAGTGGTTGAAACGTCAAGCTACAAAAACGAACCATCATTCTCCTATTCCAACAATCTAACTAGCACTGTCTTCTTATATCTTCACAGGATATGTTAACTGCTAGCAGTTGCTGTGATATAACCGAATTCTGCATGACGTTCTAGAAAGATGACCTCCTGACACCAAAACATGGTGAGATACGGTGGTAGCATCAGTATTTTTGGGAAAGTGGGTATAGTAGTAGTATCAATACACTTTTTGCACACTTTTTGTTCCATTTACAAGGGGGAATCACCGAATCACTACTTGATATCCAATGTTTTCTTGTTCGTTAACTGAATGGGCCAAGTGCTCTTATTGTTACAACTTTCAATTAAGAAATGGGTATGATGAGCAAGTAGTTGAACCACATGGAAGTGTTGATATATGTTATTGCAATCTCGATTGACTATGATGTAATTATCTGACCACCCGTGTCATGCTCCCCTTGTTTCTGATAAATATGTTGGGATGTCACTGTTCTGTAGTAAAAAGCCAGTGAAAACTTATAGATGTAATTATCAGGGAATGTATCACATAAAAACCACTTTTATATGGTAGAATGAGAATTAGCAATATTAAATGTTGGATTAGATTTTAGTGGTTTTGATCATTCAGTAAAAATCAGTGTCATTTTTCAAAAGACTTATATTTCATTTTTATTCTTTCACCTTTTAGTGGTATGAATTATCATCTTTGATTTGTATCATTTTAATTTGATCTGATGATAAACCTTCTAGTCCTGGTTCTCATTTTTCTTTTTTAGCATTAATTTCTATTAGGTACGCCCTTGTAATTATCTTTGCCGGGTGCAGCAGAAGTACCCGGATCAGTTTCGGTGCATCAAGTATCAAATCAAAAAGCTATTGCAAACTTCTGATTAGTTGCCAATACATTGGGTCTCAAACACGGTCAGAGAAAGGTTGTGTTTGACAGGGTTCAGTTCAAAGAAGTTGAGAAAAGAGGATTTAAATTTTTTAGTTTAAAATGAGTTTAAACAAATTTAAGAAATCCAGCCTACAAAACTCCGTTGGCAATTTTAAGCTGAAGTCTACAATATATTTCACAAGAAATGGGCCTTGAGTTTAAAACTCACAACTGGGCCGTCACAACAAGACGTCATGAGAAGCCCACACTTTTAAGATTCTAGATGGATCTCTAATCTAATGTGATATCTATTTTGACCCCGTTACCCCGCGTAATAAATAGAGACGTCTATTTAACACTGCGACCCCAACCCTCTCATCTTCTCTCGCCTCATAGCCTTAACTTACCCGTCACAGCCAGCCTACGCCTCCACGCCCCTTGCTCCGGTGACCCCACCCCGCCGATCGCCGATCTCCACCTCGCCGTGAGACCGCGCCTCGGGATTTACTCGACGCCGACCGCCGCATCTCGCCACGGCCGCCGCCGGCCCCGCCGGCCGCCCCACCAGCGTCCTCCGATCTAACCGCGTCGCTCGACATCTCGTCGGGCAACCTCTAGCGCCATCCCAGCTGCCCGAAGAGGCATCTTCGTGTTCCAAGGTGAAACCCCTGTCTCACGCTGCGAATTCCATCGGTTCGGTGGTTGCTTCGCTGCGGCGGCGCCCTAGATTCGTTGCCATGTACACCCCCCGAAACCCTCGATGGTAGCATTGATAGCTTTTGGTGAGGGCGAGATTTGCTCGATTAGGCGGTCAGGTTGGGGTTTGGGACTAATTTGATAACGGAAATTTGGGTCGGGTGTTACTGATTTGATGTATATTTGATCCCTATTGGATGCTTGATTGGTTCCAGCTGAACTCTCTGTGAAAAATGCTCTGTGAGATTTTTAAACTTATGAAACTGCCATCTTTGCTTCAGGGGTTGTGCGATTGATACGACAGGATCCTCAAGGAAATGAGGGGCTACGACTATGAGACTAATGTAAGATTTATTTCGCTCAAATGCATTCTACTTAGTTTTGTTCAGATGCATTCTAGTTAGTTTTGTTCCTATGCATTCTACTTAGTTTCAACCATCTGTGATTGATAGATGCTATAGGAATCTTAAGTTGGGTGAGATTATGTGATGCTGATGATTATATAAGCTTAGTTCGTTAAGAGGAAAAAAACTACATACATTTCATATGTGATGTGTTTCAATGTAGTTTTAGTAGTTTTAATCGTGTAGAATTAGCAAAACAGTCTTTTCTTGCTCACATTAATGACAATTATTGTGAAGGGCTACCACCGGGAAATGGAGGATGAGTATGAAGATGAGTATTATGATCAAGATGAGTATGAGGAGGAAGGTTCTGGGGCTGAGGAGGAGGTTGTGGAGGAGGAAGATCCTCCTGAAGGGCAGCAGGAGTTCCTTAAATTGAGGGAACAAATGAAAGAGCAGATCAGGAGGAGCATGAAGGAGAAAGGTGCTGGTGCCAGCATGGCTGACCGCTCATCTTCCTTGCATGATAGAAGAATGGCAGCCAAGGATAAGTGAGTGTATTGTGATGTCCTTCATCTATTCTTTTCTTGACCAGTTTGTTTGATATTTCCTCTTGGAGCTTAAGTAATGTGGAGAATTTCAAGTCATAAAAGGCGGTTGTTTTATAATTCCATTTTGAATGGCTCCTATGATCCTATCTAGGTTCTGCTGATGCTTTTTTTTGTGGCCTTTAACACTGTAAATTTTGATGCTTAGAACTGAAATTAGAAAAAGCAATCATTTGGATGGTCATCTATTTGTTGTTGAGAATACCTTGGAACAATTGAAGCTCTCATGGTCAAGATATTTGGACATTAGTTTACCGTATAGTGACTGTAGTCCACTTGCAACATGTTATTCCATCGGAATTTGAACATGGTCATGGTGAACCAGTCCATTTAGCTCCAGGCGCCAATTGCTAATTAATGAAGAAGGGGCTTTTTTTTTTTGTGTGTGTGTACACTAGTAGTGATATCATATTTACAATTAATGCAGCTGTCGTTCCTCTTTGTTCACTAATATGCATTGCCTCCCTTTTACTATCTTGTCTATCTTTTGTCAGTTATTAAGTGCATTTTTTTTTTGTAGATTTGGTTCCTTCTTTGGGCCATCAAAGCCTGTGATTTCTCAGCGAGTTATTGAAGAACGTAAATCAATTAAAGAACTACAGAACACAATGTCCAGAGATCCAAGACCTTCCAGAGTATGTAGTACTATACCTAGTCCTGAAGTTGTCATTGTGGAACTAACACAAAAGACAATTGAACTTCATGTTTTTTCTAGAAGGATATTCAGCTGTCCTCGAAAATACAAGCAAAAACAAATGGACTTTACCAGAAACCAAAGATTGTTAATGAGGTATGAAGGGTTTAGCTTCACCAGATTAAATTGTTTGCTATGTTAAAACTGAGTTGCTGTGATTCACAAAATAGTAATTGACAATTTTGCAGGCAAAAAGAAAGGCTGAGGCACTTAAAGATAACCGGGATTATTCATTTCTACTCTCAGATGATGCTATATCCACTTCAAAGGAACAATCTGGGGCTAGATCTGCCTTGGCTCAAAAGTCTGGTGCGTGTTAAACTTCTATTGCATGGGACTAGGTTTTTCCCCCCCCTGAAATAGAGGAAATACTGATACTTGTTATCTCAATGTTGCAGACCATGAATTGATACATTCAGCTGGGAAGAGCAAGGTATCCGCAAGTCAACCTGCCAGGTTATCGAATGGTCACCGACTGAAGAGCACTCCATCTAGTCAAAGGCACATGGAAAATAAGTTAGGTTCCCTGAGAAAGGAGGCTCTCCCAAACAAAGAAAAGGCAATTTCATCCACCAATGGAAGGATGCATGGTGTTGTTAGAAATGGATTCAACGAGGCCACCTCAAGCAAAACTCCAAGTCATAAGCTTCCTAGCAAGGCTCCTATTGCAAATAAGCCTCCTTCAAAGGGTGTAAATGGTCCATCTCTGGGGAAGAATCATGTAGCTTCAAAGCACCATTTGAATGAGAGACCGCAATCGTCACAAAGTCAGAGGTTACAGTTGTCCTCACATAGTCAGAGACCACAGCAGTCCTATAGTCAGAGGCCACAGCAATCGTCAGAGAGTCAGAGACCGCAGCAGTCGTCTCAGGGTCAGAGACCGCAGCAGTCGTCTCAGGGTCAGAGACCGCAGCAGTCTTCTCAGGGTCAGAGATTGCAACCCTCACAAAGCCAGAGGCTGCAGTCACAGAGCCACAGGTTGCAGTCCTCACAAGGTCAAAGGCCTCATTTGACCTTGCAGGGTCACCATACCGAGCAAAAGAGATTAGATCAGGCACATGACAGAGTAAAAACAGTACAAAAGCAGATAAGGACTCCCTCAAAACCCATGGTAATATCTCCATGGCACTATAATCTGTGGATTTTTTTAGCACAGTCTGCTATTTTCCTATGCTTTCTTGTGTATTGGTAGGATTATCATATATTCTGGAATGCTGTTTTTGCTAACTTTGCTTCTGCATTTTGTGTGTGTGTGTTGTGTGTGTGTGTGTTTAGCCATCTAGGCCAATCTCTTCAAATGGACATCGTGATGATAATACAAAGAAAAAGCACATGGGGAAAAGGAGATCTGATGACGAATTTGATGGTGAGGAAGATGCCCTTGCCATGATCAGAAGTATGTTCAGGTATTGTTCTTTATCAACCTTTTGTACCAGTGATTCATTGTCAATAATCCTGGTTAGTGGCACACCTCATTTTATCATAATTGCTGTCCGAGCTGGATCTGTATATGCTATGGTCCGGTATCTATGATCATTTCAATCTACAAGAGTTGGTGTAATTATTAAACACAGTACCGGAACTATGCCAAGCGTTATGCTGTACCACCATTTCTGCTGTAATAGTAGTATGGCTTCTCTTGGGCGCCTGCCCAATAATATTCCTGTTTATTTAATGATTTTATGATAGGAGCTAATTTTGGATAAGGTAATAAGTTACTCTTGTGAATGGCTTGTTGATTATAATTTTTGTTTGCCTGTGCAGGTATGATCCTAGGAAATATGCAGGCAGAGATGAGGATGACAGTGACATGGAAGCAGATTTTGCTACGATACAGAGGGAAGAGATGAGAAGGTACCTACATTTTTCTCATATTCTACATAATGTACATTTTTCTTCTAGATCCTTTATGTAGTTTGGTCATATTAGTACAAAATGAGAAACCATTAGGAAAAAATGGTCATGTTTCAGTTTAACACATATAATATACTTAATACGAAAGATTTTGCACTGCTGCACATCTGATGAACATAAGAGTGTGGCATCATGACGAAACCCTTCGGTTTCCACTGTCCACCTTGCCATTCTGAGTGTTAACACAGGAGGCACTTCCTATGCCATCAGACATCCGCAGTTCAGAAACTGGAATCACACAATTGACATGTGATCAAATTGCAAAGCATATGGATAGTAGAAAAGCTCTCCCTTTTCTATCTTCCCTGTGTTCCTCAAGGTGCTCGCCTCAACCTTACTAATTGTTTCTCTCACCTCATTTAGTGCAAGAATTGCAAGACAGGAGGATGAAGAGGAACTTCGCCTGATTGAGGAAGAAGAGAGACGTGAGCAGGAGAGGAAGAGGCGGAAGTTGATGCGGTAGTGATAACAGCTGAATGGTTGCCAAGTCTATTACTTCTTTCTCAGGGTGTTATATTGGCATATACCTGAACACAAGGTGCGATTGAATAGGTTGTACTTCTTTTCAGGCTGAGCAGTGCCCAAGTATTTGCCATCAAATTCAGAGACAAATCAAGGAGGGCAGGTGAACAATGCTCGCTTGTGATGTAACTTTTGCAAAAAAAATTTCAGCACTAGTGGTTCTAGCTCTTTTTGAAGCTAACATCGAACCTGTGGTCGAGTGGTAATGCCAACATTGATGCACCTCATTAGATTGGATTGTACATGGTTTCTCGTTATTTAACTGATTTATTCTGTTAGCCGGTTCTTAAGATGCCAAATGGCGTTCATGTTGAATTTGTTGGGATGTAGCAATGTTGTAATAACTAATAAGTAATGCATTTTAAATATATTTTGTACATCGAGGAGGGGCTCTCCTTAGCCTACAAGTCTGGATCTCCAAGATGGGCATGTTTGTAAATTTAGGCAGTACTTGGATCCGATTTAGGCTGGTACTTCGCGAGGCGTTTTAATAGGATATTTTTCAGTATATTTTGTCACATATGCGAAACATCATCTGAAGCACTCTCTTCTCCAATGCAAAGGTGTTTCGCGAGGCGCTTCGTATGGGTTCACGAGTAAATTAAATTTCGATGATTTTAATAAAATATCAATAATTTTTAATTTAAAAATTGATTATATGCGATGTTTGGTCTTTATATGAAGATAATTTAAAAATTTACAACTTTTTCAATATAATCAACACTAATTTAAACTAGATTAATCATAAATTAAGAAACAAAGATTATATATAATTTGATTGCACGTAAACCGAGAGTAAAAAAACAGATGGGCACACATGCAGAGTTAATTTTACAACGCCAGGCGGAGTGTCTCCTCACTCGTAAATCGATTTTTTTAATATTATTTTTCGTGTGGGACCCACATGCAGACGATTGAGACATCCCGTTGAGCTCTACCTTACAATTCGTGTCTGATCTGACAATGGAAATGGGTCGGGTTTAGGTTGGATACTACCTAAATTTATATCCACATCCGCATATTTCTTCCGGATATGGATACAGATGCAAATAGTTGTGGATGCAAATACGGATACGAAGTGGATATTTTCTGAATACGAACATGGATACGAAGTGGATATTTTGCGGACACGGATACAGAGTGGATATTTTGCGGATACTGATACGAATATATGCAAATTCAATTATAATCAATTAACACGAATGTTACTACAAGCGGTATGAAATCTTCAAAACTATTTTACAAGTTGTATGAATATTACTGCAAATTCAATTTGGTATTACTTGAGGCCACCACTATCATTGTTTTCATTGTTTGCTGCAAATTCAATGTTGTATTTTCACATTTCATGAATTAGTAACATGTCAAACTAAAATATTTGAAACAACCAAGCATAATAGTGATTTGAAGATATCAAATATGTCATCCACCTTGACGGATATATGAGCACCAGCAGAATTCATATAGTCTCATAAGATCTGAACAACAAGAATAAGATAAAGAATTTGCCCTAAAATGACTGTTAGTCTAAATTCAAACTCCATAACTTATTCCATACAACCAAATGCAAGAAGATAAAATCAGATATGCATAAATTTCCAGGAATTTGACTCAATTCATCCAAAATTCAATTCAGGCTGAGATTATACAAGCATTCATCACATCTCATACATCAGTTCATATCACAGCAGACTAAAATAGCATTTTGAGAACTGGAGAAGAGTAGAGATGGAATTTGTTGCCCAGTTTGGAGGTAGAGTTGATGAAGAACGCCGGCGACGTGGCAGATCGTCGGAGATGAAGCCGCAGCGATGGTTCTGGAACTGCGACTAAAATCGTCGGGCTTGGGTGAACTGAGCCGGTGGCGACAAGTGCGGAGTAGAGGTGGCAGCCCAATAGGAGGGGAATGGCGGCCGAGGAAGCATTAGGAGGGGGAGAGAGAGAGCGGCGGCGGCGCAGTGCGGCGCAGGCGGCTAAGGGAAGTGGCGGCGTAAGGCGCGCAGAAGCAGATCGGAAGGCGGCGCAGGATCGTGGCGGATTCGGCGAGGGAGGTGTGTGACAGTGTGCGTGGAGCTGCGGCGGCAAGAGATCCGGCGACGAGGCGTTGCACCATCGAGAAATTGGAGGCGGCGGTGACGGAGAAGCGGCGGGGGGGCGTAGTGGATTTGGAGCTCGAGGCGCGGTGGAGATCGGCGGCAAGGGCGGCGGAGGAGGAGGCGACTGGAGGCGTCGGTGGCGAGGCGGGGAGGAGGCGGCGGAGGTGGGAGAGGAGCTATAGGCATCCGGGTTTAACCCGTGTCAATATCTGTGTCCGGTATATTTTAGTGAAATCAACTCCACATCCGCATCTGGAATTTTCAACACAAAAATCAATAAAAGATCCGAGTCATAAAAGGCTTACAATCTGTTTCCAGGTAGAACTACAAGTGCTGGTGTCAGAAATAATTAAAAAAATCCATGTTTAGAAACACAAAGAAAGCCTGAACCGAAACAAAGTTCAATTGTATTTCTACAGCAACTCGGATCTGTTTGGGATGATCGGGAGATATATACAAACCAAAGTCGTTATTAGGCCAAACATGTTCGGATAACATCTGTCGGAAATATCACGACTTTGCGATCTACGGACATGGCAGAAGAGAAACGACAATTCCCTCTTGGGGTCAGATTTAAGCCTGACGAAGATGAGCTTGTAGAACACTATCTCCTGCCCAAGCTCGAGGGCAGGCAGCACGAACGCAACGACGCGGTTATCGAGGCAAACGTTTATCAGTGGCACCCAGACACGCTTACTGGTACGTGCACGAACTTGACCAATTGCGCTTCTCTACTATATTTTATTTCTAAGATAAAAACCACAATTTTGAACACAAGTTATCTAAATTTTTGTTTCTATGTAGGAAGGTATTTTACTGGTTGGTACTTAACTTTATTATGTAGTGCCTAGCACAGATAGCGTCTATATCATGTGCAGTGCTTCTGGTTCTCTGTTTATGGCAAAATTAACCAGAAAATTATCATAAGAAAATTAACTAGTAAATAATAAATAGTTGAGATCTAGATGAAAATTTTTACAAATTTTATTAGGTTTGAGTGATAAGAGGGTGTGCAATTAGGAGTGATAATGTGTTTAAATCCAATTCAATCCTTTTCAATAAAAATAAAAATTAAACTCTCATCTAACTCATAACACATTTTATAAAACACAATCTAATCCAACCCACTTATTATTTCAACCCAATCCAACTCAACTCTTTCCCTCAATTTAGATTCAATTCATTTCCCAACCCATTAATAATTCATTTTCCAACTCATTTCAACACAAATATAGTACATCTATTTTAAAAAGAATATTAATATATGAAGGGTGGAGAGGAAAATCATATGAGTCCAAATTATATTATGAGCTCCAATCCAATACAAATCCAATATTAATCCATAATCAATCCAAAATTATCCACTCCAATCCAATCCAACCCAATCTCATTTCTTAATCCATTTTAACTCATTCAAAACTCATCCATTTAACTCATTTAAATCAAACTCATTACTACCCCTATATGCAATGTGCACCTAACATAAGGGGGCTAGACTCCTACCTACACCCCCTTAAGAAATAGTTTCTCTAAAATAGATGAGCTATTAAATACATAGATACTATACACACTTATATCTATTGGATCAAATAACAATGGTTATAATTGATCTTTAATAAAAAATAATATTCTCTGCACTTTCTAATTTTTGATATATTTAAAACTCTCAATCTAGATAATCTACTATACTATTAAATAGATAAAAATATATACGGTACTCTCCGTCCAATAGTTCCTCTTAGAGGAGCTGATTCCCTCTCTGACCCTAGCCTTGTCACGATATTAGCAATGTAAGGCTAAAAGAAGGACATTAGCCATGTAGTACAATAGCTATGAAAAAAAAGGCTAAGTAATCCTGTTTAGATTCCAATTTAGGTTTTTTCATTGCTTAGAAATTAAAAAAAGGACCTTTTTCACTCCCTTGTTATTTTTTTCAACTCGAAAGGAACTACAATTGGTTGATATCTTCATTTAACATTTTAAATTAAATCATTCGAAAACGGTGTTGCGTTAATTTAATTCAGTTCACCTTTAGCCTCATAAACAGAAGTACCGTATTTTCATAAGTGAGTAGTTCGTTAACAATTGCATGGTGGCACACGCCGTTGGTGCTCATGGCAGAGTTGTACAAGGGGAGGGGGGAGACGGCATGGTACTTCCTGTCGCCGAGGGGTCGCAAGTACCAGAACGGAGACAGGCCGTCCCGTACCACCGAAGACAACCGCGGCCGCTGGAAAGCGTCCACGGGGAAAGTTGAGTCGGCGCATGCCGTCGGGGACGACGACGTCAGATACTGCGACAGCGTGCTCGCCTACTTCGAGTTCGAGGGCGGCATCACCAACGAGCGCAAGACCAAGTGGCTCATGCAGGAGCTTACTGTCCCGCACTACGAGATCAAGCTCGACGAGGACGACAACGGCAACAACAACATGGTCAGTACCCAGATCGATTTTTTTAAGTTATGTATCATTGTGTGTGTGCGTGTATTTGTTTTTTTTTTTTAAAATGATACTACTCGCTAATGTGAATACATGGCCACAGTTGGACGAGTACGTCATGTGCAAAATATACGTCAGCCCGAGGTACAGAGAAAGCGGGAGCGACGGCGCAGCAGAGAGTAGCAGCAGCAACGCGGTGAGGGAAGAGAGGGGCTCCTCCTCTCAACCCACTCCGGCGGCGAACGCTCAAGGAACGCCCCAGCAGTCAGTGAAATCTCTCGGCAAAAGACCCATGAAGGAGCAGTCATGTCGCCCTGTGTTAGCTGGAAAGCGACCGTGCCAGCCGAGGGAGCCCCGTGGGCCATCACTGGGGTGCAACAACACTGGCAGCATGCCAATGCGAGTGCCGCAAAGGGCGCAGTTTGACCATAATGGTATTGGAGCCTGGCGGCCGGTGGCATGGAGCGGCCAGGGCGGCCAGCAGCCGTGCTTCCCAGTTTCGCCAATGGCACGGCCACCGGCGACGGTATTTCCACAAGCGTCTTTTGGTCGACCAATGATCCCGCGGCCTCCGCGAGGCCAAACGTTCAGGCCACCAGCCGGCATGCGACCTCCGCCGCCGCCGCCGCAGCAGCAGCAATTGGAGCACCGAGTGCATCAGCAACTGTTAGCCTCCGTATGGGAGCAGCCGGATCGGTACCTGAACCACAGCGCGAGGGCGGTAGGGCCGCCGGGCAATGCCTCTTACGCCCCGCAACAACAGCGGCCGACGGCGTCCATGCAGCAGCCCTGCTTCGACGGCGCCAACGTCAACGTCGAAGCAGAAGCACTGGCCACTCCGTCCGGTTCGGTGTTGCCGGCGGTGGGTCCGTCTGAAGGGGTGATGGTGGTGGCGTCGTCGTCAGCAGGGCCGGCGGCGTCCGGCGGGGCGGAGAAGGAGTGGGACAGCACAGGGGACTTGTTCGATGACATGCAGGCGTTCATGGCCTTGACCAATTTGGATATGCCCCAAGATGTGATCCCGTCCGAAGACGGCTTCCCTGCACTTGAATCGCCGCGCTGGAGTGGCGAGATTTCCATGACATAGATGGCTATATAACTTATTTTGCAGATTTTGCTTTATTATCTTCTCTATGTTGTTGTACACTAAAATTTTGACTAAGCTGTACAATATGAGACATTATCTCTATTTTTTAAAAAGATGCCGGATTGATGTAGAACATGCACTCTTATTTTTAGCAAAAAGGATATATCATCTCCTTCCACCATCGTGCTCCAAAATTCGTGCACAAACAATAAGTATGGTTCACTACTCCAACAACTTTGCTCTCTGAGGGAGCTAGTCGCTGGTGACAGGTGGTGATCAGGTATTCAGGTGTTGAGGTGGTGCAGAGATCAGATGCAAAGGAAGGTGGTTGGCATTGAAATTGAGGTTGACGCTGGCAATCGCAATGGGAGACGACCGACAGCGGGGGAGATGGGACATGGATGATAAGGGTGGTGCCGTGGAGTCAGGGGCAGAGGAGGTGGGGAGACAATGGCAGAATATCTGTGAGCAGCACACCTACTGGAGCGACCATGGATTTATATTGGGCTAATGCTAGATCTTTCCTAGAACTAGTGGATTGGTTGCTCATGTAAACACACCACTTGTAATGTCGTGGAAGAGAGGGAGCTAGAGCTAGCCTAGATTGCTTCCCATACTAATCCTTGAGGGTTTCTAAGTTGGGCACACCGATAGATGAGTAAATCTTGGATTGGGCTGGGCCATGAAAAGTCCTATTGCATCTAGGTCGGCTGGACTAGTCCCAAGCTTCGCCCAATGGATTACCAGACTAGGCTGTTGTCAGAGAGTATGAGCCGAAGTTTGGTAAATCAAAAAAGTCATTTGCTCCATCCACTGGTAGTTGAGTAAACAACGATAATAAATATGAAATATCAATTCATGTTTTAGTGGCAAATGAAAAAGACTCAATTTTTTTACTAATATATACAAAAAAACACATTTTTTTGTTTGTACGAATGGAATTTTGTCAAAAGAAAAAAATGAAGTTCATATAATAGTGAACATATTTAATAAGAAGAGTCTAAATTCATATAACAATAAAAATGTATGAAAAATATGTAAGTCTATATTAAAGTGCAGCAGAAGCAAAAGAATGATACATATCTTATTAAGCTCGTACCAAAAAGAAAAGAGAAAATATTACCAGGGCCCAAACGGGTTCTAACCGATGACCTCTTGATCTGCAGTCAAATGCTCTATGACTGAGCTATGGACCCTTTGGCTGTTCACTAATTTGTTCAATTTATAATTTACTTCATATATATAATGGAAAAAGGGATGAAATGTGTCAGAAATATAAACTGATTTGTTTTTCTTTTTATATAGTACCAAGAAGATTTCAGTGCAATATCAGTTTTCATTGCTTAGTTGGGAAAATGCTGTTATTGATGTGAAGCTTGCCATTTATACCAAAATTATTTTGATTCAATACTATTAGTAATGTAGTATATGGAGATGTATCAAGCGGGAACTCACATAAA
This sequence comes from Pharus latifolius, assembly GCA_019359835.1. NCBI lineage: Eukaryota > Viridiplantae > Streptophyta > Magnoliopsida > Poales > Poaceae > Pharus > Pharus latifolius. The sequence continues at coordinate 11,382,572 of CM033322.1, forward strand.
ATTAAGAGCAAACAGTTCGTAATTTAGATTGTATAATTAATGTACAGAGAATTATTATTTGTTTAATTATGAGATATTAATTATTAGTTTTTTTTGAAGCTAACATTGTTAGTCTCCTCAAGAGCAACTGATAATGTTAATATCTCATAATATATATTTAATGAGCGTGATTCATTTCTATATTGATCGGATGATTAGAATTATGAGTTTATATACTTTTATTTTTAAAAATGAGTTCATACTAGGTACACACTTTATAATTTACATACATGCAATGGCTCCCACTGGCCCCCGGATAGATCACATATAGTTTGGGTGGTGCATCACCAAGCAAATGGGAGGTACTGCGGCTCAGTTCATGGTCAACTTGGAGCCTCGTATGCTATGCAGTTTGCATTCAACAAGGGCTTTCTTACAGAAAAAAAAAAAACTTATACGGGGATTCTCGCATGAGATCCTAAATCCATTTGATCATTATTTATTTATTATCAAAATTATAATTTAATAAGAATTCTACAAAAATTGCTTTCTTGCTTTTATGTTTTTTGTTTTTACCTTGACCAACTAATTGTGTAAACCTTTGAAAAATTCAGGAGTTTTATCATGCAATCATTATCTTTTAAGAGTAAAATAAACTTTTTAATCATGAACATTGATTAATAAATGTTATTTTTGTCCTTAAAAGAACCAATCATTTGATCACTTACGAATAAATAGTCTTAAATGGGAAGTTTCGAGTACCTGCTTATTTCTTCCCCTCCATCTCTCTTCAGTAACGGGAAGCAACTTCAAATTAGTGTTGAATCATGATGATTATATACTAAAATTCAGGACTTTGTTCATATAGTTTGAATGGCCTGCGTGCTTTTTAGTTTTCATGCTTAAAGACTAAAGAGATTGTGCTTTGTTTAACATGCTTTTTTATCAACAAATAAGTGTGTAATGTGAGTAAGTTCACCAAATTTATAGTTCAGATTTGATAAAAAGGAAAAATTATCGTCCAAATTATGATATATTATGTTGCATCTTCAGACATGCATGTAGAATGTTCACATGCCTAAACTTGTTATCACATACTGTATCAAGGAAAGCTTTAAATCTAGCGAATTTCTTACCATTTAAGTATTAAACCATTCCTAATTCACACCTTTAATTAATGATAGAAATAGGGGGTGTAAAGATATTTATATCATTTGAAAGATAATTATGAACTATTATCTTGTGAGAGGTAATAGGAATAGGAGCTCTTGGTTTATCACAAAGCAATAGTTCGTAATAATTTGGTTGCAATGTAAAATTTTTCGACCTTCATTTTGCATTGGTTTCTCTTCCATTCATGGCGATTTGTGACTTGTGCGCAATATTCATGTAATGCGGCAGGTAGAGTCGCATAACATATTATGCAGGATGCGGACATGCGGTGGACCATAGAACTGTGTGTTGGCCAATGGCTATAGGATAAGGCCGGACAGACGTAATATTACTCGGGCACCAAGAAAAAGACTGGCACGTACACGGTACATCGTCAGTACATGCACACGAGTACACAACCAGCCACATTGCAGCAACCAATGCCGGCCGGTCCCCCCTGTCTATTTCGCAATAACAAAAATTTAAATATATAAAATAAGTTGAAAATAAATTATAGAGAATTATAGTGTCTCTATTATATAGATCTAAATTTTGTCATGACTCCGCATTACACCGCATAATCCGACCCGATTCAGGGACGTTCTATCCTACCCCGAGACAAGAACAGATGAATGTGGGTTTTAGGTCGACTCACCCCACCCATCCAGTTCTGATTATATAACATCATGTATTTTTTTAATGTATTAATATAATTTATAAGTATTAATGCATCATCTTAATTAGTTTTACGGTATTATATATTCAATTATCATTAGCATCATATAATTTTCATTAGTTAGTTTCTATGTAATAATATTTTCATAAAATTATTTATTATGGTATTATTTGCCAAACCTTAAAATATGTCATGCCGCGATGGATATTTGTTGACCAGTCAATCCCGTTTCACCAGATCTAGATCTCTATTTTATTAAGTAAAATTTGAAAAATGAGTGGAATGAGTATTAATAGAAGAGTAAGAAAGAATATTTGTGGATTAAAATTATAAGTGTGTTACAAATATATTAAAATTATAAGTAAGTTTATATTATAAAATATTTAAAATAGAAAATAAGTTTATACTGAAACGGAGAGAGTAACTAGTTGCGTCCCGTACCCGCGCATGCTTTGCCTTTTGCGCCAGGTTCAAACAGTGTCTCCGCGCCTGCGCAAAATGGCAACAACCGACCGTGCTCAATCGGGACGTGTATGGTATGACGTACGCGCACAAAATTGTGCCAAATTGATATGAATACGTGTCCCCTCCTCTGATGTATCGTGGGGTGATTGGAATCCAACACACATGAAAAAGGTTAACCCGCATGTGCATGCTGCTTGTGATTAGAGACTTTCGATCATGCCGCTAACGGGTTTAGTTAATACATTGACTTAAAATAAAAAAAAATATTGATTTTTATCTAGCGATCTACAAGTGCTAAGTGCTCACTGAATTGTAACAAATCAAGTCAAGATTCGCATCATGCTAGTTGGAATCTTCAACGGAGAAAGCAAAGCATGCGGAGAATTTCATAACATCGAAGAGGAAGACTTCACTTTTTTCCTGGCGTAATGTGGCCGTCGGCTGGCCCGTGGAGTGAGAGATCAGACAACTTCTAGTGGCACTCGTCTAGGAAAGCATCCAAAGGAGACCAAGCAAATTAGATAAACGAGAAACAACCTTAAAAAACTTTGAATTGTCTGTATCCTCTTTCTTCGAACGTGCTCTAGTCTACTAGCTACCTACATTTTGAATTTGGTTCTCTTTCTTCGGCGAGACCTGTCGGACAGCAACGTGTAAGCACAGAATATAAAACCCATCTTAATTTAATTAGTGATTATTAATTGTGGAGAGATACCTACTACAAATTGCTAATAAAATCAATTAAGCCACACAGTCATAAAATTCTAAAAATACTTTTGTAAATAGTACTCGACAAATTTAAGAGTGTTTGATTGAGTTTTAACTCTATTTTTATAAGATAGAAGTTAGAGTTCTCTATTTATAACTTCTAGAGTTCAAAAATCTAAACCAAGAAGATATAGCTTCTAGAGTTCAAAGTCTAAACCAAGAAGATGTTTCGTTAGAATTTTATGATTCGATTTGAGAGAGTTGAGTTTCTTTTAGAAACAGTTGTCGACTGGCTGTCTTGAAATACAGTTGATGAGTAGTTTGAACTTCTCTGTATATTAACAGTTTAATTTTAAACTATAAATTATTGTGAAAGTTATGTGGGAGTTTAAAATTAAAATAAAAATAAACCCAAATTAAGTCCTCAGATAGGGCCCACAGCTCTTCTACTTTGTAAATGAACTAATTTGCCCAAACAAAATTGACGTGTGGAGAGGATCCAATCCACCGGTGCAAAGTTGACCGTGCAAGCAAATCGGTGGCATGTGTTGGTTGGCGAGCAAGGGAGCAGCCAAATCCATGGCAGGCATTGTGTAGCCAAGTTCCATGGCACACCAGCATGGCGAGGGGATCTACGACAAGTTTCCTGAACAGTAAGCATTGAGCAATCAGATCCACAACACATGTCAGCTGATCCACGAATGGCAACGAGATCCACGACCAGCGGCGTTGAGCTCCACTTAACGGCGAGATCCACAGTGCGTGGCGGCCGCTCTTCGGGGTCCCCTGATGGTGGGTACTCCACGGTTGGCGGCGATGGCTCGTTGAGAGCTCTTCGGACGATGGCAATTATAATAATTTTGGACAGATTAGTAGGCAATTGTTAACACTTTGACAGGCTCAAACAGAAATTTGACTCCCGGTCCATTAATTATATGACATATTGGAACAAACGAGAGCTCAACATAAGCCGAACCATTAAAATATCGGTGTTTGAAAGTGTGCTCCAAGAAATCGGTCGTCACCAATGACGGACGCGTTCGTCCCGATCTAAGAGCGGCATCAAATAGTCCTTTCCTGCATCCAGGAAAAATTGAAATTGGCATGCAAAGCCCGACAAAAAATTCCAACCATTATAAAAACAGGCCAATGATCTAGCAGTTCCATCTCTTTGGCAGTGCCAACTCCATATTCTTTTACTTAAGAATTACCGTTCTAAGTAGTAATATTTGTTATATTCATAACACATATTATAATATATCTTTACATCTATCCACTTATATACATCAAAATATTCTAATTAAACACACACATAAAAATAGAGAGAATTAAGAATCGAATTTATGATATTTCTTTATATAGATACATGCTCTAACTGTTCGACTGAAATTGTAAGTATTCAGTTTTATGTACACTGCAAACAACTTTTTTACTTTTCCAAAATAAAAAATAAGGATATGACTATGATACTCACAATTTACATATATAAAAAATTTTCTAAGAAAAAATATATGATGACCTAAAATAAAATAATGCGACAATTTAAAAAAAAATACGACAACTTAAAAAAATATGATAACCTAAAAAATCGATAATCTAACATAAGAAAAATAAGATAACTTAAAATTTATTAGATCAAGTAATAGTTATTGGATCAAAATTTAGTAATTGAGATCAAAAATAAAAGTAAAGAAGATAAAAATTAATTGATGGGTATATTTTGAACTTTATATGTGAGTCATCTATAAAGATAGGAAAGTTTCATATGATACTAATAACTTATTTTGTCTCCTTCCTTATCCCCTCCGTCCTTTTGCTTCCTCCCAAACGGTCCAAACAATCAAATTGCAGCCAAAACACCAAAACGAATGGTCTTTCGCAGTTTCGCTCCGCCCCTAAAGGTGCATGCGGATTTATCACCAAAAGTGCATCCGAATTAACCATTGGATTATGAGACATGGTATCAAACCGCAAACCAGTCTTACAATGACAATAAAAAAAAGTCTTGCAATTTTGGTCCCTTAACTTATATAATTGTTTCATATAAACTTCAAATTTAGTTTAAAAGATCCTTAAACTTACTCAATTATTTTATTTTGATCCATTAATCAGCTAATCTAATAGAAAATGACAAATTTTAGTTATACAGAACTTTTATATTGACATAATATGCCACATCAAATTTTCTAATATCACAATATCTTATGTGGTATATCACGATAATTTTTTGATGACATGAGATATTAAAATGGAGACTAAAAATATGAGTTATTTTGGTTAAAAGGGGAATATCGCGTGCATCACACCCCTTCAGTGCTCTCATGCATCTCTTCTCAAAACTCTATATAAATGTGTTCGATGAATTTTTGTAATAAAAATTCATTAGAAAAGTCTCATATGGTCAAAAGGGTTAAAATAAAAATACACGTATATTTTGACTATAAAAAAATGATCAAAAATACCAAAACAAAAACTCCATTAGTCAAAAATCGGTCAAAATTGGATTGGTCAAACCTGCTCAAACGTGGTCAACAAACCGGTCAAAATTGGACTGGTCAAACATGGTCAACAAATTGATCAAAATTGGATTGGTCAAATCTGGTCAACAATCTGGTCAAACCCGATCAAACAAACATGCAGCCTGAGTTCGGACTGGATTTATCTCTAATTTAAATAACAAAAGTATATTTCATATTAAAATTCAAAAAGGAGATAATCTCTCTCGTTATCCTTTTCTAACAAAGTATATCTCCTATTCGAATTTAAATCTTCTAAAAATCTCTGGTTGTGGACAGAAGAGAAGGATCAAGAGTCCCTTTTCTGGTGCCTAGAAAGCTTCTAAAGATCACCATGGGTGAGTCTTATTTATCTGCATAAAATTGCATACTCATATTTTGATCAGAGATCAAGCCCACTTGATGCGGCCGATCAAAGATCTGAAAGTTTTTTACTTTCGATCTAATCACACGCCATTTAGGTCCCGTTGATCCGATCCAAAAATTGTATACTCATATTTTGATCAGAGATCAAACCCCACCTGATGCGGCAGATCAAAGATCTGAAAGTTGTTTACTTTCGATTTGATCACACGCCATCTAGGTCCCGTTGATCCGATCCAAAAATTGCATACTCATATTTTGATCAGAAATCAAGACCCACTTGATGCGGCCGATCAAAGATCTAAAAGTTGTTTACTTTCGATTTGATCACACGCCATCTAGGTCCCGTTGATTTGATCCAAAAATTGCATACTCATATTTTGATAAGAGATCAAGCCCCACCAGATGCGGCCGATCAAAGATCTGAAAATTGCTTACTTTCGATCTGATCACACACCATCTAGGTCTCGTTGATCCGATCCAAAAAATTGCATACCCATATTTTGATCAGAGATCAAGCCCTACCTGATGCGGCTGATCAAAGATCTGAAAGTTGTTTACTTTCAATCTGATCACATGCCATCTAGGTCCCATTGATCCGATCCAAAAAATTGCACTCATATTATGATAAGAGATCAAGCCCCACCTGAAAAGTTTCTTACTTTCGATCTGATCACACGCCATCTAGGTCCCGTTGATCCGATCCAAAAAATTGCATACTCATTATGATCAGAGATCAAGCCTCACCTGATGGAGCAGATAAAAAATCTGAAAGTTATTTACTTTTGATCTGATCACACGCCGTCTAGGTCCCAGTTGATCCAATATCTGAAGGTCATATGGGTACTTTCAAAAGGGTCCAATTTGACTAGAGGCTCTCATTTGCCCAGATACTTGTTTACTTTGCTCCATAGAAATAGATCGATGATAACTTCTGATCAAGAAGTCTGATCGACCCCAAATTTTTATGGTGTATAGAGGACTGCAGGTGCAACATGTCCTCTAAGTTTCAAGCCAATCAGAGATCTCTAAGGTAATCACCGATCTTTTCCCTAGCCGAGCACCGGCGAGGCGAAGGCCACATCTTGTGATAACACCATAGACTGACGAGGCTATGGATTTACATACTTGCATGCTTGGGCATACGCATTGCATTTATTCATTAAAAAGCAAAGTTATTTTGATGTTTGAAGACGACGACCATCAGCACAGCTTAATCAAAGGTATTCTGTGGACTTGTTCTGCAGATGTAATTAACGAGGGTCTTTTCAAAAGAACTGAGGAACCATGAACCATGCAATCCCAAGAAAAAATGTACTTTCCTTTGGCGCAATGACAGATTATAATCCCAAAGAGACTTGTAACTTGTAATTCTTTTTAGAATTAATAAAGTACAGTATTTTCTCCACTCTTTTATTTGTATACTTATGTATACTGGCATGCCCGCACCACAAAAAAGGGGTCAATTTCCTGGAAGAGATATCTTCACGGCGAAACAAAATGATCATAAACAATTTTACAAAAAATTGATATTGTAGATATAAAATCAATCTACCAACTCAAAAAATTTCAAATCCAAATTCAATCTACACAAGAAAAAACAAAAAAGACAAATTCATCTGAAAAATAAAGCCAAAAATAAAAGGATAAATGAAAAAGATAAAAGTTACTATATACTAAAATTTGGAATTTTTTTGTTGCCTAATAACCCACAAAAAAAACAAATTCGAAAACTAATCCAGAACTTTAAAATTTTACAAAAATGACCCTCAATCGTAAACTGGGCCGCTCGACTGATCTTCAGTCGCTGGCCCAGCTAACGACAGAAGACGTGGCACGGCCCAATGCCCCGCTGGCCCAGGTGCTGTGCCACGCGGGCTTTTAGTCGCTAGTCCGGCTAGCGACTGAAAGGCAAAAGTAATTATTTTGCAGCTTTGAGTGGGATTCGAACCCGGGCCGATAGGTTTGAGTGTGGAACTTTAAAACCAAGTAAGCTATGTAATATTTTTGAAATAGTGTCCCATTGTAACCATTAGTACTGTATTTTTAATTGATTGATTAAATGTAAACAACACATATCGCATTCTTTTTATATAAATTTTAGACAGCGTACTCCGTAGAAGTACGTACATTCCTTTTGTATAAATTTTATGAATATGTGTTAATTTTGCATTTATACTATGTTTTTGATACCTAGTTTTGTAGGTTCATCTTTGAATATGTATTAATTTCGCGTGTATACTTGCAAAATGAGGATGGTATATATTCTATGAATATGTATTAATTTCGAATGTATACCTAGTTGTATTTATATCTAGTTGCATTTATGCCATATTTTTTTTTTCTTGAGTTTTCTTTTTAATCTCTGCGTACAGACCAATGGCCCTACAGGGTAACATAGAAGGTAACCCGGGCCAACAGATTTGAGAGGAGTGCGTTGAAACCAACTAGGCAAGTGCTGCATTTTTGAAATAGTTTCGCATTACACATATTAGTACTGTACTTATTAGTTGATTGATTAAATGCAAAAAAGACATATTGCATTACTATATATTTGGTTAATATGTGCTATATGATTGTAAAAGGATATATTTTTAATAAAAAATAGAACTTATAAACAACCTTGTAGAATTATATTCTTCTTATATAAATTTTATATTTGTATAATTGTGAAAAGTAAAAAAAGATGTGTTATATAATTATAAAATGTAAGGATTAGAATTGTATGTTGATTACAAATGCGGGACAAAGTTTAGGATTTCGGTTTCGATTTCCACAGATGGAAATGCGGAAGCGTACAAAGTCTAGGGTTTTGATTTTCAGTACAAAGTCTTGATGCGGTAGATAAAATATAAAGTTACATGCGTGTGTGATAGTTACAAAAACAATTAGAACGAGGCTCACAACAGCAAAAGGTGATCAAACTGCGGTGCGCCACCTGATCTGAGTAGAGAGTGTCAATCTCGCATAGAAGATTATTTATAGTGGTCCTCTCTACCCCATTCCAATCTAGGTCGAGCCATGACATGTAATTGCATCTATCCCTCTCCTCTTGGCGGCCACAATGTAGGTAGTTTCTACCAGCAATGTCGTAGGTGTAGCTTCTAGGCCCCTACAGAATGTTTTAATAATTAATGACAACTTCAAATGCTATACTAACGTTACCTGCCTAGTTGTGTCAAGAAGATACTTAAAAGACAGGTTAATGAAAGGCGAAGAAAGAGCCTCATGATGAAGAAAGAGCATTGATCAAAAGGGCAAAGGTATGAAATATGGTCTTTTCCATTTTAACCGGTCTAAGGTGATTAGAGAAGAATTTTGACCGGATTTTAGGATAGTTGCCGTACTATTAAGAGGAGCATGTGGTGTATCACAAAATACTTCATCTATGTGCCACAAGTCATAAAATCAACTTGCATTGCATACTAGAAGATCATATACTTTGAAAACGCTTGTTTCAGCTCAATTCTACTCAGCACTGTCTCAGTCGGTCTGACCATATGTTGGACCGGTCTGACCGAATTCACGGACTGACCGATTAGAATTCTCGGACTGACCGACGTTATGTCTTAGTATAGTATATACCTTTATAAGGTCGGTCTGTCCGTAGTTTAAACCTAAGTCAGTCTCCTGGAACTTCATGAACTTTCTTTCTGTTGTTTTGAGCTATTACGGTCTGACCGTTTTATTAGACCGGTCTGACCGTGAAATCGGTCTGACCGTGTTTTTATACTACAGTCTGACCGTATGGCCGGTCTGTCCGTTTTTATCGGCCTGACCGTATAAGGTGTCCAGAAACTAAGTCGTCTCTGGACAGCTTCACGGTCTGACCGAAATAGGCTCCGGTCTGACCGTGTGTGTGCCTGACAAGGGCAGTTGAGCATTTATTGCGCCTGTTTAATGCCGTTGCAATTGAGGCGGTCTGACCGAGCTTATACCTGCGGTCTGATCGCCAAGTGAGCTTTTTCACCCAACGGCCTGTAACGGCTATATTTATTGTGAGGGGTATATATACTCCCATGCACGGCCCTGTTCATAACCTTTGGCATAATTTGAGCATTGTCATCATCCTTGAGAGTTTTAGCACATTTCATACACTCTAGGTTTCAAATTCTCGAATTTGTGAGAGTGTGCATTTGAGATCTTCTAGTGCATTGCATCTAGATAATTAAATCAACCTCGTGGCACTAGAAGAAGGCTAAGTGATCATCACCGGCTTGTTACTCTTGGAGTTTGCCGGCTCCTAGACGGCTAGGAGAAAGGTTTTGGAGAGCTCTTCAAGGAAGATTGTGAAGAAGCCTCAAAACGTCTTGTGAAAGGGTTGAGCACGCCTTGCCGGAGCGGTAAACTGCATCCTTAGTGAAATCGAGGTTTGGATAACTCATCACACTAGTCCGGCTCAAGATCTAGGTCACTTCTCGAGAGAAGGTTGACTAGATAGAGGAGCGGTTAGAGATTTGAGTTTGCCTCAACGTGGATTAGGGGTGATCGGCAAATCCCCAAGACCACGGGATATATCCTTGTGTTGCAATTGTTCATCTTGTGTTATTTAATTTGCTCTCATTTACTACCAATTGTTTGTCTTATTGATAATTCATTAAAATCGCCTATTCACCCCCCCTCTAGTCGATATCCTAGATTCCTTTCAGTAGGCCTAAGACGTACTTACTCTAACATCACCACGACATCTGCACATAAAGTCATTCGTGTCGGAGGCATCGTCGGGCCAGTTGAACTCCTCAGCAGGACGCGTTGTTGGGTACGTGTCTTCATGGCAAGAGCAATAACACGGACGTCTGCAGCAACGCATGTGTTGAACGTCGTGCATGTTGATCGACAACTCTTGCATGAAGTTGAGCTACAAGCGAAATCTCTTCTTTCTGCAGAGAAGATAGAGTATCGTACGTGCAGCCTTTGCGCTCCACTTGGGGTCGAGCCAAAGCAGGAAAGTGCACTTGCGAGCATCTTCCCTCGGACACTCGACAAATCTCCTCCCGTAGTCACCCTGAACGGAGGACGTGGTATTCTTCGGTAATAAATCGCAGTTGCAACGACATGGCCCTGAACTTTGTCCGTCATCCTACGAATAGAAGAGAATAACCCAGAAAGTGACGCATAAATTTGCGCTTCGTTTATGCGAGCTGATTATGTACTTACTTTGTTGCGTCTTCTCCGGCCACAGCTACTGTCGCCCGCCATGTTTAGATGGGCGTGTTAGAGGAGTGCGAGTTGTGTTTTGAGCTGAACGGCTTAATTTATAGAAGTGCTAATCACGAAGAGTTGTGTCGTTGGTTGGACGCATCTCTATGAAACTAGACGTCTCCACTCAAAAGATGAAAGGTGCAAAAGCTGAAAAGACTAATCGTATAAAAGCTGAAAAACTGAAAAGATGAAAAGCTAAAGGCTGAAAAGCAAAAATGCAGAGTCGTACAAAAGTAGAACAGTAAAAAAGCGCGACAAATGCAAACCCAAAAGGTTGGAAAGCTGACAAAAACGTACGAAAAAACTGTGTCAGCTGACAAAACCCTACATCAGACTACTGCCCCCTCCTCCCCCTCTGTGGGGGGCCCTGATACTCCGATGGTGTATAGCGAGAGGGGGGCTGACGATCCCTGACGCGCCGCCTCCTCACTGGTGGTGTCTACACAGACGGCGGAGCCTGGGAAGGCTGTGTCGACTGCGTAGGTGGTGGTGCATCGGTAAGAAAGCCAGGCTGCGTAGGAAGATACTGTGTCTGGTCGAGAGGATGGTGCCACGTAGGAATATTGAGCTCTTCATCCGAAGAGCTATCGGCAGGCACGAAATGCGTGTGCGGTGGTGGAGGGTGCGACGACGACGGACGGTCCGCTGGTGGCACATGCAACGAAGGATCCGGCGCCAACAGTGATGGTGGGGGAATCACGGTCAAGTGAGGTGGCAGCAGCACTCTGAAATCGATCAAAATCTGATCGACCTGTCGCTCGACCTCTGCACAATATGCGTACACATCGTCGCTGGGCATGGTGGGTCCGAGGCGGGACCTGAGCATCATGTCCCGTGCACGAGCAGAGATGCCGCCAAGGATGTCTAGCTGCGCACACGAATTAATGAAATTATAGAATGACAATCCATGTGGAAGTAAGGTTGCAAAGAGCTAAGGAGCTCACATAAGAGTAGATTCGCCCTGGAAGGCGTCGGTCGTAGCGCTCGTCGATGGTGGTAGGAGGGACGGGCTCATCAGGCGCGGCTGGTGGACCGCTCGCCAATCAGTAGATTGTGCGAGGTCAGTACCATGACAGGTACGAAAAATGGATGTCGTGGCTGTACAGCTTGTGTTCCTCGACCGTGCATGTGTGTGCCCAATCCATCCACTCCTGCACATAGGGCCGCTGCCGACGAATGAAATCATCCCTCACTCGACCCTTCCTCGATTTCCTGCGGACAAAGTAATTAGTTAGTGACAGAATTCATGTATAAAATAACGTGTGAATGTAATGCATATTTGACGTACTCGTGAATATGGTACGGGATCTCTCGAGGAGGCAGCACGTGGACAAGCTGGCGTAGGCCGAACTGGCATATAACTCGCTCAGGCGAGTACCCTTCAATCATATGCGAGAAGATGAGAAGAACCTGTGTCTGCCAGTAAACAGCATCCTGCGTACAAAGAGAAGAAAAGGCCAACTGGAGCGACGGATTGCAAGTTGGAGGTGGTCCACGGATCCCAGATGACGCTGTCGTCGAGGAGCAGAGCAAAACTCGTGGCATACGAAGGATAACAGAGGTGCGCCTGATCTGTGGACCACCTCAAACTCAGCCTAGTCCACCTCCATCCCATCACGGGGCCGTCCCTCGCATCACCGGCCAACGCGAACTGATCTCGCGGCACCAGCGGTCGGCCGACGGGGAAATGCTCGTACGATCACATCTGCAAGAGGATGCCGCACCTAGCAAAAAGAGAGCTCACCTGGTCTCTGCTCGTGGCATCACACAACCCCCTGTAGGTGTGGCAAAGCACGGTGGGTCCGAAACTGAACCGCAGCACATGCCCTAGGTTCGAGTCGGCAATACTCCTTGCGAGCTGAACGTACTGCTGCTCGAAGATGTCTCCGTGGGTGCCAGGGAAGAGCAACCACCCAAACAGGTACAGCAAGTATGCCTGAAGACCACCTATGGAGCGGCCAAGAGGAGCACACCATCGCGCACTACGCACAGGTAACTCTGGGGAACTCCTGCATCGTGCGCAAACCCCCCCACTGGCCCTACTCCCTCGAAACGCTGTAGGAAATCTAGGCGCCATGCAACTATGTCAGTGGCCACGGGGACATATATCTCCCCGCTGATAAGCAGCCCAAGCAGCATGCTGACGTCCTGCAGTGTGATGGTGAGCTCACCGAAGTTGAAGTGGAACGTGTGCGTCTCGGTCCTCCATCGGTCCATAAGCGCGGTAACTAGGGCTCGATCGAAGGGGAATCGCCTCGCATGATCTACCATGCAGGCGAACGGCAACAGTCCGGCCTCGAGCAAATAAGGCGCGAACCACTCATCCAGAGGCCACATCTCATGCGGTGTCCTCATGCGCAGAGCTGCGAGAACGGTGCCCTGTAGAAGGCGTCGAGCACGGTGACGCTCTTGATGGTGCTGCGCAATCAGCTTGGAAAGCTGATGGTTGTCTGTCATACCTGCAGTTGTCACATATTGGTCGACAAGTTATAACATTACAATTAATTAACAAACATTCAGTATTAGTTACGAAAATTCACGACAAGGCATTACAACATTACAGTTTCATTTAGGAAAAATCAGTACAACTCATACAGGGAAATTGCATGGCTTCAGTATCGTGACGAGGTTGATGCGCCTGCCACCTGCGGGCATCGATTTCTTGTGTGATCAGGCTGCCTACAAGCGCTGCATCTACGTAGGTCATCTTCACGCTCTGCTGCATCCATATCGTTCTATATCCTCCTGGATCGACGTCGGCCGACATGGCCTACAAGGAGCCTCTTGTCTGGGATCCACATGATGGCATCTTCCGGCGACAGCTCTCGATAGTTTCCCGTCGCCGCAAACTCATGGAAGACACCCTCCCAGGTTTTCTACAAGTACTGTAGAGTTCCTGGTATTTTTCCAGTCAAAAATGTTCCGTCAATGCAAAGCACGGGTCTCATGTACCTGAACGATGCAACGCACTGTTGGAATGCCCAGAAAAATCTCCGCAGTACCATGCACTCAGGAATCACAACACCCTCCGAGCCGATTGCCGGCGTATCAACAATTTCGGTGACTGTGCCTGGATTTTCTTCGCATATGCGCCGCAAGAGCCTCGGTACGAAGTTCTATGCCTCAACATATGTCCCAAAAAGCTCCTCCAATGTCCTCTGTTTAGCCCTCCAGGCCTTCCCGTACTTAATCTTATAACCGTACTTCTCCGCGACATGTGCAATCATCATTTTTAGTGTCATTGCCGTATTTTCCTTAACACTGACAGTATCAGGCTGGCAACAAAACTGGAAGTGATATTTTTATGCTGCTGCACCATACCCTCAGCTAGATATCTGTGCTCTTCGACTCTGGTCACCTGAAAGAAAGGTCCATCTTGTGGCCGTGTGACACTACGTACCATGGACAGTTCTCGACTAAGCTCCTCACAGTCCACAGGCTCGGATTTGATTTGCCCACCCGAAATGGCCTATTCAGTGAAACAGCCAACGCAGTTATGGCTTTCTTTGCATCTTTCTTACTCCGAAACAACTGTCCAAGCTGGACGGTTGATTCATTATGAGACCATCGCAAATTCAGCTCATCAGGAACCACAACGGAAATCAAAGATGGTCCATCAGTCCATTCATTTATAGGATTCTGCTGTTCCGTGGATTCATCAGGAGATTCATACATATCTGACGAATCAGTATACTCCTCCTCATTAAAATTCTCCTCCAATTCTGGCAGTTCTTCAATTGCATTTACTTGATGGCCGCTAAACATAGGTGTATCTCTTACTGTTTGGAAAAGTACACTGGCTGTTGTACTAGCATTACAACTGCCACCGGCACCGGTGTCGACACCGCCACCGCCATCGTGACCTCCGGTACTGATATTAGTGCTACTCTTTGCTCTTCCTATGGAATGACTACCCTCTAAACTTCTACGCTTAAGATTTCAACGTACAGTATGATGACCCCGCTACCATAGTCTGGATTTGTCACGAATCGTCCAAACGAACCCCATGATTTGTCACCTTTCAGTCTCTTAAGCACCCATTTGTTCCCTCCGGAAGCATGCCTTCAATCCTGAGAGTATCTGTTGCAGGATTAAGTTGTAACAGGTCGACTAACTACATCTCCAAATTATTAAAGACATTGACTGTGGTTGTGTCATTCGACCATAAACATGCATATAACCACCAAGATCATCACCGTTTGCTCCATTACGGATTATACCAGCTCCGTAATAACGCAAACCATACTGGGTTGCTCCATAGCCTGATCAATTTGTCATTCTGTGTTACGTTAAAACAGGACAGTGCAACGATGCACAATAACTGTAGCGGATTTCTTATCTCAAAATTGATTCTTTTTATTTTACTACTAAATCATACACCGATATTTCCTATGTATTGTCTTTATTACATTTTCCCCAAACCATAGAGTGAAGCGGAAAAGTATATTTCAAAACCAAAAACCCTAACCCTAACCCCGAGTCATCCAAACCGTAACCCTAATCCTAAGTCACCAAAAAAAAAAACAAAACACTAAGTCCAAGTGGCCCTGACCTAACCACAACACTCATTCCTCCTAACCCTAACCCTAACCCTAACAATTGTGAGACCCCCATTTGAGGATCACCTTGGTAACCGCCCAGGTAGGTTACACACAGCAGGATGTCACATGAGCTCCAAACCACACAAGCATAGTAATAACATTAAACAAGTAGCAGGCCAGCATGGCCAATATTACATAGCCAAAGCACCGAAAATGGCGCTAAGTAGAGTTGCTAAGAAAATAACAAGTTTATCATAACCAGAATCGGTATCCAAGTACCGAACACACAGCATAAAACACAAAGCAACGACAAAAAGCTTGATTTCCATCTGCAGCGGGGTTGGAGTGGCTCCTCCCACATCTGACTTGACTTGGTGCACAATCCTCCTAGAAAGTGGGCTCGTCCGGGGCACTTCCATCTTCTGCCGGGAACTCATAACTGAAGGAATCGGGATCCTCGAATCCCTCTTCTATAGTTGGATGTAAATGCAAGGGTGAGCACTTGGTGCTCAGCAACACTCATTCCAAGAATTAATGCAATTGTACTTGTATGAGGGTGAAACATATGATTTCGGGGTTTCAGTTCCATATGGATAGAGATATATAGATTTCCAAGTCATTTGTTCAGTAAAACAGTACTTTGTCATGAAGATGATACTATAAACATTAAACAGGTTTTCGATAAAACATTAGATGTAGTGGTCTCCCATGAGTCACTACTTTGTTAACCGCATTATGAAAACATTCCAAAACATTACTTGTGCTATAACCCATGGATAACATCCACTACGAAAAGACTCCTGAGCCTGGGAGTACAGAGTATCTGATACTTCTTTTACACTTTGCAAAGGTGTACCTCTTTTTAAATCCACTGGTTCACTCGGCTTTCAAGTCGGATCAGCTTCATGTGACTTAAACACATGTGACAAGGCCGAGATCACACAACGCTTTACAATCTAGTATTAACAGTATCCCCGCCCGGTAAATAGACAATTAAGTCTCAAGTACCGTTGTGAGTCTTCCCCACTACCTTACTTCCTAGCCTCTCTGGTCTATGTTCCCTCAGGACACATAGCCTTGGTCTATGCCACGCGGGACATACGACCATTTAAGATTACAGCCGCTCACGGCTTAATCAGGTCTAGGGCGCCTTCCTTCGTTTACGCCTTTTTCTCTCATTATTTTTCTGACTCACATCACTCATGGCCGAACCTTGGCCTTCCAGTTTCCACGCGAAAAACCAGATCGTCAAACCATGCAGGGAACTGCTAATACCAAAAAGCTACTGAGTTGTGCCTGTCCCATACCAGGCAAGTGGTTGGTACGTTTACAATTCGTATAGAGACACAGCACAAGGTTCTTGTCCTTATGAACCAATAGTGAGGAACATTCACATTCCCTGGTGCGCACCGCACCCTCTCCATACAAACCAATCCTCACTACTGATCCCTTTTATCAGTTTTCTTGACAAAACGGTTTTCATCATAACTTCTCATGTATTTGACCATTTCAAGTTTAATGTGAATATTCAGTATATGAGTCCTAGGGTGACAAAAGCATATATATACAGGTTCAATAACAAAAGGGGTTTCATAATCCATTAGGTAATATCTATTCATGTCATTCAAACATACTTGTACTTCAAATAAGCATGCATAGTAAGAAACAGTGAATATACTTCATATGAAAATATTGGGCGAGACATGATCAAAGGAATGAGGCTTGCCTTGCAATGTTGGGTCTAAAAACTCAGACGAATCTTCAAAGACTTCTTCTGCTCCTTCCGCTTCTGACTCTGCGGCAAACAGCACACAAACACATACCATAAGCATACAGAAAATAGTTTCTATAGAAAGTATTAAGTAAATAAGTCATGCATGCAGGGGAAAAGGTTAGGGCAAGGTCACAAGGGCTCTGGTCAAAGAAACGGCTAAAAAGGATTGAACGTCGAAGGGTCGACATTCAGTTCGTAGCTTTGGCATAACTTCAAACTGATCTTAGGATGGTTTTCTGGAGAAGTGATAGAAGAGAAAGTTGTAGATCTCAACTCCAGGAATCTAAAGGACAAGGTGGCATTTCAATTGCTCAACCAGAAGGGGTCAAACAAGGCTAATGCCAGTGGCTGACATGCACTGACATAGTGCTGGACATGGCCAGAAACTAGGGCATGGCTTAACTTTTGATCCAGGGCTCCAATTGATGCAACACTTTGTCTGTGAGGTAGGCATTACTAACAGGAACAATATACTCAACAGGAACGAGGGCTGAAAGTGGCCGGAGGGCGGCCAAATCCGGCGATGAACTACGGTGGCCTGGACATGAACTGAGCTACTGGACAGTGATCTTGGCATAGGCATAACTCACAATCTAGGCAAATCCAGGTGTCGGGCTAGTGGAAAGAATTGTTCAGGGAGGTGAGGCGAAGCTAAGGGACAAGGTGGTGTCGGCTGGATCGGCCGGGAACAAATTCCGGCGACCGGCGCTGGAGAAGACGACACTGGAGCTTGGGTATTTTTGATACAGGGCGAAAGAGCTCAATTCCACGCTTGGGGATGATCTCTAGGGCACAACAAGGCTACTGGAGAGGTTAATTTTATTGGATATCGGCCGGAGAAGCTTGGCGCCGAAGTCCGGCGAACGGCCGAGGTTCCAAAATGGGATTTCTTCGATTTGAGCACGATTGGTGATCCTGATTCGACAGGCTTGCTAAGAAATGGCTAAGGATCAATTTCTACTACTGGGACGAGAGCTAATTCGGGATGAATGGGATAGCATTGAGGGAACAGGGGTTTTCTGGTTTTCCGGCGATCACCGGCGATGGGGATCGATCTGGTGCAATTGGCTGCTATGACACAGAGAGGGGAATGAGGGGAACTCACTGGTGAACCTGGATTGAAGAGAGGGGCAGTGAAATGGGCTGGCACCGTGAGCTCACTCACTGGCTCGCCGGAGAAGAAAGCGAAAACGGCGAGAAACTGGAAATTTGGCTAAGTCCTGAGGTTGTGCTTCTTCACAGCACTGAGGGGGTTTAAATAGGCACGGGGACGGAGTTTGCGAGGGAAAACGCGACAACGGTTGCTTGCGCCGGGGAGAAGCTTGTCGGGCGCAGGCGCAACGACGGCGACGGCGATGCGATCGCGCTCAGGCGGTGCTGCAGCTTTGCCAGTTGCATTGGAACTTCACCTGGAACGGCGCAGATGCGGAGGCAACAGCAAGGCTCCGGCGATGACACGTACACACATGCAACTGCCACGGCAACGGGAGCGCGCGCACGAAAACGCTGCTGGAGCGCGGCCGTTTATCCGCTGGGCGAGGCGATGCAACTGTGCTGGCACGTGCGCGGGAGGTGGCTCAGTTGTACACAAAGCAGGCGACAAGCAACGGTGGCCGGCGGCGAACAAACACGGCGAGAACACGGCGCGGCAACGGTGGCTCGTGCACTGGTCGTGGCAACGACCAGGGGCTGGTCGAAAGGACCTGAAAAGAAGTTTGGGCCGTTCTGTAATTTCTGAAATTTGTTCCAGGGGCTGTTCTGTGAGGAAACTTTGAATAGGACTTGGGCCTGTTTGCAAATTTGGAGATCTGAGGGTCCGATCTGAAATCTGATTTCGCAGCTAAGTTGCAAAAGATTATTAGAACTTATCTGGCCAAAGTTTGGTGAGATCAGGCAAGATCTGAAGAGTTTCGACAATATTGGGGAAAACAGTTTAGAGTAATTAGGGTAATTAGGGTTTTAAAAAAATGGTAAGGCTTGAAACTCAGCTTTAGGGTGAGATTTTGGAGATGGTCCCGAAGGGAAAAATGCTCTGAACAACATTTAGAAGGGAATGGCTGAAGCAGATTAGGGTTTGGGGTCCAGATGTGGATTTTGGCTATTTTAGGGTTTAGTAAAAACAGGGGTGTTACAACAATAGTATGGTTGTAATGCGATATTGAGACTATGGCATGTGTGAAAACTAATTTACAAACTAGAGAAACAACATTGCTCAAACTACTACAAAAAACATAGTTTTTGAAACATAAGTAATTTTTCAAAACTGCATTTCAGTCGCTATTGAGCTACACGATTTTTGCCTACATTTTAATCTACCTACTAACAAACATTTTAATCTACCCTAACCCTAACGCTAACCCCAACCCCAACCCCAACCCCAACCCTAACCCTAACCCTAACCCTAACTCTCAAATAATAGCCTAGGAAAAAAACGAAGCGAAAAATTAAATTTCTAAACCCTACAACCCTAAAATAATAGCCGCCCTCGCTCTAAACCCGTGCGGACAAGGCCAAGACGGCGAGGTCGAGGGCGGTGACGACGACAGTGACGCTAGGGAAGCGAGACCGCGAGAGCCCTAACCTAATATAAAATAAACTTTTAAATCTATTTATTATCAATCATATTAATATACGTACTTGTTGCATCTAGGTCATTATGCCTGATTTTGATGATTAATGAAAACAAGTGTTTCAGACTAATCGTATATTCGAGATATTTGATACAAAGCTTTATTGCAAAGACATACAAGATGATCAAGACAAACCAAATGTGAAAAAGCACAAGTCACAAGGGATAAAGGCGCAACACAAGTCATGAGATGCAAAGGACCTGAGGTAATATGAGTTTTTGTTTTCAACGATCTCGGCGTATGGAGTTTGATCAATTTAGGATTTTATTTCTTAGATTTAACCATACTATAAAGAGGAGTTGCAAGTCCTCTCTAAATTTCCAACATAAACCGAGAAATTACTAGGTCACTGCATTGCATTCATTTCGGTTGGATTTGGTTTTGAAAGATTTGAATTTTCAGTTGCGTTTTTGACAGCAGAAGAGTTTTTGCATTTTCTAGAAAGATCTCGAGCTGTTTGATTTGATTTTTTGTTTGAACTGGTCGATTTTGTGATCGAGACTGACTATCAGTTTGTGATACTGATTGTCAGTTTGTGACATCAGTTTCCAAATACGACCAGCAAAGTTTTATCTGTGATTTTTGTCAGCCGTTGAGGTAGGAACTGACTGTCAGTTTGTGCTATTTTGTTTCCATAAACGACCTCAAACGGCTAGCTAAATTTTCTCCGGATTTTACTTCTTTCTGGTCGTGACACAAACAGACTGTCAGTTTGCATTGTTATTTTTGTGTGCGAGCTCCAATGGCTCTTTTGATTCTTGAGACTATAAATAGAGGCTTTGAGCTATTGTTTTGTACATCCAGCAGTCTCACATTCTTATACACTCTTGAGTTTTAGTTCTTTACACAAAATCTTGATCTGTTGATCAAGTCGAGTGTTTTCTGAGATCCACCGAGTTTTTCTGTTCGCATTGTTCTTGCATATTTAGAGTTTCTCGGTGATTGTTGGAGGTCTAGAAGAGACCTTGCTGCTTATTACTCTTGGTGAACGCCCTCACATAAACGGTTTGGTGGCGTGGCTGTTGACCTCTCCTGTTCGGAGATTGTCGGAGAGGCTTGGTGTGTTTGTAAAAGGCATCGGTGCTCGCCTTTCTGGAGTGGACAAGGAGCAACCATTAGTGAAAAATATACTTCGTGGATATTAAAGTAAGACTCAATTCACTTGAGTGCTTCAACGAGGATTAGGGGAGATCGGGCGTGTCTCTGAGACCTAGGGAAAAATCTTGTGTTTGTTTTCTCTATCTTTTCTTTTTAATTTATTGAATTGCAATTTGGTTCTTCTCTTTGCAAAATTTGTTTTTACTTAAAATTTTTCTTAAGCCTCCTAGTCACCCCCTCTAGTCGGCATCCTTGATCCTACAGTACTAACAAACGTTTACATTTACATATTACAAATATTTTAATTTACGTACATACTAATAAAATTCAAATTTGAAAAACATCACATTTTTTAGTCCATCAAATATTAATAATGTATAGGTTCTTCAAATTTTTTAATCTACGAACATACAAATGTACAGGTTCTTCAAATTTTTTAGTCTACGAACATACAAATGTACAGGTTCTTTAAATTTTTTAGTCCATCACATTCACGCATTTACCATCCATATAAAATTTTAATCTAAATCCTATCTAAATACTACGAGTTAACGATAACAAGCATTTTAATCTAAATATACGAGTTAGCAAAAATATACCTCAACAAACAGAAGAAACTCCAAAAACCGAATCTTGAACAAAAAGGCAATAGTTTTTCTCCTCCTCTTTCCTCTTTCTTCTCTTCTTCTCTTCTTCTCTCTCTCTGCAATTTTTTTCCGGAAATAATAAAGTGGGTCGTACTGTGAAATGAGCCTTTCAATCGCTAGCCAGGCAAGTGACTGAAAACCCGTGTGGCACGGCACCTGGGCCAGCGGGGCGTTGGGCCGTACCACATCTTCAGTCGCTAGCTGGGCTAGCGACTGAAAATCAGTCGCGCGGCCTAGTTCGCAACTGAGAGTTATTTTTGCAAAATTTGAAAGTTCTGGGTTTGTTTTTGAATTTTTTTTTGGGTTATTATGCAAAAAAATTCTAAAATTTGTCATTTTTGTTTCTCTTAATCTATATCAATTTTTAGAGTTAAAATTTTATAAAATATTTGGCCAACCAATATATACAAGTTAAAATTGTAAGTAACTTAGCAATATTCTAAAAAATATTTGTACGTAGACATCATAAAATCGCATGGCCGTTTTTATTATTTTTATATACGGTAAATTTACCGGTAAGTAGGATGCCATCGAGTTGGAACTCTTGAGACTTTAGTCCTATACAAATATAAAACTATTCCTATTTTGCAGTTTCAATTAATGATAAAAGTAGAGATGTAAAATCATTTATCCTTTACAATGTTACGAAAAGAGTAATCTCTTATCTCCTAGAAGATAAATACTATCCGATTCTTTTCTATTTGTTATTTGATATATATGTAAACTAAATTTTTGTAAAAAAATATTAAGATTCATCATATAAAAACAATATTAATAGATTTATCATTAAATTTATTTTTATATAATAATTATTTTATTATTTTTATCGATATATAATTATAAAATTAATAATGAAAAATTATATTTGAGAGATTATGAAAAAAAATATAAAATAACAAATAAAAAGAACTGAGATAATAGAAAATAAGAACCAATGATTTTAGAAAGCCATGATCCACGTTAAAGGTCTTCCACCCTTTTTGACAGGTTATCATTTAGCCGTTATCTCATAGCTCACGCTGCCACATGGAACGGACCGAACATTTTTAATAGAAGACTTCCAAAATATTGGCCCACCCTTGAATTGAATTTTCTACTCCTGGATCGCATAAATGGAAGCATCAGCGCTACTGTCAGTCTTGTCACTGTATATATATAGCCTGCCATTCCTGTCCCTACGTCACAGCACACGCACACACAAAAAACACAATGGCGGTGGACATGATGGAATCAGTCGCCGTCGTGGCGGTGCCATTCCCGGCGCAGGGCCACCTGAACCAGCTCCTGCACCTGTCGCTGGTTCTGGCGTCACGGGGGCTCTCCGTGCACTACGCGGCGACCGCGACGCACCTCCGGCAGGCGCGCGAGCGCGTGCATGGCTGGGAGGCGCAGGCTCTCCGGTCCATCCAGTTCCACGACCTCGACGTCTCCCCGTTCGCCTCCCCGGCGCCCGACCCCACCGGCCCCACGCCCTTCCCGTCCCACATGATGCCCCTGTTCGAGACTTTCACGGCCAGCGCGCGGGCCCCCCTCGCCGGCCTCCTTGAAAGGCTCTCAGGCACCAACCGCCGCGTCATCGTTGTGTACGACCGCCTGAACGCCTTTGCGGCGGCCGAGGCGGCGCGTCTGCCCAACTGCGAGGCGTTCGGGCTGCAGTGCGTGGCAGTGTCATACAACATAGGATTTTTAGACACCGAGAACCGGCTCATGCGCGAGCACGGCCTCCGCTTCTTCCCAATCGACGTTTGCCTAACCAAGGAGTTCGTGGACTACGTCATGCGGTCGCTGCAGGACGGAATGGGCGTGCCCGTGGCCGGGATGGTCATGAACACCTGCCGCGCGCTCGAGGGCGAGTTCATCGACGCGATGGACGAGCATCCGGAGTATCAGGGCAAGAAGCTCTTCGCCATCGGGCCGTTAAACCCGCTGCTCGACGGCAGCGCGCGGGCCCCCGGGCAGACGCGGCACGGGTGCCTGGACTGGCTCGACAAGCAGCCGCCGACGTCGGTGCTGTACGTGTCGTTCGGCACGACGTCGTCTCTTCGCGGGGAGCAGGTTGCGGAGCTGGCCGCCGCTCTGCAGGGCAGCAAGCAGCGGTTCATCTGGGTGCTGCGTGACGCCGACACCGCCGACGTGTTCGCAGTGGCCGGTGAGAGCCGGCACGCGAAGCTGCTATCCGAATTCACTAAAGAAACCGAGGGGACGGGGCTGGTGATCACCGGGTGGGCGCCGCAGCTGGAGATCCTGGCGCACGGCGCCACCGCTGCGTTCATGAGCCACTGCGGGTGGAACTCGACAATAGAGAGCCTGAGCCACGGGAAGCCGATACTGGCGTGGCCTATGCACTCCGACCAGCCGTGGGACGCGGAGCTGATCTGCAAGTACCTCAAGGCCGGCGTCGTGGTCAGGCCGTGGGAGAAGCACAGCGAGGTGATACCGGGTAAGGCCATCCAGGAAGTGATCGAGAAGGCGATGGCCTCCGACGAAGGGATGATGATGCAGCAGCGGGCGAAGCAGCTCGGAGAGGCCGTCCGCACCTCCGTCGCCGAGGGCGGGTCGTCGCACAAAGACATGGAGGACTTCGTTGCTTACATTACAAGGTGAAGGGTGTCCACTGAATTATTTCCATTGTTTTGAATTGTTTGATTCGAATTGAAATTTGAATCGCAAAAGGTACAATGGATTTTGCATGATCAGCCGACCGGGAATGATTTGCTAAATAATCGTCATCTTGATGATATATTAATGTACAATCCAGTGGACATTGACATGCCAAGATAATTTTTTTCTAACCGATTTGCCGATCTATTTCAATGATGGTATCATCGTATCCCTGTTTCGACACTTGCTGATAACCGAAGGGCAAGCTGAATTCTCTATCACGTTCCAGGATCACGACAACGTGAAATCTTAGATGCCAAAATTGGCTATTAAACAGTCCAACTGCAAAATAATATAAGTTGAAGGTTGCCATAGAGATCTAAATTTTGCCCCGACTTGCATGATCTCACACAATTCAGGGATATCTCATTCTATCTTAATCGTATAAAATCATATATATTCTTAATATATTATAATTATAACTAAAAATACATCAATTTAATTAGTTTTGTGGTATATTATGTTCAATTATTAATAACATTCTATAATTTTTATTAGTTAGTCTCGTGTATCTTTATTTTATAATAAAATTATTTATTAGAATATTATTTATTATTCTAAAAATTATTTTATTTATCAAATCTTAATCAGTCAATAATCCACGACCTAAATTTGGTGGACACATATGATGTCAAAACTCAACCTTACCTACCCATCTAGACATCTACGCTTACAATTACAAATTCGACAATGTTTATTTGTTAGTGCGGGATTGGAGTAGATTATTGAAACTTGGGTGGATTATTTTTTTTTTTAACAAAACTCGTGGATTAACTTTTTCTAAGGCAAAATTCCTAATTTTGAAGTGTCCTTGCTGGCAGCCTAGCCATTACCACCCGTGCAAATGTACAGGTAGGACCGCCGTAGCAACCTGTCTACCAGCTACCCATCCTTGGCCTATGTTGCAGTACCGTTATGTTTTGCTCTATATAATTCACGCACATCAACGGTGACGCCGAGGTAGGTCTCGGCCGTCTCCTTCATCTTAGTGAGCACCATGGAGATCTCTTTAGCAGAGAACTGCTTCTCCTCACCCCTGAGCTGCATCACAATTATCAGTTTGTCGGAAACGCCTGCAATGACCTTGAATGGCCCCTGTACTGCACACCATGTTCAACACCGAATCGTGGTCACCGACTTCAAATTCATCATCGCGGCCATCCAATTTGTTGCCTGCCATGGTTCCGACCCGGCCTTGTTTTTTTCTTGTTAGCTATTTTCTTGTTGCCACCGCCCATATTTGCTGAGGAAACATTGATCAGCATTGAGGTGCGCCAACGCGCTTTACCGTGTTAGAGACACCCTTACAATATTATTGGATCTTTACATGTAGTAATATCCTAATCATATAACAAAATACACCTTATCTTCTAGTAAATATCAAGAAATTTCTAATATTTATTATAAAATTTCATATCTTAGGTAAATTTAGAAATTGTTTGGATTGTCTTGCAAAATTATTTCTCTCTAATTTTCTAGAGACTTCTTGCCAAATAAAATATTAACTAATTCTATGACTTTCTTGTAAGATGTTCACCTTTTTAAGTTCTGAACTTTCTTTCAAAAATATCTTCTTTTAGTAATTTTATATTTCTTCTTAGGACCTGCTTGAATATTACTTCTTCTAGTATTTTTTTTTGAAAGAAATAATGCATTGTTTACTTTTAATAGGGTGGAATCGGATTAAGATGCATATGTAATTAATAAGGCATGCCAATACCTGAGACCAACTCTCTGAATCTGTAGAATCTGAACTATCTTCGTCGCCATCATCATCAAGAGCAACTAAATGTGTGAACTCCATTCCAGGAGTTATCTGCAGATTAACAGAAGGAATGATGGCCAAACTATAAGAAACCAACAAACATGAATGCGCCAGTAAGATATTCATTAGATAATCTTCCAACATGTACCAAAACTGAAATCAGGCACTATTTAAACTGACAAACAACACAAAATGCAACAAGAATGTAAACAGTGGATGAATTTCAGTGTTTAATAGAAGCAAAACTCGATGTGATAATATTGACCTCCATAAGAGGCATGTATGGACCGTAGAAACTCAAACCAAGTATAATGCTAGCCTCAAGTTCAATATCAAAACCATCATACAATTCCCACTGTTGTTCAATCTCCTGCCTGGTGCTTGTCATGATAATTTCAGCAGTATCAAGAGTCAGCTCCTCTGCCTTGTATTGGCAATTTGTTTCTTCCAATGTTTGCCGCCCTTGTTGGAGACGTGCCAGCTTATCCCTACCAACAGAATGTCCTGTGAATAGCATGGGGACATGGAGTGCCCCAGCTAGTAGAGCAGCGGAGTCACCAGCATCAGCAGAATGCCCATGCATGCAATGGGCCAAACTGGCTGCCCGCCTCCAATTTCTTCCCCCAATATTCTGGACATCTGTCTGATGTGGTTCAGTGCACAATCAACAAATGCTTGAATGTATACCCAGAGGTGTTCCTTCTGAACATATTTGTCTTTTGGACCAAATGGTATGCATATAATGCAAGCACCACTATTCTCTCCTGTCTTCTTCGCAAGATTTCCAGAGGCCCTTGTATCCAACATTTCTATTGGGTTATTATAGCTCTCATGAACATCTGGTGCAGAGATTCTTCTGGTCAGCAAATCGACCCGATAAACACATGGAGATAAGCCTAATGCCCTTGCTAGTTTCACGAATTTTTTTTTTCAAATAACCCAAAAAAAAAACAAATTCGAAAACTAACACGTACCTTTTTAATTTTGCAAAAACGACCCTCTGTCACGAACGCGGGTGCTCGACTGATCTTCAGTCGCTAGCCCGGCTAGCGACTGAAGACGTGGCACGGCACAACGCCCCGCTGGCCCACGTGCCGTGCCACGCCAGCTTTCAGTCGCTAGCCGGGCTAGCGATTGAAACTTTACACCCCTGGGACAAATACAATTGAGAAAATTTTGGCCTGTAGTCATGGTCGAAAGACTTTGTGATGATTTCGCTTGGAAATTAGGACTTGTTTGCAAATCTTGAGATTGGGAAGGCTGATTTGAGATCTAATTTCACACATAAGTGTAACTTTATTCCAGGAGCTTATTCAACAGGAGTTTCGATGAAATTCGACAAGATTTGATGAATTTGGGATAATTTGAAAACAGGGTACTTTAGGGTAATTAGGGTAATTAAAGTTTCGGAAAATGGCGAGACTTGAAACTGAGGCCTCGGATGAGATTTTGAAAATTTTACAGAAGGGAAACTTGCTCAGAATAG
Source organism: Pharus latifolius (assembly GCA_019359835.1). Lineage (NCBI taxonomy): Eukaryota > Viridiplantae > Streptophyta > Magnoliopsida > Poales > Poaceae > Pharus > Pharus latifolius. Next base: position 11,410,235 of record CM033322.1, read on the forward strand.
TGAATGGGAGATACTCCTTGAATTAGATCGAAGTTTGGAGATCAGATGTGGGTTTTAGCTTTTTAGAGTTCGCGGAAAATCTGAAAAAGGTATAAGCCGCGATAATTCTGGGCTGATTTACGAAAAGGGGCAAGACGGCAAAGTTTTGGCATCGATACCGTACAAGTACATACTAATTTCGCATTTATACCGTGTTTTTGATACCTAGTTTTGTCTCGTTGGTTCGACGCATTTGTACGAAACCAGATGTCTCCGCGCAAAAGCTGGTAGGTGCAAAAGCCGAAAAGACTAATCATACGAAAACTGAAAAGATGAATAGGTAAAGGTTGAAAAGCAGAAATGCAGAGTCATACAAAAGTAGAACAGTAGAAAAGTGCGATAGAAAACCCCAAAAAGTTGGAAACCTAACAAAAATGTACGACAACTGAACAGTCCGAGAAAAGCCTACATCGGAATACTGCCCCCTCCTGCCCCTCTGTGGGGGGGGCTGATACTCCGATGGTGTGTACCGAGAGGGGGGCTGACGATTCCTGACGCGCCGCCTCAACGCTGATGGTGTCTGCGCAGCTGGCGGAGACTGGGAAGGCTGTGTCGGCTGCGTAGGCGGCAGAGCATCGGCAAGAAAGCTGGGAAGCAGATGTGTCGGCTGCGTAGGATGCTGCTGTGCCTGGTCGAGAGGCTGGTGCCATGGAGGAGTATCGAGCTCTACATCCGAAGAGCTATTGGCAGGCACGAAACCCGTGTGCGGTGGTGGAGGGCGCAACGACGACGGACGGTCCGCTGGTGGCACATGCGACGAAGGACTCGGCGCCGACGGTGATGGTGGGGGAATCACGGTCAAGTGAGGTGGCAGCAGCACTCTGAAACCGACCAGAATCTGATCGACCTACCGCTCGACCTCTGAACAATATGCGTACACATCGTCGCTGGGCATGGTGGGTCCGAGGCGGGACCTGACCATCATGTCCCGTGCCCCAGCAGAGATGACGCTGAGGATGTCTAGCTGTGCACACGAATTAATGCAATTATAGAACGACAATCTATGTGAAAATAAGGTTGCAAAGAGCTAAGGAACTCACAGAAGAGTGGATTCGCCCAGTTAGGCATCGGTCGTAGCGGTCGTCGATGGTGGCGGGAGGGATGGGCTCATCAGGCGCGGCTGGTGGACCGCCCGCCAATCGGTAGATCGTGCGAGGTCGGTACCAGGACAGATAGGAAAAATGGATGTCGTGGCTGTACGGCTTGTGCTCCTCGACTGTGCGTGTGTGGGCCCAATCCATCCACTCCTGCACATAGGGCTGCTGCCGACGAACGAAATCGTCCCTCACTCGACCCTTCCTGGATTGCCTGCGGACAAAGCAATTAGTTAGTGACGGAAATTATGTATAAAATAACATGTGAATGTAATGCATATTTGACGTACTCATGGATATGGTGCTGGATCTGTCGAGGAGGCGGCACGGGGACAAGCTGGCGCAGGCGAGTAACCCTCAATCACGTACGAGAAGACGAGCAGAACCTGGGTGCGCCAGTACACAGCATCCTGCGTACAAAGAGAAGAAAGGCCGACTGGAGCAACGGATTGGAGGTTCGCGGTGGTCCACGGATCCCAGATGACGCTGTTGTCGAGAAGCAGATCGAAGCCCGTGGCGTACGAAGGATAACAGAGGTGCGCCTGATCTGTGGCCCACCTCAAACTCAGCCTAGCCCACCTCCATCCCATCATGGGGCCGTCTCTCGCATCCCTGACTAACGCGAACTGATCCCGCGGAACCAGCGGTCGACTGATGGGGCAATCTCGTACGACCACATATGCAAGAGGATGGCGCACCCAGTGAAAAGAGAGCTGACCTGATCTCTGCTCATGGCGTCGCACAACCCCCTGTAGGTGTGGCAGAGCACGGTGGATCCGAAACTGAACCGTGGCACGTGCCCCAAGGCCGAGTCGGCAATACTCCTGGTGAGCTGAATGTACTGCCGCTCGCAGATGTCTCCGTGGGTGCCTGGGAAGAGCAACCACCCAAACAGGTACAGCAAGTACGCCTCAAGGTGGCACCTGAAGACCTCGTCTGGAGCGGCCACGGGGAGCGCACCATCGTGCACTGCGCGAAGGTAACTCTGGGGAACTCTCGCGTCCTGCACAAACCCCCCCGCTGGCCCTACTCCCTCGAAGCGCTGTAGGAAACCTAGGCGCCATGCAGATCTCTCGGTGGCCGCTGGGACATATATCTCCCCTCGGATAGGTAGGCCAAGCAGCATGCTGACGTCCTGCAGCGTGATAGTGAGCTCGACAAAACTGAAGTGGAACGTGTGCGTCTCGGGCCTTCACCGATCCACAAGCGCAGTAATGAGGACTCGGTCAAAAGGGAATCGCCTCGCCCGATCTACCATGCGGGCGAACGGCAACAGTCCGGCCTCGAGCAAATAAGGCGCGAACCGCTGATCTAGAGGCCACATCTCACGCGGTGTCCTCATGCGCAGAGCTGGGAGAACGGTGCCCTGTAGAAGGCGTCAAGCACGGTGATACTCCTGATGGTGCTGTGCAATCAGGTCGGAAAGCTGATGGTCGTCCGCCATACCTGCAGTTGTCACATATTGGTTGAGAAGTTGAAACACTGAGTACATAAACAAACATTCAGTAGTACTTACGAAAATTCACGAGAAGACATTAGAGAAATTAAGTACAACTGATATAGGGAAATTCAGTACAACTCACGACAAAACATTCAGTAGTTCAAACACTACAAAATTATAGTTTTATTTAGGAAAATTAAGTACAACTCATACAGGGAAGTTGTATTGCTTTAGTTTTGCGACGAAGTCGATGCGCCTGTCACCCGTGGGCATTGATTTCTTGTGTGACCAGGCTGCCTGCAAGCGCTGCATCTACATAGGTCATCTTCACGCTCAGCTGCATCCATATCGTTATTTATCCTCCTGGATCGACGTCGGCCAACATGGCCTACGAGGAGCCTCTTGTCCGGGATCCACGTGATGGCATCTTCCGGGGATAGTTGTCGATAGCTTTCCCCCGCCGCAAACCCATTGAAGACACCATCCCAGATTTTCTACAGGTACTGCAGAGTATAATAGGTTGAGATGTACCGCACCGGATCGATCCCAGAAACAGAGCAGGCAGCGATGACATGCGAGCAAGGAATGTGTAGCAGTTGAGGCTTGTTGCATGTGCATTGGGCATCTGCATTTGAAATTCGACATTCGTGGACCCGACCAGCCCGCAATGTTCCACGGACATGTTTGTGCCTTAGCCGAACCTCGTGTAGGATCAAGGATGCCGACTAGAGGGGGGGTGAATAGGAGGCTTTAAAAACTTCAAATAAAAAAACAAGTTTTTATACCAAGAAGAACCAAATGCAAATTAATATATTAAAGAGAGAAGATAGAGAGAACGAACACAATGATTTTTTACCGAGGTCTCGAAGACTCGCCCAGTCTCCCCTAATCCTCGTTGAAGCACTCAAGCGAATGAGTCTTGCTTCAATATCCACGAAGGATATTTCTCACTAATGGTTGCTCCTTGTCCACTCCGGAAAGGCGAGAACCGATGCCATGTACAAACTTGCCGAGCCTCTCCGACAATCTCCGAACGGAGAGATCAACGGCCACGCCACCAAACCGTCTAGGTGAGGGCGCTCACCAAGAGTAATAGGCAGCAAGGTCTTCTCTAGACCTCGAAACACGCACCGAGAAACTACAAGTATGCAAATGCAATGAACTAGAATGCTCAGTGGATCAGAAAACACTCGACTTGATCAAAAGATCAAGATTTTATATAAGAAACTAAATCTCAAGAATGTGTATGAGAGGAGGCTACTTATTGTTGTGAAATACATGTCCAAAGGCTCTATTTATAGCCTCAAAGATCAAAAGAACCATTGGAGCTAGGGCTGAAAATCAGCAACTCAAACTGACAGTCAGTTACATACACAACGGCCGACAAAATTTACGGATAAAAAATAGCTAGCCGTTTGTGGTCGTTTAAGGAAACTTGAAACCCACAACTGACAGTCAGTTATGCAAACTGACAGTCAGTTCGACCACATACTCGACCAAAAACAAATAGAAACTCAGTTAAAAGCACTGTGGTCGAAACCCCAACTGACAGTCAGTATGGACAAACTGATAGTCATTTTAGTACAAAAATTTTTGGCCCGAAAAACACACTCTCTGGACAATTGTCAGTTAACAAAACTGACAATACAAACTGACAGTCAGTTTAGCAAACTGACAGTCAGTTCGACCAAAACATCGACCAGATCAAATAGAAACTCAGATAAAATGGCTCGAGGTCGAAATGCAAACTGACAGTCAGTTTGGACAACTGACAGTCAGTTTAGTTCAAAAAATTTCAGCTCAAAAAACAACCTCTCTGGACAATTGTCAGTTAACAAAACTGACAATCCAAACTGACAGTCAGTTTAGCAAACTACCAGTCAGTATGGATAAAACAGCTGTAACTTTTAATCCAGAGATCTGATTGAAGTGTTTGATAGCTCATTTGAAATATATTTTAAAGGACTATCTTTTTGTCAAAAAAAGAAAAATCCAGATCTCTCTAGATCTTTCCATAAAATGCAAAAACTCTTCTGCTATCAAAAACTAAACTGAAAAACCAAATAACTGACAGTCCGTTAAAAACATCCATAACTTTTGATCCAAAAATCCAAATTGAGAGTTTAATAGCTCGTTTGAAAGATAATTTAAAGAGCTACATTTTTGTCAACAGAAGCAAAAGCCATATCTGCCTAGAGATTTCTATGAAAAGCAAAAACTCTTCTGCTATCAAAACACAACTGAAAACCAAATCTTTCAAACCAAATTCAAATCAAATCCAACCAAAAAGATGCAATGCAATGACCTAATAATTTCTCGGTTCATGTTGGAAATATAGAGAGGACTTGCAACCCCTCTTTATAGTACGGTTAAAGCTAAAAATAATTTTCCTAACCGATCATCTCCAAACATCGAGATCGGTCAAAATAGAACAAATATTACCTTCGGTCCTTTGCATCTTTAATCCTTGCAACTTTCATATTGGTGACCTTGCACTTGCGACCTTGACTTCCAACCTTTAACTGCGACCACAGCCAACATTGCGACCTTGCGCTTGCGACTTTGGATCTGTGACCTGCAGATCTTCCCGGATCACTTGCAGACTTTATAGAAATCGCTCTGCATATAAATAGCTCAAAGACAAGGTTAGTCCAAAACACTTAATGTCATCAATAATCAAAATCAACCTAAAAGGGCCTAGATGCAACACCTCGTACTTCCCGTGCAAGCGACTCAGCACTGTGACATCATGTGTCAACGACTTTGTTTTCCGAAATTCGAGGTAATCATGAATCTTTTTGGGCCAGTGTACTAAGGGTCATGCACAAGGCTTGATGCCGCCAAACCCCTGCTGACGTAGTACGCTACCGTGCGATAGAATGTCATCTCAACTATTGCAGTGAGTAGTAAGCATCGCACACCTTTCAGGACGAAGTTGTACACCTCCGCCAGATTTGTCGTCATGATTCCGTATCGAGCCCCACCTGTGTCGTGAAGCAACGCCCACTTCTCCATTGGTTTGGGCTGAATCCACTGACTGAAATTGAGACGACCCCGGCGGCATCCCACGCCGGTATCGCCGCGATCTTCTGCAACGCTTTCCTGTTGCAATTCCGCCAACGTACTTTCCTCCAGCGACTTCCATATTTGTGAAAACTTTGACTCTTGGTTCTGTTTGGCAAGCCGTTTGAATACGAGCATCAGGCGCTTGCTTTTGAAACGACTGTGAAAATTCGCGCCAAGATGCCGAGAGCACCAACGACTCTGCAAGTCATCCCAACTCAGCGATGGATCCACTCCCAATCGCATGTACTCCATCGCACCTAGCATTCCTCCATTTCGATCATGAATCAAGCACATGCGCTCCCGGTCTTTCACGACCTCATTCTTCAATGTGCCCAATAACCACAGCCAACTGCTATAGTTCTCCCCCTCGACCACAGCATATGCTATGGGGAGAAGCTGGTCATTGGCATCAACAGCCACTGCAGTCAGCAGAGTTCCCTGGTATTTTCCAATCAAAAATGTTCCGTCAATGCAAAGCACGGGTCTCATGTACCTGAACGATGCAACGCAATGTTAGAATGCCCAGAAAAATCTCCGCAGTACCATGCACCCAGGAATCACAGCACCCTCGGAGCCGATTGCCGGCGTATCAACAATTGCGGTGACTGTGCCTGGATTTGCTTCGCATATGCGCCGCAACAGCCTCGGTATTAAGTTGTATGCCTCAACATATGTACCAAAAAGCTCCTCCAGCGTCTTCTGTTTAGCCCTCCATGTCTTCGCGTACTTGATATTATAACCGTACTTCTCCGCGACATGTGCAATTATCACTTTCAGTGTCATTGCCGTATTTTCCTTCACTACTGACAGTATCAGACTGGCAACAAAACTGGAAGCGATATTTCTATGATGCTACACCATGCCCTCAGCCAGACATTCGTGGTCTTTGACTCTGGTCACCCGAAAGAACGGGCCATCTTGTGGCCGAGTGACACGTACGTACCATGGACAATTCTGGACTAAGCACCTCACAGTCCACAGGCTCGGATTTGATTTGACCACCCGGAATGACCTATTTAGTGAAACAGCCCACGCAGTTATGGCTTTCTTTGCATCCTTTTTACTCTGAAACAATTGTCCAAGCTGGACGGTTGATTCATTATAGGACCATCGCGAACCCAGCTCATCACGAACCACAGCGCTAATCAAGGATGATGGATCAGTCCACTCACTTATAGGATTTTGCTGTTCCGTGGGTCCATCAGGAGATTCATACATTTCTGACGGATCAGTATACTCCTCCTCATTAAAATTCTCCTCCAATTCTGGCAGTTCTTCAGCTGCATCTACTTGATGGCCACCAAATGGAGTTGTATCTTTTACAGCTTGCAAAGGTACACTGTCAGTTGCACTGGCATTGGTACTGCCACTTGCACCGGTATCGGCACCGCCACCGCCATTGTGACCTCCAGTACAGATATTAGTGCTGCTCCTTTCTCTTTTTACGGAATGGCTGCCCTCCGAACTGTGTGCTAAGATTTCAACGTATAGTATGATGGTTCCGACACCATAGCCTGGATTTGTCACAAATCATCGAAACGAACCCCATGATTTGTCACCTTTCAGTCTCTTCAGCACCCATTTGTTTCCATCCGGAACCATGCCTTCGACCCTGAGATTATCCGTCGCAACATTGAGTTGTAACAGGTCAACTAACCACATCTCCAAATCATTGAAAGACATTGACTCTGGTTGTCTCATTTGACTGTAAACATGCATACAACCACCAAGATCATCACCGTTTGGTCCATTACGGATTACACCAGCTCCGTAATAAATGCAAACCGTACTGGGTTGCTCCATAGCCTAATCAATTTGTCATTCTGTGTTAGGTTTAAACAAGGTAGTGCAACGATGTGCAATAACTGTAGTGTATAATTAGAGGACCAACATTGCTCAAAGTACTAGAAAAAACATGATTTTTTAAACAACGAAAATTTCCCCTCTCCCTCTAAACCCCATGCGGGAAAGGCCAACACGGTGAGGGCGACAGCAGTGATGACTACGGCAACGAGGCCGCGATCCCTAACCCTAACCCTAACTGATTGACAACCCTACCCCTAAACCTAACAAAAAAACCAACCCTTAACCCTAACCCTAACTGAAAACTAACCCTAACCCTAACCCTAACTAAAAGATAACCCTAACCCTAATCCTGAATCCATATATTATCAATCATTTTAATATACCTACTAATAAACGTTTACATCTAAATATTAACAAATATTTTAATCTACGTGCATACTAATAAAATTCAAATTTGAAAAACATCACATTTTTTAGTCCACACATACTAATAAAGTATAGGTTCCGCAAATTTTCAAATCTACGAATATACTATCCGTATAAAAATATAATCTAAATCATATCTAAATATACAAGTTAACGATCTAATTATTCTAAATATACGAATTAATGAAAATATACCTCAGTGAACAGATTTGAGGAACCTTAAAAAAAATTTTCTCCTCCTCTTCCTTCTCTCCTCCTCTTCTTTCTCTCTGCTAATTTCTGAATTTTCGGAAAAATGAAATGGCCGTTTTGTGTGAAAGGGATGCGCGGTGTTTAAATACCGTTTCAGTCGCTATTGGGCTACACGATTTTTTGCCTACAACCCTAAAAAAAATAGCCCCTCTCCCTCTAAACCCATGCGGGAAAAGCCAAGACGGTGAGGGCGACAGCGGTGATGACTACTGCAACAAGAAAACTAACCCTTAACCCTAACTCCCACTGAAAACTAACCCTACCCCTAACCCTAACAACAAAATCAACCCTTAACCCTAACCCTAACTGAAAACTAACCCTAACCCTAACCCTAACCCTGACTAAAAGACAACCCTAACCCTAACCCTAACTTTTCAAACTATATATTAACAATCATTTTAATATACATACTCACAAACGTTTACATCTACATATTAACAAATATTTTAATCTACGTGCATACTAATAAAATTCAAATTTGAAAAACATCACATTTTTTAGTGGTTCTTCAAATTTTTTAATCTGCGAACATATACTAAGGTTCTTTCAATTTTTTAGTTCATCACATTCACGTATTTACCATCCGTATAAAAATATATTCTAAATCATATATAAATACTACGAGTTAACGATCTAATTAATCTAAATATACGAGTTAAAAAAATAGACCTCAGCGAACAGATTTGAAGAATCTCCAAAAAAAAAATTTCTCCTCCTCTTTCTTCTCTTGCTTCTCTCTCTCTAAACAGATTTCAGTAATTTCTGGAAAAATTCGAAAAAAATGAACTGGCCCGTACTGTGAAAGGGACTGCTGTGGTTTAAATACAGATTTCAGTCGCTAGCCGGGCTAGCGACTGAAACGTCACGGGTTTCAGTCGCTAGCCCGGCTAACGACTGAAAGCTGGCGTGGCACGGCACGTGGGCCAGCGGGGCGTTGTGCCGTGCCACGTCTTCAGTCGCTAGCCGGGCTAGCGACTGAAGATCAGTCGCGCGCCAGCGTTCACGACAGAGGGCCGTTTTTGCAAAATTAAAAAGGTACGGGTTAGTTTTCAAATTTGTTTTTTTTTTTTTGGTTATTTGGAAAAAAAATTCTAGACATATTTAACCTACACATCAAGCAAAAGTACATAAGAACATTTCACAGTTACGCAAAAGGGACAGATGGGCAAATTTGTCAAAGTTGAGATGCAATGGGCATAGAGCTTTCAGGGCTTCAGAGAGACAGTGGCAAACATTGTGGTCACTTGATGAAATACCGAAGAGTGCAAGCGCAATGTAACTGAAGGATCCAAGAGCTACCTGGCCACCAGTATCAAAATCACGACCAAGCTCCATGTTGTTTCCACGTAGCAAACCATGAATGCTGCATAAGGTGATATATATATGTCAGACGTGTACAGAACGACACAAGCATCCGTGCATACCAATGTACAACATTAAATTTTGGTATCAGTAGCTGCTTATGAATTGACGCTGTATGAACTTATGAGACACGCTCATGCAGTGGATTATATGTACTTGTAACTTCCAGCATATTTTAAATTTTCTATGAGAAAAGTAGTAGTAAAACTAGACTGAATGGTCATGCCTTATCAGCACGATATATAACTTCTTATCTTTCTGCACATTACTCTAATCGGCAAAAGCATCGCTAGGAATGATTTTGTTGGTCAGCTGACTTGCAGAATTGACAGAATTATCAGTGGAGATCATCCTAGAATTGAAGTTATGCCAATCTGAAATAGAATCCACAGAAAAAATCCTGGGCATCCAGTTTCTTCTGCTGTCATCAGAAGAGCAATCATTGCCCTGATGTTCCTTTCCCCCTCCAAATAGATCTTCAAACACACTTGCAACTGATCTCCTGTTTGCACTTTTAATCTGCAACACTAATAGTGGATAGACTCACTTTATATGTTTAAAAGAGAAGAAACATGTACCGTGTGGCATTGAAAAATTTCAACACTTACTGGTCAGTGACCATATCTACTGCTACTGCTGCCATATAACCACACCAACCACATACAAATTTTTTTTGATAACATCATACATGCCAACTCTTGAATCCAGGATCCCAGATATAGTCTTCCTTTGAAATGAAAAAAATGGCACTTGAATTTTTTACAAAATTACGTGCAAAATTCACAAAGTGTAACCTCTTTCTTCATGCTGGCTACGTTCTGGATCCTCCAGATTATGTTCTCCAGACGCGTGTTCCTCTCCAGCAGGCTCTTCACTGTCGACGCCTAAACCCCAACCAAAATGCAAAAAACATCGAAAAGTCATCAGAAATCACCTGTAGAATTATAAAAAAAAATACACTATTTTGTTCATCTAAGAATAAATAGATCACATAATGCGTCCATAACGGCCAAGCAAATATGTAAAGTACACATACACCCCACACAATATCTCTGCACAAGAGAGCCAGGCACTGGATACACAGACGAAAGCAAAATCACTGATCTACCATGTATGAAACATAAATCAAACTGAACCCCCCAAAAGGGAAGAAATCCATCGTTTCAATTAGGTGGTGCGCACTCGCGTGTGCGTGCGCGCGCGCGCGCGCGCGCTATCTATGCACGAGAGAGCGATGCGGTGCATATGCAGACCAAAACAAAAACACTGATCTACTATGTACTTAAACAAAAATCAAACCAAACCCGAAAGAGGGGGAAATCCATTTCGGAAGTGCTCGCGTGTTCGTGCATGCAGATGTCATAGTATGGAGACATATTACAATTCTTGGACGAGCGTAGATAGTTTGTCATAATAATATTAGGATGACTCTAAAGTGATAAATTTTATGCTCCTTTCAGAACTGATCTTTTCACATTATAAAAATAAATTTGGTTCAACACGTCTTACACCTTCCACAATCCAATCTCTCTGCACAACGAATAAGATTCCCCTTTCTTAATTGGATAGAGGCCCTTTTGACCTATGATTAAGATGAAATTTTCTTGAGATATTCTTGTATGAGTTTTGTTACTCATAAAAATTTAGATCAACCAGGTTATTGGATCAAAAATTATCAATCATATATCACCATCACGTCAAACTGAGATTCAATAGAGCACAATCTGTTTGCCATGATTTTATAGAAACTTTCTTGACCTTTAATCAAGGTGAAATTCAGTGGAGATATTTTTGCATGAGTCTCATACACAACATAAAAAATAGAGATCGATTGAACTCCTGGATCAAAAATTAAAAATCGTCTTCCAATGACGCGTCAAGCTGAAATTTATAGGTTGTTGACTATTTGACTCAACGTTGAGCAGCTTCTGATGATCCACCTTAATAGTTTCAGGACAAATCTAAAGTGACACATCTTGTGTCTCCTTCAAATCTGATTGTGGCACTATAAAAAAGATATTTGGAGCGACGCATTTGGCACCATACGATATCTAATCTATTGGCCAACTGAATTGGATGGAGACTTTTATGTTGACATGAAATGTTGGGATCTTTTGTGGAATATCGCCTGAGGCATTTTTGCCTAGATCTTCCATGCAATGCATTATATATGTTATGCCAATAAGTAGAACTTTTTGTAGAATATTGCCTGAGACACCTTTGCCTAGATCTTCCATACAATGTATCATATATTGCTATATGCTATGCCAATAAGAGGCATTCATCATTGATGGTCACCTCTATAATTTCAAGTATTCTCCCGTGAAAAGAAGTGTAGAAGTGAAGAGGAGAATTCTGCAAGAGTTTTTCACTAGAGCTCTTTGTGGGGGAAGGAAGAGAAGGTTCAACTTTCTCAAGGTGGAGACCTCTTCTATTTTATAAAGGGTGTAAGTCAGTTGGTTGAGGGTATCAAATGTTGAGGTGAGAAGATAATTATGAAGATATTTTTTTAATTTAATTCATAATTATGCATTAAATTAAAGAATTTTCAATATTTAATTCGTGCATAATTGACTTGGCTCAAATTTCGTGTGATCGGACCTGACACATTATTTGAGTCCTGAAAATATCAACTACAAAGATGAAAGTTTACAGAAGAAAATTATATATGTTTGCATTCATTTCGACGGAGAGAACACAATAAAATATTTATTTGCTTCATTTGGACCACAAGGTAAAAATTATTATCACATTTATGTTTAAATCCTTGGGAGACATCCGGACAGGTCGTAAATTTTAAAATGTGCCATTTAAAGAACAATGGTATATTATTTAGACTCACTATTTAAGAGGATTCCGCAAGACCATGAAACGACATGAGGATCCAAACATTATGGTCGATTTACATATAGGTCCCTGTATTGGTTTGACTAGGATAAACTTTCTGACTTTTGTGCTCTTCATACTGGAACATGATGTTGCATTAAATATATCGGTCATGTCATAAAGTTTCTAAAATGACAAAAAACACCTCATTCTAATAAGAAACAAAAAAATTAAGACTCATTTACGAACAAGTCCTTTACAGTAGGATCGGTGGACCATTGTTTTACTATACTTAAATTTCTCATTATTAGAGTTGATTTGTGAGAGTATAGTAGAGTCATGATTAATCACATCCCACAACTGGTGCACCAAGTTTTAATCAGGCTAGCACACCAAATGAGGCAAGAAGACCAAAATATATTTTTTGAGCAAATTATACATTGTGATATACATATTAAAGAATATAACACAAGTATATATTTAGTTGCTCTCCTGAATTATATAATGAAAATTTGAATTTTAGTCTATGATTAAATAGGGCTCATATATCATAAGCACACGATTAAGATTGCCACAAATTTTGTCTAACACCGGTGATGACCTTGGGGGAGAAACGGCCGCACTGACAGAGTAGCAGCGAGGTCTCACAGCTGTTGTCACCGGAGGCCACGCCCCTAACAGCGTCGATGATGGCTTCGAGGTAGCAATTGATCCAGTTGTCCGCAGCCATCTCCTTCCAAAAGCTTCTGGAAGCGGAGGATTCTCCTCTCTCGAGTTTGCTTTACTTGTTTTTTTGCCAGTTCTAGCGGTTTGATCCCTTTAATTAAAGGGGAGTCGGATGGGAGGGGTTTATGTGGGGTGTGAGGTTGGTTGTATCTGGTCCAATCAAGTTCTCTTGTAGAGCATCTTTGATAAGAGTGTGATTCAACTAAAACAATTTAAAAAAAAAATAAAATCCAATTTTAACAATTAAAATAAATGAGACTTAATTGAAACATTTGAAAAATAAATAAGACCATATGTAATTTTTTTTTAATTTAAGAAAACTTGACTTTGTATCTATTCTGGACGTCATATTAATGGTCTAGTACAAATGGACGTCCATCCTAAATGGGACAACAAATTTTGAATGGTGCTATAATGGATGCTATCATACAAGTCGATTGTGACCACATGTAGTGATATTGTTGAGGATATAAAGAATCTTTATTTCATTTAGAAAGCACACAAATTATAAAAGTAAAGTATTTTTATTGTTTATATTGATCTAATCTTTGGAGATAGAAAAAGACTGAAACAAACTAAAACTAATCAAGATTCTAACTGAACTTCAATTTAAACACCTGTTAAAAAATAAGAAAAATTCTAACAATCTTCTCATTACTCGAAATCTCACCTAAAACAAAAATAAAATCAAAATATACAACTGTAACTCTTCGTGGTCTTTGCCTCGTAACACACAAAACATATTGAATAGATACTGAAGACTCCAATGCCATCAAACTTTGTCAGCAAAATTTGTTGACACAACCAAATTTGAATTCTCAATAACCTTGCTTAAAATGAAACAAAAGAACTCTTGATCTAAACACAACATGACTCAAACTGTATTCACAAAATCTTCGAATGAATCAAAACAACAAGACTAGAGGAAAAACTCAAGAGAAAACAAACCTCCTGACAGCCAAAACTCCATTGAAGACAACTTAATGCGGACCAAATTCTTTCGTATGAACACAACTCCTATGTATGAGGACAGCTCGCAACAGCTTGGTGCTTTAATAAGATGAAAACTAACACAACAAACAGTCATGCCATTAAAATCTCTAACACTCATAACTCTGATAATGGTTAAGAATAGAAGGAGCCTTTATTTCATAGTGAAGCATACATATTATAGAGAACTTTATTTTTTATGTAGATCTAAACTTTAAAGAAATAAAAAGATAGAAATAAACTGAAAATCAAGATTCTACTTAGAATTCAATCTATACACTTATTAAGGAGATAAGAAACAATTCTAATAATATAGTATGGATTAAGATATTATTTGATTGACTGGACAGCCTATGTTATATTTATATGAAAATTTGATTTTTCTTTTTTTAAATATAAACGTGAATGACCACTTAAAATGGTCACTACCAACAATATTTCCACTAATCACTAGCAATCAGCACTAACAACTACTCACTTAAAATCGACACTAATCAACATTAGTTCTTACCAATCACCAGTAATTACTGCTAATCACTGATCATCACTAATCACAACTAATAATCATTGATAATTGCTAACTACCAATAATGCTCTACGATTAGTGCATTTGGGATGGTGTTATGTGATTAAATTGATCGCATGAGCTCATGTGGGATGTGGAGGTATTATGCTGGGAATTTGCGCGCACATATTCTGTTAATCTATCGGTAAATTTTATAGTTTTTTAAGAGATATCAGTAACCCTCCAGTTATATGAAGATACAAATTTTAGTTGTTAATTTTGTAAAAATAGATTTATAATATCGTTTGAAACAAACAGATCTTTTCACGCGACATGAGTTTAGCCCATCATTTTCCTGATCAAAATCTTTATTTTGAGAATTTTTTTTTTTTAAAAAAGGTCCATACTGTGTTGCTCTTTGGCCGCATCATTCATGGTTGCCATGTTTCAATTTCGTGCGCGTGTAAAGCTTGCTTTGCTTTAAGTTGGTGCATGTAAACGAGAGCATTGACAAAAATTCGTTTTTTAAAATTTGTGGAATGAACTCGAGCATGCTACGAAAAGGAGTTCAATTGAGTCTTAAAGATCCCCGTAGAGATTTGAGAATTACACTAGGATGAGTAGAAGTCAGGGCGACGACAAGTGTACGAAATATGAAGACGAACTATTATTTCGAGAGGAAATAAGAGGCCCAGGGTACGAAATAGGAAGAGAATCCCACGGGTAGGTTAGGATATTTGATTTGGCAGTTTAAAGATTTTGTGTGATTTGGTGTTGACCTGATAAATAAAGATATTTATAAAATTATTATTGTATTATTTATATTTGATTTTATATAAATTGATTAGAAAAAAATACCAAAATATATTAATATATCTAAATTATTGGATATTAGTAATATGAATTTTTCAAAAGTGTTTGAGAAGTCCATAAAACAGTTCTAATCTATTATCCTCCGCATCTGAAATGTTCAACCAAATAATGAGTTGTTTCGTCATCTTGTACAAACTACAGACCATAGAGGATTGACCAACCAACAGCTCCTAAGAAGGTTGGCATGATCCGAAAATGATTTAGGATGCGCTAGATCGAGTTTAAGTTTCTTACATAAGTTGGTTTGGGGCTTCAATTTCAGTTCGATAAGTCCTCTTCTAATAGTTTTATTTTACTTTAAGATTTTCAGTTTAAAAAAATTGTACTTATAAAATAAATAATAAAATAAATTGAGATTTTGACCGTAATTTTAGTTTATATTTTATAAGTTTATAAATTAAAACCAAAACTCGATTAAAATCACCCCTTTCTCTTCAATATACAAAGGCCTACACCGTGTGCCCAAACTTAGCCCAAATATGATCGCGCCCACCAATCTGATTAGGTATTTCGGTCCAGGCATAGTGAAATCAATCGAAACAAGCAAATTTTCAAAAAGCTGCGACTTGGCCCGCCACACCAAACGCTCATTAGCAATGGAGATTCATCGTCAAGTCCCTGGCCCAAAGTCTCGAATTCGATTTTTTTAAGTGGTATTTCTGACCGTTGTAAAGTTAGTTAATTCTGAGATAGTTTATTACAGGATTTAAGTACTAAAATAAATTATTGTAATATTTATAAAGAAACATAATGAAATAAAAATATTTCTAATAAAACAAAAAAATATTCAACACTATATAAACAAATATTTATCTCCTCTAATAAAAATCTTTCAGCTTTGCCTTCTATCTATCACCACTACTACCTCCAGCACTACCTCTTAAACCATCTCCCAGTTGTCCCCATCTCTACTATTTCTCCTCCTACCCAGTTTGCCACCAATTTGCCTCCACCACATCATCAATACCATCATGTTCAGTCAAGTTTAAATTTCGCAAATAAACTAATTTATTGAGACTTCAGTTTATAAGTCTAATAAACTCCTTTAATAATTTTAACTTATTAGGAGATTTTGGTTCAAAGAGGATTATCATTACACAATAAGTCTTGAAATAAACTAAATACTTGTTCACAACTTCAACTTATAAGTCAAAAAATGAAAAAATAAAACTAGAAGTTGTTTGATTGGTTGTATGAGTAAATACGTATTAAGAGAAGATGCTATTTAGTTGATTATATGAATATTACAAGTGATGATATATGAGATTTAAAAAATATTATTATAATTATTAGTTTGCTCTGTTGCAGATCAAAACCATCAACATATCTTTACTATCTTTAATTCACCTTAACCTATCCTAAAATCCTTTAGTATGTTTAATCACTCTTTTAATAATGTCCTACTGACACAATTTTTGTTTTTATAGTGTTCCACAGCCATACAATATTTTTGAGGTGCTATTTTCCTAATAGATTCTCTCTGCAGTGTCTAACAGCCAATTTCCCTTGAGTGTTATTAAGGTTGTCTCCAACTACTTGGTGCGCACTACAAACGCACGCATATGATTGGTGCTGGCTTACTTTGAGGCGGTCCCGCTAGTACGTGTTGAGGCAATAGGTGCTCGTCAGCCTATAGGTGGGCCCACGCACAAGGAGCCATGTGAGCAGTGTCGCGAGATCAAGGGGGGCAATTGCATAGGCCGTTATCCCATAGGTCCACCCTTAATGAAGGTAGGTCTAATCTTGATCAAGATCTATATTTGTGAGACCCACTTAAGAATCATGAGAATTATTTTGATAAGAAGAATCTCATATGAATGAGATGGAAGAAAATTTTGTGCTATTTGAATGTTTCAAATGTACAACTATAGATTAATTTAATTGCAGAGTTTTCAAAATTTCCAACACGCGTCAATTAAGACCTATTAGTAGGCATTACAATAGGACTGCCGTCATGGTCAAGAAGTTGAACAAGGCAAAGCTTCAGAACTTACTAAAGACCGAACGAGCTGTTTGATTTGATGATCATCTCATACAAGAATAAGTTGTTTAGTTTGAGAGATGGATGGTCCATCATAATATTAAAATATTTCTCAAATCAACAAATAATTTTATTTGAGTGGAATCAAGTGGTTTCACTAAATTTAGAAGATCACATAATTTATTATCACTCAATTTTTCACCGTCCAATTTCTTAAACCAAACATATCAAAAACTTATACATATGGATAGTGAGACGTGTATATTGTCCAGTCTGTTGTTGTTATGTATTTGTATTCTTCTGTTCTTTAGCCGGTGTTAATGCTGCGAGTAAACACCATCGAAGTGTCCAGCAAGTAGGTTCCTGACAGTTGAATTATTGAAACCACACAGTGACACGTTGCGATTTAATAGGCTGACATGCCAACGAGCCCCCGGAGAGCGAACGTGGAGGAATCATATCCACGGCAAAACACCAGCGTGTCTTCTTAAATGCCTCCTACTGCTTCTAGCAGCTTCATATCACTGGCATTTGTTACACTAAACAACCACTCCATTGTTAGGAAACAGATCTTGTGTCCTTTTCTGATGGACTAATGCGCGCACACACAAGAATTAGAAGATAATACACACAAAAAGTTTTACAGTGTAGTAACTACTACTCACATATGTCTATTTTTTTTTATTCTCGCCTCATAACAGAATTCAAAAAAGTAGAACTACAAATGCGAGGACTGCAATTACCTCCATCCGAATCATACGCCACACTCCAGAGAACCACTCAACCAACTCTACTTATATGCATGTAAACTCAAATATGAAAGTAATCCACATGAACAGGACCATACAAAACTACATACACAACTGAATAACCAAGGAAATAAACATACACTAACATGATTAACTCAACATCCATTGCGCGCGCTCTCTGTGGAAACATAAACTTTTTCGCTGCTGTGGAGATACGGTTCCTGTCGCTGCTTCTGGCGTCGCAGGGGATTGCCGTGCATTACGCGGCACCGGCGCCGCACTTTCGCCAGTCGTGCGCGCACGTGCACTGCTGGGACGCTCGCACCGTGCTCTCCCCCCAGTTCCACGTTTTTGACATCCTGTCCTACGAGACGCCACCACCGGACCCTGAGAACCGGATGGCCTTCCCGGCCCACCTGCAGCCCTCTTCGGTGTCATACGTGTCGTCCGGCACAATGACGTCGCTGTCGGGCAAGCAGATCGAGGAGTTGGCCACGGCGCTGCGGAGCAGTGGTTCATCTTGGGTGCTGCGCGACGACGACCGCGCTGACATATTCGCGAATTTTTATTCCAAATAACTCATAAAAAAAATAAATTCGAAAACTAATCCTTAACTTTTAAATTTTGCAAAAACGGCTCTTTCTCGCGAAGCCACACGCGTGACTGATCTTCAATCGCTATCCCGGCTAGCGACTGAAGACGTGGCACGGCACAATGCCCCGCTGGCCCACGTGCCGTGCCACGCCAGGTTTCAGTCGCTAGCCCGGCTAGCGACTGAAATGCTGCGGGTTTCAGTCGCTAGCCCGGATAGCGACTGAAAGCTGCCTCCCCCGGGACATTTTCAATTGAGAAAGTTTTGGCCCGTGGTCGTGGTCGAAGGACTTTGTGATGATTTCGCTTGGGAATTAGGACTTGTTTGTAAATTTTGAGATTAGGAGGGCTTATTTAAGATCTAATTTCACACACAAGTGTAACTTTATTTCAGGAGCGTATTCAGCAGAAGTTTCGATGAAATTCGGCAAGTTTTGATGATTTTGGGATAATTCGAAAACAGGGTAGTTTAGGGTAATTAGGGTAATTAGAATTCCGAAAAATGGCGAGACTTGAAACTAAGACCTCGGATGAGATTTTGAAAATCTTACAGAAGGGAAACTTGGTCAGAATAGTGAATGGGAGATACTCCTTGAATTAGATCGAAGTTTGGAGATGAGATATGGGTTTTAGCCTTTTTAGGTTCCGCGGAAAATCTGAAAAAGGTATAAGCCGCAATAATTCTGGGCTGATTTGCGAAAAGGAGTAAGACGACAAAGTTTTGGCATCGGGACCGTACAAGTACATACTAATTTCGCATTTATACCGTGCTTTTGATACCTAGTTTTGTCTCGTTGGTTCGACGCATTTGTATGAAACCAGACGTCTCGGCGCAAAAGATGGTAGGTGCAAAAGTCGAAAAGACTAATCAAACAAAAAACGAGCATCAGATGAATAGGTAAAGGCTGAAAAGCAGAAACGCAGAGTCATACAAAAGTATAACAGTAGAAAACAGAAAACCCCAAAAAGTTAAAAACCTAACAAAAATGTACGAAAACTGAACAATCCGAGAAAAACCTACATCGGACTACTGCCCCCTCCTGCCCCTCTGTGGGGGGGGCTGATACTCTGATGGTGTGTACCGAGAGGGGGGCTGACGATCCCTGATGCGCCGCCTCCTCGCTGGTGGTGTCTGCGCAGCTGGCGGAGAGTGGGAAGGCTGTGTCGGCTGCGTAGGCGGCGGAGCATCGGGAAAGAAGCTAGGAAGCATATGTGTCGGCTGCGTAGGATGCTGCTGTGCCTGGTCGAGAGGCTGGTGCCATAGAGGAGTATCGAGCTCCTCATCCGAAGAGCTATCGGCAGGCACGAAACCCGTGTGCAGTGGTGGAGGGCGCGACGACGACGGACGGTCCGCTGGTGGTACATGTGACGAAGGACCCGGCGCCGACGGTGATGGTGGGGGAATCACGGTCAATTGAGGTGGCAGCAGCACTCTGAAACCGATCAGAATCTGATCGACCTGCCGCTCGACCTCAGAACAATATGCGTACACATCGTCGCTGGGCATGGTGGGTCCGAGGCGGGACCTGACCATCATGTCCCGTGCACCAGCAGAGATGCCGCCGAGGATGTCTAGCTGTGCACACGAATTAATGTAATTATAGAACGACAATCCATGTGAAAGTAAGGTTGCAAAGCGCTAAGGAACTCACAGAAGAGTGGATTCGCCCAGTTAGGCGTCGGTCGTAGCGGTCATCGATGGTGGCGGGAGGAATGGGCTCATCAGGCGCGGCTGGTGGACCGCCCGCCAATCGGTAGATCGTGCGAGGTCGGTACCAGGACAGATAGGAAAAATAGATGTCGTGGCTGTACGGCCTGTGCTCCTCGACCGTGCATGTGTGGGCCCAATCCATCCACTCCTGCACATAGGGCTCCTATCAACTAACGAAATCGTCTCTCACTCGACCCTTCCTGGATTGCCTGTGGACAAAGCAATTAGTTCTTGACGGAAATTATGTATAAAATAACATGTGAATGTAATGCATATTTGACGTACTCGTGGATATGGTGCGGGATCTGTCGAGGAGGCGGCACGGGGACAAGCTGGCACAGGCCGAACTGGCACATAACTCGCTCGGGCGAGTAACCCTCAATCATGTGCGAGAAGACGAGCAGAACCTGGGTGCGCCAGTACACAGCATCCTGCTTACAAAGAGAAGAAAGGCCGACTGGAGCGACGGATTGGGGGTTCGCGGTGGTCCACGGATCCCAGATGACGCTGTCGTCGAGAAGCAGATCGAAGCCCGTGGCGTACGAAGGATAACAAAGGTGCGCCTGATCTGTGGCCCACCTCAAACTCAGCCTAGCCCACCTCCATCCCATCACGGGGCCGTCTCTCGCATCCCCGGCTAACGCGAACTGATCCCGCGGAACCAGCAATCGACCGATGGGGAAATGCTCGTACGACCACATCTACAAGAGAATGGCGCACCCAGCGAAAAGAGAGCTGACCTGGTCTCTGCTCGTGGTGTCGCACAACCCCATGTAGGTGTGGCAGAGCACGGCGGATCCGAAACTGAACCTCGGCACGTGGCCCAGGGCCGAGTCGGCAATACTCCTGGCGAGCTGAACGTACTGCCGCTCGCAGATGTCCCCGTGCGCCACCCAAACAAGTACAGCAAGTACACCTCAAGGTGGCGCATGAAGACCTCCTCTGGAGCGGCCAAGGGGAGCGCACCATCGCGCACTGCGCGAAGGTAACTCTGGGGAACTCCCGCGTCCTGCGCAAACCCCCCCCCCCCCCCCCCCCCCCGCTGGCCCTACTCCCTCGAAGCGCTGTAGGAAATCTAGGCGCCATGCAGCTCTCTCGGTGGCCGCTGGGACATATATCTCCCCGCGGATAGGCAGGCCAAGCAGCATGCTGACGTCCTGCAGCGTGATAGTGAGCTCGCCAAAACTAAAGTGGAACGTGTGCGTCTCGGGCCTCCACCGATCCACAAGCGCAGTAATGAGGGCTCGGTCGAAAGGGAATCACCTCGCCCGATCTACCATGCGGGCGAACGGC
This sequence comes from Pharus latifolius, assembly GCA_019359835.1. Lineage (NCBI taxonomy): Eukaryota > Viridiplantae > Streptophyta > Magnoliopsida > Poales > Poaceae > Pharus > Pharus latifolius. The sequence continues at coordinate 11,431,966 of CM033322.1, forward strand.
AATAGTCTGGCCTCGAGCAAATAAGGCGCGAACCGCTCATCTAGAGGCCACATCTCATGCGGTACCCTCATACGCAGAGCTGGGAGAACGATGCCCTGTAGAAGGCATCGAGCACGGTGACGCTCCTGATGGTGCTGTGCAATCAGCTCGGGAAGCTGATGGTCGTCCGCCATACCTGCAGTTGTCACATATTGGTTGAGAAGTTGAAACACTGAGTACATAAACAAACATTCAGTAGTAGTTACGAAAATTCACGAGAAGGCATTAGGGAAATTAAGTACAACTGATATAGGGAAATTCAGTACAACTCACGACAAAACATTCAGTAGTTGAAATATTACAACATTTAGTTTTGCGACGAAGACGATGCGCCTGTCACCCACGGGCATCGATCTCTTCTGTGACCAGGCTGCCTGCAAGCGCTGCATCTACGTACGTCATCTTCACGTTCCGCTGCATCCATATCGTTATTTATCCTCCTGGATCGACGTCGGCCGACATGGCCAACGAGGAGCCTCTTGTCTGGAATCCACGTGATGGCATCTTCCGGGGATAGTTGTCGATAGCTTTCCCCCGCTGCAAACCCATTGAAGACACCATCCCAGATTTTCCACAGGTACTGCAGAGTATAATAGGTTGAGATGTACCGCGCCGGATCGATCCCAAGAATAAAGCAGGCAGCGATGACATGCGAGCAAGGAATGTGCAGCAGTTGAGGCTTATTGCATGTGCATTGGGCATCTGCATTTGAAATTCGACATTCGTGGACCCGACCAGCCCGCAGTGTGCTAAGGACATGTCTGTGCCTTAGCCGAACCTCATACTTCCCGTGCAAGCGACTCAGTACTGTGACATCATGTGTCAACGATTTTCTTGTCCGAAATTCGAGGTAAGCATTGATCTTTTTGGGCCAGTGTGCTAAGGGGTCATGCAAAAGGCTTGATGCCACCAAACCCCTGTTGTCGTAGTACGCTACTGTGCGATAGAATGTCATTTCAACTATTGCAGTGAGTGGTAAGCATCGCACACCTTTGAGGACGAAGTTGTACACCTCGGCCAGATTTGTCGTCATGATTCCGTACCGAGCCCCACCTATGTCTTGAAGCAACACCCATTTCTTTATTGGTCTGGGCTGAATCCACTGACTGAAACTGAGACGACCCCGACGGCTTCCCGCACTGGTATCGCCGCGATCTTCTGCAACCCCTGCTTGTCGCAATTCCGCCAACGTACTTTCCTCCAGTGACTTCCAGATTTGTGAGAACTTTGACTGTTGGTTCTGTTTGGCAAGCCGTTTGAACACGAGCATCAGGCGCTTGCTCTTGAAACGACTGTGAAAATTCGCGCCAAGATGCCGTGAGCACCAACGACTCTGCAAATCATCCCAACTCAGCGATGGATCCTCTCCCGATCGCATGTACTCCATCGCACTCAGCATTCCTCCATTTCGATCATGAATCAAGCACACGCGCTCCCGGTCTTTCACAACCTCATTCTTCAAAGTGCCCAAGAACCACAGCCAACTGCTATAGTTCTCCCCCTTGACCACGGCATATGCTTGGGGAGAAGCTGGTCATTGGCATCAACAGCCACGGCAGTCAGCAGAGTTCCCTGGTATTTTCCAGTCAAAAATGTTCCATCAATGCAAAGCACGGGTCTCATGTACCTGAACGATGCAATACACTGTTGGAATGTCCAGAAAAATCTCCGCAGTACCATGCACCCAGGAATCACAGCACCCTCGGAGCCGATTGCCGGCGTATCAACAATTGCGGTGACTGTGCCTGGATTTGCTTCGCATATGCGCCGCAACAGCCTCGGTACTAAGTTGTATGCCTCAACATATGTACCAAAAAGCTCCTCCAGCGTCTTCTGTTTAGCCCTCCATGCCTTCGCGTACTTGATATGATAACCGTACTTCTCTGCGACATGTGCAATTATCACTTTCGATGTTATTGCCGTATTTTCCTTCACTACTGACAGTATCAGACTGGCAACAAAACTGGAAGTGATATTTCTATGATGCTGCACCATGCCCTCAGCCAGACATCCGTGGTCTTCAACTCTGGAAACCTGAAAGAACGGGCCATCTTGTGGCCGCCAGACACGCACGTACCATAGACAATTCTGGACTAAGCACCTCACAGTCCACAGGCTCGGATTCGATTTGACCACCCGGAATGGCCTATTTAGTGAGACAGCCCAGGCAGTTATGGCTTTCTTTGCATCCTTTTTATTCCGAAACAACTGTCCAAGCTGGACGGTTGATTCATTATAAGACCATCGCGAACCCAACTCATCACGAACCACAGTGTCATTCAAGGATGATGGATCAGTCCACTCACTTATAGGATTCTGCTCTTCCGTACGTTCAACAGGAGATTCATACATTTCTGACGGATCAGTATACTCCTCCTCATTAAAATTCTCCTTCAATTCTGACAATTCTTCAGCTGCATCTACTTGATGGCCACCAAATTGAGTTGTATCTCGTACAGTTTGCAAATGTACACTGCCAGTTGTACTGGCATTGGTACTGCCACCTGCACCGGTATTGGCATCGCCACCGCCATCGTGACCTCCGGTACAGATATTAGTGTTTTCTCTTTCAACTGAATGGCTGCCCTCCGAACTATGTGCTAAGATTTCAACGTACAGTATGATGGTTCCGACAGCATAGCCTGGATTTGTCACAAATCGTCCAAACGAACCCCATGATTTGTCACCTTTTAGTCTCTTCAGCACCCATTTATTTCCATCCGGAACCATGCCTTTCACCCTGAGATTATCCGTCGCAACATTGAGTTGTAACAGGTCGACTAACCACATCTTCAAATCATTGAAAGACATTGACTGTGGTTGTCTCATTTGACTGTAAACATACATACAACCACCAAGATCATCACCGTTTGGTCCATTATGGATTACACCAGCTCCGTAATAAACGCAAACCGTACTGGGTTGCTCCATAGCTGTATCAGAGTATATAATTAGAGAACCAGCATTGCTCATAGTACTAGAAAAAACATGATTTTTCAAACAACAGAAATTTTCCCCTCTCCCTCTAAACCCATGCGGGAAAGGCCAACACGTGAGGGCGACAGTGGTGATGACTACGACAATGAGGCCGCGATTCCTAACTGTAGCTTCTAGGCTCCAAAAGAGTGTTTTAGTAATTAATGACAATTACAAATGCTATACTAATGATACCTGCTAAGTTGTGTCAAGAAGAAACTTAAAAGACAGGTTAATGAATGGCAAAGAAAGAGCCTCATGATGAAGAAAGGGCATTGATCAAAAAAGCAAAGGTACGAAATAGGGTCTTTTCCATTTTTACCGGTCTAAGGTGATTAGAGAAGAATTTTGACCGGATTTTAGGATAGTTGCCGTACTATTAAGAGGAGCATGTGGTGTATCACGAAATACTTCATCTATGTGCCACAAATCATAAAATCAACTTGGATTGCATACTAGAAGGTCATATGCTTTGAAGATGCTTGTTTCAGCTCATTTCTGCTCAACTCTGTCTCAATCGGTCTGACCGTTTGTTAGACCGGTCTGACCGAATATACGGACTGACCGAATAGGGTTTCGGACTGACCGACGTTATGTCAAAGTATAGTGTATACATTTAAAAGGTCGGTCTGTCTGTAGGTAAAAACCTAGGTCAGTCTCCTGGTACTTCATGTCCTATCTTTCTGTGGTATTGTGTTATTACGGTCTGACCGTTTGTTAGACCGGTCTGACCGAGAAATCGGTCTGACCGTGTTTTTGAACTACGGTCTGACCGTATGGCCGGTCTGTCCGTATTTATCGGCCTGACCGTATAACGTGTTCAGAAACTATGTCGTCTCTGGACAGTTTCACGGTCTGACCGCAATTGGCTCCGGTCTGACCATGAGTGTGCCTGTCAAGGGCAGGTGAGCATTTATTGCGCCTGTTTAATGCCGTTGCAATTGTGGCGGTCTGACCGGACATATACCTGCGGTCTGACCGCCAAGTGAACTTTTTTCTCCCAACGGCCTGTAACGGCTATATTTATTGTGGGGGGTATATATACTCCCATGCTCGGCCCTGTTCATAACTTTTGGCATATTTGTGAACATTGTCATCATCCTTGAGAGCTTAAGCAAGTTTTCATACACTCTAGGGTTCTAATTCTCATTTTGTGAGAGTGTGCACTTGAGATCCTCTAGTGCATTGCATTTAGATCACTAAATCAATCTTGTGGCACTAGGAGAAGGTTAAGTGATCATCACCGGCTTGTTACTCTTGAAGTTTGCCGGCTCCTAGACGGCTCGAGAGAAGGTTTTGGAGAGCTCTTCAAGGAAGATTGTGAAGAAGCCTCAAACCGTCTTGTGAAAGGGTTGAGCACGCCTTGCCGGAGCGGTAAAGTGCATCCTTAGTGAAATCGAGGTTTAGATAACTCATCACACTAATCCGGCTCAAGATCTAGGTCACTTATCAAGAGAAGGTTGATTAGATAGAGGAGCGGTTAGAGATTTGAGTTTGCCTCAACGTGGATTAGGGGTGATCGGCAAATCACCGAGACCACGGGATATATCCTTGTGTTAAAATTGTTCATTGTTCATCTTGTGTTAGTTATTTGCTCTCATTTGCTATTAATTGTTTGATTATTTGTTAATTTGTTAAAATCGCCTATTCACCCCCCTCTAGTCGATATCCTAGATCCCTTTCAATTGGTATCAAAGCTAGGACTCCATTTTTAGAGGATTTAACCATCCCGGAGTAGGATAAAGATGGCTAGTGAGGGTCGGATCAATATTGGCAAATCACCACTCTTTGATGGATCTAACTATACTTATTGGAAAACTAGAATGATGGTTTATCTTAAAGCCATGGGTGGAAAGATTTGGAAAGTGGTGGATGAGGGCTTTGCAATTCTTGATGATGATGACATGATTAACCTAGATAGAGATAATGCCTTAGCGAATGCTCAAGCCATGAATGTTCTTTATAGTGCTCTAAATCTAGGTGAATTTAATAGAATTTGTAAACTTGAAACGGCCCATGATATTTGGAGAAATCTTATGGATATTCATGAAGGAACCTCGATGGTCAAGGATGCTAAATTATTCAACCATAAGGGCCAATTTGAAAAGTTTGCTATGTTGCCCAATGAAGATGTGTCGGAGATGTTTGACCGATTAAATAACATAGTAAATGAGTTAAAAGGGCTTGGTATGGATGTCACAAATGTCTAATTTTGTCATAAGTTTCTTAGAGCTTTACCTTCAAAATATGATACAATTGTAACCTTACTTGTGCGTTCGAACTTGAAGAGTGTGACTCCGTTGGAAGTCTTGAGTGAAATTCTCACTCATGACATATTCAAGAAATCTCAAGAAGAAGTGAAAGATGAGGCTTCCGACTCCAAGAAGAAGAACATAGCACTAAAAGCTCAAGCCTCCAAAAAGGAAGACAATGAAGAAGAAAGTGATGAGAGAGACACCGATGAGGAAATGACTCTCTTTGTGAGAAGGTTCAAGCGGTTCATGAAGAAGAGATATCAAGGAAAGTCCTTCAAAAAAAGACAATCATCCAAGAGGAACCCATTTGAAGAAAGAAGATGCTTTGATTGTGGTGAAAAGGGTCACATCTCCGCACAATGCAAAAACAAAGAAGAAGAAAAATCGGTGAAGAAGAAGAAGTACGAAAGGGAAGGAGAAAGCAAGAAGAAGGTTTTCAAGAAATATTATAAGAAGAAGAAGGATGGACAAGTTTGCTTCATTGAATGGGATTCGGATGCTTCAAGTTCCGATTCCGAAGATGAAGATGAAGCATCACCCAAAGGACTCGCCGGGGTAGCTATCAAGGAAGCTCCATCCCTATTCTCCTCTCCTCATTGCCTCATGGCTAAAGGAGAATCGAAGGTATCATGTGACGAAGATGAATATACTTATGATGATGACCTAGCTGAGATGATCACCGGTTTTGATGACTATATGAGTAAAGAAAAAGAAAAATTCAAGGAATTGAAGAAGAGATACAAAACTCTTCAAAATTCCTATGAGGAGCTAAACACATCTCATGAGAGTCTCAAAGAAACTCATGAGATGCTTAAGGAAGCTCATGACTCACTAATTATTCATAAAGCCAACAAAACGGGTAATGAAATAGGGATCACTTGCAATATTTTGAATTACTTGCCCATGATGTCTACTTCTAGCATATCTACATCTTGTGAAGATTTTCTTGAATTCCCATCTAGACCCAAAATTGATGATAATATGCTTAGTCTTGAAAACAATGAACTTAAGGACAAAATTGAAAAACTAACAAATGATCTAACTAAATGCTATGTAGGAGAATCAAAATTAAGACATCTTCTAGATAGTCAAAGGTTCTCCTTAAGAAAAGAAGGACTAGGCTACATTCCTAAAAAGGAAAAACATGCATTTGTTCCATCTAAAACCGTATTAGTAAAAGAAAAAGAATATTGCAACAATTGTAAAAGTTTAGGTCACATTGAAAAGAATTGCCATGCTAGCAAAAGTAATTCATCTCTTATATTCAACTCTTGCTATGTTTTAAAGAAAATGAACAATGGCGATATTAAAGCCAAATTTGTTGGAACCCCGATCATTGGTGTCAAAAAGAAAGTCATTTGAGTCCCAAAATCCTTGGTAACTAACCTCGAAGGACCCAAAAAGATTTGGGTACCTAAAAGGACCTAACTTTGTTTTGTAGGTAAATTACAAGGCCGGAGGACAACATTGGGTGCTCGATAGTGGATGCACTCAACATATGACCGGTAATCACAACATGTTCTCCTCTCTAAATAACGAAGGTGCGAAATATGACAAGATCACATTTGGAGACAATAGCAAAGGAAAGGTAAAATGTTTAGGTAAAATTGCCATCTCAAACGACCTCTCCATATCTAATGTATTGCTTGTTGAATCTCTAAATTTCAACCTCTTATCCGTAGCTCAACTTTGTGATCTTGGATTTATATGTGCATTTTATCCAAAAGAAGTGATTATCACTAGTATTGATGATAATAAGTTGATTTTCAAAGGTTTTAGACATGGCAACCTCTATTTAGTTGATTTCAATTCAAATGATGTTAATCTTGGTACATGCTTGTTCACTAAATCATCTAAAGGTTGGCTATGGCATAGAAGGCTTGGGCATGTTGGAATGAAACAACTAAATAGACTAGTTAAACATGATTTAGTTGTTGGATTAAAAGATGTAAAGTTTGAAAAAGATAAATTATGTAGTGCTTGCCAAGCCGGAAAACAAGTTGCAAACTCACATCCAACTAAAAGTACAATGTCAACTTCTAGTCCACTTGAATTATTGCATATGGATTTATTTGGACCAACTACTTTTGTGAGCATTGGTGGCAATAGTTATTGTCTTGTCGTTGTAGATGATTTTTCTAGATATACATGGATATTCTTTTTACATGATAAGTCAATTGTGTTTAACACTTTCAAAAGCTTTGCTCAACGGGCCGAAAATGAATTTAATTAGTTTCAAGATCAAGAAAGTGAGAAGTGACAATGGCTCCGAATTCAAGAATACCAAGGTTGAAAATTGGTGTGATGATAAGGGCATCAAACATGAGTTTTCGGCCAAGTATACACCGGAGCAAAATGGAGTAGTCGAACGAAAGAACCGGACATTGATAGACATGGCAAGGTCTATGCTTTCGGAGTACAATGTTTCGGACACCTTTTGGGCCGAAGCAATCAACACCGCGTGCCATGCATCAAATCGTCTTTATTGTCATCAACTACTAAAGAAAACTCCTTATGAGCTTCTCATTGGAAGGAAGTCAAACATTTCCTACTTCCAAGTGTTTGGATGTAAGTGCTATATCTTGCGAAAAGGTACACGCTTATCTATATTTCAAAGTAAATGTGATGTAGGATTTTTATTAAGATACTCATCAAATAGCAAAGCATATCGTGTCTACAACCAAAACTCCGATTTGGTTGAAGAGACACATGATGTTGAATTTGATGAGACTAACGGCTTTCAAGAGGAGCAAGACAACTTGGATGATGTAGGTGATGAAGGGTTGAGAGTGGCAATGAAGAACATGACAATTGGGGATATCAAGCCGAAAGAAGATAGTGATCAAGATGAAAATCCATCCACTCAAGCTATTCCCTCTTCATCAACTCCTCAACATGAAGATCAAATAGTTGAAGTGGTCAATATGGAAGACTCCTCTCAACAACAACCAGAAGTACCTTCTACCTCTACTTCACAAATCCCGGTTGATCATCCAAGAATTCATCACTCAATTTCCAAAGATCACCCCGTCGATCAAATTGTTGGTGACTTGCGTAAGGGTGTCCAAACTCGTTCTCGTCTTGCTTCATTTTGTGAAAATTACTCTTTTGTTTCCTCTTTTGAACCCACACTAGTAGATGAAGCATTAAAATATCCGGATTGGGTGAATGCTATGCACGAAGAACTAAACAACTTCACCCGCAACAATGTTTGGGAATTAGTAGAAGAACCAAATCCGGATGAACACAATGTTATTGGAACCAAATGGATTTTCAAGAATAAACAAGATGCAAACGGAGTGGTAGTAAGAAACAAGGCAAGATTGGTGGCTCAAGGATACACTCAAGTTGAAGGTTTGGATTTCAGTGAAACCTATGCTCCCGTAGCTAGACTTGAGGCTATTAGAATCTTGCTTGCTTTTGCTTCATCTCATAATATTAGACTCTATCAAATGGATGTCAAAAGTGCATTTTTAAATGAAAAAATTAATGAATTAGTATTTGTTAAACAACCTCCCGGATTTGAAGATCCTACAAAGCCGAATCATGTGTATAAACTCTCCAAGCCACTTTATGGTCTTAAACAAACACCTCGTGCTTGGTATGAAACACTTAGAGACTTCTTAATTTCAAAAGGCTTTAAAATTGGGAAAGTTGATACTACCTTATTTACTAAGAAAATTAGAAATGATTTCTTTGTATGTCAAATTTATGTTGATGACATCATATTTGGATCTACTAACCAAGATTTTTGCGAGGAATTTGGTAATATGATGTCCAGGGAATTTGAGATGTCTTTGATAGGTGAACTAAGTTTCTTCCTCGGACTACAAGTTAAACAACTCAAGGAAGGAACTTTCATCAGTCAAAGCAAAAATGTGAAGGACTTACTCAAGAAGTTCGGACTTGAAGAAGCAAAGCCAATCAAGACACCAATGGCCACAAACGGTCACCTTGTCTCTGACGAAGGAGGTAAACCGGTAGACTTAAAGCTTTATAGATCTATGATTGGTAGTTTATTATATCTTACTGCTTCTAGGCCCGATATTATGTTTAGTGTTTGTATGTGTGCAAGATTTCAAGCCTCTCCTAAAGAAAGTCATTTAATGGCCGTTAAGCGCATTTTGAGGTATCTAAAATATTCATCTAGCATACGGTTGTGGTATCCTAAAGGTGCTAAATTCGAATTAATTGGATATTCTGATTCCGATTATGCGGGATGTAAAGTGGATAGAAAAAGCACCTCTGGCAGTTGTCAACTGTTAGGAAGATCTTTAGTATCTTGGTCCTCCAAGAAACAAAACTCTGTAGCTTTATCAACCGCCGAAGCAGAATATGTTTCCGCGGGTAGTTGTTGTGCACAATTGCTTTGGATGAGGTAAACATTGTTGGATTATGGAATAAAATTTGAAAAAGTGCCTCTTTTGTGTGATAATGAGAGTGCGGTGAAAATAGCCACAAATCCAGTTCAACACTCTCGGACCAAGCATATAGATATCCGACACCACTTCCTTAGAGATCATGTTAGCAAAGGTGATGTGGTGGTGGATAATGTGAGAACCGAAGATCAATTAGCGGATATATTCACTAAGCCCTTAGATGAAAGTCGTTTTTGCAAACTCCGAAATGAGCTTAACGTCATTGACATATCAAATGTGGCTTGAAATGTTGAACTCATATTGCTTGTGCTTAAAGTATCATTTGATTGCTTGAACTTCCTCTCTTAGAGCTTTTTAGACTCTTTTATTGGCAATTAAGTAAAGTGAACCAAAAATATGTTGAGTTATAAGATAAATATTTCCCCTTTGGTGATATTGTCTATATCTCTCTTAATTATCTTATATTTATATTTCACCCTATCCAAATCTCTTATGAGCATCAAATCAATCTAAAATCCTCTAAGATTTTTAGTCCTTCCAGCGGTTGGACCGATCCAATTGCGGTCTGACCGAATGCATCTCCAGAGAGCATCTTAAATTTCCTGCTTCCAGCTGTCTGACCGGTAACTTGCCTACGGTCTGACCGAACTTTCATGTCCAGATACCTTTTATCCCGAATCTCTGTCCTTTTCACCCTCTTCCCACTTGTCTTTTTCACGTGCGCCTCATAGTTTTTGTTGGATTCTTCCTCTCCGGTCAAACACTCGCAACACACGGACTAACCGTTGATCAAGACCATCTCCAAACAATGTCTTCTAGGTATATTGCTCAGATCTTCCTTCTTTATCATTTTGTTCATCACGGGGTTTAGGGCAATTTTGGTGAATCTAGTTTAAAGCCTTTCAATACCTAAAATTGATTCTTCCTATTGATGCACTGATTGCCTATACTCATTTATCTGTCCACATTGCATCTTAATTTCACCTAAATCCCTGGAATCCTGACAAACCCTAACTCTACGGTTGCGCCGGTCTGACCGCTCCAGTCTCGGTCTGACCGAAATCAATAGCAGAGCCAGAGTTTGCTAATCTGTTATTTTATCATTTCACTCACTCTTACCTCTGCATATCCTCCAAATCTTTTAGTGGTCGAGGTATTCAAGGCACTTCCTCCTTCCGGACCATAAGAAAAAATTGGCTAAGCGTCCAAAAAGGGCTCTACCCTCGAGTAGCAGCGACAGCCACGATGATGATTGGGTGCCCTCGGCCGGAGATTCAGAGACAGAACAGTCGTCACATCGTGGTGGATCTCCTCATGTGGGCATGGACATCGAGAGTGAGGACGATGAAATAAACGTCCACGCTTATCAAGGCCCGAAGAAGAATTGGACTTCAAGCGACTATACAAAGGTTAGGACCATCTACGCCTACAATCATGAGAATGACGCCTCTACTCCTCACTTCCACACGATGACACAGCAGGATGCCTTCTACGGACACTTGATCCACAAGAATATCTTCGAACACAAATGGATCGAATGGGCTTATGTTGTGAATCAGCCCATCATGGCTCCTTTGGTGCAGATCTTCAAGGATATTGGGCTCTATGACTTTGTGGAGCACAAATGCCCATGGAACGCCACTGCCATCAGACAGTTTTATGCTACGGTCGAGATCAGATGGGCGGACCAGCAGATCATGTGGATGACAGCTTCTAGGCGTTATGAGGCCACCTTTGAGGAGTTTGCTGTGGAAAACAATATAATCTATGAGGAAATGAAGGAGGGGATCAATATGGAGGATGAGGACTACCTCCATGAGGATGATTGGCTCCAGTTTTATGAGCAGCAGGGAGGTGGACAGCGGATTGTACCCGGCACCGTTACGGGTCTCAAAGTCCTCTCTGCTGTGGTCAACAAAATCATCCGAGCCACGATCCATCCAAAGAGTGGAAACCGAGAAGCGGCCCGGGATTACTATTGGAACTTCATCGACCACATCCTCAAGAGTCATCGGATCAACATTGTCTCTTTTATCTTGAAGACAATTGAGGATGTCTCGGCAACCACTCTGCCGAACCTATACTATGCTCCATTTATCATGTCTTTGCTGCACCAGAAGACAAAGTTCCCTCGCGGATCATGTGATATCAGACATCTCGGCTATAAGCCGTTTAGTGTAAACCCACGCATCTTGGCTCGAGGCCATGGAGCACAGCATCAGCAGCAGCAGCAGCAGGCTCAGCCTATGCCTCCTCCTCCTCCACCTCAGGCACAGTAGGCAGCTCAGTCTAGCCAAGCCCACACCTGGTTTACACAGTTCCAGCAGCAGTTCCATCAGCCGATGATGGATCAGTTCGCTACTCTTCTCCAGGGGCTTGAGCTCGCTCGCTCAGACTTGGCAGCTTTGAATGATCAGTTCTAGACCTTCTCGTCGCGCCAGGATCAGTTCGAGCAGCGCTTTGACGCCTTCTCCGCTCACTTCTTCACCCGTTTCCCTCAGACTCCTCCTCACCATATCCCGATGATGATGCTCCTGCCGATTGTTAGCTTTTATGGCAATTGATGCCAAAGGGGGAGAGAAGAGAGTAGAAGAGAAAAGAGAGTAGAAGAGAGTATGGGAGAGAACAGAGAGAACCTTATATGAAAGAACTTTTGGTGTAAAGTTTTAATTTAACTTGTTTAGTTGAATGTCTTATTTATGATCTATGTGGATGACATTTATGTTGGATGACTCTTTTGTAAGATTGTTACTTCATGATATATGAGATGTGCTTATGTTATTTTCATATGACCTTGTGATGATGATATCATGTGTAGAATTGAATGTCTTATTTGTGATACGTCATGCTTATATAATGAATGAATTGAGATAGCATCTTATACACATGCTTGAACTCCACCAAAATACCAAAATTCTCTTATTCATACATTTAGGGGGAGTGTCTTTCTCTTCGATGCTTATTGTCAAATTCATTTTATGCTTAAAACTCATTCATCTACTCTTTATGTTGTCATCAATTACCAAAAAGGGGGAGATTGTAGCTTCTAGGCCCCTAAAGAGTGTTTTAGCAATTAATGACAACTACAAATGCTATACTAACGATACCTGCTAAGTTGTGTCAAGAAGAAACTTAAAAGACAGGTTAATGAAAGGCAAAGAAAGAGCCTCATGATGAAGAAAGGGCATTGATCAAAAAGGCAAAGGTACGAAATAGGGTCTTTTCCATTTTTACCGGTCTAAGGTGATTAGAGAAGAATTTTGACCAGATTTTAGGATAGTTGCCGTACTATTAAGAGGAGCATGTGGTGTATCACGAAATACTTCATCTATGTGCCACAAATCATAAAATCAACTTGCATTGCATACTAGAAGGTCATATGCTTTAAAGATGCTTGTTTCAGCTCATTTCTGCTCAACTCTGTCTCAGTCGGTCTGACCGTTTGTTAGACCGGTCTGACCGAATAGGGTTTCGGACTGACCGACGTTATGTCAAAGTATAGTGTATACATTTAAAAGGTCGGTCTGTCCGTAGGTAAAAATCTAGGTCAGTCTGCTGGTACTTCATGTCCTGTCTTTCTGTGGTATTGTGTTATTACGGTTTGACCGTTTGTTAGACCGGTCTGACCGAGAAATCGGTCTGACCGTGTTTTTGAACTACGGTCTGACCGTATGGCCGGTCTGTCCGTATTTATCAGCCTGGCCGTATAACGTGTCCAGAAACTATGTCGTCTCTGGACAGTTTCACGGTCTAACCGCAATTGGCTCCGGTCTGACCGTGAGTGTGCCTGTCAAGGGCAGATGAGCATTTATTGCGCCTGTTTAATGCCGTTGCAATTGCGGCGGTCTGACCGGACATATACCTGCGGTCTAACCGCCAAGTGATCTTTTTTCTCCCAACGACCTGTAACGGCTATATTTATTGTGGGGGGTATATATACTCCCATGCTCGGCCCTGTTCATAACTTTTGGCATATTTGTGAACATTGTCATCATCCTTGAGAGCTTAAGTAAGTTTTCATACACTCTAGGGTTCTAATTCTCATTTTGTGAGTGTGCATTTGAGATCCTCTAGTGCATTGCATTTAGATCACTAAATCAATCTTGTGGCACTAGGAGAAGGTTAAGTGATCATCACCGGCTTGTTACTCTTGGAGTTTGCCGGCTCCTAGACAGCTCGAGAGAACGTTTTGGAGAGCGCTTCAAGGAAGATTGTGAAGAAGCCTCAAACCGTCTTGTGAAAGAGTTGAGCACGCCTTGCCGGAGCGGTAAAGTGCATCCTTAGTGAAATCGAGGTTTGGATAACTCATCACACTAATCCGGCTCAAGATCTAGGTCACTTCTCGAGAGAAGGTTGACTAGATAGAGGAGCGGTTAGAGATTTGAGTTTGCCTCAACGTGGATTAGGGGTGATCGGCAAATCACCGAGACCACGGGATATATCCTTGTATTAAAATTGTTCATTATTCATCTTGTGTTAGTTATTTGCTCTCATTTGCTATTAATTGTTTGATTATTTGTTAATTTGTTAAAATCGCCTATTCACCCCCTCTAGTTGACAACCCTACCCCTAAACCTAACAAAAAAACCAACTCTTCTCTTCTCTTCTCTTCTCCTCTCCTCCTCTTCCTTCTCTTCTCTTCTCTTCTTTCTCTCTGCTAATTTATGAATTTTACAACCCTAAAAAAAAATAACCCCTCTCCCTCTAAACCCATGCGGGAAAGGCCAAGACGGTGAGGACGACAGCGGTGATGACTAACTCTAACCCTAACCCTAACCCTAACCCTAACTAAAAGAAGCAACAACGGTGATGACTAACCCTAACCCTAACCCTAATCCTAACCCTAACCCCAACTAAAAGAAACGACAGCGGTGATGACTAACCCTAACCCTAACCCTAACCCCAACTAAAAGAAGCAACAGCGGTGATGACTAACCCTAACCCTAACCCTAACCCTAATAATAACAATCATTTTAATATACATAATCACAAATGTTTACATCTACATATTAACAAATATTTTAATCTACGTGCATACTAATAAAATTCAAATTTGAAAAACATCACATTTTTTAGTGGTTCTTCAAATTTTTTAATCTGCGAGCATACACTAACCCTAAATTTTTTAATCTGCGAACATACACTAACCCTAACCCTAATCCTAATCTGCGAACAAACACTAATCCTAACCCTAAATTTTTTTTCATCACATTCACGCATTTACCATCCGTATAAAAATATATTCTAAATCATATCTAAATACTATGAGTTAACGATCTAATTAATTTAAATATACGAGTTAAAAAAAATACCTCAGCGAACAGATTTGAAGAATCTCCGAAAAAAAATTTTCTGCTCTTCTTTCTTCTCTTCCTTCTAACAGGTTTCAGTAATTTCTGGAAAAATTCGAAATAATAAACTCGGCTGTACTGTGAGAGGGACGGCTGCTGTTTAAATACAGCTTTCAGTCGCTAGCCGGGCTAGCGACTGAAAGCTGGCGTGGCACGGCACGTGGGCCAGCGGGGCATTGTGCCGTGTCACGTCTTTAGTCGTTAGCCGGAATAGCGACTGAAGATCAGTCGCGCGCGTGGCTTCGCAACAGAGAGCTGTTTTTGCAAAATTTAAAAGTTAGGGGTTAGTTTTCGAATTTATTTTGTTTTATGGGTTATTTGGAAAAAAAAAATTCCATATTCACGGTTCGCGGAGGCCGGCGAGAGCCAGCGCTAAGCTGCTGTCCGAGTTCGCGAAAGAAACCGAAGGGACGGGGCTGGAGATCACCAGCTGGGCGCCGCAGCTGGAGATCCTGGCGCATGGCACCACCACGGCGTTTATGAGCCACTGCGGCTGAAACTCGGTCCAGGAGAGCCTGAGCCACGGGAAGCCGATACTGGCGTGGCCCCTGCACTCTGACCAGCCGTGGAACGCAAGGTACGTGTGCGAGCACCTCAATGCCGGCATCGTCGTGAGGCTGGCATCCTATTCCGCATGCGCTTCCAACTAGAAGTGCTGGTGTCAGAAATAATTAAAAAAACTTTGTTTAGAAACATAAAAGGAGACCTTAACCGACACAAATTCAAATTGTCGTTCTGCAGCAACTCGTATCTCTTTGGTGTGGTCGTGAGATATATAGAAACAAGAGTTGTTATTAGGCCCACAGATTCGGATAACATCTGTCGGAAATATCAAAACTTCGTGATTTACGGACATGGCAGAAGAGAAACAACAATTCCCTCTTGGGATCAGATTTAAGCCTTACGAAGATGAGCTTGTAGAACACTATCTCCTTCCCAAGCTCGAGGGCAGGCAGTACAAACGCAACGACGCGGTTATTGAAGCAAACGTTTATGAGTGGCACCCGGACACGCTCACTGGTACTTGCACCAACTTGGCCAATTGGGCTTTCTCTATTTTATTTCTGAGATAAAAACCATAATTTTGAACACAAGCTACAAGTTATTTAAGGATTGTTTGGGTGGGAGATTTTTTAAATAAATTTGGAAGAAATTAAGGACCTATTTAGATTGAAGGATTTCTAATCTCACATTTATTTTTGTTAGTTGAATGATTTTCTCCAAGTGGAAATCTTTCCATCCAAATAGGTCCTAAATTTTGTATTTCTATATAAGAAGGTATCTTTACTAGTGGGTACTTTATTTTATGGTGCTAGGCTGCTAGCACAGATAGTGTCAATATATATGATGTGCACTGCTTGAGTTTCTCTCTTCCAAACTATAGTCGTGATATGGACACTATTTGATATTGTCACGATATTAGCAATGTAAGCCTCGAAAGTAGGATATTAGCAGTGTACTACGATAGTTATGGAAAAAAAAAAAAGCTAAAGTTGTTGATATCTCCATTTTCTCTCCCAGGTTTTCTTTTCAACTCGAAAGGAACTACAATTTGTCGATATCTTCATTTAACACTTTAAATTAAATTCGTTCGAAAACCGTGTTGCGTTGATTTAATTCACTTCACCTTTAGCCTCATAAACGAAAGTACCGTATACGTATTTGCGTATGTAGTTCGTTAACAAATAAATGCGTGGTGGCATACGCCGCTGGTGCTCATGACAGAGTTGTACAAGCGGAGGGGCGAGATGGAGTGGTACTTCCTGTCGCCGAGGAGTCGCAAGTACCAGAACGGAGACAGGCCGTCCCGTTGCACCGATGACAACCGCGGCCGCTGGAAGGCGTCGACGGGGAAAGCGGAGTCCGGGCATGCCGTCGGGGACGACGACGTCACGTACTGCGACGGCGTGCTCGCCTACTTCGAGAGCGGCATCGGCAATGAGCGGAAGAGCAAGTGGCTCATGCAGGAGCTCACCGTCCCTCGCTACGAGATCAAGCTCGACAAGATCGACAACAGCAACAGCAGCAAGGTCAGTATCAAGATTGATATATATATTTTTTAACTTATCTATCATTGTGTGTGTGCGCGCTTTATTATTATTTTTTTATATTACTCACTCATGTGAATGCTTGGCCACAGTTGGACGAGTACGTCATGTGCAAAATATACGTTAGCCCGAGATACAGAGAGAGCGGCAAGGACGGTGCAACCGAGAGCAGCAGCAGTAGCATCGCCGTGAGGGAAGTGCAGGGCTCCTCCTCACAACCCACACCGGGGTCGAAGGCTCAGGGAACGACCCAGCAGTCGGTGAAATCTCTAGGGAAGAGACCCATGAAGGAGCAGTCGTGTCGCCCTGAGGAACTTGGGAAGCGGCTGTGCCAGCCGATGGCGCCCCGTGGGCCATTACCGGTGTGCAGCAGCGGCGGCAACATGGAAATGCCAATGCCAACGCAAATGCAGCCCGGGGCGCAGTTTTACCATAATGGAATTGGAACGTGGCGGCCAGTGGCATGGAGCGGCCACGGCGGCCCGCAGCCATGCTTCCCAGTTTCGCCAATGGTACGGACGCCGGCGCCGGTATTTCCAAAAGCGTCTATTGATAGATCAATGATGCTGTGGCCTCCGATGACACCAGGAAAAGTGGTCAGACCGCCATCCGGCATGCGACCTCCAACACAGCCGCCGCTGCGGCAGCAGCAGCAGTTGGAGCAGCGAGTGCATCAGCAACTGTTAGCCTCCCTATGGGAGCAGCCGGATCGGCACCTGAACCACAACGAGCGCGCGGCAGAACCATCGGGCAATGCCGCTTACGCCGCGCAACAACAGCAGCCGACGGCGTCCACGCAGCAGCCCTGCTTCGACGGCACCAACGTTAACGACAACACAGGAGCACTGGCCACTCCGTTTGCGCCTTATGGCCGTTACCCTTTCGGAGATGGCCAGTACTCGGCTGGTTCGGTGTTGCCGGCGGCGGATCCCTCTGGAGGGGTGATGGCGCTGGCGTCGTCGTCAGCAGGGCCGGCGGCGTCCGGCGGGGAGAAAGAGGGGAGCAGCAAGGGGGACTTGTTCGATGACTTGCAGGCGTTTATGGCCTTGACCAATTTGGATATGCCCCCAGATCTGATCGCGTCGGAAGGCGGCTTCCCTGCACTTGAATCGCCGCGCTCATGGAGTGGCGACATTTGCATGAGTTATATGGCTATATAACTTATTTTGCAGATTTTGTTTTATTTATCTTCTCTGTATTGTTGACTTGTTGTACACTACGAATTTGACTAAGTTGTAAAATATATATGAGACACAATCTCTAATATTTACCAATTTTTTTTTTTTTGCTGTGGGACATGTACTTATAATTTTAGCAAAAAGATCATATGTTATCTCCCACCTCTATCTTGCTCCAAGATTCGTGCTCAAAACACAAGTATGGTTCACTTGTCCTCCAACTTAGCTCCTTGTAGGAGCTAGTTGATGGTGACAGGTGGTGTTGACGTGACACAAAGTTCAGAAGGCAAAAGGAGGTAGTTGTCATTGGGATTGAGACCGGTGTTGGCAATCACATTGGGAGGTGACCGACAACGGGAAAATGGGATATGGACGATGAGGGCGGCTAGGATGCAGGAGTTGGGGGACAGTGGGTGGAATATCTGCGATTAGCATGTCTACCTGAGCGATCAGGAATTATGTATATTTTCTTTACTAATGCATGTGCACTATATCAAGTAGTAAGATGTTTCACAGAGAAAATTTCACTCTCTGAGCAAACTTCTAGGTATACAGATATGTCATTATATATAAATATATATATAAAAATAAGAGAACAAATGAAAAAATTTGAAAACATATATATTTTATTAATTCACAATGAATACAAGTTATAAACCATCTTTAAAATTTTATATATTCTCATTGTGCTTATGGAGTACATAGGACATCAGGATTACGTGATTCTTGGTTTCCAAGACTTTGTAGAACTCTTGATTAATTACATTTACAGATTTTGGATCCGGAAAAGATCTCCAATTAAGCTGTGTCAATGGTCGTCGTTTTCAAACTCCATGTATATAATGCATATGTTCATGCATGTATGCAAATCTATAGTCTCATTAGTTAATGGTGCTATAAAAAAATCCAACCTTTGTCTTGTCAGTGCCCAATCTAGATGTTGTTTGGTCTTGTCGGCCCGTTGGTGCCCGACATTAATGGTGTCCGATTTCATCAATCACAGACCAAGTAGTTGCCTTTGCTTCGTCAATACCCAACGCATGATGCATGGATGGTGGTGGGGTTATGATAATGTCTTGCTTTCGTCATCTTCTAGAGATGTAGATGGCATGATATGGAGACATATCCATCAATGATTCAACATTGCAAACCTTGGATGAGAGTAGATAGTTTGTCATAATAATATTAGAATAGATCCGAACTAATGCATCTTGTGCCTCTTTCGCATCTTACCCTTTGGCACGATGAAGATAGATTTGGATTGACGTGTTGGATCAAGGATGCCGACTAGAGGGGGGTGAATAGGAGCCTTTTAAAAACTTTTAAGATTAAACAAATAATTACAAATCAAGAACAAATAATATAAGTGAGAGAAGAAAAGAACGAACACAGCAGTTTTTATCGAGGTATCGGAGACTCGCCCAGTCTCCACTAGTCCTCGTTGAAGCACTTAAGTCACTTGAGTTTTGCCTCAATACTCACGAAGAGTATTATCAACTATTGGTTGCTCTTTGTTCACTCCGGAAAGGCAAGCACCGATGCCTTGTACAAACTTGCCAAGCCTCTCCGACAATCTCCAAACGGACGAGGTCAACGGCCACGCCACCAAACCGTCTAGGTGAGAGCGCTCACCAAGAGTAACAGGCAGCAAGGTCTTCTCAAGATCTCCAAACACGCACCGAGAAACTAATATGATGCAAATGCTCTAAAACGAAAATACTCGGTGGATCCGAAAAGCTCTCGATTTGATCAAAAGATCAAGATTTTGTATAAGCAACTAAAGCTCAAGAGAGAATATGAGAGAAGGCTGCTTGTTGTGTAAAACTCATGCCCAAAGCCCCTATTTATAGCCTCAAAAAAACAAATGAATCGTTGGAGCTAGGGCTGAAAATCAACAACTCAAACTGAACTGACAGTTAGTTTAGTGCACAACGGCCGACAAAATTTATCGATGAAAATTTGCTAGCCGTTCGTGGTCGTTTAAGGAAACTTAAAACCCACAACTGACAGTCAGTTATTCAAACTGACAGTCAGTTCGACCACAAACTTGACCAAAATCAAATAGAAACTCAGTTAAAAATACTGTGGTCGAATCCCCAACTGACAGTCAATTTAGTACAAAAATTTTGAGCCCAAAATACACCCTCTCTGGACAATTGTCAGTTAACACAAACTGACATTCAAACGACAGTCAGTTTAGCAAACTGACAGTCAGTCTGAACAAAAACAGAGATAACTTTAAAACCAGAAATCCAAAATAGGTGTTTAATAGCTCTTTTGAAATATAATTTCAAGGGCTAAATTTTTGTGAACAGAAGCAAAAACCAGATCTGCCTAGATCTTTCTAGAAAATCAAAAAACTCTTCTGCTATCAAAAACTGAACTGAAAATCCAAATAACTCAAATTAAGTTCAAGTCAAATCCAACCAAAATGATGCAATACAATGACATAAATTTCTCGGTTTGTGTTGGAGATCAAGAGAGGACTTTCGCCACCCCTCTTTATAGTACGGTTAAAACAAAAAACAATTTTCCTAACCGATCAACTCCAAACGCCGAGCTCGGTAAAAAATAAAAATTCATAATACCTTAGGTCTTTCGCATCTTCATGATTTTTACTTCTCGTTCCTGCTCTTTGCTACTTGTGCTTTTATTTTACGTCGGGTTTGTCTTGTATACCGTGCATTTCTTCCCAACACAACTCTGTATCAAATAAACTCAAAAGCACAATTAGTCCGAAACACTTTGTCTTCATTAATCACCAAAATTAGGGTTAGGCATGAAGGCCTAGATGCAACATGACCCATATTACGCCTTTCACCATCCATGATTTCTCAGCACAATGAATTACATTCCCTTTCACGGTTGTACGGGGACATTTCTGACATCTAATTAAGGTGGAATTTGTGGAGATATTTCTGCATGAGTCTTCTACTTCTCATAAAAATTTGAGGTTAATCGGATCTTTAGATCAAAAATTATAAATCATCTTCCACTAGCATGTTAGGTTGAAATTTAGAAAAACATGATTTGTTTGCCATAATTTTCTAGAAATCTTTCCGGCCACTGATCAAGATAAAATTTGGTGGACATATTCCTGGATTAAAAGTTATTATTAATGCATCATCAACATATCATGTTGAAATTCAGCACGATGCTCGCTATTTGCTGCAATTATTAGATAGTTTTTGATGACCCATCTTAATAATTTTTAAAAAACTCTGAAGTGGCACGTCTTATACCTCCCTCATATCTAATCACTTGGCATGATAAGAATGAATTTTGAATCGACGTGTCTTGCACCTTCCATTATTCAATGTATCGACTCGATGATCTAGATTCCCCTTTTCTTTGTCTGATGGGGGCCTCATAACGGATGCCATAAATCCTCATCATGCTTTAAGAATTGCTCCATGCTTCTCTTCAGGTTGGTAGATCTATTGGCACATAGGAATTCAACGAACATCTCTCTTTTCCCTAAATTGGATGGTGCTTGTGCTAAGTCACCACTCATGTGTAGATCTTCCAAGCAATACATGATGCATGATGCATGCTACGCCAGTGAGAGATACTCACCATTGGTGGTCGCCTCCATGGCTTCAGATGCTTGCCCACGACGACAAGGTGTAGAAGAGAAGAAGAGTTCTGCGAAACGTTTATCACTAGAACTCTTCGTGGGGGAGGAAGAGAAGGGTTAACCTCTTCAAGGTGGAAAGTCCTCTTTATTCATAGAAGGTGTGAGGCTGGTTGTTGAAGTTATCAAGGAAGATTTAAAATTGAAAATTTTAATTTTAATCATTGAGGTGAGAAGACAATTATAAAGATATATTTTTATTATTTAATTCAGAATTATGCACTAGTTAAAATATTTTAAATATTTAATTCGTGGATAATTAACTTGGCTTAGACTTCATACAACCAGGCCTGACTTGGGTAAAGTCTAACACGTTATTCAAGTGCTGTAAAATATCAACTATAGAGACAAAAGTTTACATAGGTAAATTATATACCATCACATTCCTATTGACGAGAAGAGTATAATGAAATATTTATTTGTCTCATTTGGACACCAAATAAAAAGTTATGACTATGTTATATTTTGGCTCCTGAGAGACATTCAAATAGATAGCAAACCTTCAAATGTATCATTTCAGGCTATAATGAAAAAAATTATAAATTAACCTTATTTAGAGGATCCTAAAAAATCATAGAATCACTCATTTCATTAAATGATCAATAAGTTATGACTAATTTACATATAGGTCCTTTATAGTAGGACTGACAAGTCACTGTTTGATCAAGATTTCTGTGAGTTTTGATGACTTGGACTAATTCTTGTGGTCATGTTGGAATCAGGATTGGCATAGTCCATGATTGTTCTGATAATGTGGTGTGACTAAGTTGGTGCATTGAGACTCGGCACACCAAACGAAATGAAAGATGATTATACCACTGATACAAATTGGGAAAAGTTTTATATCTTTGTATTCACTTTAAAGAATAGAACACACATATATTTATTTGTTTCTTCACACTTATGTATGGAAATTTTGCATTTTGGTCCTTCAATCAAATAGAGCTCACATGTCATAAATACACAACAAATTTTATTATAAACTTAGTTGAATATACGAAAAATGTATGATCAATGATCAAAAGAAACGAAAAAAAATGTTTTTGCCAGATCGACCAATCGAGCATGATTTGCTAAACAATAGTGATCCTGATGACATAATAATGTATTATCCAGTGGACGTGGACTCGCCAAGATAGATATTTTTTTCTAACCAATCTGCCAGTCGGTTTCAGTGATCATATCCTTGCATCCTTGATTCAACGCTTGCTGATGACTAGAGGCAATTCTCTATATCACGTTACAGGATTGTAACATGGTAATATCTGAGATGTCACAACTAGTGAATACAAGTGCAAAGTAGTATAACTTGGACAATTTGACAATGTTTATTTGTCAGCGAAATATTGGGGCAGATTGGGCAAACTTGGGTGCATTGTCTTTTTGACCATTCGTGGATTACCCTTTTTATAGGGAATGTTGAAGCGACCTTGCTGGGTGCCTAGCTACACCGACCGCACTACCATCCTCACGTCAGCTGCGGAACCTCTCCTCTAAAACAGAGAATCTATCTGATTGTATAATTGATCATGTAGATTAAATGTTTCAAATATTTCAAAAATTGAAAAATTAGAACAGAAAAATATTTATTTTTTTATAAAAAATTAGTCATGATCATTCTTATTTGTTTCATTAGATAAAAATACATACAATATTTATATAGTAGTCTCTCTAGTTTAAAAAAACTGATTCTTGTATTGTTCACCTCTTATATTGCTTTATATCATAGTGCTACCGTATATGCAAATGGAAACTTCTCCGTAAATTTCATAACTCTAGTTTTGAGGTAGTACTAGGTGTTATTAATGCTAGCTCCACCACAACTGTGTGGGTCGGTGTCGGGGCCAACTTGATTGATGAAAGGATAAGTATGAGAGAGGCTCACCACACGCTCTGACGCTCAACATCATGCGTGCGTGGTCACATGTTTGTAGATTTTGTTGTTCTGAGCTCGACTATAATTATTTGAGATTGATATATGAGATCATAAAATTGAGGATTTGTATGTCAATGAAAAAAATATATTTTAATCAATTTGAGATTTTTAAATCATTTTAAAGTTTCTAAGATAATTTTAAATTATTGTTGAGTCAATTTTACATTGTTCTCAGGTCAATTTAAGTTTTTTTCCCAGTTTATGTTTAAGTAATTTTTAAGCCGGGTTTAAGGGTTTCAAGCCGGTTTTTAGCCGATTTAAGTTTTTTAAACCAATTTTAAGCTATTGTTAAGCCGATTTAGGTTTTTTTTAGCCAGTTTAAGTCATTTTATACACATTTTTATGCTGGTTTAAGTCATTTTAAAGCCATTTTACACTAACACCTCCAAATTCTTTTGTGCATCATTTATTTCTTAACTCAAATTGACATTTAGAACTAGGTGCTCCTGAGGACGTAGGCAGGTAGCCCCTTGGTGCAACTGTTTTTGCATTCAACTAGATCAAATTGGGTTGAAATGGTTGGTTCTAAATTGGACTCGCCAGATCAGGCAAGGTTGAATTAACAAGCAACAGAAACGTCCCAATAAGGCAAACATGCTAAAGATCAGATCTCAAGCTTGACTTGGGTTGACTTAGGTGATTATATTGTTCATGCAACTTATCCATGTTGAATTGGATCAAACCCAGTTGTATTAGGATCTATGAGATTAATTGACTCCATAGATTTAAGGTGTTATTGTAAATAAATCAAAAGGTTAAAAGGCTTTCACCACACAAGCCTAATCTTGAGTATAGTTGGACTCCGTAGAGTCCATTTCTTTTGTCTTATCTATCATTCTGTTGTTTGGGTTCGTCTGCTACTGGCAATTAGGAAAACATTTTTTATGGGAACGGTTAGTCACGGTCTATATTTGTGAGACCTACATCAACCCAGCTTTGGCCTCGTCCATACGGAACCTTTGAAACCAAGTTCTCTTCGCAACATCTTCACAAACTTCTCTTCACAACTTCTTCACAAAATATCATCTAGTTCCAATTCCAAAAAAAATAATTTCAAGGAGAATTCCACCAATAAAATGGAAAAATTCTTGCAAGATTTTTTGGAGGAAAAAGAGGCCAAAAAAGAATAAGAAAATCGAATCATCGCCGATCATTGTGCCCATTTGAAAGTTTGTTCTTCACGCGGCAACCGTCGACATGGCAGTAGGAGACATATTGAGTGGAACCACCAAAATGGCCATAAAAGGCTCGTTGCGAACTACTTCTTCGATGATCCGGTTTATCCCGACAGTATTTTTTGCTGGAGATTTCGTATGAGAAAACCTCTCTTTTTTCACATCGTCGAAACTCTTGATGAGTTGTCTTCCTATTTCACTGAAAAAAGAATTGCTACTAATTATAGGGAACTCTCCCCTTATAGAACTGCATCTCAGTCATACGAATGTTGACATATGGTGGCCCTACTAATGCTATTGATAAGTACGTGTGGATAGGGGAGTCTACGGTGATTCAATGTTTGTAACACTTTGTAGAAAGTGTCAACGACAAGTTTGGCGAGGAATATCTTCGCAGCTCCACCGTTAAAGATATCTAACACCTTCTGCAACAAGGAGAGACCCGTGGCTTTCCAGACATACTTTGAAGTATTGATTGCATGCATTGGACATAGAGAAATTACCCAATCATATGGAAGGAACAATTCACTAATAAAGATTATGAAATCCCTACTATTATACATGAAGCGGTGACCTCTTATAACCTTTGAATATGACATATCTTTTTTTGTGTCACTGGCTTCAACAACAACATAATTGTACTTAACCAATCGCCCTTATTCACCGATGTATTGAAAGGTCGAACTCCTTGAGTTAACTTCACTCTCAGTGGCCGCAGCACAACATGTGATATTATTTCGCCAATGGTATATACCTAGAGTATGTTGTCTTTGTCAAAACCTTCCATAAATGGCGAAGGATAGGTTGTTTGCGCAACATCAAAAAAGGGCAAGAAAAAATGTTGAGTGAGTTTTGAGAGTTCTGCAGTCTCGATGTCCCATCGTGCATGGTGTGGCACGATTTTGGAAACTCTTAACCCTTTCTAAGATCATGCGAGTATGCATCATTTTACACAACATGATCATAAAAAACGAACGAGACTATGATGATAAGAATTTTGATTACATCGATCATCCGTGCATATCCATCGTACTACTGCATGTAATCTACAGCGGGTCTACACCTGTTTTCGTCGATGTACTCGCAAGAAATGTTGCGATCCGTACTCACTCTACACATGCGCAGCTAATAAAAGACTTAATTGAGCATATATGATAACATTTCGGAGATGATCACACTAACGAGTAGTGCCTTGTTGTATTTTTAAGCATTTCAAAATATATTTATGTTATGTTTAAATATGCGAATGTTTAGGCTGTTATGCAAGTTTAATTCTAATTTAGTTCACTCAATGTTATGTACCCATGTTTGAATTTAATAAAATAATTTTTTCCCATGAAGTGCAATTTTTAATTTACAATCATTAATTATTTTGTTTTATCCAAATTTCTCCACATTTAATATTCACTATATATTATTAACATAATATTAATAGAGAAATTCATTAATTATTAAATATTTATTAAATATTTAATTATCATATCACATAAAATCAAACAAAAATTAAATTATTAAAATGCTTGATTTTTGCTTTATTTTTAAATTATATTTATAGTATGTGAGTCTCGCATGTAGAATCAAGAACCAAATCATTGAATGGGAGAGCGTTGCTTGACTCTTGTATATATCTATGCGGACAATCCGTCTCATCAAGAACGATGCAACTTCGTTTGATCATATCACTGGCATTTGTTGCAGTAAACAGCCACTCTGTTGGGCCTTGCCTGTGTGGAAACAGGAAAGTTTTCTGCAGCTATGGAGGAGAGTGCGGCAACTGTGGCCGTGGTGGCGGTGCCGTTCCCGGCGCAGGGTCACCTGAACCAGATGCTGCACCTGTCGCTGCTCCTGGCGTCGCGGGGGCTTGCCGTGCACTACGCGGCGCCGGCGCCGCACGTCCGCCAGGCGCGTGCGCGCGTGCACGGCTGGCAGGCGCGCACAGTGCTCTCCCTCCAGTTCCACGCTCTCGACATCCCGTCCTACGCGACGCCACCACCGGACCCTGAGAGCCGGATGGCCTTCCCGGCCCACCTGCAGCCCCTCTTCGACACATTCTGCGACCACGCCGCGGCGCCGCTCGCGCGCTTCCTCGACGAGCTCGCCGCCTTGCACCGACGCGTCGTCGTCGTGCACGACAACCTCATGGCGTTCCCCGCCACGGAGGCGACGCAGCTGTGTAACGGCGAGGCGTACTCACTGCAGTGCGTGGCCGAGTCGTTCAACACGGGGTTTAAGGACCCCGGCAGCCTCCTGGTGCGCGCGCTAGGCCTGCCGTTCCCACCCCCGGAGTCCTGCATCACCGAGGAGTTCCTGGAGATGGTGCTGCGGCAGGGCGGGCTCGGCTCGCCCGGCGACGGGATGCTTCTGAACTCTTGCCGCCTGCTTGAGGGTGAGTTCATCGAGGCACGCACCGAGAGTCTGTCGCGCGACGGCAAGAAGCTCTTCGCCATCGGTCCGTTCAACCCGCTCCTCGACGTGAACGAGCGTGCCCCGGGTTCACGACAGAAGCACGAGTGCCTCGACTGGCTCGACAAGCAGTCGCCGGCGTCGGTGCTGTACGTGTCGTTCGGAACAATGACGTCGCTGCCGGGCAAGCAGATCGAGGAGTTGGCCGCGGCGCTGCGGGGCAGCGGGCAGCGGTTCATCTGGGTGCTGCGCGACGCCGACCGTGCCGACATATTCGCGGGGGCCGGCGAGAGCCGGCACGCGAAGCTGCTGTCCAAGTTCGCGAAAGAGACCGAAGGGATGGGGCTAGTGATCACCGGGTGGGCGCCGCAGCTGGAGATCCTGGCGCACGGCGCCACTGCGGCGTTCATGAGCCACTGCGGCTGGAACTCGGTCCTGGAGAGCCTAAGCCACGGGAAGCCGATACTGGCGTGGCCCATGCACTCCGACCAACCGTGGAACGGGGGATACGTGTGCGAGCACTTCAAGGCCGGCATCGTCGTGAGGCCGTGGGAGAAGCACGGGGAGACAATGCCGGCCAAAGAGATCCAAGCAGCCATCCAAAAGGCAATGGCCTCTGATGAAGGGGCGATGGTGAGGAAGCGGGCGAAGGATCTTGGAGATGCCGTTTGCGCCGCGGTGGCCGACGGCGGCTCGTCCCGGGAGGACTTGGAAGCCTTCATTGCTCACATCACAAGGTGAAGCGGCGAAGTAGTTAAAGCTCCATTGCATGAATAGAACCATACGGTCCTATTAGCTAATGCGTAATTTGCAGTTCTGTCCGTGTGTGTTCGGTTTGGAGGTAATGGCAGATTTGATTCTTGTCTTGTTTTGAACTTTGATCCAGTCTCTTGCAAATTCCACATATTTTGTTTATTGAATAATGTATACATAATGCATAGATGCATTCAAACTACTACTTCCATTCACAAAAACTTTCCTATGCTGTAGAAAAATTTACTGTTATGTCCTTTTTCCTTTTCTTCACTCGACAGTCGACAATGGATGTGTCCCCCAGCTGCTTCACTGTTTTTGTATTCATGTGTTTGAATGCTCACCAGTCACGACCGTTCAGTTAATATTTGCTTTTGTTTTGCCATGCATAAATTGACATGGGTACGTGCATGTAATACATGGTAAAAATCTTAGGTATCCACGGCCAATGTGGTTTTCTCTTAGTAATATAATCGTGTGAATATTATTTACAACAACCACATTGCAAAAATCGGTGGAAAAAAAAAGTGATCAATATATCACTCTTTGTGCATTTCAAAGGACCTAGGCGAATATAATGGGGAAAAATGGGAAGAGAAGTGAGACAGTGAGTTTATTAGTGAGTCTATTTCAACTAATAATATGGGTCGGTCGATCAGACAATTTAACAACTATAAATTTTAATAAGATTATATATTGAAAAATAAAATTGGGAGTGAATCCAAAATTTAAAGCACTAGTTCTTTCTTATATTATCGTAGAAATTTGCAACTAGAAAGTTCCTGCTTTGGGCCAAAGCAAGGTGTTCTGCCGGTCATCATTAAGAAGACGTTCGAGAGAGCTTTCTGATAAAAATTAACTAAAATATGTGAGATTTGAAGCACTTCAAATTTTTCGTTAAATATTTGGACTTTTCTTCTATTTTAATGTCAGCATCCAAATCTTAGTCATGTTCTAAAAGACACGCCCGTCACTTTTATCTTAAAAGATCTGAAAAAAACACTTACAACGTGAAGCCCAATGTTGCAAAAAGAACTATTAACGTGTATTTCGTTTGTTATACTCAATCCTAAGCGTCAAGACGCCTAGATTTGACGGCTCCAGAAACTTCAGAATGTACACCAGGGCATCACTCACCCAACCCACAATTTACTCATTCTATCCATCTGCTTAACCATCAGAAGCCACGAAAACACCAACCAACCACAGGCTAATTTGCCACATTCTTATGCCTAACCCCTAAACCAAACCCTGCAAGCCCTTTTGAACTGCACGCAAACGCCAAAAACACCCACCACCCTAGGGTTTCGCAGAGTTCTTTAACAAAGGCGGCATCGTGGGCATTTGGTTGGTGACTTGGTGCTCTTCTCTGTCCTGTGCCCTTCAATGCGCCCGTCAGCCGCGATGCCGTCCTCGCCGGAGAAGAAGAAGGCGACGCGGAGGGGGCGGCCACCGAAGAGCGGGAGGAAGGCGCAGATTGCTCTTCTTGGTAGGCGCAAGAGAGAGCTCCTCCTGTGTGAGCTGTTCTTTTATGAATGTTTCTTGGGCTGGCTTGCTATGATACATATTTTAATGTCACTTTTCTGGTGCAGTACGTACAGTTTATTTAATTGTGATATATTCGGGATTGAAAAATTCGGTGAGATGTCAATGTTGATCTGGAATGATCTAGTAATCAAAGTAGAATTATGGTAGTGGTCTCACAGAAAAGTGGTGGGTTTCTGAACAAATTTTGTGGGTGCTCCCATCATTTTAATTATTGTTTGTCAGTTTTGACACTTGAGTGGTTGTGTCCTGGTTAGCACTAGTGACAATAGATCAACTCTTTTGACGAGACAATAGATGAATTCACCGTTCACCATCCTCTCATATTCTTATTGCAACTGTTTTGGATCAAAGGTACTTATTGCCCATGCCGAAGTGTATGAACTATGAACTATATCTAACATGCATTCCGGTAGACCACTTGTTGCAAGTGCCATGGATCATAGATGTTGCTTTCCAGAGTAAATGAATACCAGTTCCACATTGTTTGGAAATCTGCAAGTGGAGCACATTACATGAGTGTACTTGTCTTGTAAATACCTTTTCCACCGAGTTTTTTTTACTGTTAACCC
This sequence comes from Pharus latifolius, assembly GCA_019359835.1. Taxonomy (NCBI): domain Eukaryota; kingdom Viridiplantae; phylum Streptophyta; class Magnoliopsida; order Poales; family Poaceae; genus Pharus; species Pharus latifolius. The sequence goes on from CM033322.1 coordinate 11,462,210, forward strand.
AGAATTAAAAATTAATTACGAAACTAACCCGCAATTGCAATTATTTACACAAATGACCTGCCACGTCAGCTTGTCGAGTTCTGGGAGCTCGACAAGTTGCTAGTCGCACGGGGAGGTACTAGTCGTGGTCGAAATGCACGACTAGGGCTTGTCGTGCCCCACGACCACGACAAGTCCTTGTCGTGCCCCACGACCACGACAAGGTCAGCAAAACTTCTCGCATTTGTAGAATTCGACAAGAAAAAAAATTAATGATTAAATTGTGGATTTATTTGTAATCTGATTTCACAAATAAATGTAAACTTATACATTATACTCATCTAACAAGAGATTTGATAAAATACGACTTGATTTGATGATTTTGGATATAAACTGAAAATAGAGTACTTTAGGGTAAAATAAGATCTGAGTTTTGTCGATTTTGAATTATGGCCTTTAAAATGTGATTTTGTAATCTGCACAGAAGAGAAAATTGTATCAAATAGCATTTGAAAAAGATTTGCTGAAGAAATTTTGAATTTGGAATTAATATGAAGATTTTAGCCTTTTTGGGTTTCTAGATATCAAATAAAGACTAAATTACGATATAATTTGGACTGATATGTGAAAATGGCTTAGATGATACGATTTGGCTGCCAACTTTCTGGATTAAGGTATTGACATACCCATGATCATAATCCAAGAATAATCTGATCTGGATTAGGTCAAGATTTAGCTAAATCTGAGTTCTGAGTATTTAGGGTAATTATAATCCTGTTTTCGAAAATAGAATAGGATTGATAGATCTGAGATTTAGAGATGGAATTGAATCTGGCTTCTAAAGACTTTTATGTTTGGCAGTAACAAGATCAGTTCAACCCTAATCTATCTCAAACCCTAAAATATCAAAATCTATCCTGTGAACCCAAATCAAGATCAGTGGGGATTCGAACCCAAGTAGACAACGAGGTAGAAGAGAGTTCCCACCAGCTGGGCTAGGAGTTTTTCCCATCATACTGTACATACATAAATACATACATACTGTATAGATATATATATATATATATATACACATGCACATATATATATATGTATATGTATATGTATATATATCTATAGAAATATACGTAAGTATGTATCATATAATAAAAATATATAAGAAATCTAGTGAACTGCATGATTCATTTTGAATGTAACACACTGGAAAATAAAAGTGTTAGTACATGTTCGCTATGGGTTCGGACGACCCCTCTTATGCCCATGCCCATGTCTATCTCTCTGAAAAGGCGATGGTGAGTACGGATCAGGTGGCACATGTGATCGATGTCCAGCCGCGGTAGAAGGACCATGCCGCTCAGTACCTGCATGACCCTGAGATGGCTGTGTCGGTGGAGGGTGATCTTCGAGTTCGCTAGGCGTCAACTGATCCGGTTGGTAGTACTGATGTGCATGAGGGTCGTGCAACCCTAACATGCGCGAGACCCACTCCTGGTTGTCCTGCTGTGGTGCCACCCAACTGGGGTCGGCCCCCTGCGGAGCGTAGTACTCACGATCGTCATCCACATCCATGTGGTCGTGGGCGGGGTCCCCCCAACTGTCCCAAGTAGACCCCCCAGGGACTGAGTATCTCTGTCCCTGGAGAGCCTGCTCAATATGAGCCTGGCCCCAATCTTCGTCAGCCGCAAACCGCTCTGCCAACGCCCTACTAGCATCGTCCCTGTCTTGACGACGAATGTCGTTCTCGTGTTGACGACGGATGCCGTCGTCATCATCAGAGTCATCTGAACCGGGAGTGCGATGTCTCGACGGGCCCCCAATATGCAGATCTCTGAGTCGAGCACTGTGCATTGACGAGGAACGATGAAGCCGAGACGGGCCGGCGGACGTCCCTGGTATGTCACCTCCCTAGGTCGGCGATGTGTCACGATGACTGCGCCGTGCTGACGAAGTGCTCTGTCGAGCACCACCCAGGCTAGGCCGGGCTGACATCGGGCTGGGCGGCCGGGGCCCTCTCCGGTGCGGAACCGATGCATCTGTCTTTCGGCCACAAGCAACATCGAAGAAGAGGATTCGTTGTGCTGCTACACGGATGGAATGTAGGGCAGCACGCGCCATCGCCTTGAAGCGTGGAGGACCTTCCAAGCGAGACGACAGGTTTGCCGCTTGGCTGTCGATGCCCAACGCTAAGTCACCCTGCACATGCGAAACTCATATGGGAACTATGGAAAAATAGATAAGATAAGAAACCAACATAAGTATCCAGCGAAGACGAACGTATCGAGCGATGTATCCGACTTGGGAAATGAACATCAAGGCCGAGTCGAAGACTGTCTTGATGTGATAGTTCTGTCGGCGATGGGGGGGCCGCACGAGCGAGTCGCGTGCGGGTGCGCGGTACGTACCACTGAAGATAGGCCTGGGACGTCCCAGGGTCATACGGCCGCTCCTCCACAACAACATCCGTCGCCGCGTGGTCCTCCCACTCGTCGACCCATTTGAAATTCTTGATCTGCCAGTTGTCAGAGTGTTTTCCTCTACGTGTTTGTCTGCAAAAGGTGACGCGATGCACATAAAGCAAAAAAATAAACAAATATGAGTGTGTACATGAGATATAGAAAATGTTCGAGGCATACACGTGAATCTGCCGCGAGAGATGGCGTTGTCGATTTCTTTCCGGGGGCGGTATCTGCTGATGTAGGCCGAATTGGCGCATCACCCTCTCCGGAAAATACGGCTCCACCACATGTGAGAACACCATGTGCCGGCGTGTAAGCCAGCAGTTCTGGCCCGCGGTGCAATGCGAGGAAATGCCATGCGGTGCAACCTGCGAGATGTGCTCCGGTGTCCATGGCTGCCATATGACGCGCGCGTCCGATAAGAGATCAAACTCTCCCAGGTACGCCAAGTAACAGCGGTGAATCTGTGATGATGACCACCTCGGCCGACCTCCCAGCCAACGGGCTCCCATGGTCGGCCGGTCCACCCAATCATCATAGTCGGCTGGCGCAACGTACGGATGGATGGGCCGCTGTAAACGCAGCCGACCAACGGGGAAGTGCTCCCATGACCACAGTTGCAGCAGTACAGGGCATGCGGAAAGCAACGATCCAGCTGCGGTCCTGCAGCATGCCTCGCAAAGGCCCCTGTACGTCGCGCACAACACTGCCATCGCCCAGTTGTAACGCGACATGGCCCCTGCGTCGGCATCGACGATACTCTCGACCAGAGGAATGAACCACGTGTACATAGTGTCACCGTGCGTGGAAGGGAACAAAATATACTGCAGCGTCACCAGCAAGTACGCGAAGAGATGCTGGCGAACTACATCGGCGGGGGCATCATCGGGGCACTCACGGTAGCGCGCCAGAAATCGATAGGGGACACCACGCCTGGATGCCGGAATCTCTTCGGCGTGGTTAGCGATGTTGAATCGGAGGTGCATCTGTGCGCGCCAATCTAGGCGTGCTGGCCGGGGGATGATGGGATGTCCACTGCCAGGTAAACCAAGCAGCATGCTCACATCCTCCAGCGTGACTGTCATCTCCCCCCAGCGGAAGTGGAAAGTGTGGGTCTCCGGACGCCATCGATCTACCAATGCGGTGATCAACGACCTGTCCAGTGTGAGATGCTGACCTATCTGCAGCATACGGGCGAACGGCAATAAACCTGCAGCCCGCAGGATGAGGATATAGCCCTCATGCAGAGGCCAGTACTCCAAGGGAGCACGGACTACCAGCGGCTCCAAGTCCCCGCCCTCGGGCAAGATGCGGCCGCGATGGCCACGATCACATGTACTGCTCAGTAGCTCTGGAAGATCTCTATCCCCGCCAGCCATGCCTGTCAAAATATAAAACATGAACCATTATTGAAAGTAACATAACATACATCGGGAACCGTTATTGAAAGTATCATACCCATGGATAGCACACGACACGAAAGTAACATAACATGAATCATATTACAAGGTTTCAAACAGATTACAACAATCCAATGCAAATGATAAGCGTATTACAAAGTTTATTACAAGGCTATGTCGATGGTCCGGGTGCATTCAAACAATCTTTCCTGCTATGTCCGGGCTGCCTACAGATCGAGCATTTCCTAGCTCGTGAGCTACCCCCCTGTGACTCATCCATGTCATTGTGTATTCGGCGTGTCTTCCGTCGCCCTGGACCCGTTCGCTTTAGATTTACATCTGGGATCCAGGTAGTCTCGCTAGCAGGGATAACTCTGTAGTCACCGAGCGTCATAAAAACTCTCCACACGCCACTCCATGTGTTTGAAAGGTTATCAAGGCTGAAGTACTTCGAAAGCTAAGGCGCAGGGCTCACACCGAGCGCCGCACATGAAGCAAGGACATGAGAGCAGGGCTTGTGCAGTAGCTTCGGTTTGTTACATGAGCACTCAGCGACATCCCCAAGAATGACCTCGTGCACCCGTCCAGGTCTCAGTTGGCTGCTCACGTTCTTCTGCCGAAGGCGGACTTCAATGATTCGATGCAGTCTGTTTATAACTGTCACCTCGTGCCGCTGGGCCTTGTCTACGCGAGCAGTCAAGTACGACTGCACAACATCTGGCAAGGTTCTCATGGGATCGTCGACTAGCGTTTTGGCGGCTACACTTCTGTTGTTGAAGTACTCGGCTGTGCGGTACCATGTCATCTCCACTACAGCAGTTACTGGCAAACACCGGACTCCCTTCAACACATAATTGCACACCTCTGAAAGGTTCGTCGTCATTATCCCAAACCTTGCGCCATCTTCATCGTGCAGCAAGGACCATTTCTCGATGTCCTTGTCCTGAATCCATTGGAAGAATTTGCTGACGTTCGCATCATCGGCAGCATTACTGGCCCTCCTCGTGGAGTACTTCACTGTCAGCGCCTCCAATTTGTCAAACACAGCCTGGAACTTCCTCGGTTGATTTTGCATGCACAGCCGCTTGAACAGATCCATGATCTGTTTACTGCGGAAGTGTGTGAAAAGGTTTGCTGCAATGTGCCGCATGCACCAACGGCTGCGCACATCCTCCCATTTGTACGGAGTATCTGGGGCCCTGCGCATTACCTCAATGGCATGGAGCAGCCCTCGGTGGCGGTCCGATATGATGCACACCTTCTCTCGATCACCAACAACCGCCCGCTTCACGTTGACCAGAAACCACAACCAACTTTCTGAGTTTTCAGACTCGACGATGGCGTACGCCAATGGAAGCAGTTGGTCGTTAGCATCCGCAGCAACAGCAATGAGGAGACAGCCCTTGTACTTTCCAGTCAGGAACGTACCATCCACGCATATGACTGGACGACAATAAACAAATGCCTCGATGCACTGGCGGTATGACCAGAATAATCGACGGAGTACCCGAGTGTTCTGTATGGGGCTACCATCTCGACGTGTAGCTGGCTGATCGAAGAAATCTAAAAATGTGCCTGGGTTGGTCTGAGCGATGTTGCGCAGCAACCGCATCACATTGTTGTAGGCGTGGTCGAATATGCCGAACATGCCCTCAATTGCCTTCTGTTTTGCTCTCCAGGCCTTTGCATACCTTATAGTGTACCCACACCTATCGGCAACTTGCTTCATTATTTCTCTCGGCATTATCGAAATGTTCTCTCGCACAGCCGGCTGGATGATATTACCGACGTACGCCGACGTCAGGTTCCTGTGTCTGTCCAGCGCCTCCGTGAGCAGGCATGTGTGTGAGGTAACCCTTGTCACCACAAAACCGATGTCGTCCTTCGGCCGCATCGCACGAATTTTCCATGGGCAGCCTGCTGTTACACAGGCTGCGACAAAAAGGTTGGGGTTTGACTTGACGACCTTATATTGCCGGTTAATTGCGAGGGACCAGCTCGCCACGGCATTCTTCAGATCTTCCTTGCTTTGAAACTCCTGCTCTACTTGTAAGCCACCGTGCTCGAAAGACCACCTCGAACCCTGATCCGTTGGCAACACAGCTTGACTGTATGCTGAGTGATCTAGCCACTCCTGCGGGGGACCAGGAGTATCGTCATCAGAGCCATCGGATGCCTCCGAATCCGTCGAATCATCTTCGTCGGACACTGATGGAAGGCAATCCAATACCTCGCACACATCTACGCGAGTATGGCAGAATACATCCGACCACTCGCTAGCCCTGAATCTCGCAGGACCGGGCATGACGCTTGGCTCACCCTCCACCGCACACTCGGCTGCTCGTACGTTGCAGAACTGCACATACATCGCGAACTGGCCGAGCAGTCCGCCATGGGGGTCTTCCACTCTTCGAATAAAAGAACTCCAAGATTTATCCCCTTTAATTTCGCGCAGCATCCAGTATGGCTCATTATCTACCTCACGAACGATGAACTCTTCGATTAGAGCCATTTCATCGCGAGGCCGCTTCCCGAATATATTCAGGATCCACAAATTCAGGTCTAGAAATGAGGTGTTATGTACACTCAGCTCGCCCGTCACATACTGGCAACAGCTCATATCAACCCCGCTTTGCCCCTCGCGAATTATGCCGTCACCATAAAATATGGAAATTTTTTCGGACTCTCCATTCCCTACACACATTCATCTCACGCGTAAATAACATGACACCATTACACACATGCACATAGTTCCTAAAACCATACATACACATATACATTTGAAAAACATAATTTATAAACATAGAGCGTGCATACATGCATATAATTGAAAATAACCTAGTTTCATAATTTCTAAATACATACACATATATATTTCTAAACATAGAGTATTCATGTGCACAATTAAAAATAACCTAATTTTTTATTTTCTACAAACATACACACATGCACATAGTTTCTAAAACCATACACATATACATTTAAAAAACATAATTTCTAAACATAGAGCATGGATGCATGTAATTAAAAATAGTCTAGTTTCATAATTTCTAAATACATACACATATATGTTCAAAACCTAATTTTTAGACATACAGTATGCATGTGCACAATTAAAAATAACCTAATTTTATATTTTCTATTGTGTGCACATAGTTTCTAAAACGAAATACACATACATTTAAAAACCCTATTTTCCAAACATACACACATACATTTATAAAACCCTATTTTTCCAAACATACACACATATATTTTTAAACATACACACATACATTTCAAAAACATATTTTCCAAACATACACACACATATATTTGTAAACATACACACATACATTTCAAAAATCTATTTTCCAAACATACACACATATATTTAAAAACCCTATTTTTCCAAACATACACACATATATTTCTAAACATACAAACATATATTTAAAAACCTTATTTTTCCAAACATACACACACATATTTAAAAACCCTATTTTTCCAAACATACACACATATATTTCTAAACATACAAACATATATTTAAAAACCCTATTTTTCCAAACATACACACATATATTTAAAAACCCTATTTTTCCAAACATACACACATATATTTCTAAACATACACACATATATTTAAAAACCCTATTTTTCCAAACATACACACATATATTTCTAAACATACAAACATATATTTAAAAACCCTATTTTTCCAAACATACACACATATATTTAAAAACCCTATTTTTCCAAACATACACACATATATTTCTAAACATACAAACATATATTTAAAAACCCTATTTTTCCAAACATACACCCATATATTTCTAAACATACACACATACATTTCAAAAATCTATTTTCCAAACATACACACATATATTTAAAAACCCTATTTTTCCAAACATACACACATATATTTCTAAACATACAAACATATATTTAAAAACCCTATTTTTCCAAACATATATTTGTAAACATACACACATACATTTCAAAAACCTATTTTCCAAACATACAAACATATATTTAAAAACCCTGTTTTTCCAAACATATATTTCTAAACATACACACATACATTTCAAAAACATATTTTCCAAATATACACACACATATATTTGTAAACATACACACATATATTTCAAAAACATATTTTCCAAACATACAAACATATATTTAAAAACCCTATTTTTCCAAACATACACACATATATTTGTAAACATACACACATACATTTCAAAAACCTATTTTCCAAACATACAAACATATATTTAAAAACCCTATTTTTCCAAACATATATTTCTAAACATACACACATACATTTCAAAAACCTATTTTCCAAACATACAAACATACATTTAAAAACCCTATTTTTCCAAACATACACACATATATTTCAAAAATCTATTTTTCAAACACACACATACATTTAAAAAAATCTATTTTACAAACATACATACAGATGCACATATTTCCTAAACATATTCCTAAAAACAATATAATACCTACTCTTCTATACACATAAACATAAATATAAACCCTAATCACGTCATTAGCAACATAATTAACAGAATCTTAATTGCATTTCGAAAAAATTTACCTCTTTTCGAAGAACTCGCAATTCTCTACAACTTTCTCTTCTACACCGGATAAATTTATCGGACGGATTTTGCTAGATCTAGGGTGGAGTTCTTACAAGTGTGTGTGAGCTGCTGGTACTTCTGTTTCTCAGATGAGTGTGTGTGTGAGTGGGTACAGGACCAGAGAATCAGAGGAATAAAGAGGGGACCGCAGCTTGTCGAGTTCTGGAAACTCGACAAGAAGATACACAATATTAAAATGTGCAGTGCTCATATAACACATAAGTGTCTTAGACCAACCGGCTCGCGCACTCGCTCCTGTGTCCTCTGGCCCGGGTTCGAATCCCCGTTTCCGCAATTAAATCTTTTAACTTGGGAGCCCGATAAGATGACGTGGCAGACCATTTCTGCAAATTTTTACAACTGTGGGTCAGTTCTGTAATTATTTTTTAAATGCGGGTTAACAATAAAAAAAACTCCTTTTCCACCTGATCTTATTTAGGTAAGCACCTAGAGATTCATTGCACTGCTAATGATTGATATTCGAGAATTCGATTTGCTTTGACAGGGTGCTTTTGGTACAATATGTTAATTCAGTGACCTTTGATTTATTTTTTTTTCACAGAAGGATGTTCTACTGGAAAGGCTTTTACTCCACTTGTGCTGCTTATAGATGAGAGAGAGGTATCTTTAAGAATGGATTTTTCTGAACATTGATCCCATTTCCTCATTGTAAACAGAGGGTTATTGTATGTTTCTGGTGCTTGACATTGTATACTGTGGTAGTGATTTGTGTCTATTCTTGGTTAAAATAGACTCTCTGCGCCATGGCCAACATTAGTGTTTGTCTTTGTCAGTACCAAACTGCCAATTCAAAATTACTCTGAGCTTCGGTGCTTCATTCTACTGTACATTATCAAGTAGATTAATGTGTCATATATACTAATTCAGACTACTATATCCATTTCAAGAAAACAATAGTAAAAGTTGTGCAATGCCATTTATATGGAGTATTCTGAATTTCTGATCATCCTATTTGTATACAATTGAACAATTCCTTAATTCATGAACGACATCTGTTTGCTCTGTTCTGAAGCTTCCACTGTAAATGCTGATTGCTTTTCCCAACTTATGTTTTTGTTCTTGTTGTGTTTGTGGTTTCTCTATGTTGCCCATATGCTTGAGTTGGTGTCATGTGCCTTGCTGCTATAGATCCTATTTTCTCAATTTGTTCTCGTCTTTGAAGAAAAATTGGTGAATTAGAACTAGTTGACAAAGAAGATTTAGTTTTGAATAATGTTGGTACGTTGCCCAGCAAAACAGAAATGAGGAAAATACTTATCACGCAGGATGTTACCTCCAAGATCATGTTGCTCACACAGCCGCATCCCCAAGCCATCTGTATTCTTGCAGCAATAGGAGCTGTATCAACTCTCAACTCTTACTCTCCATCTGCCTTCACGTTCAGGTGGCTTTGACAATACAACTTACCAGGTTTGCCTTTACTGTTCTCAACAACCTTGCGGTAGGGTCCTACTGCATGTCATGTAGTGCAAGAAAACTGGTTCCACTTTTCAGAACCTGAGAAATCTATTTTACCCCTTGATTAATACTGTATTACTGTCTGTTTGTCTTCGCAGGGTCATTTTGAGATAGTGTTGCTGTCAGGCTCGTATATCCCAGCTGATGAGGTAGGGCCCAGAAACTACAGTGGGGGCATAAGCATTGCTGTCTCCACTCCCTGTGGCGACATCTTTGGAGGTAGCGTCGGAGGACCACTGATTGCCGCAAACCCTGTGCAGGTAAGTTGAAATATTGGTCACATAGCATACCTCTATTGCATAGAGACACCCCAGACAGGCGGTGAAAACACTAGAGGAAATCGTGCCAATTTCATTGCTGCCGATATTCACCCTGTCCTGCAGAAAGCTCGAGATTAAAATTTTCTCCGTCCTTCAGGTAATTGGTGGAAGCTTTACGTACAGAGCGACTACAGCAAAGAATAAGAACGTAGCAACCAGCAAGGATAGCCAACTTAATGAACTGAAAGTACCTTGGGAGCTGGAAGATGCAAGCTATCATGCTGGTGCAGAGACAGACGAGCCCTTCTCACCCCTGCCTCCCTTTGGGTGGTCTAGGATTGAAGATGTCAAGCTGGGACACCATGGAAGTAACTCGACGAACGGTTAGCTCTGTATGTACGGCGATAACCTTAAAGACATCATGTAGCTGCTACGAGGGTTGAGCTGTTGAAAGCACAAAGACAGTCATAGAACTCACAGTAGGAATGGTTCTTTGAAACTAATACGTTGCTCAGATAGGAACAGTACTTATAAACTCTAATACACAGCTCACATATTCTGAAACAGAAGTTGTACTAGAAAAATGTATGCTTATACTATACATCCTGTATATCTGTCTGTAAACTAGTTATAGCAATATATCTTATATGGAAGATTATGAAACCCATATTCAGAGGCGAGAGGCTTGTCATGAGCACTTGTTTCATATGAAAGTTTGTGCTGAAGCAGCTGCACTCATTTCAAGTTAAATTGTTGGGATGTGCCCGACTAGGGTCTGCTTAGATTGGAGAATTTCATAGGAATTTTAGACAGAATTCCACATCCAATGAGACTGAATGTTTGGTTTCCTCTAAAATTCATTTAAAAATCCTCCAATCCATACATGCCCTAAGACAGCACATCAGGCTCTGTTCATGTTATGCCCAGCAGGCAGCAGCTCAACATGTGCAATATCAAAGACCCATACCGGCTTGCGACAAATGAAAGGCAACTTGCACTATGTCATCAATCGATGCAATACCATCACAATGTGCCAGAATTTGTTACTCAGATATTTCAGTAACCAGCATAGGAGATATCTCACAAAAGGCATCCAATCAGAAACATACTACTGAACACATGCAACATAAAAATTCATTACAAGTCGTATACAAGTACAGAGTAGGGTGCAATGGAGCAAAGGCAACATTATTAGCACAACATTATTAAAGTTTGGGGTGCCCGATGCAATGCGGAATCAACCAGAGACAGTTTAAGAAAATCCCAGCAGCTTCTTGATATCCTTCTGCAGAGATGCAAAGGAACTGTTATAATAGTCCCCAGGCAAGCTAGGTATTAGAGCATGAATTGCAACGGTGGAACTTTACCTCTATGCTCAGAGGGGAAGTGGTTGGTGCATAGCGGTCCACAACATGCCCCTCCTTGTCAACCAAGAACTTGGAGAAGTTCCACTTGATGCTGTCGCCGAAAAAGCCGCCTTTGCTTGACTTCAAAAATTTGTAGAGTGGGGCAGCGTTGTCACCATTGACATCAACCTAACAGACAATCCAATATCACAAAAACATATGAATGCCAAATTGTCAACCCACTCAAGCTAATCATTGTTTGTTTAATCATTTAAATTGGTAAAGACATTACTGTGATGAGACAAAACTCCGCATAAATTTACCTTGTCAAAAATAGGGTACTCAGCTTTGAAGCGAGTGCAAGCAAACTGGAGAATCTCTTCATTAGTGCCAGGCTCCTGCCCACCAAACTGATTGCAGGGGAAAGCCAAGATCTCAAAACCTATGTACCAAGAATATTGGAGACAGCACTTCTTAGCACCACAATCACCAATTTGAAGCCTCTTGTTAAGAACTTTTACAGTGCATCAAAGAACCGACACTAAAATACGCTAAAATCCAGTAGTCTATGATGAATATGCAAGATAGATTGAAATGGAAGAATGAACAAAAACAATGGATTCAACAAACACCTTGGTCCTTGTATTTTTCGTACAGCTGGCTCAGCTCCGTGTAGTTGGAATTAGTCAAACCACTGAAACAATTGGTTAGACAATGATTAGCTGTATACTAACTTTTTTAAGGTCTAGATGTCTGGATCAGATAAGGACGGAAGTTAAACGATTCCATAAGAAAGACAACGACAGATAGGCCAAATTCCATCATGAACTAAAACAGAAGATAGAGAGACATATGAATGAACCTCAAGAACAATTCTAACTTGTAACCTACAACTTTCTCAATTGAGGAATGCTTCAGTACTCCACAAAAAGAAAACATCACAGATCTTATGCATCAGTGGTTATCAAGCCCCTCAAATCCTCGTATGCTTTAAAATCTGAGGAATTTACATTTTGACTGAAACCATTTTCTTATTAAGTTGGATTATTTCTACGCAAGATCAAGAATGACACGACATGATCTAACCGAATTGAACATAGAAGAACACAAAAGAAAGAATAGGAGTTTTTGTGGTGATTGATACCATTGGGATGCAACATTGACAATGAGAAGCACCTTCCCCTTGTAGGTGCACAGGTCCACATCCGACCCACTCGCATCCTGCAAAGCAAACACAAGAAGCAAAAAGCTACTCTCTTTATTTCAAGTAAGCAAACATCCCGGAAGGTAACAAAGTAAGGTCTTGAACCAATCAGACGGATCAGAAGCGTAAATCACACAAAGCTCCAAACTATTTGCAGCTATGTGCAAATCCACGGCTCCACAGAGGCCTACGCTCGAAACCTAGCAAAAACCTTGGAAAGAGACCGGAGAAACGGACCTTGACGGTGAAGTTGTGGACGGAGGTGGCGGAGGAGGCGGCGGCCATGCTGAACAGCGCGAATCCCGAGGCGATCGGACAGACGGGAGGAGGAGAGGCGGCGGCGGAGACGCGCGGGAGGCACGTGCGCGGTGTGCGAGTGGAAGCAGCAAGAAGACGGTGGCTGTAACGACGCAGTAGGGGGCAGGGAGAGGCTACTCTTGGTGAGAGGAGAAGGCGAGGGAATAATGGAGCGGGTGAAGAAGGCATCGGTGAGCGCAATTTATAGCCAATGGGGGTGAAAATATCATACACCGAGACTGAGGCACCAAAAGCCAGAACTGTTTCTGCTTTTTTACAGTTTTGGGTCTCAACAATCACGTCTGAACGCAGTTACTGTGAGGTGGGGCCACGGTAGGAGTTCGTTCTCGTCATGTCTGACGCTTGGGAGGCCGCCGCTTGTGAAAGGAATCCCATTTGATGGGTCACGTTGTTGGTCTGCGTGGTGACGTGGTCGGATCAGATTTGGATGGTTACACTATCTTCAATATTGTTTCTCTTGAATATAGAAGAGATCACTATCATGTAAGTATAAAATCAGGTAAAATTCTAGCACATTAATACATCTATTTTAAGTACCTTCCTCTTGTAGGTGCTCAGGTCCCACAAAAATGAGATCTGGACAACATCAAAAACAAATACTCACATCTATTTACAATTTTCTTTATTAAAAGAACCCCAAAAAATAAAAACAACACCCAACATATATCTAAAATGACAAGTCGGTCAAAATAACAAATCGACTCACATATCAGCGACTCAGTCTACAACTTTCAACAAAAAAACCGATGTAAACTGAGAAAATAAACCAAACTATATCTTAAAATTAGTCATTGATAAGTAGACCAATACATTATGGGACCCACTTGTTAGCAAAAAGAGTAGACTTACATGTGGATGGGCACGCAAAGTGGTATAGGCACACCCACATAGTCCATGTGTTTTGTGGGGCCCACTCCATCGCTATGCGTGCCAATCCACATGCACACACATCAATGACTATAGACCATAGTTTATTCTTAACCCGGTTTTCAACGATTCAAAACATGAGAGATTTGATTTATGCAAGAAAAGAGGTAGATGAGGCCTACAAAACGCGTTGAAATGAGATTCACATTTAGCTGATCTGTCTCCAACAACATTACTTGCTTGCAAGCGAGATCGACAGATACCAACTACTCCTCCACTTGCCAACACCATCCGATCCCGCCAAGCAAGCGAATGGTACCAACACACACTAGTGCGATTTGTATGGTTGGAGAAAGCCTTACAGGGTGTTTGGTTGGTGATCTCATTTTTGTGAGATATGTCTCAATTTTGTTTCAGTTTTGAGGCTTACTCCAATTTTAAAATGTTTTGTTTTTTATTAATTTTTTTAAAACATTTTTTTCTAATTTCTTAATTAGCACCGTTAGACATATCTTTCACATAGACTTAAAATTTTTTGAGCCCCGTACAAAGCACATTTTGAAGCAAATTTTGAGATGATCCTAAAATTCAAAGTGATCAACCAAATGTTACTTTGATTTTTATAAAACATATCCTAGATCATGTAGTTTTTTTTAAAATTTTGAACCAAACAACCCTATAACTTATAAATGCACTTTTCAAAACCTATTTTTTGACTAATGGTGGAAGGCGACTTTTATAAGTAATTTTTCATTCTAAAGAGTATGTACAATTTTATTCAATCATATGATTTGAGATGATTTGAACTAGACAGTTAAACCAGCATGGCATTTAGAAACTATGGGTTACTGTTGACCAATCTGGCTATCCTCCCTCGAAGAAATTTGTGATTTAAATTTCGTCCTTCACCGTTTTTCACATGAATAACATAGGTCTCTAGCCCAGGATTTGCACCGACAAACTTCAATCACCACCCATCCAAAGGCAAATAATTTTGATGCCGGACAAAAGGTACCCGTACCATACAATCCTGATGAGAAGAGCATACGATTTGTTTGATTATTGGTCTTAAACCATCACATATTGTATAGAGAGGATAAATTTATTTGATTTTTTTTCTAGATTTTGTCGTTCTTGGATGAAAGATTTCAAAATAGAGAATATTCTATTAATATACTACATCAATTTACCACTCTTTGGTATTAGATCTCTCTTACTTGAGGAAAAAAACATACTCTCCCAAAAAAACAATAATGCCACTGAAAAAAGTGCGACTATGTTGCTCTGTAGTCCAATGACCTCGCCGTCATGTTCCGCTAGCCCGTCTCCTCCATCCCGAGCGGATCCTGGGCTTAGGCTTGCACCTATCCACGACAAGCTCGTGGATAGTTAAGCGCCAACTCCGACAGCTTGCTATCTAATTCAAACGTGTGCCGTTGAGCCATTCCGACTCTAGCCGACTTCCTCTTCTCACGGCTTTAGCCGGCCTCCGTTTCGGGGGCTTACCAGCGGTGCGGCGATCAATTTCTAGTGTGGTGTGGATATTTTGTTCACAATTTTTGCTTACCTGCAGAAGAGCTTTGTGCTTTTCATGTAAGTATACTTGAGAGCAAATGTTCTATTATACATCATTCAAATACAGCTTTTAAACCAATTCAAGATATAACGTTCATCTCATCTCTTCATTTCATATTAAATGATATTTCATGCTATATGACCGGCCAAGTAACTAAACACACCCATAAATATCTTCCTATTAGATATACACAAAGAGAAACGACCACTGAGTTGTGGGCCAGGAAAAAAGATAAAAAAGTGAACTTGGCCGTCTTCCTTTGATTAGCCTCGTTCACTTCTCTTCCGTGGCAGTTTCCTAAATTAGTTGTAGATCGTTCAGTGGTTCAATCACGATGGCAATTCGTTTTCAAGTTTCCGCACACGACAAAGACAAGTGAGAAAAGAACATACGAAAAAGGCGGCACAAATTGTCTGGAAGTGTCCAGATCATTCATCCTTGGACTCTTGCAGAGAGCAACTTAAGAATGGAACGCGTATGCGGTGGTGATCTATATGCTGGTGTTATCGGTGAGAGGTGATGAAAAACCATTTTTCAAGAACGTGATGTGGTGTATAACTTAATCAGGTATCGATAAACAAAAAGAAACTTCTATGGCTATGTGCCATCGGTGCCGTAGCATGTGAATTATGAGATGGATCGGTTGGTTATCGGTCATCGTCAGATCGGACAAGAAGTAACAGGAAAGGAAATTGAGCTAAGCCAATTGGGGTTAGTTGGGCCGGATTGAGTATATTTTGGCTCAATACTGTTTACATTGTGGGCCAGACATATTGTTAGGATCTGCAATAAAAAAAAATTTCGACGGGACTGGAGAGAGAAGAAGCCCCAGTTGGCTTCCGACGCTTCGTTTTTTTATTTTTCCATGATTTTTTGCAATCAAATTGTATATAATATTTATTGATTTATATATTAATCTAACTCAAATTAGATCTTGATTATATTGAGAAAATTATGGATTTTTAAATTATCTTCATATAGAAATCAAACATTACATATTTTTGAATTTTGAATTAAAAATTATTTATGTTTTACTAAAATTACCTAAATTATATAAATATTTAATTTACTCGTGGGTCCGTACGAAACGCCTCCCCAATCGCATGCATCTTTGCATTAGAGTGATGTGATGAGTGTTTCAGATAGCGTTTCACACATATAACACGAAATATATTAAGAATATTATTTTGAGCCGGAGCACCTGTCCCGACATTGGATTCAACCTTATACAGTTCGGGCAACCAACATATGGACTACGGTCTACAGAGATGTCAAAAGAAGTAATGTCGAACAAATGTCTTCACGATGATTCTTGTTCACATGGATCATGGGGATGATCGATATCTTTTGTGCCTCCCTAGTTGTTAGTTGTTCCAGTAATTCATCAGACTACGCAAATATAGGACGATTAGAGTAGTTTAATTTGCAAATCAAACCCCAACATTAATCACAGATTCACGAGAGAGCTGGCTAACTTAACAAGAAAAATCTTATCTAACATCCACACATGGAGTTATGCATATGTACAGCTTATTTTAGGCAAATACTCAGCTTAAGCAGTTAAGCTTCAATGTAATCAATTGTGCAGTATCTTTCGACTTGGACTCCTGTAGTACCTCAACAGCAAGGACCAGCAGACGACACTGACCGATGAAGCCGCCATCGCAGCCCCGGCGACCCATGGTGGCAGGCGGAACCGGGTCGATGGGAAGAGCGTGCCTGCGGCAATCGGTATGCCGATGATGTTGTAGCCGAGCGCCCAAACATAATTCATCCGTATACGGAAGAAGGTTTTTCTGGACAGATCAATAGCCGTGATCACATCCTCCAAATTGCTCTTCATGAGAACAATGTCGGCCGCTTCAATGGCGATGTCGGTGCCCGCGCCGATTGCCAGCCCGACATCAGCCGACACGAGCGCTGGCGAGTCGTTGATTCCATCACCAACCATTGCCACGGTTCGTCCAGAAAGCTGAAATTCCTTCACTTTCTCGGCTTTCTGCTCAGGTTTCGCCTCCGCGACAATCTTCTCGATTCCGACCTCTTTGCCGATGGCATTGGCAGTGCCCCAGTTGTCCCCCGTCACCATTATGCTCTCCACCTTCATGGACTTGAGATATGCTATCACTTCGCGGGCATTCGGTTTTATAGGATCAGACACAGAGATCACACCCACAACTTCTTGGTCCATTGCAACAATTATCCCTGTATGTGCCTTCTCCTCTTCTTCCATGAGGATTTCCAAAGCTTCCACAGGGATATCGATGCCCGATGACAACATCAAGCTCTTGTTGCCTACAACGACATTCTTGTCGACAACCATTGCCTTGACACCTTGTCCGGTCACCGAGACAAAATCCCTTGTTTCAGGCCACACATGGTTTTCTTCTGAACGAAACTTCTTTGCATGTTCCACTATAGCCTTCGCCAGTGGGTGCTCGCTGTTGACCTGAAAGAGACCACAATTCATGAAGCATGCACAATGTTTCTTTTAAGATATTGAATAGTACACAGATGGAAACATACCTCAGCACTTGCAATGTAATCATAAAACTCGCGCAAGACCATGTTTTTCAGAAGCCTTGTATTGACAACGACAGGCTTCCCGATGGTGAGTGTTCCTGTTTTGTCAAAAACGATGCAGTCCACCTACAAAATTTCATATGCATATCATGTCAGAAATTTGAAATACTCAAACATGTATCCATATGACAATGAAAATTATTTAGACCTTCTGTGCGCTCTCCAGTGCTTGCCCACCCTTAATTAGAACGCCCTGGGAAGCACCAACGCCAGTAGCAACCATGACGGCAGTTGGAGTTGCTAGGCCAAGGGCACAAGGACAAGCAATCACCATAACTGATATCCCAAACTGCAGAGCTAGCTGAAAGCTATCCATGGAAGATGGTATCCACGAGTTCGGGTAGCCGTGGAACCTCCCAGCTAAGAACCATGCAAGCCAAGTAAGCAATGAAAGACAGATGACCTACAAGCATGAAGCAGATCCTTTAGTATTTATAAGAATAAGGCATTGGCCGAATTAGGAAACTGCCGTTGAACTCACCAGTGGGACGAAGACTCCTGATATCTGATCAGCAAACTTCTGCACGGGAGCTTTCGCCATTTGTGCTGACTCAACCAACCTTACAATCTGGGACAAGGCACACTCTGATCCGACAAATGTTGCTCGGACATGGAGCACACCATTTTCATTTACTGTCCCTCCGATAACAGTATCACCCTTCCTTTTTGCCACAGGACGTGATTCTCCTGTGATCATGCTCTCATTCACATGGCTCTGACCCCATATCACAAAACCATCAGAAGCAACCTTCCCACCAGGAACTACTTTGATCACATCATTCTTCTGTATCAACCGGCTATCAATCTCTCTCTCTCCTACAACATTCCCTTCATGACCGTACGTCAACAGTGTTGCAGTTTCCGGTGCAAGATCCATCAGCTTGGCGATAGCCTCAGAGGTCTTGCCTTTTGCCAAGATCTCAAGGTACTTTCCTAGAAGGATAAATGATATGAGCATGGAACTAGTCTCAAAAAAATCAGTTGCCATATAATTCTCGGAGGTGGCAGCCCGGAGAACTGAGTAAACTGAGTAGAAGTAAGCCGTGTTGGTTCCTAGAGCAATGAGCACGTCCATGTTTGGCGAGTTGTGACATAACGCCTTGTAAGCACCAGCGTAGAATTTGTGACCGATCACAAATTGGACTGGTGTCGACAGAATCCATCGCAAAAGCTCACCAGTGCTCATCATGTTGATAACCTTCTTGTCCAGCCCGTCCTTCAACCCAGGGATGTACATGAACACCATGGAGGTGAGGAACACCGGAATGGTGAATACTAAGCTCCATAGGAAAGACTGCCTGTATCGCTTGATCTCCCCATGCCTATGTGTCTCTCTTCCATCTGCTTCTGGATATATTGACACAGTAACATGATCAGAGGCTGCTGACTCAATGACTTCGATGAGGTCACGGGGACCTGTTTGGTCCGGCTTGTAGGAGACAGTAATCTTACGGAGCTCGGTGTCAACTTTTATATCTTCCACACCAGGAAGTGCTTTAACAGAGCTCTTGACTATCATGATTGATTTCTCATCAAGAATGCCATCCATTTTGAGGTCTATCCTGTTGCGATCTTCACCTGTAGTGATGAGTATTGCTTCAAAGCCAGTTTCTTCAACTACATCAGCCAGTTGGCTAGCAGTGACGATCCTGCGGTCATAACGAATTTCTGCCTCTTCAGTGGCTAAGGCAACTGAAGCTCTCTGCACCCCAGGAACAGCGTGCAAAGCAGATTCAACTGTTCTAGTGCAAGAAGTGCAGGTCATTCCTTTTATATGCAGCCTGCATACTAGTATGTTCTTTTCCTTAACCTCCTCATCAATCAACGCAGCCTGAAAACCAACATCCTCAATGGTTTCTCTAATTTTCTCCTCCTGTCAGAAGACATGCATTAACACAATCTCCAAATGCATCGAAAACAAGATTAAACAGCATAAACATGTACCCCCCTACAAACATAAGATAGAATTACCAAAAGGAAAAATTTAATGATTTTCACATGCATTGCTAATGTATCTCTTGGTTGTCAGTAAAAATGCGTAAGAAATTAAGTAATGCACAGGACAAAAGAAATTTCCTTTACTGTGGCACTTCCTTTCTATGTCATAAAATGAGTATTAACTTTTTTTACTTCTAAAAAAAGGAGCATAAATTTTTGTAGTTATGATTAGATCAGAACAATGATCGACTCAAACTGGTTTAATCTCAGTTGCTCAAATAACTGAAATACAAGTTTGTGCAGCTAGATTATGGATATCTATTTTCATGAACAAGTTTTGGGAAGAAAACAAAAAGGAAAAAAATTCTTGAAAACATGATTTGATGTAGTTCATTTTAAACATGTTGACTTTTATGAATCTAAACTAACCTACCCGCATGGTGATCAATCATGAAATGGTTCTCAGATCTCCTAAACTCAATAGATTCACAAGAAGAGAATATTCTCCCAACTATCCAAAAGGTACCATAAAAAAATTGGGAAAGGGAGAAAAAGGGCGTGATTACTAGATCCGCACAAATTCTACTGTAAGCTATAAATAGTGAAGTTCTAGCTCCTAATGGGATATTACTTGATAACAAAGGGATTGCTTGCCATTATACTTGTAGGTTGTGGTCTAAGGGTGTGCTTGGTTTACATCTTGAACTATCTGATACAGCATGGAAGGAGTGTGGATGTTTGTTTATCTATATTTTGAATTATGTATTTTAGATGAGGGATTAAAAAAAAAGAATATTTTCTTAATATACTGGGATCATCCATCTTTTTGTATCGTATCGGATGACTCATCTCCAGGATTCTCTGTGATTTCGGTTTGTATGTGTTTAATTATTTGTGTTCATTTCTTCATTTGCTTGTGTTTAATTACTTGTGTTCAATTGTACCCTTTTATCTCACTTTAATTAATTTTTTTGTGTTCAATTGTTTATTCATCCTTACTCTTGTCAATGATAATATCAAAAAATTTTGGATCATCTCATTCCCATTACACACCAACCAAACAAAATCTTGGACTATGTCATTCCACACCAACCAAATACCAATCTTAGACTAACTCATAACATACTACTCTTCTCATCTTTTTTTATCCCACGACGAATGATTGATCCGAACAACCAAACACTACATAAAAAACACTTCCATTCTTGGGGGAAAATATTAGTTTCCAAAAGGTAATCTAGAGCCTTTATCCACTATACTTTTTCAATAAATGGGACAACTATATTCATGAATCGTGACTACACCTCATTGTAGTGGTTTCCTATGCAACCATTTACACTAAAAATCGACACTGGCCAAATCATAGGTGCTACCGAATAAAGGAGTATGTGAGCATGCAGTCTCACTATGTCAAAATAGAAGATACAAATAATCTCTCATCGATCCTATAATGTCAATCACATAAAGCGCCTTTCATCAACTAAAATATGTACCTACTTTGCAAGAAAATGACTTCCAATTAAAGAAAAAGTAGCCCTTTCCTTCTAATAAATGATTTTTCTCAAAAAAAAAATTCTTGCCTTCAAAGATAACAATTTTTCAAAAAAGACCCGCAAAGATGATAATGAGGGGACAAGATTGCTGTATTGTATCCTCAAATACGCCACTTACGAAAGGAGGTAATTATGAGATGAGAAGCATGAGTGACATTGTTCTTGAATAAGACAATTTATTCCAATCTGAAAATTTAATAACCAAGTTGCATAGAGTCGCATATAGTGGAAGGAACACCAAATGACAGATCAACAACCTGAAACTGTCTGGTGGAATGCAGGGTGTAACATAGTAAGAGCCATAAATTTGAAAAATAAAATGACAAGGATACGCATCATTCCATTAAGTCTGGAATACAAAAAAAAAAAAAAGATATAAGGGTATGCAAACCAATTTACCTTTCAACAGTTAAACCTAGCTACCTCAGTTAGTTTTGAATGATTGTTTTAGCAGTATGAAGAAATTAAGCAATGCTGTCCTAGAAGCAAAATTATCTGCTTTTGTGATTGCAAACTTGTAAACAAGCAGCAACTACCACAATTATTCGAATCCATCTTTGTAAACAGACCTTTGTACAATTGCACATCGATATCCTTGCAATTAAGCACATATGGGGACACATTAAGCAATCCTTTACCAGGAGCAAAGCTGTCTACTTGTAGCATTCTAAACCACAATAGATCAAATATATGGGAAGAAAAGTTTTGCATAAACCACATCTCCTTTTAAATACGTTTCAATTTTGTGATGGATCAATTAAGGCCCCACAAATTCTGCCTTGAGCACAGCTATACGTAGCAAGGTAAGAAAAAAATTTCTTCAAACATCCGCCTATGAGTTTGCTCCATGAAAACCTCTTTATAGTGGACCATGGAGCCCACCTGTCTGTGGATGGTTATAAGGAAATTTTCTTATAAACACTTGTGTACAGAGTACTTCACTTCTGGCCTTATATTAATGAAATTGATAATATTTCCTTGGGGAAACGGCAGATTTTCTAAGGCTGAAACGTCCTAAAATTACAAGTCATCCACTTCCAAGTTTCTCATGCAACAGATCCAAAATGACACATGAGAGAAACCATCTTGCATACGAGTACACTTTTTGAAGATTTGACAAATTGGATGAACCGTTCTAACCAATTGCTCTGGATCAAGACACTCATATAACAAACTATAAAATATAACAGAAAAATAGTTATGCAAAAAAAAAAAAAAAGAACCGCAAAATCCAATCCCCACGAGCATCTAAACGCAATCGCAAGGGAAATAATTTGGTCCGGTCCGATCAATCTAAACAAGACGAACAAAAACCCACACAAAAGAGGGGAATATGTATAGCAAATCCGAAAAAAAAAACCGCGAAATCGAAGAGTGGGATGCTCACCGAGACGAAGGCCGGGTAGAAGACGACTTGCGCGCGGCCACCGAGGACGTCGACGGCGGCGTCGTGGATGCCGGGAAGCCGCTTCACGGCCTTCTCCACCGAGCCCGCGCAAGCGGCGCACGTCATCCCGGACACCGCGAACAGCGCCACCTTCTCCTCCTCCACCGCATCCGCCGCAGCCTCCAGATCGCCCCCGCCGCCGCCTCCCTCGCCGGCTACCGCCGCCGCCTTCGGGCGCCGAGGCATTGACGGGTACCGCGGCCGCAGCGCAAGGTGGCGGCTCGCCTCGGCGCCGCCGCCGTGGAAGCAGGAGAGGAAGAGTGCGCGAGTGGTCGCTGCCATTAACTCGCTTCGCGTTTCCGAATGCGACGAATGGTGGTGGCGGTGGGACGCCTAAGCTATGACGCAGGGAGTTTTGGTTTGGGGAATTTGTTAGCTTTGGCTTGGGGGTTGGGCGATTTATTGGAAAGATTTGAAATGGGGGACAATTTATAGGGGGGACTGGGGAGGGCGATGGGGACCCACTGGGCGAGCTGGTGGATTGTGTGAGCAGGCAGGAAAGGAACTGCTAAGCGTACAAATGCTTTGGATGGAAGGACACATATTTATGCGAGTAAGCTCACAATTCAGTGGGGAAGTGTGAGGACAACTGATGAATGGAGACATCTAAAATCTTTGGGTTATATTCTCTCCATTTATTTATTTATTTTTGATATATGTATATGTTAAATCTTTAAACTTTAACTAATAATATCAAAATTCACCATACAAAAATAATATTAGTAAATTTATCATCAAATTTATTTTTATTTGATGATAGTTTTATAATTTTTTACCAATATATAGTTATAAAAACTAATAATAAAAATTGTATTTTGTAGATCTTGAAAATCCTAAAACAATAATTAAAAAAGAATGGAGGAAGTGTAACTTTCATGATTCAATTTAAGATGGTTGTCTATAAAAGGATCAAAATTGTTATATAGGTGTAAATATGTATCTTTGTATAAATAAAGGCTTAGATGTATAGTTTTTGATGGTATCTCAACTTTTCCTTTACATTGTAAATTGAAGTTTAAAGATAATATGAGAAAATATTGATATGCAGTCTACGTGCCAAGACTGATATAGTGAAATTTCATAGGTAACTACAATCTAGGGATTATGGTGTACTCAAAATAAGTGGGTTTAGCAACTTGTATATTATAAAATGGTTATTTGGCAAGTCAAAAAATACAATTGGATGACTTGTGGGTACGTGATAGTTTCTTTATGGTAGGCTTGGGCCTCAAGAATGCGTGGGCTGGGTTGCTACGAGTCGCTGACTTTTGGAACTTTGGGCTGAGAATTACTTAATCGGGCCGGCGTGATCTGGAATGGACGGCCCAGTATAGCGGCACTGTTTGTACCATTAGCCTTGCTGGAATGATGGTAATGTATGCACGCCCAGTCACGAACCAACTTAAAAAGCTCTTCAGAATACACAATAATGTGTTCGTCCAATCGCTATCTTTCTTGCTTAATTTAATTACGATGGATAATACCACCATAGCTCCAAAATGTACAAAAAAATGAAATACAAAAATAGGAAAAATACAAGAATTCGATAGGAAGAAAGAACACAAATTATTTGATTGAATAACATAAAACTAGAAAAATTAGATTAGAACTAATTTTTTTTTTCATGCAAAGAGATGGAGGTTAGGAAGCATTCTTGTAGAATATAACTACCCATTTTCTTTGTTCTAAACACCTTTTATAGGAAACATTTGTAAGGATTCAAAACCAGACGAAATTCCTACCCAAATCCTTGTTCCAAATGGACCCTTAAATTAAAACAACTTTTTTTTTTCTCTGGAATGTAATAAGTCTTTTGTTTAGTGCAAATTGCTCTTCAAGGAGCACATAAGACAGATTGTTCAATGTAAAAAAGAATTATCTTGATCTTGGCGCACAAGAGTGGATGACAATTAATAAATTTGCCATACTTAGTGCAAAAGTTGGGTCCATCTGTAAAAAACTGTCATTTAGTATAACTAACAGAACAGGGCCAACGGTACAGATCCACTAAACTTGTCTGTTTCCTCATATACGCGCTGAAAGATAGTTAAAAGACTTGAGAGTTGTCCATTCTTTTCCCCAGAAGCCAGAACGCAGTGTTGGGTTCTTACCATGTTTCCACTATCTGATTGGTATCATTCCAAGTAATTGCGTGCCCTCGTATGAAAGCTTTAGGCCTTTCCTTTCCGTGCAAAACTAGTGCACATCCCGATGACACCATCACTTGTTTGGACGTTCTACACGACTGCAAACTTATGTTTTGATACAAAAATGGGCCAAATCAAGATGACAAGATCACGTTAACTAAAATATGATTCAAATTTGACTTTGCTTTGCTTGAGATAAGGAGATACGGCACCTCATTTCAAAAAACAAAAAAGCTAAGTCGGTTCAAATTTGAATTAAATACAGCGAGTGCGTATAACCTAACGTGGACAATCTCAAGGAAACTTGGCATGCAATTCAAATCTGACTATGATTTGTTGTCTGGAACACCGGGATAGGGCACCCGTTTCAAAAACAAACAAAGTCCAATCAAATTGGAATTAAACATAGCACAAGTGTCGGCTTGACAAGGACAATTATTTGGATCGTTCAAAGCATCTATACGGAAGTCAAGTTGAATTATTTAAATGGAGCCATCTTCCTGACGCCCATCAATACATCTGTTTTCAAATATCTATCATTTTAATCTTCTTATTTTATTTTTAAATATATATCATCCTACAAATTTGAGACATATCTATATAGTTTTTTTCATGTCTTTATTTTAATAATAGAAATTTACTCTCCTAAAAAGTTTATTTATTTACTAATATTAAGAAGATATGTATGTCTTAAAGTATAGATAAAACTTTAATAAGATTTATTAATTAAGATTATTTTGATCTTTTTCTTCTATATTTTATTTTAATGTTGGATAAACAAATGACACACAATCTGTCCAAATCTTCCTAAACAAAATGTTTTGAGACTAGAAGGTGCAAGTAACGTGTAGGATGCTTCTACCATGGCTCTTCTCCTGCAAAGAAACTAGAATACATGTCGCTGAAACATTTTTTAGTTGTCCTTTAGCTACTTATGCCAAATTCATACATGCAAGTTGGATCGGTAGATTGACGAAAACTGTAAAACTTCATTCCTAGAAGGATAAGAAGGTCATTGGGTCGGTAGACTGACGAACACTAAAAAACTTCATTTCCGCATAGATGCTTTGAAATTCATACATGCGAGTTGGATCGGTAGACTGAAGAAGTTTGACTGTAATTCAGTGGAGACATCAAAAAATTTCTTGTGGTGTGGATTCGATTAATTGTAACTATTTGTTTCGGTGATCAAATAATTGGAACGCCATTTCTATCTGCTTCAAAGATAAAAAAGATTGCTATATATGCATCACACGTGTATAAGCTATAAAGTCTCGCTAAAACATAGTGGAAATGCAACCAAAAGAAGTGGGTTTAAAGTTTCACAACTTTGGAAAGCCCGAAATGGACTGAAGTCCCATTGCCAACTAAGATAAAAGTTACTTTATGTGGCCTGAGCCCTATACTAATCGAGCGGTTCTGAAAGCTCGGTCTTAGATGACTTGAGACTGTAGTTGGGTTGTTGTATGGTTTTTTATTATGAAATATGATAATTATTAAAAATATTTATTATATTTAGTAAAATATTATTATTATTTTAATAGTTATCAAATAATCACTAAAAAAATAGTATGTTAAACAAAATTTGAAGGACACACTGCATCCCCAAATATAACTTGAAACAATAAAAAAAATCATACATATGAATTTATCAATTACCAAGAACATATTTGATCAGTCTTAACTTAAATTTGTAGGCTCGATGTAATGGCTTAAGCTTATTTAGAATTTTTTTTGTAATAACCCAAAAAAAAAACAAATTTGAAAAATAACCTATACTTTTTAAAATTTACAAAAATGGTCCTCTGTCACGAATCGGCCCGCGCGACTGATCTTCAGTCGCTAGCCCAGCTGGCCCAAGTACCGTGCCACGCCAGCTTTCAGTCGCTAGCCCGGCTAGCGACTGAAACCCGCGCGTTTCAGTCGCTAGCCCGGCTAGCGACTGAAATTACTTTTTAACCTTCGGTAGTCACTTTCATTGTACGGGCGTTTTCATTTTTTTGAAATTCCAGAAAATATTCAGTTTGTTTAGAGAGAGAGGGAAGAGAAGAAAGAGGAAGGAAAGAGGAGGAGGAAAACTGTTTTCGGAGATTCTTCAAATCTGTTCATTGAGGTACATTTTCGTTAACTCGTATATTTAGATTAATTAGATCGTTAACTCGTAGTATTTAGATAGGATTTAGATTATAATTTTGTATGGATGGTAAATGCGTGAATGTGATGACTAAAAAATTTAAAGAACCTGTATATTAGTGTATGGTCGTAGATTAAAAACTTTGAAGAACCTATACATTATTAGTATGTGATGGACTAAAAAATTTATGTTTTTCAAATTTGAATTTTATTAGTATGCACGTAGATTAAAATATTTGTTAGTATGTAAATGTAAACGTTTGTTAGTAACATATATTAACATGATTGATAATATGTAGATTGAAAAGTTTCTCTTATATTGGGTTAGGGTTGGTTTTCAGTTAGGGTTAGGGTTTATGGTTGGTTTTCAGTTAGGATTAGGGTTAGGGTTGGCTTTCAGTTAGGGTTAGGGTTAGGGTTGGCATTCAGTTAAGATTAGGGATCGCAGCCTTATTGCCCTACTCGTCACCGCCGTCGCCCTCGCTTTCTTGGCCTTGCCCGCATGGGTTTAAGAGGGAGAGGGGCTATTTTGTTTAGGGTTGTAGGGTCTATAAATTTAATTGTTCACTTCACCTTTTTCCCAGGCAAAAATCGTGTATCCCAATAGTGACTGAAATGCAGTGTTGGAAAATTTCTGTTGTTTCAAAAACCATGTTTTTTTAGTACTTTGAGCAATGTTGGTCCTCTAATTATATACTCTACTACAATACAAGATATAAATTAGTTTTGACACATCTCATAGTCACAATATCGTAGTATAATTCCGCTACTGTTATTGCGCATCGTCGCACTATCCTGTTTAGACCTAACACAGAATAACAAATTGATTAGGTTATGGAGCAACCCAATACGGTTTGCGTTTATTACGGAGCTGGTATAATCTGTAATGGAGCAAACGGTGATGATCTTGGTGGTTGTATGTATGTTTACGGTCAAATGAGACAACCACAGTCAATGTCTTTCAATAATTTGGAGATGTGGTTAGTCGACCTGTTACAACTAAATTCTGCGACGGATAATCTCAGGGTCGAAGGCATGATTCCGGAGGGAAACAAATGGGTGCTTAAGAGACTGAAAGGTGACAAATCATGGGGTTCGTTTGGGAGATTTGTGACAAATCCAGGCTATGGTTGCGGGGTCATCATACTGTACGTTGAAATCATACGCGCACATAGCTCGGAGGACAGCTGTAACACCCTGAGTTAGGGGTGAAAATTTCCTTTTCATCAATAACATGCATGCATGTATCTGTAGTAATAGCCAGATCACTATCTTTCTCAAGCCCTAAAATCTCCAAAATCTATCCTGTGACCTCAAATGAAGATCAGATTGTTCAGATGTGATCTATTAGTTATCCTGAATCTAAAAACCTTCAGAACCTAGATTTAATTCTATCTCTAAATCCCAGAATTATCAGCTCCTTTTGTTTTCGAAAACAGAAATACCTTATATTATTTAAATACCCTAAGTTTCAGAAATACAGATTTCATCAAAATCTTGACCAAGTTCAGACCAGATTATTCCTGGAATATGATCATGGGTATGTCAATACCTTAATATAAAAAGTTGACAGCCAGATTCTATCATCTAGACTCTTTTCACAAATCAGTCCAAGAGTTATCGCAAATTAGTCCTTATCTGAGATCTGAAAACCCAAAAAGGCTAAAATCTCCAGATTAACTCCAAACTCAAAATTTCTTCGGCAAATCTTCTCGAAATGCTATTTGCCACAAGTTTCCCTTCTGTGCTGATATCAAAATCGAACCCTAAATGCCAGAATTCAAAATCGACAAAACTCAAATCCTAATTTACTCTAAATTACCCTATTTTCAATTGTATCAAAAGCTATCCAAATGTGCCAAGTTTTATTTTCAATCCCTGCCAAATCATCTGTGGAAGAAAGATTACCAAAACAGCAGAACCAATTTCAGTTTAAATCTCCCAAAATTCCAGATTTACATTTCAGTCCAAATCAAGAATTGGAAATTGCAAATGAACCCAGATTCGACCAGGCTAGCTACTGTGCGCACGACCAGGGACCGCCGTGCTTGTGCGCCGTGGTTGCTTGCCGCCGGTGAAGCTTCGCCGCACTTGTGACCGTGCATGCCAGTACGCACGTGTCCTCGCCTCAGCCGTCACCGTGGCAGCGTCGTTGCTACGTCGACGACAGCACCGCCCTCGTGCGCGACCAGCAGCAGAAACACCAGGCTTTTGTCAGTTGCTTTTGCGCCGTGCCAGTTGTTGTCGCCACCGTGTGCTCTAGCGTTGCAAAGTCCCGATGAACCAACGAGGTGATCAGCTACAGACTTGTCGCCGTCGCATCACCGTTCTTCGCTGTGTCTTCGTCGCTGTTGCTCCAGCACGCAACCAATCGCATCACCAGCTGCCAAATCAATTCACTGCTCCCTCCTTGCAAGCTTCGCCTGCCTATTTAAACTCTATTGTGTGCAGCAGCTTCTCCACACTTCACCAGAAACCAGCCAAGTTCCAGAAATTGCTGTTTTCGTTTTCTTCTCCGGCGAGCCGTCGAGGAGGCTCACGGTGCCAGCGCTCTACACTTAATTTCCTGCCAAATTAACAACATCAGTGAGTTCCCCTACTCATCCTCTCTGTGTGGTACCATTTAATTGTTCTCCGATGATCCCTAACGCCGGCGATCGCCGGAAATGGCTGAAAGTCGAAGATGCCCTGTTCCGGCAATGCTGGCCAATCTACTTCGAATTAGCCCTCGATCCTGTAAACAAAATTGATCAGTGGGTTATTTCAAGCAAGCCTGTGTATTTAGATTTCCAGTTTGAGCAAGAATCAAAGTTTTCCCCTAACCTGAGCTTCACCAGAAACCGGCGATCGTCGCCAGGCTTCTCCGGTGATCCTCCGGTCAATTTGATGTTACCAGAAGCTTTCTTTTACCTCCTAGATGCTCTCCAAGCAAGGAATTAAGTTCTCTCGGCCTGTAGCAGAAACCCCCAACTGGCAGTGTCTCTTCTCTGGCGCCGATGATCGGAAAATTGTTTCCGGCCGTTTCAGCTCAAATCACTTTGTCCACTGTGTGTGCCTTAACTTCCTGAACATTTTTGTCTTCTAGCCCGACACCTAGATCGGCCTAGATTGGAAGTTACAGCTATGCCAAGATCTTGTCCAGAACTGATCTAGTGCAGCCAGTTCATCTCAGTTCATCATCAAATTTATTTCTTTCCAGCCATTTCCTGCCCTAGATCCTGTTAACTTAATTGTTCCTGTTAGCAATGCCTACCTCCCAGACAAAGTGGTGCATCATTTGGAGCTCCAGATCAAAAGTTATGCTAAGCCCTAGTTTTTGGCATTGTCAGCTCTATGCCAGAGCTTGTCAGCCAGTGGCATTGGCCTTGTTTACCCACTTCTGGTTGTGTAATTTGAAATCCACTTTGTCCACTGAATTTGTAGAGTTGTGATCTACATTTTCTTCTACTACCACAACCTGAGATAAGCACTCTAGCTTTTCTTAAAGCTATGTCCAAGCTTTGATCCGAATGTCGATCTGTTGACATTCGCTGTTTTGATTAAACCAGCCACAAAATTGTTATCCCTATTGCAAACCTGAAACCCTAAGATTATCTAATCACCATCCTTAGCCCAAATTCCTTGAAACCCTAGAATCTCGACTCAGTTCAGTTTGCAGCTATCTTCAGTATAGTTCAATCATTCTTGTTAAGCATTTCTGCATATAAGTCTTAAAACATTTAATATTATAAGTAATTATTGTGTGTTTGTTTGTCGTCGAGCAGATTCAGAAGCTGACTTTGAAGATTTTGCTGTTGACCCGTCATCGACTGCTGTATTTTACGACGCGGAAGGCAAGTCATATCTTTGGTCATCTTGAACCTATATTTTAAATGTTGCTATAATATAACCTTGAATATAGGCAATATTGCATGTGAAAGATTGAGAATGGTTGATTTATGAATTGGCAGTACTAGACTGGTTATCTGGGAAATGTGAAATAAACAAGTTTTGTGCCATGAACTATTATATGTATTTATACTTATATTCATGAAATAAAACCCCTAGCCGTGACCAGAAAAATGATATGGATGGCTGTAGCACTGGAGGTGCTAGACTGCAAAGGAATGCAGGCACTGAAGGTGCAGAGTTGTGGATGGTCTGGTCACTGGCATATAAGGACTAGAACCTTGTGTTGTGCGTCTAGTGGCATGAACAACGTGCTAACCGCAAGCCTGGTATGGGACAGGCCTGAACAAGTAATTATGTGGATCGCACATGAAACCCCTGCATGAGATGTGTTGTGATGCACGATAAACACGGAGCGCGACTCCCACACATATCACTGAAGGTGATCAAGCACGCTGACCCAGTAATGGGAATAAGCAAAGGGGTGGAGGTTTGGATACAACCTGCCACAACTGTGCCTCGCTGAGAGCCACAGGGTCGGGGGTGAATTGTGAGTAAAACATAACAAAAGTTCTTGTTATTTCCACCTTGCCGCTCACAGTATGAAGTGAGTCAGGGGTCCAATCATTTTTGATAGGAAAGGTTTGAAAGTGGAATATCTTGCGGGTAAATTGGTACCTCTCTGCAGAGTTAAAAACGTATTCGAATACTCCGAGCTCCCGGGTTTTATAGGAGTCTGCTGCGGTGGATTAAATCCACAGGGTGTGACACAAGTACTATTTTCTAAATAAAATATGTTTAAATCAAGATTACCCAAATGACATGTGTTGTCATGATAAGGAGTGCTGCCGTGGACTATCGTGTGTCGACGTGTCGCGGTAGTGCTATAATCTAGTGAACATGAATGATGATGTTATATTATGAAAAAGTGCTGCCATAAGATGAGATGAGAAAGGAAAAGATTATTTTACAAATATCCATAATTCTTGACTAGTCTAGATTCATATCATCACTACTATATGTATCTACTTTTACCTATGACTTGCTGAGTACGTAAGTGCTCACCCTTACAACATTCAACTCAATAGATGGAGCCTACTTTGATCAAGATGATGGCACGGAGTATTACGTGGATCCAGAAGGAGGAGAATCAGTTCCGCCAGAGCCCTGAAGTGTGTTGTTCTGCCGTCAACTTCTTTTGTGGGAGGGTCACCTATCTTCTGCTGTGTAGTTAAATATTTTGTTAAACCTTGAATGCCTTGTAGGCATTGTAATCCTCTTTATGTAATATTAAGGCCAGCAGGCCACACTGCTTAATATTTTGTGAGTACTCTGTTGCAATGTAATATACTCCTGTGTTTGACTCATCCTGGGAAGTCAAAGGTTTGTGAGAATGGGACTAGCTGCAGCGAGCTAGGTCTCTACAGGAGTAGTCGTTGTCCCAGTCACGGGACGCGACAACAGCCATTCCGTAGGAAGAGAAAAGAGCAGCACTAATATCAGCACCGGAGGTCACGATGGCCGTGGCGGTGCCGATACCAGTGCAGGTGGCAGTACCAATGCCAGTGCAACTGGCAGTGTACCTTTGCAAACTGTAAGAGATACAACTCCGTTTGGGGGCCATCAAGTAGATGCAACTGAACAACTACTAGAATCGGAGGATAATTTTAATGAGGAGGAGTATACTGATCCGTCAGAAGTGTATGAATCTCCTGATGAACCCATGGAACAGTAAAATCCTATAGGTGAATGGATTGATCCATCATCTTTGATTTCCACTGTGGTTCGTGATGAGCTGAGTTCGCGATTGTCCTATAATGAATCAACCGTCCAGCTTAGACAGTTGTTTCGAAGTAAGAAAGATGCAAAGAAAGCCATAACTGTGTGGGCTGTTTCACTAAATAGGCCATTCCGGGTGGTCAAATCAAATCCGTGCCTGTGGACTGTGAGGTGCTTAGTCGAGAACTGTCCATGGTACGTACGTGTCACTCGGCCACGAGAGGGCATGGTGCAGCAGCATAGAAATATCTCTTCTAGTTTTGTTGCCAGTCTGATACTATGATCCGGGAGGATCTCCAAGTCCTGATCGCATGCGGCTTCGCGACCTTAACCGTGTTCGGGAAGGATTCGCGAACATGGATGGGTCCGCGACCATGGATTGGTCCGCGACCAGAAAAAGGAATTCGTTCCCTGTTCGGAATTGTAATCCGATCCAAATGTGTATAACTAAGCTTATCTGTTTAGGATTAGTTATATGAGTCTAATACGTTTAGGTTATTGAGTCTGATACGTACTCATACGATTGGACTATAAATACCTTGTAATAGGTCTAGTTTAGATCATCGAAGAGTCATAGAACTTATTTGAGTTTTAGACACTTATAGTTCCTTCGACGTAGACAAGTGTGTCTAACGTTCGACGTGTAAGCCCTCTTTGAAATAAAGAGTTATGCAATTACTTTGGGTTTCAGGATAAGATCCCGTTATTCCGCATATTAGAATCTGGGCGAGCCTAGTGCGAAAACCAAGGCTAGGTCTCAAACTGATCATACTATCAGTAGTAAAGGAAAATACGGCAATGACACCGAAAGTGATAATTGCATATGTCGCGGAGAAGTACGGTTATAAGATCAAGTATGCGAAGGCATGCAGGGCTAAATAGAGGACACTGGAGGAGATTTTTGGGACATATGTTGAGGCATACAACTTCGTACCGAGGCTGTTGCGGCGCATATGCGAAGCAAATCCAGGCAGAGTCATCGAAATTATTGATACACCGGCAATCGGCTCGGAGGGTGTTGTCATTCCTGGGTGCATGGTACTGCGGAGATTATTCTGGGCATTCCAACAGTTCGTTGCATCGTTCAGGTACATGAGACCTGTGCTTTGCATTGACGGAATATTTTTGACTGGAAAATACCAGGGAACTCTACTGATTGCCATGGTTGTTGATGCCAATGACCAGTTTCTCCCCATAGCATATGCCGTGGTCGAGGGGAGAACTACAACAGTTGGCTATGGTTCTTGAGCAAATTGAAGAATGAGGTCGTCAAAGACCGGGAGCATGTATGCTTGATTCACGATCGAAATGGAGGAATGCTGAGTGCGATCGAATACATGCAATCGGGAGTGGATCCATCGTTGAGTTGGGATGACTTGCAGAGTCGTTGGTGCGCTCGGCATCTTGCCGCGAATTTTCACACTCGTTTCAAGAGCAGGCGCTTGATGCAGGTGTTCAAACGGCTTGCCAAATAGAACCAAGAGGTAAAGTTCTCAAAAATATGGAAGTCGCTGGAGGAAGGTACGTTGGCGGAATTGCAAGAGGCAGGCGCTCCAGAAGATGGCGGCGTTACCGGCGCTGGAAGCCGCTGGGGTCGTCTCAGTTTCAGTCAATGGATTCAGCCCAAACCAATGGAGAAGTGGTCGTTGCTGCACGACACATGCGGTGCTCGGTACGGAATCATGACGACAAATCTGGATGAGGTGTACAACTTCGTCCTAAAAGGTGTGCGATGCTTACCACTCACTGCAATAGTTGAGATGACATTCTATCGCACAGTAGCATACTACGACAGCAGGAGTTTGGCGGCATCAAGTCTTGTGCATGACCCTTAGTACACTGGCCCAAAAAGATCAATGATTACCTCGAATTTCGGACAAGAAAGTCGTTGACACATGATGTCTCAATGCTGAGTTGTTTGAACGGAAAGTACGAGGTTTGGCTAAGACACAAACATGTCCGTGGCACATTGCGAGCTGGTCGGGTCTACGAATGTCGAATTTCAAATGCAGATGCCCAATGCACATGCACCAAGCCTCAATTGCTGCACATTCCTTGTTCGCATGTCATCGCTGCCTGCTCTGTTCCTGGGATCAATCTGGCACAGTATATCTCAACTTATTATACTTTGCAATACTTGTGGAAAACCTGGGATGGTGTCTTCAATGGGTTTGCGGCGAGGGGAAACTATCGAGCACTGTCGCCAGAAGATACCATCACATGGATCCCAGATAAGAGGCTTCTCGTAGGCCATGTCGGCCGACGTTGATCCAGGAGGATACAGAACGATATGGATGTAGCGGAGCGTGAAGACAACCTACGTAGATGCAGCGCTTGCAGGCAGCCTGGTCACAGAAGAAATTGATGCCCGCGGGTGGCAGGCGCATCAACCTCGTCGCAAAACTAAAGCAATACAACTTACCTATATGAGTTGTACTGAATTTTCCTAAATAAAACTGTAATGTTGTAATGTTTGAACTACTGAATGTTTTGTCGTGAATTGTACTTAATTTCCCTAATGCCTTATTGTGAATTTTCATAAGTACTACTGAATGTTTGTTTATTAACAGTAATGTTTCAACTTCTCAACCAATATGTGACAACTGCAGGTATGGCCGACGACCATCAGCTTCCCGAGCTGATTGCACAGCACCATCAGGAGCGTCACCGTGCTCAACGCCTTCTACAGGGCACCGTTCTCCTAGCTCTGCGCATGAGGACACCGCGTGAGATGTGACTTCTAGATGAGCGGTTCGCGCCTTATTTGCTCGAGGCCGGACTGTTGCCGTTCGCCCGCATGGTAAATCGGGTGAGATGATTCCCTTTCGATCGAGCCCTCGTACCGCGCTTGTGGATCGGTGGAGGCCCGAGACGCACACGTTCCACTTTAGTTTCAGCGAGCTCACTATCACGCTGCAGGATGTCAGCATGCTGCTTGGCCTACCTATCCGCGGGGAGATATATGTCCCAGCAGCCACCGAGAGAGTTGCATGGCGCCTAGATTTCCTACAATGCTTCGAGGAAGTAGGGCCAGCGGGGGGTTTGCGCAGGACGCGGGAGTTCCCCAGAGTTACCTTCGCGCAGTGTGCGATGGTGCTCTCCCCATGGCCACTCCAGAGGAGGTCTTCAGGCGCCACCTTGAGGTGTACTTGCTGTACCTATTTGGGTAGTTGCTCTTCCCTGGCACCCACGGAGACATTTGCGAGCGGCAGTACGTTCAGTTCGCCAGGAGTATTGTCGACTCGGCCCTGGGGCATGTGCCACGGTTCAGTTTTGGATCAGCCGTGCTCTGCCACACCTACAGGGGGTTGTGCGACGCCACGAGCAGAGACCGGGTGAGCTCTCTTTTCATTGGGTGCGCCATCCTCTTGCAGATGTGGTCATACGAGCATTTCCCATCGGTCGACCGCTGGTTCCGCGGGATCAATTCGCGTTGGCCGGGGATGCAAGGGACGGCCCCGTGATTGGATGGAGGTGGGCTAGGCTGAGTTTGAGGTGGGCCACAGATCAGGCACACCTCTATTATCCTTCGTACACCACGGGCTTCGATCTGCTCCTCGACGATAGCGTCATCTGGGATCCGTGGACCACCGCGAACCTCCAATCCGTCACTCCAGTTGGTCTTTCTTCTCTTTGTACGCAGGATGCTGTGTACTGGCGCACCCAGGTTTTGCTCATCTTCTCGCACATGATTGAGGGGTACTCGTCTGAGCGAGTTATGCGCCAGTTTGGCCTGCACCAGCTTGTCCTCGTGCCGCCTCTTCGACAGATCCCGCACTATATCCACGAGTACGTCAAATATGCATTACATTTACATGTTATTTTACACATAATTTTTGTCACTAACTAATTGCTTTGTTCGCAGGCAATCCAGGAAGGGTCGAGTGAGGGACGATTTCGTTCGTCGGCAGCGGCCCTATGTGCAGGAGTGGATGGATTGGGACCACACACGCACGGTCGAGGAGCAGAGGCCGTACAGCCACGACATCCATTTTTTTGTATCTGTCCTGGTACCGACCTCGCACGATCTACCGATTGGCGGGCGGTCCACCAGCCGCGCCTGATGAGCCTGTCCCTCCCGCCACCATCGACGACCGCTACGACCGACGCCTTACTAGGAGAATCCACTCTTCTGTGAGTTCCTTAGCTCTCTACAACCTGACTTTCACATGGATTGTCATTCTATAATTGCATTAATTCGTGTGCACAGCTAGACATCCTCGGCGGCGTCTTTGCTGGTGCACGGGACATGATGGTCAGGTCCCGCCTCAGACCCATCATGCCCAGCGACGATGTGTACGCATATTGTTCGGAGGTCGAGCGGCAGGTCGATCAGATTCTGGTCGGTTTCAGAGTGCTGCTGCCACCTCACTTGACCGTGACTCCCCCACCATCATCGTCGGCGCCGGGTTCTTCGCCGCATGTGCCACCAGTGGACCGTCCGTCGTCGTCACGCCCTCCACCACTGCACACGGGTTTCGTGCATACTGATAGCTCTTCGGATGAAGAGCTCGATACTCCTGCATGGCACCAGCCTCTCGACCAGACACAACAGCATCCTACGCAACCGACATAGCAGCATCCTAGCTTCCTTGCCGATGCTCCGCCGCCTACGCAGCTGACACAGCCTTCCCAGGCTCCGCCGTCTGCGCAGACACCGCCAGCGAGGAGGTGGCGCGTCAGGGATCGTCAGCCCCCCTCTCGGTACACACCATCAGAGTATCAGCCCCCCCCCCCACAGAGGGGGAGGAGGGGGCAGTAGCCTGATGTAGGGTTTTGTTGGACTGTTCAGTTTTTTCGTACATTTTTGTCAGGTTTCCAACCTTTTGAGAAAAACATTGTCGCACTTTTGTACTGTTCTACTTTTGTCCGACTCTGGATTTCTGCTTTTCAGCTTTTGTACGATTAGTACTTTCAGCTCGGATTCGAATCTCACTCCACTCAAACCTGCAAATTAGTTAAATAGCCATTTCTTGCCCCAGCTCAAATCTAATATGTGTCTCAGAATCTTGATCCTAGATTTGCCCGTGCCCTAATTCCAGAAGTTGATGCCAAAACTTCGTCGTCTTGCCCCTTTGTATGACAGGGCACTTCAGATTTCCCGAGAACCCTAAAAAGGCTAAAACCTAAAACCCACATCTCATCTCCAAACTTCGATCTAATTCAAGGAGTATCTCCCATTCACTATTCTGAGCAAGTTTCCCTTCTATAAGATTTCCAAAATCTCATCCGAGGCCTCAGTTTCAAGCCTCGCCATTTTTCGAAACCCTAATTACCCTAAAGTGCCATGTTTTCGAATTATCCCAAAATCATCGAATCTTGTCGAATTTCATCAAAACTCCTGCTGAATAAGCTCCTGGAATAAAGTTACACTTGTGTGTGAAATTATATCTCAAATCAGTCCTCCCAATCTCAAGATTTGCAAACAAGTCCAAATCCCTGCATCTGGGTCCCTGCCCCTTTCAACCGCGACCAGAGGCTACAGGGCGGGACTAGAGACATTTCAGTCGCTAGCCGGGCTAGCGACTGAAAGCTGGCGTGGCACGGCACCTGGGCCAGCGGGGAATGGGGCCGTGCCACGTCTTCAATCGCTAGCCCAGCTAGCGACTGAAGATTAGTCGCGCGGGCCGATTCGCGACAAAGGGTCATTTTTGCAAATTTTAAAAGGTATGGGCTATTTTTCGAATTTGTTTTTTTTGGGTTATTACAAAAAAAAATTCACTTATTTAAACCTAGGATTTAATCTACTGTTTGGTCGACTTTGGTATCAGAGCCTCCGTTGACACGGTAGGATCTGCTATCTATTTACCATCCATATTATCCATATTACTTGTGTTCTTCGTGTTCTTATTCTTATCCTACAGTCCAAAAGCCATAAAAAAAACAAACCTTTGTTGTGGTACTGAAATTTAGTGTTGCACGTTGCAAGTTGTTATCTTATTCTCATCAAAGTTATCTTGTGCTGCATCCTTATCATCGCCAGTCATTTTTAGTTTGTGCTAAAAATAAGAAAAGAAAAAAAAGAGAAGAGAAGAGTTAAAAAAAAAGAGTGAGTGAAAAAAAAATCAATAGCAAAGGAGTGTGTTGCAGCTAGTGGATGATGTGAAGTTTCTTTTACTTGCTTTGTTGCATTTCGTCCACTTTATTTTAGTACTACAAAGCCTTCCTTTGATTAGCCCTCCGAACTCCATTATAAACCGAGGCTAAAGTTCTTTGATCCCTGTTATTCAATCGCTTAATCACTTCCGGTAACTACCACATTGCACAATCGCGGTCTGACGAGAATGCACAAGAACATTGGTAAGTAGGAGGTGAGGTTGTGTGATTCCATAAAGATATTCCTATTCCACTATATTATCTCTCCTTAACATGGCAGGTTCTCAGTCAAAGTGTGCATGGAGGAAATAATGGTGAAGAATGTTGATCGAAGGATGCCGATTAGAGGGGGGGTGAATAGGCGGTTTTTCAATTTTTACTTTTAATCTAGTAATTAATAACCTAAATTACAATATCAATACTCAAATGATATGAATGACAACACAAAGTAAGTTTTGCAATTGCTAAAGAGTTAAGAGCAACAATTCAATCTCTAGAAATATAAAGCAAGTAATAGAGGTAACCGAAGAGATCGAATTTTTCCCGAGGTCTTAGAAATTTGCCGATTTCCACTAATCCTCGTTGAAGCGCTCTTCACTAGAGCTTATGCTTCGATTCCACTAGGGGTAGCCCTTCTCCTCTTCGGATAGGCGAGCTCCGAGCCTTTACAACCAATCGCCGGGCCTCTCCGACACACACCGTCGATGGAGAGATCGCCGGACCTCCCGAGTCGTCTAGGTGACGGCAATCACCAAGAGTAACAAGTCTAGCACCTTGCTTGATCAACCTCAAAGCTTGAAGAACAAATATGCAAATGCAAATGGCTTGATTTCAACTTCTCTCAACTAGCACTCAAAGTTTTGCTCAAGATTTGACTTCAATTGCTAAAGAATGAGTGTGAGAGGGTTTGCAAGCTGTTACACAAGGGTTGAGAGATGAATTTCGTGTGTATCTAGCTTCTACAAACAGTAGGTTTGATATACTCTCAGCAAAAAGGTCGTTTTTAAGAAAATTGGGCGAAAGTTGTACTGGCTGGACATTGTCCGGTCAGTACAAAAAAATTGACCGTTGCTCACGAGAGTTTCAAGTGTCAGTAGCCGTTTGAGGATTTTTGTGAAGGCCGGACGGATGGATTTGTCCGGACAAATGTATATGTCTCTGTTAATACTTATGTTTAACACCACATATACACTCCGGACAAATACGATTTGTCCGGACAAATACATATGTCTCTGTTGACACCTGGTTTAAACAACACATCAACTGTAAGGGCCAGACGTATGTGATTTGTCCGGACAAATGCATACGTCTCTGTTAACACCTAGGTTTTCAACTTCTCAGAAAATGTATTGGCCGGACATTGTCCGGTCACTTCGGACAATGTCCGGTGCGTTTCGGACAAATGCCCCCAGACAAATTCATTTGTCTCAACTTAAACTTGTCATCAAAAATGTACTGGCCGGACATTGTCCGGTCATTTCGGACAGTGTCCGGCCTAAATCGGACGAAAGTTCTGGACAAGTTCATTTGTCTCTGTTTAACATTTTGCAATTTTCAGAAGATATTTGTATTGGCCGGACATTGTCCGGTCACTTCAGACACTGTCCGGCCAGTTCAAAGCGAAAACAGAATTGCTGAATTTTACTCAAATTTGATTAGGGGCTAGATGCATATGCAAATATGTTTCCAAAGACTTCAAGGTTGATCAAATGACCTGTGCTAAGACCCCTCTTAATAGTACGACCATCTAACCTAGAAATTTTCAAAACATAAAAGCGCTAGGTTTATATATTTGTACTCTTGTCGGGGTTTTCGTCATTTTTACTTCATGGAGTCTTAATAATATTGATTTGCACTCTCGTGATTTTTTCTCCTCTGATTAACCTGAGTCTCACACACGTAGGTTAGTCGCAAAACTTACATATGTCATTAATCACCAAAACCCTAATTAGGGCTCAAGATTCAACAATCTCCCTCTTTTTGGTGATTGATGACAACCGTTATGCATAAAACACATAGATATCAAGAATGAATATAAGCATATAGTGCTCCCCTTGAGTCGTACATCCAAACACATAAGTATGTCCATAACAAAGATATCCAAACACCAATATATAGCAAAGATATCTAAATACCAATTTCACAATATATTCATATCCATGTCCATACATATATCCAATTCATAACAATATATATCCACAATACGACATAACAACGACAACACCATAACACCATAACACTCTCTCCCCCTTTGTCATCAAACAACCATAAAGGGAGAAGACATACACACAAGTAGCATAAATACATGAGTAAATAGATCTAAGACTGCGGAGGATGATCGGAGGAAGAGTCGCCGCGACGACGACGCTGATACTGGCCTGCGTCGAAACATCCCTGCAGCTCAGATATGTCCTGACTCATAGAATCGATACGAGGCTCGATGACGTTGAGTCGATGGTTGATGGAGCTCAATCTGGAGTCAACCTCATCAAATCGAGTCTCGAAGCACATGGACATCTGGTCAAGACGCTCCATGATCATCATGTACGGAGCCGACACATCCGGGCTGGGAGATATGGAGTAGGACTGCAGTGGAGAAGGAGCTCCCGCTACCAGAGACATGTGCTCATCTTCATGAGCTGGTGATCCTACTTGGTTTTCATAGCGGATAAGGATCCCCAGGCTCTTCATCCGGTAGTACTTCATTGACGAGGGACGAGATGCTCGATGCAATCCAAAGTAGGTCAGGGTGTGAGCTATGAAAGGTGCGAAGGGCAAAAGCCTCTTCGAGTCCATTTGAACTTCCTGCATCTCGTGGAACAGGAACTCAACGATGTCAAACGGAGTCTCGTCAACTTGGGCCTTCAGCAGACGTAACATAGTGGATGTGACGGCCTTGCGATCTCCGATTTTGGGCAATATAGTCATGCGGTTGAGCTTTTCCAGAATTGCAATCGGAGGGATCAGCTGAGAGATTTTACCGATATTGGGATCTGGATTGTCGAAGAGATGGACGACATCTTCAACTCGAACTTCATCGAAGGCAAACAAACTGTTGTCGACGTGCTCAATCTGTAGAGCCTCTTCAAACTGTGCCTTCGTGAGTGTTCTCTTCGAGTTGTTGTTCATGAATACGATGTGGGATTGATCCGAGGCTAAATGGAGGGATGCAAAGAAGGATCGGATGATATCCACATTCCACTTCCAGTCTTCCTTCATCTCGGTGAAGGAGTACATACTGATTGCCAGGAATTTGCTCCTTAGTGGATAGTTCACCTTGCTCTCAATCAAATTCTAGTCGATGTCCTGATGCTCAAAGACTTTGGCGGAGGAGAACCGGGTGTAGTACTGGGACATCTGAAAAGCATTCCAGAAGTTCCTTTCAGTGCAGGCCCTCGGATGCTGATAAGGATTCTTTCGACGAAGCCGCCGAATCGCACTAGAAGTGAAGGTCTGATGGCCCCTAGGTTGCTGATCACCACTGCTACTGCTACTGTCATCCGAGTCGGAATCAGCAATAGGAGAGCCTATGGGAGATGCTGGAGCAGCATCGTCCTCATCGACTGCCAAGGAATCCCAATCAATAGGTTGCCCCTGTTGGGAAGATCCAGGGTCATGGCAACGGCTAGTCTGTTTCACTCGTCCTGACATGCTGACTCTGGTAGAGAGAGAGATAGATATAGAATTTGATCAAGATATGACTCGATGAGAATGCCATGAGATGCATGAACTGGTCCTCATGTGTACATGAAAGCATGAACTAGTCCTCATGTATATATGAAAGCTCATTTGACTCAATTTGAACTATATCATATTCATGCATTTACTATTAGAGGCTAGTTTAGAATTCATATCATCACTTTCTGCAATTTAGTTGTGGTTTGATTCAATTTTGGCTCTAGTCAATTTGTTTTGTTCATTGTTAAGTATCTAATGCAAGCCAAAGAAATCATCCTCTATATACTCATTTATACATTCATCTTGTGCATGACATACTACTAGAGTAAACTTGCAAGAATGTGATGAGAATGTGTGTTTTCTCAAACAATGTATCAAGTTTATTTCATTTGCATGAGATCCATACTAGGTTGTTGCACAAATTCTAACCCTAGAAGTCATTTTGATACTAATGTCATGCATGTCTATGAAATGTTTCAATTTTGCAAAAATCAATTGAGATGAGACCAATCCTAGATGTCCACTTCATGAATCTCTAAGCAATTTAGGCATGCAAAAATATTTAGCCAATTTCAAACCCTAGAATGAAATGAAATGCAATGCATGAATCAGAGAGGAGAAGAGGAAAACTAACCCAAACCAAGGAAAGAGGAGATTCACAGAAGCCCAAATCCGAGGCCGGACGAGAGAAGATCGGACGAGACCTTGTGTCCGGAGGAGAGGTGAACAATGGGGTGAGAAGGATGAACAGTAGGGCAAAAGAGAGGATTTGTCGATTTGGGGAAGAAAGTGACTTCGGGAGTTTTAATAACCGAACAGGTATGCACAGACCGGACAATGTCCGATCTGGCCGGACAGAGTCTGAACTTGGCAGACAAAGTCCGGTTAGTTCAGAGAAGTTCTTGAAACTTCTGAATTTTTGTATTCTTCGCAAATTTGCTTCAATCAGGGGTTTAATTCCAGTATGACCTCAAGTACCATGTTCGGAATAGATATAGGTAGCCTTGAGTTGGACATGAGAGAAGAAAATCTTGATATGAGCCTCCAAAGGATGTTTTCAGGTAAAACGAGTAAAACAGAACGGATTTTCACCAAATCTTCAAATCTCAATGAAACTTAGATTTTTCTAAGATGTTTGGACTTGTATGAATTTAAAATACTATTTCAAGCCAAAACATGGAAGAAATTTTGGCTCAAACAGCGAAATTCACAAAATGCATGTTTTAGGTATTTTCGTGTCAAAGCTCGTTTTCAGGAGACTTGAAAAATGTGATAACTTGTAAGCCGTTGGTCTTTTGAGAAAAAGTTCAACATGAACTATCTTCGAATGATTGAGCTCTAAGTGTTTTATGTAGAAAATTTGTGTCAAACTCAACCGATCTTAATTTATGGAAATAAGTCATTTTAGACCAAAACAAGATCCCTAAATCTTCAATTTTGTCAAAATTCTATATTTTAGCTCGAAACCCTTTCTTTTCACTTTCAAAACCTTTGAGAACATATTTGAAAGATATTTTTAAAGGTTTCGTGTTATTTTTTCATATTTTGAATATTTTAGCACTTTTTCACCCTTTTTATTTTAAAAAGACCCTTGTAATAAAAGACATGCATAATTTTCATTTTTGTACATAATTTTGGGGTATACAAGTATTCAATAAGCTTGAAGTTGCTCTCCCTTAATGTGTTATCCAAGTTTTGTTGAGAAGAGGCAAAGAGGTGAACTTTTGGTCTTTTTCTTCAAAATAGGAAGTGATTGGCATAGATGCCTACATTGATTTGAAGTATATATATAAGTAATAGTATATACGCTAGACACAATCATACTAAAGACCATTCCAAGACAAGCAAGAGATCAAATAACATTTGAAATGTCAATAACATTCAATTCATTTCTTAACTTGCTAAATCTTGACTCCTCTAAGGGTTTAGTGAACAAGTCCGCTAATTGATTTTCGGTTGAAACATGACTAATCACTATATCCCTCTTTGATACATGATCTCTTAGAAAGTGATATCTAATGTC
Source organism: Pharus latifolius (assembly GCA_019359835.1). Classification (NCBI taxonomy): domain Eukaryota; kingdom Viridiplantae; phylum Streptophyta; class Magnoliopsida; order Poales; family Poaceae; genus Pharus; species Pharus latifolius. The sequence goes on from CM033322.1 coordinate 11,506,994, forward strand.
AATGTGCTTTGTTCGAGAGTGTTGAACGGGATTGTTAGCAATTTTAATGGCACTCTCATTATCACATAAAAGTGGAACACATTTGACTTTTATGCCATAATCTAATAAGGTTTGCTTCATCCATAATAGTTGTGCACAACAACTACCGGCTGAAACATATTCCGCCTCGGCGGTTGAGAGTGCAACCGAATTTTGTTTCTTTGAAGTCCATGAGACTAATGATCTTCCTAGAAGTTGACATCCACCGGAAGTACTTTTTCTATCAATTTTACAATCGGCATAATCAGAATCCGAATATCCTAGAAAATCAAAGTTAGCATTCTTAGGGTACCAAAGGCCTATGTTTGGTGTATGTTTTAAGTATCTAAAAATTCTTTTTACTGCGGTTAGGTGACATTCTCTAGGAGCAACTTGAAACCTAGCACACACGCATACACTAAACATAATGTCCGGTCTAGAAGCAGTAAGATATAATAAGCTATCAATCATAGAACGATATAATTTAAGTTCTACCGGTTTACCTCCCTCGTCCAAGTCTAAATGACCATTTATAGCCATGGGAGTCTTGATTGGCTTTGCATCATCCATGCCGAATCTTTTGAGCAAATCCTTCACGTATTTGTTTTGACTCACGAATATTCCTTATTTGATTTGCTTGATTTGAAGTCCGAGGAAAAAACTCAATTCTCCTATCATAGACATCTCAAATTCCTTGGACATAGTTTCACCAAAAGCTTGACAAAGAGATTCATTAGTGGAACCAAAAATTATATCATCGACATAGATTTGGCAAACATAGTAGTCATCATTTATGATTTTGGTAAAGAGAGTTGTATCAATTTTTCCAACCTTAAAACCTTGTGAAATTAGGAAATTTCGCAATCGTTCATACCAAGCCCCTCATAAAGGGCTTTTGAGAGTTTATAGACATGATTTGGATATTTTGGATCTTCAAAGCCCGGTGGTTGCTTTACAAATACAAGTTCCGAAATTTCACCATTTAAGAAAGCACTTTTAACATCCATTTGAAATAGTTTGATTTCAAAACATGATGCGAATGCAAGTAAGATACGAATGGCTTCTAGTCTAGCTACGGGAGCAAATGTTTCATCAAAATCTAATCCCTCAATTTGAGAATAACCTTGAGCTACCAATCTAGCTTTATTTCTTACAACTATGCCATTTTCATCTTGCTTATTTCGAAAACCCATTTTGTACCAATTATATTGTGATCAAGAGGTTTTTCTACAAGTTCTCAAACATTGTTTCTAGTAAAGTTATTCAATTCATCATGCATGGCATTTACCCAATCCGGGTCCGCTAGTGCTTCATCAATGCATTTAGGCTCAATACTAGAAATGAATGATGCATGCTCACAAAAAGATGCGATTCTAGAGCGAGTTTGAACACCTTTACCAACATCACTTATTATTTGGTTGACGGGATGATCCTTAGTGATGGTTTGATGAAGTCTTGGATTTTGCAATGCTTGATCTTCATTTTCCTTCATCTCCGGATCAAGATCAACTTGAGTAGTAGCCTCTGGAACCATATAAGCTACTTCATTTTCTTGATCGGGTGATTTTGAATCTTCATCTTTAGGCTTGATGTCCCCAATCGTCATGTTCTTCATAGCTTCTCGTAGTTCCTCATTTCCTACATTCTCAAGATCTTCATGCTTTTCTTGAGAGCCATTAGATTCATCAAACTCAACATTGCAAGTTTCCTCGATGCATTCGGTTATTATGTTAAAAACACGATAAGCTTTGCTAGTTGATGAATGTCCAACAAGAAAATCCTCATCAACACGTCTTTGAAATTTTCCAAGATGCATGCGTTTTTTAAGAATGTAACATTTGCAACCAAAAACTCGAAAATATGAAATATTTGGTTTTCTTCCAACAATTAGCTCGTACGGAGTTTTGTTTAACAATGGATGAGTGTAAAGCCGGTGTATAGCGTAAAAAGCAGTATTGACTGCCTCGGCCCAAAATCTAGTGGGGGTTTTATATTGATCCAACAAAGTTCGAGCCATTTCGATTAATGTTCGATTTTTTCTTTCCACAACACCGTTTTGTTGAGGAGTATATGGCACGGAAAATTCGTGTTTAATTCCAGATTCATCACAAAGCTCAATAAAATTCGAATTTTGAAACTCTCCACCATGATCACTTCGAAGTTTCTTGATGGAGAATTCAAATTCATTTTCAACACGTTTTGCAAATCTTTTAAACACACTTAGAGCATCGGACTTATGATTTAAAAAGAAAATCCAAGTAAATCGAGAGAAATCATCAACAATGACAAAACAATAATTACTACCACAAATACTTTGAGTTTCCGATGGACCAAACAAATCCATATGCAAAAGCTCAAGTGGTCTAGATGTTGACAAAACATTTTTAGCGGGATGAGTACTAGCAACTTGTTTTCCCGCTTGACAAGCACTACAAAGTTTATTCTTTTCAAACTTTACATTTTTCATACCTAAGACCAAATCTCTTTTTAAAAGTTTGTTTAATTGATGCATCCCAACATGAGCCAAACGACGATGCCAAAGCCATCCTAAAGAATTTTTGGCAACCAAACAAGTTGAAATGCAAGAATCTTTTGAACCAAAATCCACCAAATACAAATCTCCATATCAAAACCTTTGAAAATTAGAGATTTGTCTTCTATGCTTTCAATGATAACGCCAGTTGGTTCAAAAATGCATCTAAGACCCAAATCACAAATTTTTGCAACCGAAAGCAAATTGAAATTCAAGGATTTAACAAGTAATACATTTGAGATGGAAAGGTTGTTTGTGATTGCAACTTTACCTAACCCAATTATCTTTCCTTTGCTATTATCACCAAATGCGATTTTATCAATGTCATTGCAACCATTCTCAAATGAGGATAAACGACTTCCATCACCGGTCATGTGTTGAGTGCACCCGCTATCAAGCACCCAATGCCTCCCACCGATTTTGTAGTTCACCTAAAAGAAAGGTTAGACGCTTTTAGGTACCCAAACTTGTTTGGGTCCTTGGAAGTTAGCAACAAGGGTTTTTGGAACCCAAATCCTCTTTTTATGTTTATTTTGATAAGGTAAACCAATGAATTTAGCAATTACTTTTCCATACTTGGTTTTCTTAAGCATGTAATGGGAGTGGTACTCATTTTCTTTAGCTCTAGAAGTTGAGGGACAATTATTCGGCAAATGATCTACATCATGGCATTTGTGACAAAACATATTAGTAGCCTTAATAAAAGTCACTTTAGTACTCAACTTCTTTCTTTTGTTCGGTTCATATGCTAAACCTTCCTTCCTAAATGAACATCGTTGCTCACTAAGAAGTTTGTCTAAGATTTCTTTTCCTTTAAAACATTTTGCTAATCCTAGATTTAGCTTTTCCACTTGTACCTTGAGTTCTAAATTTTCTAAAATCAAATTTGAGTTGTTACCAATAATTTCATCACAAACATTTTCATGATTAATTTCTAAATCATTACAAGTGACTGATTTTGAATGAGAGACAATATGAAATGATTCATCTAGAATATCATAAGTAATTCCTATATCACTAGTTTGTTTAGAATCAATAATATCCTTAACTAGAAGTGCCTCATGCGAGTCATTTAGTTCGGCATATAAATCGCTAAGTGTTGAATATTCCTTCTTAAGCATTTTATTCTCCTTAGTTAATCTACCTAGTGTCTTGTTTAGTTCCATAACCATATCAACAAATTCCTCGTAAGAAAGTTCGGGATCAGATACCTTTGCATCATCACTCTCCATAAGACACAATGATGACTCATTTTTGAGCGAAGGGGCCTCTCCAATATCAATTCCCGCCATCTTCTTGGAAGTTGATGGGACTTCATCATCCGAGTCGGATTCCTCCGATCCGGAGTACCATTCACCAATATAAGATTGGCCCTTGCTTCTATTGTTGTAGAACTTCTTGAAGAGCTTCTTTTTACCTTTTGAGCCTTCACCGTCACCTTTCCTCTCATGTGATCTTTAATGATCACCCTTCTTATTTGGACATCTTGAGGCAAAGTGTCCCTTCTCATTACACTCATAGCATGTAATGTTCTTGAATCCGGTTTTCTTGTGCGGTCCTCGCCTTTTGTCAAAATCAAACCCTTTCTTGTTGATTTTGTTTAGGAGCTTCCGGGTCTTTCTCACAAGAAGAGCTAGATCACCATCGGAGCTCTCATCCGAGCTATCCTCCTTGACCTCCTCGACATTTGCTTTAAATGCCAAGTTTTTCTTCTTTGATCCGGATGCTTCCACAATTCATTTCTTCTCTTCTTTTTGCATTTCATGGGTAATAAGAGTACCCAAGAGCTCGGTTGGAGTTGTGATGTGAGATCACCATTGATAAGTACTGTCACAATTGTATCAAACTCGATGGTAAAATCATAAGTATTTTACGCACAATATCAATATCTTCAAACTTTGTATCTAAACCTTTGAAATCATTGATTAATAGATTGAGTCGAGTATACATATCACTAACATTTTCAGACTCAAGCATGAAGGAGTTGTATTCTCTAGTTAATTTAATTAGCTTAGCTTTTTTGACCTTAGAGGTGCCTTCATAAATTACTTCTAAGGTTTTCCACATTTCATAAGATGTATCAAGATTACTAATGCGGTTGAACTCACTTAAGTCTAGACCATTAAATATGGCATTTTTTGCTTGAGTATTTGGTTGGAGGTTTTTTGCTTCTATAGGTGTGAGATTATCTAAATCAATGGGAGCTCTAAAACCGTCTCTAGTGACCCTCCAAACGTCAAGACTAATGGATTCTAGGTAAACCGCCATCCTAATTTTCCAATAGCAATAATTATCACCTTTGAAGAAGGGGACCTTTCCATTATAGTTTTCTTTGATCGACGACATCCTCTCTCTAGACGGTTAAGCCTAAAATGAGAGACCTAGGGCTCTGATACCACATGTTGATCGAAGGATGCCGACTAGAGGGGGGTGAATAGGCGGTTTTTCAATTTTTACTTTTAATCTAGTAATTAATAACCTAAATTGCAATATCAATACTCAAATGATATAAATGATAACACAAAGTAAGTTTTGCAATTGCTAAAGAGTTAAGAGCAACAATTCAATCTCTAGAAATATAAAGCAAGTAATAGAGGTAACTGAAGAGATCGAATTTTTCCCGAGGTCTCAGAAATTTGCCGATTTCCACTAATCCTCGTTGAAGCGCTCTTCACTAGAGCTTATGCTTCGATTCACTAAGGGTAGCCCTTCTCCTCTCTGGATAGGCGAGCTCCGAGCCTTTACAACCAATCGCCGGGTCTTTCCGACACACACCGTCGATGGAGAGATCGCCGGACCTCCCGGGTCATCTAGGTGACGGCAATCACCAAGAGTAACAAGTCTAGCACCTTGCTTGATCAACCTCAAAGCTTGAAGAACAAATATGCAAATGCAAATGGCTTGATTTCAACTTCTCTCAACTAGCACTCAAAGTTTTGCTCAAGATTTGACTTCAATTGCTAAAGAATGAGTGTGAGAGGGTTTGCAAGCTGTTACACAAGGGTTGAGAGATGAATTTCATGTGTATCTAGCTTCTACAAACAGTAGGTTTGATATACTCTCAGCAAAACGGTCGTTTTCAAGAAAATTGGGCGAAAGTTGTACTGGCCGGACATTGTCCGGTCAGTACAAAAAAATTGACCGTTGCTCACGAGAGTTTCAAGTGTCAGTAGCCGTTTGAGGATTTTTGTGAAGGCCGGACGGATGGATTTGTCCGGACAAATGTATATGTCTCTGTTAATACTTATGTTTAACACCACATATACACGCCGGAAAAATACGATTTGTCCGGACAAAACGTCCGGGCAAATACATATGTCTCTGTTGACACCTGGTTTAAACAACACATCAACTGTAAGGGCCGGACGTATGTGATTTGTCCGGACAAATGCATACGTCTCTGTTAACACCTAGGTTTTCAACTTCTCAGAAAATGTATTGGCCGGACATTGTCCGGTCACTTCGGACAATGTCCGGTGCGTTTCGGACAAATGCCCCCAGACAAATTCATTTGTATCAACTTAAACTTGTCATCAAAAATGTACTGGCCGGACATTGTCCAGTCATTTCGGACAGTGTCGGGCCTAAATCGGACGAAAGCTCCGGACAAGTTTATTTGTCTCTGTTTAACGTTTTGCAATTTTCAGAAGATATTTGTATTGGCCGGACATTGTCCGGTCACTTCAGACACTGTCCAGCCAGTTCAAAATGAAAACAGAATTGCTGAATTTTACTCAAATTTGATTAGGGGCTAGATGCATATGCAAATATGTTTCCAAAGATTTCAAGGTTGATCAAATGACCTGTGCTAAGACCCCTCTTAATAGTACGACCATCTAACCTAGAAATTTTCAAAACATAAAAGCGCTAGGTTTAGATATTTGTACTCTTATCGGGGTTTTTGTCATTTTTGCTTCATGGAGTCTTGATAATCTTGATTTACACTCTCGTGATGCTTTCTCCTCTGATTAACCTGAGTCTCACACACGTAGGTTAGTCGCAAAACTTACGGATGTCATTAATCACCAAAACCCTAATTAGGACTCAAGATTCAACAAAGAAGATGTTCCAGTGAGACGTGGTGGGCTGCGACAACTGCAGGATACTTTGCTTGAAGCAATGCAAAGGATGCTCCGTGAGAATCTTCCGGCCGCCGGTGGTGGAGTGCCACCTCCACTGAACCCTGCTGCTCCAATAGCCGAAGACGGTGATGAGAACTCCGTTGCATCCCATGCTGGAGATGAGCACAACAATCTGAACCATCGGGCTGATCATGGCGCAAATGCACGGGCTGCAGCTGCTGTTCATGGTCGTCGTGGTCGAAATGACCCTGATAATGCCGCTAGAATCAAGTTAAGAATTCCAAAATTCACTGGAAAGGAAGACCCAGATGCTTATCTTGAGTGGGAAGAGCAATGTGATCAGATTTTCCGCATACACAACTTCTCCGATGCAAAGAGGGTAAATCTTGCTTGTGTTGAATTCTTTGGTTATGCACTAACATGGTGGAACCAATGTAGCAAAACCAACATCAATTGGGCTTAGATCACATCAATGCGTGGGAGGACATGAAGCGTGTGATGAGACGTCGTTTTGTTCCATCTCAATATCAACGAGATCTCCGTAATTGGCTGCAGTGCCTTACCCAAGGATCACGCACCGTGGATGAATATTATAAAGAGATGGAGACTCTCTTAATTCGTGCAAGGATTCAGGAAGATGAAGAATCTAAAATGGCTAGATTTTTGCATGGTCTTAATGTTGAAATTTCAGATTTTGTTGAGATGTTCCCTTACAATAATCTGCAGGATCTAGTGGATCAAGCAAAGCGAACTGAGAGAAAGGTTCGGCACCCTGGAACTTCTCGCCCTTCAGCAAGTCGTTCAGCTGTGACACCTTGGCGTCGTTCTCAGCCAAGTCAATCCCACGGTGGCTCTCAATTTCGAAACACAACTAATGGTCCATCAGTTTGTGCTACTAGTGGTAAGCCATCAGCTTCCTCGGCGTCATCACCGGCTGACCGCAACAGTGATAAGCGTCCTGCTGCATCCACAGGAGCCTCAACCGCTACACCAGTTCCCAAGCGGAACCAAGACATCGAGTGTTTCAAGTGCAAGGGACGAGGGCATATTTCTTCATTGTGTCCTAGCAGGAGGGTGATGATTGTGAATGAATAAGGAGAGTGGGAATCTGAAAGTGATGAAGATGAACATAAATCACAAGGTGAAGAGGAAGAAAATGATGAGGAGAATGTATGTGATATTCAAGCTGATGAAGGAGATAATAATTGTTTTATTTCTCGTCGTGTGCTCAGCGTTAGCGCTGCAAAAGAGGACAAAGGACAATGGCATAACATCTTCCACACTCGTGGTACAATCAAGGAGAAGGTATGTCGTATCATTGTTGATAATGGCAGTTGCAATAACATTGCTAGCTCAGATTTGGTGGAGAGATTGAAGCTGAAGCAAAGGCGGCATCCTAGCCCCTACAAGATGCACTGGCTCAATGATTGTAGTTCACTGAAAGTTAGCAATATTGTGACAATTTCGTTCTCTATTGGGAAGTTCCAAGATCAAGTGGAGTGCGACGTAGTTCCGATGCAAGCTTGTCAATTACTATTGGGACGTCCATGGTTGTTTGATCATGATGTTCAGATTAGTAGTCGAGCCAACCGACTTTCATTCATGTATAAAGGAGAGCGCATCTCTTTGCTCCCTTTAACACCGGAGGAAATCTTGATGGATGATCAAAAAAGAAAGGAGAGAGAGCGATAAACACTTGAGAGAAAACTACCAACATAGTGAGCGAGTGATTCCAAAGCCAAACAAAACTCCACAGCTGAAATTAACCAAGCCACGGGAAAAAGAGGGCTTAGTAATGATGGCTAGGAAGGGGGACATGAGGGAATTGAGAGAACCCAATTGCAGTTTCTTTGTACTCATGTACAAGGAGAATTTTCTATCCACTAACGACTTCCCCTCTACTTTGCCAAGTGTTATTTTTGATCTTTTGCAGAGCTATAAGGATGTGTTTCCAGACGAAGTACCACCCGGGCTGCCACCCAAGAGAGGCATTGAGCACCAAATTGACTTGGTATGGATGCATTTCGAAAGGAGCGCTTTCAAGAACAATGTAAAAGCAAATTGCAGTCAAGAACAGATAACCTATTCAAAGTACTCAAGAAGATTAATGGCAACGCATACAAGATTGATCTTCCTGAGGAGTGTGGCGTTAGTCCAACATTCAACGTATCCGATCTCTCTCCCTACATTGGACCATCAGAGTCGAAGACGACTCCTTTTCAAGTGGAGGAGGATGATGTGGACATCACAAGCTCCAACGACCAAGATGTTCGCCCCGATGACCAAGATGGTTGCATACAAGACTCTTCGACCAAATTTCAGGACTGATCACTCGATCTCGTGTCAAGAAAATTCGTGACCAGGTGAATACTAACTTGAGTCTCGTTTCAGATTTAAACAACTTAATGGTGCTTCCAACGTCCACTTCTTTGGTTGAACTTAGGTGCATTGGAAGGGACGACGAAGATTGGTCGCCAAACAAGTCATAAATTGCGCCAAATACGTCATAAATAAATGAGACAACTAGACTCGGATCCTCTAAAATATAGTATTTATTGTATTTTCATATATTAGATTAACTAATAATGGTCATGACTGATGTTTTTATAATAAATTAACATTTTTGTGCTTTTTAATTTTTTACGCACTCAATCTATACCTCTATTGTAGTATCAAATAATGACTAAAAAGACATGTAATATCCTCCTACAATAACTTCTCCACTTTAGAGAATCCCATTGTGGGACAATTAGTCCTATAACAATGTTAAACTTCAGAATTTAGACTATGTATTGCATCTTGCAGATATTTTTTTCGATCCGGAATCCAAAATTTCAACTTCAGAATCTGCTGTTTAGTGCTTACGTTTAGAATCTTCCTCCAGGCAGCAAGAACGGATCATGCAACATATATATTATGCATTTACGTGCTTTTGATACTGTTATTTCTTTTAAACTTTTTTCCTTTTGAATGTTGGTCAGCTTATGGCTTGAAAGTCTCAAGCCCATTCTGAATCCTATCTGAATCCTATATGTTAATGATGCAAAATTTCATTCACCTCCTTAATCATACTATCTTTAGCTAACGAATCCGTTAATCTTTACGACATGAATGGGGAACTCGAATGATTAATCTTCTAGTGGACTAAATCATTGGACGACGTGTCGGGATTACATGCATCTATGTATCGCATGGTGCAGACATAAAAAGCAGAAATGAGAAAACTTTGTCACTCCGCTAAACAGCCGAAGAATAATAACCAAACGTCATTGACTAAATTTCCAAAGCTGCTGCACTGGGACTTGATTAGATTAACTACTCGACGTTCGGTTTCCATGACGTTGTAAAAAAAATGAGTAGTAGCCAACAGGAGTGTATGTGTATGTCACGTGAATTATTTACACGTCTGTGTTTACTGTCTTCACCTGAAGGTTTGAGCTCAGCGTCGAGTTACGGAAGAAGTAAAAGACATGTTACATTTTTATATGCAATGCAGTCGTTGGCGAGGACTGTCGAGGCCAGTATATCGTTGCTGATTTACAATGGAAAAAGATATCCGGCGGGCGAGAACTACTTTTAAAAAATAAGAGTAGGAGCACTTATATTTCGTGTCGTACAATCAATGTGAAAATAAATTATATTTATTAAATATATATCAACACTGATATTTTAAAACTAACATCTCATAATTAAATGTATAATAATTTCAATATCATAATTGGTATACTCTTATTTTAAAATGAGTTCACTCGATTGATCTCAAAATGTATCATCAAAACTGCTTATATTTTAGTATCTTTCAGGGGGTTTTGTCAACTGAAATGTTCTCTTATTTTATCTCCTAAGTAAACTCTGAGTTTGCTACTCCCTTTGATTGAGTAATGCAACAAATTCATGGTTACATGAGCGAATAAACTGATGTATTAGAGAAATTTTAGTTAAACAAAATAAACCCTAAACAGTTATAGGGCCTATCTCTTGTAAATTTCACTTATGTATTTGTGAACTTCACAAAAAAAAAATTAAGTCACCGGATAAAACGTAAAAATTCGTCAAACAAAACAACAAAATAGTATAAGCAGAACCTTTTCTTGTACATGAAAAAGGGAATTTTACTTGCAATCTGGCCCATGATAGACGAGATAATAAGCTAAAAGTTGGTCCAACTCCGAAGAATTTTCACCAAGAACTGGGCTTCTTCAGCCCAGCCCAAAAAAGCCGCGAATAAGGCAAGCACAGAACCTGCACCAGCCCCTTATTCTTAGTTTCCATTCTTGGAGGGATTCCAGATTCCTACCCCGGCAGAATCCGCCTCCACATCTCCGTCACTTACAAGGCATATATAGCTTCTTGTGCCACTTCCTTCAGATTTCTCTCCGTGCTAATTTCTGTATCTCATCTTAAATCATTGGTTTGTTTGGTAAGTTTTCTTGCTTGCTGTGGTAACATTTATTTTTAGCATCGAATTTGCCAATACCTGTGCTAATCTCGCTTGAATCATATATTTTCCAGACTCCTAGTTATGCAATTAGTCTTCTTTTTCCTGCATGGTTTCCTGATGTATCAGTTCAATTAGCATAGTAGATATGCATCTTAGATTCTTACACCCAAAAGAAAAATGCCAATTGCCAAACACTGAATTGGAAACCGTCTTTTGCCCCCTTCTCAAGTAGATTTTATCTCATATGCAATGGAAGTTTACGAGTTGATGGTGAATTAAGGACAGTGCAGATAATTGATGTTACTAATACTTGTTAGGCCTGATGGGAAGCAGAGATGACAGCAGCCACAGCACAGGAGGGCAGGTCTATGCTGCTGACATCGATTCCATCAGGGAAGCACAAGCCCGCATTGCACCGTATGTGCACACCACGCCAGTTTTGTCGTCATCATCAATTGATGCCATAGCGGGGAAGCAGTTGTTCTTTAAGTGCGAGTGCTTCCAGAAGGGGTGAGAACTAAGAAGTACTGGCAAATACATTGTTTAGCTCTGTAATGTTTTGCTTCTGGTGCTAATTGTCTGTGTGAGATGTGCTGCACTGTGTAGAGGGGCATTCAAGATCCGGGGAGCTGCCAATGCGATATTCGCACTTGATGATGACCAGGCATCGAAGGGTGTTGTGACACACAGCAGGTTTTGTTCCAATGCTGCTTCTTCAGTATTTCTGCAATCTTGATGGACGGGTCAAGAACTTATGATACGATGGTTTTCTTTTTCTCAGTGGGAACCATGCCGCTGCGGTGTCTCTGGCTGCAAAGATGCGTGGCATACCTGCATATATTGTTATACCAAAAAATGCACCTGCTTGTAAGGTTGACAACGTCAAGCGGTATGGTGGTCGTATTATCTGGAGTGAGGTCACCATAGAATCGAGAGAAACTGTTGCTAAAAGAGTTCAGAAGGAGACTGGTGCTGTCCTTATTCATCCTTTCAATGATAAGTACACTATGAGGTATGTGTCCAAGTGAAGCCCTTTTAGTTTAAATCTTCTGTTACTCTGGAAAAAGAAATGTAACTGTTTTCCCTTTTAAAATAAGAAATGCTTCCTATAAAGAAAGAAATTTGGTGTAAAGACAACCTAGACCTTGCCTGTGATAATGTTAAGTAGATTTCATGTGCCATTGGTCTTCCATTCTATATCTGTTAAGCCTAGACCACTGTTTTGATGCAACAAGTGAGTTATAGATTTTGGTTCGATGGTGCAGGTATCTTAAATCTCATGATTAGTTCAGTATTGATGGATTCTTCTAGTGAAATGATTATGGTCATCAAAACTTACAAAGAGGGCATATAATTGTTTGATGCTAACTTTGGCACATTAGCACATCGACACCTTGATTCAAAATCTACTAACTTGTGGCTGTAACTTGATGTTCCATCCATCAATGCAAGCTTCATGATTTTGTTTTGGAGGACTGCTCTTTCATACTTGTGTGTAGGACCATAGTTCCACGCAATTGTTATTCAAAATCCCCAAGTTTCTTTCTGTCATCTTGCAAGTTTACTAATTGCACACAGCACACATGAATTAATTTATCTATCCTTGATATTTCCAAGGAACTGTAACATTTTAATTTGATAACTTCTTTCAGTGGCCAGGGTACAGTATCTCTTGAACTTTTGGAGCAAGTACCTGAACTTGACACGATAATTGTTCCAATTAGTGGTTTGTACTCTATTAAGTTCTTCGTAATGTAAACAGTCCTTGGTCTCTATTCTTGACACTTGCATATATTTTTGGCTAAACTATAGGTGGTGGTCTAATTTCTGGTGTGGCCTTGGCCGCTAAGGCCATAAACCCTTCGATACATATTTTGGCAGCAGAACCAAAGGGTGCTGATGATTCTGCCCAGTCCAAGGCTGCTGGAAGGATCATCACACTGCCTGCCACCAACACCATTGCTGATGGATTACGAGCTTTTTTGGGTGATTTGACATGGTAAAGTCACCACTTACCAACAAGTGTTATCTGGTTTTCTGCATGATATACATTATACATTAAAACATGTTCACAGCAAAATTTTCACTTGCATTGGTCAGAGTAATTTTAACCATACTAAACTGCTGATCCTTTTGCTAAATACAGAATTTCGTTCCAAGATTTCAATGACTAACAATCAAGGTTGTAAATTGCATATAGCGGTATTTAATGGTAGGGTTTCCTACAACATATCTCGTTATAGTGTGATATATCGGTTGATAAATATTGAAATCAGCATGTTTATAAAATATATATGTTCACGTCGTTTTAAATATTTCAATGTATTCAAAATTAAAAATACACACTATCATAACTCTATGATAATCATACATTCACACTACAAGAAACTATCATAAGTAAGCGCGTGATGTCATTATCAAATAGACAAATAATCATGGTATTGTTTAAATACAGCATCATCACTCATCACAAAAGAAAGCAAGTTTTAAGATTAATATTACAAATAAGAAAATAGCATAGAGTCACACAACTTAAATAGAAATCAATCATACATTAAATTTCTGAAGTAAAGAACAAGATAACTAAATTTCACATCTTTTTTCATAAAATGTTTTCCTTGAATTAGCCATCTCAATATCTTCTTTAGGATCCTCTGAGATCTTGTGAAGGAAGAAGATGAGGAGATGTCGTCTTCTTCCTCCATTTGAATAATTTTTTTTTCTTTGGAGGCTTTGAACTAGAAGTTGCCATACCATTTTTCGCCTCTCTTTTTCTTCCTTGATAGTGCCACAATTGCTCTTCTAGACTGAGACTAGAGACGGTTGTGATGATATTAGGATTAGCAATTGTGTGACTTTTTAGTATTGGGTTTGGTCTTTTGTGGGCCAAAAAGCTTAACTTGCTAAAAAAAATCTGAATATTGGCATAGTGGGATATATCACATATGACACTATATGCTATATTAGCGGTAAACACAATATATCACGGAAACTCAGTAAATCTGATATTTTTGAATTGTTTTAGCCCCGAGGGAATTTTAGACTATATATCATCAATTCAGTGCTATATCGGCACTATTTACAACCTTGCTAACAATGTTAACAGCACTTGGATGATATGGTTATAATAGCTTCTTGATGTTTAAGAAATGTCATCAAATGGTTTGCAATGCTATGGATGCTCAGTGTTTTGTAGTTTGAACAAGAACAGATGCCAACCTGATGTTGGCGGTAATAATATTATATCGACTAGCAAACTGAAATATTCTACAGAAATGCAAATAGAGGAACGTATTTGCAGCTGTTTTGGAAATTTAATCCAAATATTGATTCATTCATGTCTTATCAGATCAGTGTTCTCTCATGTTGCATGAAATGTTTCGCATTTGATCTCTATATTTCAGGCCAGTGGTGCGTGACTTGGTGGATGATATCATCACCGTCGATGACAATGTCATTGTGGATGCCATGAAAATGTGCTATGAGATTCTGAAGGTGGCTGTGGAGCCTAGTGGTGCAATTGGCCTTGCCGCCGTTCTCTCTGAGGAGTTCAAGCAGAGTTCTGCTTGGCACGAGAGCAGCAAAATAGGGATCATTGTTTCTGGAGGCAATGTTGATCTTGGTGTTCTTTGGGAGTCTCTCTATAAATGATGATTGGATCATTGAAATTTGTACTTGGAAGTTGAAATGTCTAGGGGCGAGGTTTTGTAATTCATTCATTTTATACACGAAACTGTCTTGTCAGCTGAGGTACAAATCGGGAATAACTTCGTTCAACAAGTGTATAGTGTGGCGCGACAATGCTGCCTCTTCAAATTGGAATCGTATATCTTGACTTTGAGGCTCTGCAGAGCCATTTGATCACCCTTGAATGGATGAGATCGGGATGAGCAAGAAACTCTAAATGCCTAAGTTCCTGCTTTAATCAGGAGTATTGATTTCTAATTAAATTACTATCATGTCTTGTTGTGTCTATGGCATGGTTCTATCTCATAAAATCATCTTTCATTTTAATTGGAGTCAGAGCAATTTGTGGTTTTAGTTGATTTTGTTAGTCAAATGGAGTTACATTCACAATTATATTAGAAAGTTGGAATAGAATTTAAAGTATTTCAAATTTTTAAGTTTGTAATGTAATCGTAAAATTAAAAATAATTATATAATTATGTCATTAGTTACAGTTAATATTGTATTTTATTTATTGGATATAAATTATCATTTGAAAGTATAAAATAGAGAAATTAGAGTCTTTTGCTAAACAATTCTAAAACTCTGACTTTTAGTGGATCATAGTACATCTAAATTGAAGTGGTATGATTCTAATTTTTTTTATAGATTGAAGCCATTTATAAGATCAAAACCTAGTGAAACCAAATAAACCTAGGTGAATTCACAATTTCACCCGATCTGAAACTTATCACACGGCAAAAATTGCATAAAACACTGCTTATGCGGTCCATCAGGCCATCAATGCATCAGCACGAATCCTAAAGCATCCGTCCACACAAAACAGCCCCTTCCCCAACGCTCCCATCCCGCCTCCCCGTCTCCCCTCCTGTCCGCCGCCGCAAAGGTAGATACTAGCACCACTGCCCCGCCCGCGCGCGCATGTAGGCCGTCTGTCCATAGCCACCGATGGCCAACCAGCGGCAGCGGGCTGCGCGGAAGCGCTTCCGTGAGGCCAACCCAGACTTCTTCCCCCCGAAGCCCGCCCCCACCGCCGCAGCCGGCAAGAAGGCCAAGAAGGGCAAGAAGAGCGCGTTCAAGAAGACGAAGAAGGTCGGCGGATCGGGGCGGTCGAAGCACCCGCTGCGCGTGCCTGGGATGCGGCCCGGGGAGCGCTGCTTCATCTGCAAAGCCACCGACCACGTCGCCAAGGCCTGCCCCGAGAAGGCCCTCTGGGACAAGAATAAGGTACTAGCCACCAGCTCACTACCACTCATAAATATGTTGTCTTAGAAGCTTATGATCCTAATTTTGTCCCTGGAGCTTTTGTCATAGACGTTAGATAGTCCTAATTTATAAAAAAGATGTCTTGGAATGATGTATCTGACCTAGAGCACCATTAATTTTGCAATTGTTGAAGTGGAGGAGATTATGGTTCGGGCTTAAGGTTGTGTATTTGTGTGATTTCTTTCGGCTCATTGGGTATTGGGTGATATCTTGGTCAGGAAGGAGTATGTTGTGGTGTGCCCATAGGACTGGTGAAATCTTTTCTGAATTCTGTTCATGACAGATTATGTAAGACTGGGTATTTCAGACTTCAGAGCAAACTTATTCTGCTTTGATCAGTGTTTAGTTGAGCATGGGATGGCAGCTCCTGGCCATTACATCACTTGACTACAAGTTTGTAAATAACGTATAGCAACATTTAGCGGTGGGGGGTTTCTATAAAGTTGAAACTGGCATGTTTACATAGTTTTACATATTTAAATGTATTCATAGTTACAAATACCTACTATCATAATTCTATGATAGTCATACACTCACACTACAAGAAACAATCATAAGGAAACTCGTTATGTCATTACCAAATAGACAAATAATTATAGTATTGTTGAAATACAACATCACTTATCACAAAAAGAAGCAAATTTTAAGATTAACATCACAAACAAGCAAATAGTATAGATTCACACAACATAAATAGAGACCAACCACAAATCAAATTTCTAAAGTAAAGAACAAGATCACTAAATTACATATCTTCTCAGAATCTTGCCCATCATCGGACTCAAAAAAAGATGTTTTCCTTAAATCAGCCATTTCAAAATCTTCTTCAAGATCCTCGGAGGAGGAAGAAGATGAGGAGAATAATTTTTTTTTCTTTGTTGGCTTTGAACTAGAAGTTGCCACATCATTTTTTGCCCCTCTTTCTTCTTCCGGACAATGCTGCAATTGCTCTTATAGACTATAGAGATGGATGTGGTCTTGTTAGGATTAGCAATTGTGTGTTTGTTTGTATTGAGTTTGGTTTTTTGTAGGTCAAAAAACTTAACTTACTAAAAAATTTGGATATTGACATAGTGGCGATATATCTCATATGATGCTATATGCTATATTGGCGCTAAACACGATATATCGCGGAAACTCAGTAAATATGATATTTTTCAATTGTTTTAGTGCCAAGGGTTGCTTAGATGATTAGCAACTAGTGTTTGCTTACGCAGCCATGTTTGTTTTGCCAGTTGGTTTCATGTCTAATTATATGCAATGGCTACAATTTTATAATCATCACATAGTTTCTTTCCTTATCTTTTACCAATGTAATACTTTTGTTTTCTTTTCAGATTTGCTTGCTTTGCAGGGAGCGAGGACATAGTCTGAAGAACTGCCCTGAGAAAAGTGATGGGAATGCAAAGAAGTTCTGCTATAACTGTGGTGAATCTGGACATTCTCTTTCCAAGTGCCCCAAGCCCATTGAAAATGGTAATACTTATACTTTCATCTTACATGCTGCTATAGTTTTATGTGGCTTTCATGTTATCTGTTTTAATCTGGATACCTGCGAACAATGTCATTCTTGCCTCTGTGATTTGTTCACATGCTTAACTTGATTCTAAATTCCAGGGGGTACAAAGTTTGCAAGCTGCTTTATTTGTAACCAGCAGGGACATTTGAGCAAGAATTGTCCTGAAAACAAACATGGCATATATCCAAAGGTATCTCACATATTCATTTCTCATGGTATTGCCAATGTAAGACATTGAAATTGAACCACAGGGATTGTAATTCTTCAAGTAGTGGGTAATGGAGACAAACTTTGGTGGCTGGCTGCCAATAGTCTTGGTCCAGGATTTTAACCAACTAGGCTGCAAAGGATACCTGCAGCTTGTGTGAACCATAAATTTTGGGAGTAATAATCTGTTGTACAAAAAACTGGATGGATGAACATGACAGCACTTAACCAAAAGTTGATGAGAGCCTGTTTGGAGGGGGTTTGAGTTTCTCCTGAACTGAGAGAATCCAGTTTAGGCTTCTCATACAACTGGGTCTTAAGCTTGTCTGAAATTCAAGTTTAACATCCAAATCTCCTGGCACTCTGGTACAAACCCATCTCCGCCCTTGAAATCTGCGCAGGAAAATAGCATTTGAACATCAATATGCTAGTATTGGGCTCAATTGTCAAAACTTCCGATTGGTGCTTTTGTTACTGTTGAGGCTGTTTGTAACAGTCTCTCTAGTGAGCTATCCTAGTGGGGAATTCGCCGGCTAAAACAAGACGATAGCCCAAAGGAATGACTAAAAAACTTAATAGAATTAATATGAAACGCGACATGCAAGGCCCCATGCAAATCCCTACGCCGGTCGATTGATCAAAGTATAGGGGCAGTTGGGCCATATTAACAAGTGTGACATTGTTATCTTTCTTTTTTTTTCCCCTTGAAATCATGGTTACCTTATTCGTGGATACTAACTCAATATATTTGTTAGGGTGGTTGTTGTAAGATATGTGGTGGAGTTACACACTTGGCCAAGCATTGCCCAAACAAAGGGAAGCAATACTTGCAATCCTCAGTGAATGACGGTAAATAAACCACAACTATCAACTGTCTTAATATATCTTTGTATTATCATAGGTATTGGGGATGCATTGTCAAAATTTGGAACATCTGTTTTTCATACCACTATAAAAATGTTCATGTGCTTGCTTTTCTGCTTGCCCATTGTCATCCTTTATACCCACAGAAGGCGCTTAAGAGTGTTTTCGCAGGATATGTACACCATATGCTTGTTTTTGTTAAGAAGGCTGGGAAACAAACTACCATTATATTGTTTTGGTTTGGGTGATAATTCAGGCAGAGAACATGTCTCTAAACACTCTGGCTGCAAACTTAGCATATAACTTCCTTTGTTGTTGTTACAAAACTTAAATTTGGATATGAATATGAAAGTAAAATATATGGTGAGATGAGCAGTTAGCTGGTGCAACTGAAATTTTGCATTCACAGGCTAGTGTAGTATTCACTTGTTTATTTGATCTCAGTGTTCACTTATTTGTTTCGTTTTGTTCTTATTTCAGCTGCCGATCTGGAGGAACACCACCAGGAATGCCATACTGTTTGCCGGGGCGGAGATGATCTTGATGATGATTTCATTGAAGAAGAGCAACCAAAAACAGCCAAATCATCAGCAAAGCACTCAAATTCAAAATCAGCCACAGGAACAGGCGATGGTGAGAAGAATGCCAACACAAAATCAAAAGTAAAACAAGCACCAAAAGTTGTAAAATTCTTTGGATAAACAGTAAAATTCTGTAGCTTTGATCTAAAAGGTCCCACTGGACAATTTCACTCGGGGATCACGGTTATGTAACTTATTATGAGGATTTTTGTCCAATCAACTACGTGGTTTTGAAACGCATTATTGTTTGAGATGTCTTATTGTTCTTCGATGTCCACTCACTGTGAATATTGATGACAGATTTTACAGCCTAGGTCCAGAAAATGGTAATATACCGGTTTAGAAAAAGTTGATCTTAGCAATAAATTTAACTTGATGCATATTATTTTAAAGATAAGATTCATCCAGGACTTTGCAGGAAACTAGTACGTTTTCTTTGGAAAATAGCCAAAGGCCTGTCTTTTTTCTCCTTTTTTTTTAACCTTTTTTATACACTACGTGATGTAGTTAACCACAAGGTCTGGTTAAAATTGTCCGAAATTATTCGCTGTTCCTTGCAAAACACAACAAAACAGTTTCCGAGGCCAAAAAATGCGCATTTCTAAAGCTGCAGAGGGATGTTTTGAGACTAGCTAGCTGTCTCTAAGACAACAAAATTAACATGTTATTTGGATGCCACAATTGTTCTTCAAAGTGCTAAGCAGGGAGGTCAGTTACAAAGTGATGGGTGGTGGCGCGCATGTTGGTTGCACTCACGTCTCCTGGTTCGCACACACGAAGGAGGGGACGTGCTTGGTCAAATGCTCCCTCGTCCTAACGTGGCGGCATGGCAGCATGCAAGCCTCCATCCCTATATTTCGCCTCCTCTCTCCTCCCTTTCAGGCCCTCAAAATCTTTCACCCGTTTTCACCATTGCTGATCACCCTCCTCATCTCCTACTCGCCACCGTCGTGCCCGACTGAAGCACGAAGAGAAAACCATCAACCATGGTGAGTACAGCTTGGTCTATTTCTTGGGCAGTGCCGTGCAAGATTGGTTCATTAAATTGGTTGGTCTTTAATTATTGTTGCAAGTCGAACTCGGCGTCGGGAATGGCTGTGAGCGACGAATGCAAGCTCAAGTTTCTGGACCTGAAGGCGAAGAGGAGCTTCCGCTTCATCACGTTCAAGATTGATGAGCAGGTGCAGCAGGTGATAGTGGACAGGCTGGGGCAGAAGGAGGAGAGCTATGATGACTTCACCGCCTCCATGCCCGCCAACGAGTGCCGCTATGCGGTCTTTGATTTCGACTTTGTCACTGATGAGAACTGCCAGAAGAGCAAGATCTTCTTCATCTCTTGGTAACGACACTTCACCAGTCACTATATATGTTTCTTTTTTCTCTTGTCACTGATATCTCTCATCTTATATATCTGCTCATATAGAAGAAGGGATGCAAATGTGTTGCATATTTACAGCATATGTTACAATTCTGTAAGGTTGATGTAATGTTCTTATATACAGTTACGTACCCATGCATCAGGGTGGAATTTTTCTGAACGAAATGGCTGCAAAAAGATAAATGACTGCAACTTAATGATGTATTGATTGTCAGAATTTTTTGGGTGCCACTTGAGGGCTGAGGCCATCCATAAGCAAGAATTCAGATTAGGACTCAGGTTAACCTGTTTCACATAAACAGCACCTGATCTTTATTAATCTTGCCATCAATGAACTAGCCATAAGATCGTACATTCTTAACCATGACATGTGGCTTATTATTCACAGAAACAGTATTAGCTTGTAAATATTCTCCTTTTCGTAACAGTACCATATAACTATTCTGCAGTCATTGCTGAAAGAAAAACAGATGACATTTCCTAGGATCAGTCAAGTCTTTATCTCCATAACCACTGTCCAAAAAACCAATGGCAATCTTTAGATTCTTTACCACTGGAGAATAACAGTGACAATTTCTACATTGCTGAATACTGAAGCAGTGGATTTGCATTGCACTTCATTTGCAGGTCTCCTGATACATCAAGGGTGAGGAGCAAGATGCTGTATGCGAGCTCCAAGGACCGGTTCAAGAGGGAGCTCGACGGCATCCAGGTGGAGCTGCAGGCGACCGATCCGAGTGAAATGAGCTTTGACATTATCAAAGCCCGAGCCCTCTGAAGAAAAGAACCGTGCCGGCAGTACATACTCCAGGAGCAAGGCCTTTTGCATCAGTCCCTGCATTACAATTCTTCTCTGTTCGCTTGATGACTGTATGCCATTTTTCGCCTTCGGTATCAGAGTGCTGTTACTCATGTAAACTAGATCGTATTTCCATTCAAGATTTAGATATTCTCTCTTGTTTGTCGCCGAAGGTATTCGTGCATCTGTGCTTTGTTATCTGATTCCATAAGGCAGTGGCATTTCACAGAGAAATATGGCAAGTTTGTAATTGTCTTTCTGTTGGTTTCTAAGGTCCCTTATCTATAATGCATGTTTGATGCCTAATGTATACCATAGTGAACCAGTGAAGTTTCACAAATTTGACTTAACTTCTCTGACTGTTTCTCTGTTGAGCCTTCTAATCTTATTCAAGTGATCCATAGAATAAAGAAACATATGCTAGTTCTATTGGTTCAAGAGTTAATGCTCGTTAATTAAAGAAATGCTTGTTGCATCATTTTGCTTGGTGTAGTGTGTTTCAGTGTAAAAAATTACCGTCCATGATATGTAAGAAATGTCCAAATGACAATTCTGGGACTGTAAATTACATCCGTTCTGGAAAGAAGTACTACTACTACTTTTTTTTCGACATAATTCCGCGTCGATCTGGACTTTTAACTTCCTGAGATGTGTCAGGTACGGCTAAAGCTGCAATCGTGCTTCTTTTGGTGACCTACTTGCAAGTTGCAACTTTTCTTGTGGATTGACATGATTTGTTGCGCGACATTACTGAATTTTTTTTTCACTTGCTTCTACATGACACGCCATCCAAAGTCTGAAAAAGCCGCGTCCTAACCTTATGTGGGATGCGGTACAAAATGAATACAAAAACAAGTGAACAATTGAACATGTCATTGGTAAGTAATGTTCAGTTTAATCACTGCGAAGATGAACTAGCAATAGTATTGAGAAAAAAAGGGCTCAATAAAACTAATTTTGTCAATTTAACACCTTAAGGCTTAATTTAAGAGCTTACCAACTTATTGTTTTATGGGGCCTGTGGGCCGTTGCACTGTTGCAATCACATGTTTCTTTACATTCTAAAATCTAGCCGACATCTTACCTAATCGCATGATTAATCTTTATATATCTATAATATATCTATATTTTATATAAAAATATCATTTTTTAATATTGTAACAAAAATAAAAAAAATTTAAATACAATTTTCACATGAATTTGTATTATAATAGAGATAGAATTAGTTTTGGATGTGATTTTTCAAATAATGAATCTATATTATTATAAATACAATGAATAAAATATATCTTAATTTTTTCTGATTAATATGAGAATTTTTAGGGATTTTTCTTTTTTTAGATCGATGTAGGAATTTTGAATATTTTTATATGAGATCATAATTAATATGATATTTTTACTATCATCATAATTTATTATATAATAATATATGTGTGAACCGTAGAAATTAAGAATTTTCTTCTTAATTCTATTAATATGTTCAAATACTGCCAAGGACTAATGTTTGGAACACAAGAGTTTATTATAGGAGTTGAAATATTTTGTCAGTAGATGAATTTTTTTTAAAAAATGATGTCTTACATCACTAACTAGGCAAGCCGTGATTCTTCCATATTTTTCAGCTCGCAAATTGCAATCATGCGACGGCTTACGTGTTATGCGTTTTCTTTATTTGAAAGGAAGAAGCCTCTATTAAGCTTGGTCCTCGAACCAAACAACAAAGTGCTATGCTCTTACCCTCTTGTCACTTGTGTTGTAATTTAAAACTTTTAAGCGTCCATTAAAAAAAACCGGCTACTTATACGGTTAGACTGAAAAACACAGTGATTTTGATTTGAAATAGTAATTATAATTATAATGAGGTTATAATATATTAGAATCAGAGTGAAATAAGTAATACAAATATATTTAGTTCAAAGAATGAAATTAGATGTGATATTTTTGAAATATATATAAATAAAATATATTTTAAATACAAATATTACGGTGGTCGTTTATTCCCTTAAATCATAATCTGAATAGGGGTAAAATTGGCGGGGTTAATGGGGTACGGGTTGCTAATTTCGGACGCATGGGCCAATGTTGTTCATGGTGACCCACTTGTCAGAGATGGAACACCAGTTACACCAATAGATAGAAATATTGTGGCATGTGGGAACATGACGTTGTGCAAAAATCCTTAACGGGCGCCACTGCCTATAAACCCGCAGTACCAAAGGCCCGTGCTGGGAAAGCAGCCGCGACCCGTCTTCCCCGTCCCCTCTTCTCTTCCCTTCTCTTCATCCACCTCTCGGATCTCGCCTTGCACCACTCCACCACTGATCTATCTTATCTCTCACAAGTCACAAGCATTTCCCATGACACCTTCTAGACTTCTCAGTCAGATCTATACCCACATTGTATAGTGCTTTTTTCCCCCCAGTTTTTTTGCTCAAGTTTCCGCTGCGCCTGATCGCTCTCACTTGCAGTTTCGCTATCGTTGACCAATTCCTCTTCATATTTTCTCGTCAATTTTTTTGGTATTGGGTTTTGATGTAGTAAGCCCTTATGATGGCGGAGGACACGAACGAGATGTCCGATTCCTCGCCGCCTCCTCCACGGGAACTAGGCTCCGACGAGCAGTTCGCGGCGGTTTCGCTCGCCGACGAGGTGTATGTCGAGGAGGGGGCGTCGGATCCGGAGATGAGCACGGGAACTCCGGCGACTCCCTCGGAGCCGTCGCCACCGAGTCGGAGGCCCAGGACGCCGGCCTCGCGGGCGGACGTGCCGCAGGAGCTGGTGCGGGCAGTGGACGCGGCGATCATGGGCGGCCCCGGCGGCGGGATGGACCGACTCCTGGAGCTGGTCTCCATGGAGCACGAGGACGTGTCGCACTCCGTCGTGGACGTGCTGCTAGCCACGATGGGCGGCGTCGACGAGGCAGTCGACGGCACTGGCACCGGCGCTCCCCCCAGTGTCATGTCCAACTCGCGCGCCGCTGTCGTCGCCACCGAGCTACTGCCTCACCTCCCCTGTGGCGGTGAGCCGTCGCCGCGTACCCGTATGGCATGCGGCCTCCTTGCTGCTCTCAGTGCCTGCACCCGCAACCGCGCCATGTGCTCCGCATCCGGCCTCCTGGCCGTCCTCCTCGAGTCCGCAGAGAAGCTGTTAGTTGGAATGAGTCTGAGTAGTAACTGGGACGGGGCTCCACTGCTCCAGTGCATTCAGGTGTTGGGTGGGCACTCGCTTAGCGTGAAAGACCTGCATTCCTGGCTAGGATTGATTAATGAGGCACTCGGGACGAGCTGGTCCACTTCGCTAATGTTGGCGCTGGAGAAGGCCATGGGGAGCAAGGAGGTGAGAGGCCCCTCTGTGACATTTGAGTTCGATGGCGAGAGCTCTGGTTTGCTCGGTCCTGGAGATAGCCGGTGGCCATTCTCAAATGGATATGGGTTCGCCACTTGGATATATATAGAATCATTTTCAGACACTCTTAACACCGCAACAGCTGCAGCAGCCATTGCAGCTGCTGCAGCAGCGACGTCTGGAAAATCATCAGCTATGTCTGCAGCCGCAGCGGCCAGTGCCCTTGCAGGAGAAGGAACAGCACACATGCCCCGGCTTTTCAGTTTCCTATCTTTGGATAACCAGGGTGTGGAGGCCTACTTCCATGGTCAGTTCTTGGTGGTGGAGAGTGGGGGCAGCAAGGGGAAGAAGTCTTCTCTGCATTTCACTTATCCGTTCAAGCCTCAGTACTGGTACTTTGTTGGGTTGGAGCACACTAGCAAGCATGGTTTGCTTGGGAAGGCTGAGAGTGAATTGAGGTTGTATGTGGATGGTAGATTGTATGAGAGCCGTCCTTTTGAGTTCCCACGCATCTCAAAACCGCTGGCTTTCTGCTGCATTGGGACAAATCCACCACCAACTATTGCTGGCCTGCAGCGGCGGCGGCGACAGTGCCCATTGTTTGCGGAAATGGGGCCTATCTATATCTTCAAGGAGCCGATTGGGCCTGATAGAATGAGTCGACTAGCATCGCAGGGAGGAGATGCGCTTCCTAGTTTTGGAAATGGCGCAGGTTTGCCTTGGAAGGCAACAAATGACTATGTTAAGAGCATAGCAGAAGAGAGTTTTGCACTGAACCATGAGATCGGAGGAAGCTTGCATCTTCTTTATCATCCTAGTCTGCTCAATGGCCGGTTTTGTCCAGATGCTTCACCTTCTGGCTCAGCAGGTTTGTTTTACATTTCCCCTTTTTTGGGTTAATATGCTCTTTTCCTTTGTTGTGGTCAACATTACTCTCAAAATTTAATGAAATCACCTGTTAATGTTACCTGGCTGTTTGCTTGGTGTGTATTTGGGGGGGTTAAACTGTGGTTTATTTTAGACATCCTTGCTGGTTCCAATCGCATATACTACACAAACAGCCTGTTCTGGTTTCTGAACTAGTTGATGTGTGGTTGAATTTCTAGCTATAGGCTGCTGTGCTCTTGATTAATTTTTTTTGGCAAAATTGCTCCATAGCCCCTCTGTAAACACCTTTGTGCAATTGTGCCTCCACTTAAAGTTGGAGCAGATAAACCCCTCTACTCTTCATGAGGGTGCAATTGGGCCCCGAGGTCCAATCCTCAGTTAATTCTGTTAAAATGGTAGTCATTGACAAGTGATCCTCATGTTTAGTCTTTATTGCTTGGCTCTACATATCAGTGGCTCAATATATTAACAAAATCAACAGATAATTGAACCAAGGGGCCCAATTGCACCCTCTCCTATCTCAAGTAAATGAACTTGATTACGCTAAAGTGATAGTTAGAGGGGCTGCTAGTGCAATTTTGCATTCTTTTTTGAAGAATTTGCATCAAACTGCCATGCTTTGAGCCATAAACATGGTGCTTTTAATTAATAATAAAACAAAAGAGGTGCCAAATACTTGAAATGGGACAAAAGATGAGAAGAGAGTTATCAAAATGGTATTCACTGTCATTTATGCCAATAGATTTCTAATTTGCACATAAATGATAAATTAAATTGGTCCTTTGGCCCAAACAATTTCTTGCAAACATTGACACTCCATATAGTATTTAGTAGGATCATATTATTGTCTTGACATGTCCATACCATTTTCACATGCAAAGCTATTTTAGTGATTCATCTTTTACGATGTTACATTTGCTATTGTTGATACAATATTGAGTTATTGACTTTTGTTGTTAGAGTGATGCTGGAATAACTGAATGTTGGATTTTTTGGCCAACACCAGATGATAGTAGATCATGTCCTATCATATCCATGATTTTACTGATATGCACTTCTGTTGAAATTTAGGCACTCATCGGAGGCCCGCAGAGGTTCTTGGCTTGGTTCATGTTTCTTCTCGTGTGCGGCCTACAGAATCTTTATGGGCCTTGGCTTATGGGGGTCCAATGGCTT
Source organism: Pharus latifolius (assembly GCA_019359835.1). Lineage (NCBI taxonomy): Eukaryota > Viridiplantae > Streptophyta > Magnoliopsida > Poales > Poaceae > Pharus > Pharus latifolius. The sequence goes on from CM033322.1 coordinate 11,533,778, forward strand.
TACTTCCATTGACCATAAGTAATGTCCAGATAGATACCCTTGAACCTATGCTCAGTGATTCACCAATGTCTCTTGCCACTGCTTCCCTTTCTGCCCCTATTTTAAGGACTATTTCCCTTGCTATTCAACATCCTGGAAATAATGAAGAATTGTGCCGGACATGTGCCCCGGAACTTCTATCATGGGTTTTACATTATCTATTGCAAACTCTTTCAAAGCTGGAAAGTGGGAATAAAGAAACACCGACTGATGAGGAGCTTGTTGCTGCAGTTGTATCTTTGTGTCAGTCTCAAAGAAACAATCATGGGCTTAAAGTGCAGCTTTTTAGCACTTTGCTGTTGGACCTGAAGATGTGGAGTTCATGCAACTATGGTTTACAGAAGAAGCTTCTCTCCTCACTTGCAGACATGATTTTTACAGAGTCTGCTTGCATGCGTGATGCAAATGCGTTGCAAATGCTTCTTGATGGCTGCAGAAGGTGTTACTGGGTAATTCGGGAACCAGATTCAATTGATAACTTCACACTTACTGGAACAAAGAGACCTTTGGGTGAAGTGAATGCTCTGATTGATGAACTTTTGGTTGTTATTGAACTTTTGATAGGAGCAGCATCTTCTACAGCGGCTTCTGATGATGTTCGCTGTTTGATTGGTTTTGTTGTTGACTGTCCACAACCTAACCAGGTAAATTGGACCTAGCATTGCCGCAATATTTTTCTTGTGGCAAGGCAAAAGTTCTTGACTATTTTATGGTTTTGCCAGTTCTTCTACTGTTTTGTGTTGGGCTATGGTTTGTGTGGAAATACTACATTCTTCCATTTCTAAGTTTCAGTCTACATATTTAAGGTGGACAATGCTATTGTATTAATTATTTGGGGAAATTTTGTCCGTATCACTTAAAAATTATATATTTTCGTTCCTACCACTGATACGTCGACTGCTGTTTGTTTTTGCCAATACCGTCAGGTCTGTACAGGTCATTAGAGATTCAAATTAGCGTTGATCCGGTTATAATTTTACATAAAAGACAATATAATATACTCCTGTCAGTAAATGATCAATGGCTTGCTTTGAGCCAGCTTACTTTACCCCTGTTAGTAAATAAGCTGGCTTTACAACGAGCTCCAGTGATCATGTCTAAGCACGAGTGACATATGGGTCGTGCTAACAGTAACAATGGCGGTTGGATGTGGCGGAAAGGCGGCGGTGGCCGCGCCTAGACATTGGACATGGTAGGGATACAAGGCGAAACTATGATGTGGTCGCCGGCGGTGACGACCAACTTGTTAGGCTTGCATGTTAGAGGTGGAGTGTGACAGTGGCGTGTATTGGGGTCAATGGCGATAGAGAAGCGGCCCCCTTTGCAATAATAGAAGAATGCGATTGTTTCACCACTACTAAAATAGTGTAGGCAGTAAAGTGAAGCATAGCCGTATCTGGGAGGATGAACGTGGTCTAGAGATAGATTGGTCAGCGGGGATTGAATGGTGGTGGCGAGATTTGGGGTAGCGGTGGTGCGCTGTATGTGCGGGCATGCGCTCCATGTTTTCCAGCAAGGCGCCGTTGGAGAAGGCGGCGGCCGGAGGTGAGCACGAGAGGGCTAAGGCGATGCTAGTGACACGGTGTTCGCTAGTGGTGAACGGCCAAGATGCACGGGCGGCGGTGAGGTGGTGCTAGGAAAGGAGAAGATGCGCCGGTGGTGAAATGGCGGCGAGATTGCTGACGACAACTGTTGGGGTAAGTTCAGGGAAGACTAAGGGGAATTTCTTGTACAAGGATTGACGGTGAGGGTGGCTGGAAGGTGCTCCGATGGGAGGAACAAGTCATTTCAATTGACGGAGGAATAATAACGATTAACTGTCGGTGAAGGCGCAGTTGATGCAGCTGAAACTCGAGACATGCATATGGAATTGAGGGCCATTGTTAGGGCATGGGGTTATGGCCGGTGATGGTTGACGGTGATCCAACAGTTTTGGCTGTGCACAGAGAAGAAGGTGATGCCCCCTAACAGTGTTTGAACACTATTGATTGAGGATAAATCTGTCATTTGCTCATTCCATTACCTCCTAACAATGTTGAATTGACAGCGATGGTAAAAGCAAAATAGCAGTTGACGTGTCAATGGTAAAAAAATAAAGTGATTTTTTCGGTGGTAGAAACGAAAATGTGTAGTTTTTGGGTGGTCCGGACAAAATTTTCCCTAATTATTATGGTTTTTGTTACAATCTGTGCATAGATATTTGAGCACATGAAGGTACTTCGTACTCATGTATTTATTTCCATACAACATAATTCTAAGGAGAACTAGGCCTTATATTAATTAAATTATGCCAAATTTGACAATATGTTTTCACTTCATGATTGGTTTTGCTCTTAAAGCTTCTCCATAATTGCCCAATGTTCTCCTTTCAGCACCTGAGGGTCTGATTGGATTATAAATTTTGTACTTATCTTGATTTGATGGCATCTGTGACAAACTTGTGCTTAGAATCACTTTGCCTGCTTGGTTTAAGTTACAATCCAGTACTTTTGTGATGTTAACAGCATGCTTGTTGGCAGGTTGCACGGGTGTTGCACCTCATCTATAGGTTGATTGTGCAGCCTAACATTTCTAGAGCCAACTTGTTTGCTCAGTCATTTATCTCTAGTGGTGGTGTAGAAGCACTTCTTGTTCTTTTACAGAGGGAAGCTAAAGTTGGCAACAACAATATTTTGGACAGTTCTAATGCAACTGATAGTGAAAGTGATGCTTTGAGGAATGGAGCATCTGTCACAAATGCTTCTTGTAGTGAAGTGAAGTGCCAGGATAATCAAATTCAACCAGCTGAACAGCATGAAGAAATCTTTCATGAAGACTCTGAACATGAAGCTAAAAACACAAATGATAGTTCTTCTAATATGTTGAGCTCAGGTATAGGAAGAAAGGTACCTGGTTCAGAGAGTGAGGTCCTAAAGAATCTGGGCGGCATCAACTTCTCAATTACTGCTGACAATGTTCGGAATAATGTTTACAATATTGACAAAGGTGATGGAATTGTTGTTGGGATCATTCACATTTTGGGTGCGCTAGTTGCATCAGGTCACCTGAAATTTGTCTCAAGTGCTGCTAGTCCAAATGTAGCGGGTGGTGTTCTGACCACAGTTAATGAAGAAGGAAATACTATGATGGAAGACAGAGTGTCTTTATTGCTTTTTGCATTGCAGAAAGCTTTCCAAGCAGCTCCCAGGAGACTTATGACTGCAAATGTCTATATGGCTTTAATTTCTGCTGCGGTATGTTGTTTGCTAAGGGTGTGGATAGTTGGATATGTTTTCAACATCATACTAAATGGATTTATGTGATTAACTCCTTTTACTCATCTATTGGATTAATTTATCACCCGTTGATCCCCTTGCAAAATACTTGAATAAGTTCTATATTGGAAATATTTTTGACACAAAACAACCATTGACCCCTTGCAAAGTACTTGGATAAGTCCTAAATTGGAAATCTTTTTGACACAAAACAACCAAATAAAAGTATATTTGAAATTAAAATGAAGGCAAATGACAAAACTTCTTGGGATGTGCTTCTTTTGCTATTCCAAATAAAAATGATCGTGAACATTAAGTGAATCTACTTAGATGAGGGCCTGAGACTTCTGAGATCATATCAATTTTTTTTGGTCTTTGTTTTTTAAATTTTCGCTCATTCTATTTGGAGTAGCATTGTAGCACACCTCAAAACTTTTCTATTATGATGGTATGACTTTTACACTTTTTTTTAAAGTTTTGCTTATTGAATATCTCCAACTGTTTATACTCTTAAGTTCCTATTTGAGGTTGTTATGTTCTTCCATGCAGATCAATGTTTCTTCAGTTGATGAAAACCTAAACCTATATGATTCTGGTCACCGTTTTGAACATATTCAACTTTTGTTGGTCCTGCTCTGCTCGCTTCCATATGCATCGAGGGCGTTCCAAGCTCGTGGTATACAGGTGTATTTTCATTATCTTAGAGAAAATTCTGTCATGATCTGTATTGACATGTAAAATATGCTTATATGCTTTGTATAATTTGGCTTTATACTTTGTGATAATTTTCATTCATTACAGAAAGACTGGTCTGATTTGTCTTTTTATTTTGTGATATTTCTAAGAGTATCAATATTCAATATCACTCACAAGAAGTTATCTTTTGCATCAGTTGATATGATATTACTGCTGATGAGCATGCATTAGTTTCTGTCTTTTGTAACAAACATTCTAGTTCAGAATAGTTACCTGTAACGGGCATGTTCCTATATCCTTCTAGAACTAGGTTGGAACGTGCTACAGTTTCCACTGACAATGCAAGTTGGTGTGCCAATCTTCTGGAGTGTGATTATTTGCTTTGTTTATTTTGCAGTAAAAATATTAAAATGTAACCTGCATTAGTCAGATTGGAGCAATTTGCATGAACATAAGGGTATTTGTTTTTGCATCTAGAATATCCAGTCTGCTTCCTTTGCTAGACTTGCTAATTTACTACTAAGGTCTATGCTTGGCCTGGCCAGATAAATAGGCGCACGCTAAGTTCCAATTACTGTTCCACCTTTGTGCCCTCATGATAAATAGGTGCAGGCCTGCACTATGACCTTGATGACTTAACTGACTTGAGTTGACAGACATTGATATGGTGGTAGCATGAAGTTCCAAAGTAATGAAGATGGTTGGGGGAGATTGTTGCTTCATTCAGGCTTAACTGCTTAAGACTTGTTATTTTCAAAATGAGGCCTTACAGTATTAGTCAACTCCTTTTGCATTACCCAAACTATCCCCAGCTTAAACCACATGCAGGTGTGACTGAAATCCGAATGCCTATACATCTCGGTGAGATCCACGACTACCAGCAGTTATGCTTATCAGTAAAAGTCAGCCATGAGATTGAAAGACCACTTGAAAGTTGTTTGTGTCACTTGCATAGGTTAATTACATGCTCTGCATGTAGTCAAACATGTGCATGCTTATTTTAACTCGCATTATATGGATATATGTTCACCTTCTGCCTAACTTGAAAGTTGGATAGTTCTATCTGTTGCTTCTCAATATCCATTTTTTAATGAAGCCTTATTTGTTCTGTTACCTGCTCGACTGCTTATGGTGTCAAATTTTCCTTTTACATCATTTCAGGATCTTCTGTTTTTGGCTTGCAGTCATCCAGAGAATAGAACTACTATGACTTCAATTGCAGAATGGCCAGAGTGGATTTTGGAGGTTTTGATTTCTAATCATGAGGTAATTATATGGTGCAGGCTATTTGACAAATCAAAAAAATTTGGAATGAGAATTATATTAGGAGGCAATAGTTACATCAACTACATGTTTTGCTCTGTATTACCAGCTGTTTTAATGTAGAAATTTCTAATTGTAGATGGGTGCTAACAAGGATTCAGATGGTGTAAGTTCTGGTGAGATTGAAGACCTCATACACAATTTCCTGATTATTATGTTGGAGCATTCAATGCGGCAAAAAGATGGGTGGAAGGCATGTCTTTAACTCACTTTATAGTATTACAGCCTTCATTTTTTATTTGACCTTGTGTTAGGGCTGATTGCATCGTCGTCAACTTTGCTGTGACAAGGATGCTTCTTATAATTTGAAAGGTTTTGCTGTTGCCATCACATTTTAGGATGTGGAGGCTACAATTCATTGTGTGGAATGGCTTTCAATGGTTGGAGGATCTAGCACTGGAGGCCAACGGATGAGGTAACAAAATTAGCAGCAGAATATTTTGCATATATGATTTTTTGTTCTTTATCTTTCTTTTTTTTGTTTTACTTTATTGTGGTAGACAACAAGGGCTCGCTCGTCATAGAAACTTTCCTGAACACGCAATCGCGCCTGCGGGAACATACTTGCAGCGTCTTGCATAATGATTGAATTTTTTTACCCTCACCACTTGAGCTAATCACCTAATCCCCATTATCCCTGGTTCTGCATCATTTTACCAGAACCTGCTTTACTTTTGTGAGATGATTTTCGAGAGAAATTGTCTTTATTTCATCATGTGGACAGAAAATATGTTCATGTATTACTATTGCCTATCAAATCCTTTTTTCTTGTATAATTTTCTCATTTATCCATCTGTTCTGTATTTCAATATCCCACCTTTTTTTTTGCCATGTTTACTAGCAAAAATGTTTCTATGGTAAAAACTGCAGAATTTGTGATGTTGACTTCTATAACCCAGCACCAGCTTAGAATATACTCTCAAAATTTAAGGGAATGTTATTTTCAATTTTGAATCTGGGGTCCTTGCATTTTTCATTTTTCTATAGTGGCCCCTTTTGCCAAATTTGGATGTTAGATTTGTTAAATTTTGAGTTACTGACGCATGAGGCCCATCTATTAGTAACTCATTTGTTTTTTTTCTCCTTTCTTCCTGTTATTGTCATCTTTGTTTTTCTTATCTTTCTCTTTTTCATATCACCAATTCTCTGCCTTTACATCTTTCCCCTTCTATGGAAACAACATGCATCTGATAGGAATGGCTACGATGCATGGTAGTGGCTTAATAATTTGATGAATTTAACAGTTCAATTTGATAAAGGGTCTATTGTAGTAAAATGAAAAATGTAGGGACCCTATATTCAAAATTAAAAATGCAAGGGGGTGGCATTCAAATCAAAATACAGGGAGGCAATAGGTAATTCCCATATTATTTATTTCCTCTGCAATCTATTTAGCCTTTTGTCCCCATAACTTTGTCACATTTTCCTCATACTTGTATCAAAGAAATTTATTATCCTGTTTTTGTTCTTTTAAGGCGCGAAGAATCATTACCAATTTTCAAAAGGAGATTATTGGGTGGTCTTCTTGATTTTTCTTCACAGGAACTTCAAGTTCAGGTAGCTGTCCTTTTTTTCCAGATTGGATTTGCTTGGTAGGAGTATATATGTGTATGTGTGTGTGCGTGTGCGTGTGTGCACAAACTGTTGATTCTTTTTTCATTTTCTGTTGCTATTATGTAGCGCATATTTTGTTTACCTTGAGTATGTGTTCAAAGTTGTTTTGTCCTGGCCTGGTTTAAATGGTGACAATAATTGGGAAGAGGTTAACATGAACCTAGATAGAATATGGAAGATCCTTTGATTGAAATAGTAGAACCAGTAGCTTTGACTACTTCCCCCTGCACTAGAATCCTGCATGGTGGCACCTAGGTGTGGTAGCACGACAATATCAACATTTGTTTTTTCTGGTTGTTACTTGTTACCAATAATTTTGCTAGGAATACAGATATCTAACTTTACTTTTCTTTATAAATTTCAAACTTAATGATAACTATGATACTCTTAATAATACTCAGAATGGTCTGCATTCCTCAGGATAATGCAAGCTGTTCCAGTTTCATTACCTTTTAGTCTTGAAATAGACATGAGACTCGCCATTTGTATATATATTGTATTATCAGTCTAATCAATAATGTCTTCTGTTGCTTGTCTCTACAGCAGACTGAAGTAATTGCAGCAGCTGCAGCTGGTGTTGCAGCAGAGGGTTTGTCACCTGAAGAAGCAAAAGTACAAGCAGAAAATGCTGCCCATCTCTCTGTAGCATTGGCTGAGAATGCAATAGTTATTCTGATGCTTCTAGAAGATCATCTGAGGTCACAAGGTCAACAGTTCTGCACATCCCGCATAGTTGATAGTTCTGTGTCTCCTTCCTCAGTAGTTTCATCTGCAGCCAGTCGGTCAAATTCATTGAGTAGAACTGGTGGTGAGTCTCTGGATGCTGGGGGCTCCAGACGGTCATCTCTGTCCAGTGATGCTGGTGGTCTTCCACTGGATGTATGTATATCTAGATAGTCTCCACTAACTTTTTATGGCACTTCAAATTTGAATACTTATAGTTTTTTATTTTTTATATGCACCAGAGTCAACTTCCTTTAGTATGTTTGATAGATGCCTTTTTTATTATTTCTGTAAGATGATGTGTAATTGCAAAAAATGTTGCTCTCTGTCATGATCAGTTCATCTAGGTTTTTAGATAGCAGTCAATCCTTTTTTGAATCTCTGAACTCGTCAGTAGATATTCCACTGCCTGCATTTCTGTTTTGATATTGTGAACCTTACCTTTATCTTGGACCATGTGTTATTAATTGTATAGATACTCATATCTGGATATTGCAAAAACTATTATCTATAGGACCATGTGTTATTAATTGTATAGATACTCATATCTGGATATTGCAAAAACTGTTATCTATATACTTATTATTGTGCACCTTGGTCACCTACACTACCTCTTCCTTTTAGTGGTGGTCAGCATGCATGGCGGGAACAAATTATTGGTATGGCATTGTTGCTTTGTTTATGCATATGTTAACTTCATCCTGAGAAATGGAATGGATATTATATAAAGAAATATGCATGGTAGATTTTGCGTTATAAGTTTTAGAAAAAAAGTTTATGTTTGTTATGGATCTCATGAAGAAATATCAAGAGTAAAAGAAGGTAGTTGTTTAATATTATATACCACTGTCTTTCTGTGTGTGCGGGTGCACATGTGGGTAGTCTGGCATATCTCTAGAGTTGATCCACACCATTGGAAGTTTGGTCTGGCTGGATTTAAGGAATACTGTTGATCTGGTTGGAGCTTTTTACACATGCTTGTGAGAGTTTGTTGCTATTATGATTCATGTTTTATGTGTTGGCTGGTCTTGTATGCTACACTTCTAGTTACTTAACGAATATTGATATAATCCACTGTTGCTTGTAGCTGGCACAGCTTACTTGAGAAAGTTCTCTCGTGGCTTGTACTTATACACCATTGTCAGCAGCTTGTTGTTCAAAATTCATTCATAATGCTGTCTTACTTCATTCTTGTTTACGTGTTTAAAAAAAGGTACTTGCTTCTATGGTTGATGCAAATGGACAAATATCTGCTGCTGTGATGGAACGCCTTACAGCAGCAACAGCAGCTGAGCCTTATGAATCTGTCAGGCATGCATTTGTGTCTTATGGGAGCTGTGTTGCAGATCTTGCAGAAAGTTGGAAGTACAGAAGCCGCTTGTGGTATGGTGTAGGCATTCCTCCCAAATCAAATGTTTTTGGTGGTGGGGGAACTGGTTGGGAAACTTGGAAATCTGTTCTAGAAAAGGACTCAAATGGGAATTGGATTGAACTTCCATTAGTGAAGAAATCAGTTGCAGTGCTTCAGGCACTTCTATTAGATGATTCTGGACTTGGTGGTGGTCTTGGTATTGGAGGGGGATCTGGCCCAGGTATGGGGGTTATGACTGCACTTTATCAGTTGCTGGATAGTGATCAACCATTTCTTTGCATGCTTCGATTGGCTCTTGTTTCAATGAGGGAGGATGACAATGGTGAAGATGATGTTTTTATGAGGAACATTAGCATAAAGGAAGTCATATCAGAAGGAATGGGCCACATAGCTGGAAGCATGATGCAATTTGATGGCAACAGCCGCTCATCTACGAGGAAACCTCGGTCTGCACTTCTTTGGAGGTCTGTATTATGCTAACCATTGAATTAAGAAAATCGATTTAGCTAAGCAGAAAATTTTAAGTGCTATTGAACATTGATAAGTGTTTAACATTTGTATACTATATGCATTGCATGAATGTTCAATACACATTTAGCTCTTTCTTTGATTAACTGAATTTTTACCGCACACTGTTGCACAATTGTTAGTGCTTAGAGCTTTGATGGCAGCACAATTGTTTTTTATTACATAATCACTTGCTTTCCGACTGATCTTTCTTAAGTGTAATTTGTCCATTCTTCAATGGAACTCTTCTGATTTTACAGTGTGCTTGGCCCCATTCTCAATATGCCAATTACTGAATCTAAGAGACAGAGAGTGCTGGTTGCTTCTTCTATTCTCTATTCGGAGGTGAGTTTGTTTTCCGATGTTCACGAAAACATGTAACCTGCATCTAATAGTGAGTTTGATGGCATGCTTCTGAATGGAATAGTCTATTGGACATGGCATAAGGTGGCAATTGGTTTTGCATCATTGTTCTTCCTCAAACCACCATGAATCATATGATCTCAAAAAGTTAACTTTCTTGCCCTGGAATTTATTAGAGGGCTTCAGTGTTGAGATGTCACATTTTTTGGGCTATTTTCTTGTCGTTTTCTATTGTGCTAAGGATTTTGTGAAATATGGCAATATTTATGTGCAGATGCACACATGCTCATGTGCTCCCGACCCCCCTCCCATTTTTTAACCTCATCAATGTTCAAGGTACTGTTTTTTGACCAGTGCTGGGCACCCCGGTTCCATTAATGAAATCAGAGGGTTCTTACTACAGAAGAGGTAACAAAAAATGAAAAAGGGAAGGAAGGCAGCCCGCAGCTGCCTGAGGCTAAGCTTCACCACCACCTTACAGTAGAGAATAAGGAACCCTACTGGAAGAAAGATGCTATCCAACTTATTACAACATCTAGCAAGAGGATTTAGAAAGACATAAGGAAGTTTTTTAGTTGGCTATGGGCGACACAGTTTTTGGACTTCATCCTCCTGCTTTTGCACCTTACGAATCACTTCCTTGAGTTTGCTGGCCCCCATAGTCATCACTTGCTGCTCCTGCACCACTCCCAAGCTGCAGAAAGTATGTGACTTTGTAAATCACCTCCACCGGATCAGATATGTGTTTATGCTCAAACACAAGATTGTACCGTGTGGTCCATAGCACCCACACAAGAGCTGCAAAACCACATAAAAATAGTTTGTAATTGGCTGATGCCCTGCTCATGAGCCAGTTATGGCATATGTTGAAGATACTGTTAAGAGTCAAAATTCTCTGGTGGATAAAGCATGTTCCAAGAGTTATTTTGAGTAGCTGTCCTAGTTCTGATCTTGTCTTGGAGTTCTGTGTTCAATAATATGTTAGCCTATGATTTTGAACAGGCTTGAGTAGCTGTCCTAGTCCTGATCTTGACTTGAAGTTCTGTGTCCGACTCTTTGTAAATATGTTAGGCTATGATTTTGAACAAAAGCCTGTCTATGCTTATTCAAATGCTAGAATTGATCAATGATAATCCATACCAGGATATATCACCACATTATGATGGCATTTAAAAAGGGTTCTATCAAGTTGCTGTGCTGAACTTAACTTTTGTGAATAAATGGAACTATTTGTCTAATCACATTTTCATCTTTAATGTGTTATTCATTGCTTTTAACATTGTTTGTTTTAGTAGGCGAAATGAAGAAGCTTAACACTTTGTTACTCATGAAAGATTGTGCTATCACTCATGATGCAGGTATGGCATGCTATTGGCATGGACAGAAAACCTCTAAGGAAACAGTACATTGAGTTGATTTTGCCGCCATTTGTAGCCATCCTAAGAAGGTGGCGACCACTATTGGCCGGTATTCATGAGCTTACTTCTTCAGATGGACAAAATCCACTGATAGCTGATGATCGTGCTTTGGCAGCAGATGCATTACCTGTTGAGGTACTGGTTGATTCTTACATGCTAACGATAACTGGAGTTACATGGTGCTAGTGCTGAATTTGGTATCAGCAACATGCTGATACTACTATTCTCTGAAAATTCCAGCTGGTAATTTTAGTTGTGCTTGTTTGTTTGTATTTTCTCTTCAGAAAAATCTGTATTTTAAAGAAAAAAAAGAATGACAACTCTGTATTTTGCATGTTAAGCAAAATTGATGCTTTATGGCTTCTATTATTATGGAGACTGCAGTCAATCATTATGAATAGGAAACCTTTAGGCAGTGACATTATGACCAGGCTCACCTAATCTGGTTATCCCGATCCTCACTGAGAAATCTGGGGACTTGTAGAAACCTCTAAATAGTCATGGTCTGCTGTATTTTGCTCATTTTATTTGATACACAATTGCTAAACGTGATATTGTTGTAGTAGACATTTGCACATCTAACCTGAACTCATTGTCTAAAGATTCAAGAGTGCTTTTTCTTATTAAGCATAACTATTTCCTTGTCATGGATTTTCAGAGGATTAATTTAACATTTTTTTGTTGCTCTCTTTTGGCCTAAAGCGTACGATATGATGTTAGTATTGCTTTTTCTCCAAATACCTATCTATTCATGGAAGGTTTGTTTCATTTCTTTTGAGACCAGGCTGCTCTTTCAATGATATCACCTGGCTGGGCTGCTGCTTTTGCCTCACCACCAGCTGCAATGGCATTAGCAATGATCGCTGCTGGTGCCTCTGGGACAGAAACGATGACACCTCCAAGGAATACCTTGCAAAGGCGTGAAACATCATTGCTTGAGCGTAAAGCAGCTAGATTACAATCATTCTCAAGTTTCCAGAAGCCTATTGAGACAACACCTAACAAGCCTGGGTCTTCTCCCAAGGACAAAGCATCAGCAAAAGCCGCTGCATTAGCAGCTGCTCGTGACCTTGAGCGGACTGCTAAGATTGGCTCAGGAAGGGGTCTTAGTGCTGTTGCAATGGCAACATCAGGACAAAGGAGGAGTGCAGGTGATCTTGAGCGTGCAAAGAGGTGGAATATATCTGAAGCCATGAGTGCTGCCTGGATGGATTGCCTGCAATCAGCTGATTCAAAGTCAGTTTCAGGAAGGGATTTTTCTGCCCTTTCATACAAATATGTTGCCATTCTTGTTTCCAGTTTTGCCTTAGCACGAAACTTACAACGGGTTGAGGTATGCCAACATAGAATGACTCCACCCCTTATATTTTACAATTACTATACATCATCAAGCATACTTTTGGACACGCAGATGGAGAGGCAAACACAAGTTGATGTCTTGAATCGGCACCATGTGTCTACTGGAGTTCGAGCATGGCGGCATCTTCTTCATTGCCTAATAGAGATGGGTAGACTTTATGGACCTTTCGGAGGACCTCTATGTACTCCTGATCATGTATGTAACAACTATTGATCTGCTTTTGTCTCCGCACTCCTGCTTTATTGCATCTTTATGAAAGTGAAAACACTCTGCTTTGTTGACCAGTACATTCTGACATAGGTGAATTGCTTTACACATGCATGACAAAACAAAGCACTCACATGGTGTTTCTTATGGACATTTTTTAAATATTCCTTTCCATTTTTGTGTTATGCAGATCTTCTGGAAATTAGATTTTACTGAAAGTTCTTCAAGGATGAGAAGATTTATGAAAAGGAATTACAAGGGGTCTGATCATTTGGGTGCAGCTGCTGATTATGAGGACCGGAAACTTCTTAGTGCAGCAGCAGAATCAAATGCATGCAACTCAGAGGATGCAGATTCTTCATTTACAAGCACTCTTCCATCGACTGCTTCTATTATGGTGGCTGAGGCAATGTCAGTGGAAGAAAGCAATGAAGACAATGAGCAGTTAGAAACGGATGCTACTCACAGCAGTATGGATGATCAACTTCGGAATTCCTCAGCAGCTGATCAATCTTTGAAAGGATCAATAGATTCGAGAAGTTCTGGCTTTTCTGGTGATCGCAATTTGGTTCGGTCCACGGTTGTTGCACCTGGATATGTGCCTACTGAAGCTGATGAGAGAATTATTATTGAACTGCCATCGTTGATGGTGCGACCATTGAAAGTTGTACGAGGAACCTTCCAAGTAAGTATTATGTAATGTATATAGCCATACAGTTATACTTTTTGGTGTCATGAGCAGCTCGTAAAATATGGAACTTATTTTATAAGCATATCTAATGTTAACCATGTCATCGTAGATAATTCAGAATCCTAAGATTAGCAAACGTCCTAAAATTATCTAATTGTTTTTGGATGCTACAGTATTTCAAATAATGTATATCAGTAGTTATTACTACATGTAGCAGTAAGTTTGTACAATATTATATCTTTTTAAGTATTACAATACGTCATTTTAGTTTTATGGGTGTTTTATTGATCTTTTAAATATATTTATTAGCATGCAGTGTGTGTGTGTGTGTGTGTTGAACAAGTGCCTTCATAAAACAAGCTAATTTAGTAATATCATATATGTAGCTTAAAGTGTAGTATTCATTTCATAGATTCAAATTTGTGCTATTCATATTGAGGAAATTTTATCCTATCTCATTTCATGACTAAAGGCCACTCTTATTGTTAAGGAACATTTGGCTCTATGCCCCTGAAACTGAAAAATAGTGTATTCCTAAAAATGTCATTAAAAAAAGTTAATTGGTTAGGTGCCACTAGAAATCAAAATTCATATCATGTATGCCATTGTTGATTTTTTTTTTAAAAAAAAATCCCAAGAATACCTCTGCCTTTTCTTCTACACATGTGTTGGCTGTTATGGATGTTTGTTTGTTTTCGGAGAGCATTATGGATGCTTGTTGTGTTGCTGAGACAACACAAATATGACACAACCTCGATGTCGGCTGGCATTCGTCTACACCATACGCCAGTCGAGCTGTCCTCGTCCACAATGCAACGACATTGCCGGCGTCAGCATTGTTTTTAAGTGCATAAACCACGAGACATTAGTTAATTTATCATCCTAGCTAGGGATTAACAAGCATGTGGATTGGAGATTGGATTGCTACTGGTCTAGTGGAACATGTTAGTCTTCACCAATATCAGTTCATCCGGTCAATACCCATTCTATTGCCTCTCATGCTCGTAGCCCAGTGTGCCCATGCCCACTGCTCGTTGCATGTCGTGCACGTGCCTATGCCTGCGCCAGCGTCTGCCACCTGCCACAACCGCAGTCGCAGCCCTGTCTATGCTAGACCTGTCGTCATGTCTGCCTCATGCCTACACCTGCCATAGCAGTCACACTTGTGCCCCCATAGCCACTGCTCCCGCACCCATGTATCGTGTCCGCTACACTGCGCCCGCATCATGCGCTCATTGCAGTTGCGTCCACACCAACACCCACTGCCGTGCCCGCACCTTGTCCACACATTGCCTACATTGTGTGTTGTGCCTGCGTGAACGTCGTTCACACAGGGCTGTTAGACTGCAACTCGTCCACAAGATATTTGGTAAAATGCTTAAGAGACGTGTTACTTTTACTTTAGAAATTGGCCTTCCAAACAGTTATAAGTGTTTTTTTGACTTGGGTCAGCTTATTTGACTTTGTCAGAGTGGCATTGTCAAAAATATTGTTTTTTAGTGGCATGTAGCCAATTTCGTGTTTTATAGTGGCTTTTTCCGAATTTCCGGATTTCATAGTGGTCTATAATGATTTCCCCCTATTTTTAATGGAGATCTTATGCCCTAGTATTTCTTTTTCTCAGATAACATCAAAGAGGATTAATTTTATAATCGATGAGCATGTGAGTGACAGTTTCATGGACAATGGTGCATCAACTAGCGGCCAATGTGATCAACAAGATAAAGATCGAAGCTGGTTGATCTCTTCACTTCATCAGATATATAGTAGACGGTAATATGTGATTATGTATTTTGCTATTTACTGCAAGCTTCTTCCTAATATACTCTAACTATGAAGATAGATATCTTGTTCTTCTGTAAAAAAAAAAAGGTTACTACTTTGTTTTATGCTTAGATTGGATAGCTTCATACAGCAGCTGTGACCTGTCCACTAATTTGGAGATTTAGATGACTTCTTGCAGATATTTGTTGCGGCGTAGTGCTTTGGAATTATTTATGGTAGATAGGTCAAACTACTTCTTTGATTTCGGGGTACATCCTTGTGGAACTCTACTCTGTATTGTTTGAATTTCATGCATGCTGCAGTTGATTAACTATTTTGGAATTGTGTCTAATACTTGAACTAGGATGTAGAAGCACGCAAAAATGCTTATCGGGCCATTGTTCACACCAAACCTCCTTATTTGAATGACATTTTCCTAGCTACCCAGGTTTGTGTTGGTGCATTTTTGCACACCCCTAGTATTATTGTTAGTTGCAATGGTAAGTGGCAGAAATCTAAAAAATTTTTTTATCTCAGAGACCTGAGCAAATCCTTAAAAGAACTCAGTTGATGGAGCGCTGGGCTAAATGGGAGGTATACAAACACAAAAGACTATTTCTGCAATTTTGTTTGTTGATAGGGTTGAAGTCATCCAAGTATGTCCTATTTCTGCAGATCAGCAATTTCGAATACTTAATGGAACTGAACACTTTGGCTGGGCGCAGTTACAATGACATTACTCAGGTAAGTTTGCTGTAGAATTCTTATTTGTAACCTAATAGGTTTAATTTTTGATTCTGACAATCTTATATGTTTCTGCAGTATCCTGTTTTTCCATGGATAATAGCTGACTACCGGTCTGGTGTGCTGAATCTGGAAGACCCTTTTACCTACCGAGATCTTTCAAAGGTAGATCTGCTCCTTTGTATTGGTTGTACATTTTCACAATTTATTTAAATTGCCAACCATGGTGGATATTTTTTTTTTATGCAGCCGATTGGTGCACTAAACACTGAACGACTAGAGAAATTCCAAGAACGATACTCTACTTTTGAGGATCCGACCATCCCCAAATTTCATTACGGTTCACACTACTCCAGTGCTGGCACGGTATATCTTTATTTAAGTTAAATTCCTAAATGAAATGTTTGCTTGCAATATCAGCTAGGTATTGCTCATCAGTCATCACTGAAGGATTTTGGGTCAGATTCAATTATCTGTACTGGTTCCACATTTATTTGGTGCTTGGTCAATTTGTAATCTTCAGACTAAAAGAATGATCTCTGAAGTACTGAAAAGAGCTTATAGGCGATACTTGTGTAGCTTTATACTTGTATTTTGGTCTGCATCAGTTGAAATCTTTGGTTGTGATTCTCATTAGTAGTATGATATAATTCCTGAAATGTTTGTCCTTACATGTAATTCTGGTTGGTTCTGAAGCCTGCTTGTGTTTATATAATTCAGACAATCAGAAGACGTAACCCCCATTACTTGATTAGTGTGGCCTACAATTTTTATTTTTGATTCTTTCGTTTGAAGCATATTTTGATTGTAATGATATTTGACTTCCATATTAATATCCATTGCAGGTCTTGTATTACCTTTTCAGGGTGGAGCCTTTTACTACCCTTTCTATTCAGCTCCAAGGCGGCAAATTTGACCATGCTGATCGTATGTTTTCTGACCTTGCCAGTACATGGGATAGTGTCCTTGAAGACATGAGTGATGTAAAAGAGCTTGTAAGTTCATCAACAAATGTCTTCAGCATTGTTTTCATAGATGTCATGCATTAGTTGGTGTCAAAATCTAATTAGTCTTTGCTGGAATCTGATATTCTGATGATATTTCTCTAGGTTCCGGAGATGTTTTACCTCCCCGAGGTATTTACCAATCTGAATTCTATTGACTTTGGGACAACTCAACTTGGAGGAAAGCTAGGTAAGTATGTCCTGGTTGATGTTGAATACACATGATGTACTACAGCTAGATCCTGTAAAATTGAATATTGTTGCAGATTCTGTAGAATTGCCTCCATGGGCTGAGAACCCTGTTGATTTTATCCATAAACATCGGAGGGCCCTTGAAAGTGAGCATGTGTCTGCTCATTTGCATGAATGGATTGATCTAATATTTGGGTATGGTCTATGCTATCCTTTTCTTTGCCACTTTTTTTCAACTACATGGTACTTTTTTATACACGCTGTCGTTTATCATATATAGCTTTGCTAGCAATATCGGTACTTCGTTCTTTTTTTGCCTATTCGACCTGTTTGTACCTGTCCGATGATCTTATGTGAAGTGTTATAATGAGGATTTTCTACATTGGAACCGCTTCTATTTGTCAATGGCTAGTAGCTTTTTCTATTTAGCGGTCAAGATAATCTCTAAGATGGCAAGGCATGCACCCCTAGGTGTTGGGATGGATGAAATGGCTTTTAAGGAAAGGACTTGAACCATTTGGATGGAGCATCGTGGTACTCGTTTATATATAGCTACTTGTAGGAGATGAAGGACTAGAACTGAAAAAGACAAAAATATAGGTCATGCCCTGATCCAAACAGATAAGACGCAGTTGCTTTCTTGTTTATCTACTTTTTTTTTAATGTATAATCCTAGGACATTATTTATATATATAAAGCAAATTATCGATGTGAAATTTCGTGTTCTGTCATCTATGAATTACAGGTGATATGTCCATTTAGCTAGGTAGTTCCCCTAGGAATGCTGTGATTATATTACATCCCCATCATTTGCATGTATCACCTTCTTTCATGGAACACTTTTGCAGATATAAACAGAGGGGTAAAGAAGCAGTAATGGCCAACAACGTGTTCTTCTATATTACATATGAGGGGACTGTGGATATTGATAAAATTGCAGATCCAGTAAGTTTTATGCTATAGATGTTTCATTATTTGTTATCTAGTGGCTCATATTTTACGGAAATTGCTGAAGGTGCAACGGCGAGCTACGCAAGACCAGATAGCATACTTTGGACAAACACCATCCCAATTGCTCACCATCCCACACATGAGGAGAAAGGCATTGGCAGATGTGTTACAGCTACAGGTAGTTTATATTAGCATGTGCATGAAGTTGAGTATTTTTGTTTTGGTGTTCGATCCAAAATTACTGCTTTTGCCATGGTGAAGCCAATATATGGTATGGTCAAGCAGGCAGCTAATATCAACAATGACTTGCTGGCTTTGTTTTGTTCCCTCAAGCATGAGTAGGAAAATAAAAGATGTTTCTTCCGAGTTATTTTCACCTCTGCCTAAACTTGTGTCCCTAGGAAGAAACACAACAACTTCAATGCCTCCAATATTAGTTGGTGGCTTGGTGCTGCTACGATGCTGTTAGGGAATTGAATTATTTATGAAGTCTGTTGTGTCTTATCTAGGGTTGGAAAAACTGCCATGAATAGGCCAGTAACTGCTGGCTCCCAGTTTTTCCTGTGAGGGCCGGGCTTATGGGACATAGCTTGCTAGAGCCAAGTTTACACCAGTTTGTACCGAGTTAGGAGTCATGGCTAAATTATGAACAATTCTCATCAATTTTGACCTGTTTCAACTTGTGTTGCATAAAAACACTTTTTTGGTCACCTTGATAATCAGGAAAGAATCTATAACCTGTTTCAACTTGTGTTGTACAATGTGGTTTTTACTGAAAACTATCTGGTTTCCAGCCAATTTCCATCTGATTTCAAGTTGGAGGTTATGGAAAAACCCTTCTTGGCTTGTAATTGCTGGGAATCATCTTTAAACCCATACTAGTGGCTTGTCGGGAATCATGTTTGGAGCAGGTTCTAAAACCATGGCCTTACTACATTATGGTGGAGACTGGAGACCAATACATTCCTTTTTATTGATAACCACCCTTGGTGGCTTTATGCTGCTTAAGTGAGCATTAGTATAATTGATTATTCCCTCCTTCCAAATGTCATTTTGGCATCTAGCTCTAGAAATGAGGCATGAAAAGAAAAGACTATATTAGTCTTATTTAGTACACCTTATTAGTACCTTTTCAACTCTCCAAATTATGTATTAAAAGGTTGTTAATGTCTCTTTTGCTTGGCATGGCCACAACTATCACCTCCATGCTTATGTGTTTTCTTAATTGGTAGACGACTTGCTTGGGAAAGTAAAATTCAATTATTGATTGTATTCCTAAATGAAAGGCATATAAGGAAAATGTTATACAAATTTATTTCGAAATTGTAGAACGATATCTATTTGGTAACAACAAGAAGACTAGAATGGCTCCTATTTGAAAATGAATGAAGTATTTTGTTAGTATTTTTCTATTTACTCATGGTTTACCAGTATGTGATTGGCACTGACCTATTGCTCCCTTGTATATGGTGTGGCCTGACCTTTGATTTCCTATGCAGACTATATTTCGGAACCCAAGTGAACTTAAATCTTATGTACTTCCTAATTCAGATCGCTGCAATATTCCTGCCAGTGCGATGTTTGTATCAAATGACTCCATTGTAGTCATAGATGCAAACGCACCTGCAGCACATGTGGCACTGCACCATTGGCAGCCAAATACTCCAGATGGCCAAGGGACACCTTTCCTCTTTCATCATGGAAGAAATGTTGTGAATTCAACAGGTGGTGCACTGATGCGCATGTTCAAAGTATCTGCTAGTTCTGCAGAAGATTTTGTGTTCCCAAGGGCTATAGCATTTGCCGCTTCTGCAATCCGGAGTTCGGCTGTTGTTGCTATCACATGCGATAGAGAGATTATTACTGGTAATTATTTATGTTTCATTCTATTTTTCCTTTAGATTTCTCCATCTTTATATTTGTTGAGACACTTCATGATCTCCATTTCTTTTTACCTGATGTTGGAGGAACATAATAAAATTTGGAGTCAAATAACTTGTTTCCTAAAACTTCATTTTCTTTGAATAAAATGTGCTATGGTACTTTAAGGCTGCTTTTATTATTTAATGGGCTTTCTATGAAGCTGCTCTTATGTTGTTTCTAATAACATTTGCTCAAATATAGGTGGGCATGCAGATAGTTCTGTGAAGTTGATCTCCCCAGATGGAGCGAAAACCATTGAAACTGCTTCTGGACATCTGGCTCCTGTGACCTGCCTTGCACTATCACCTGATAGCAGTTACCTTGTAACAGGGTCTCGGGACACAACAGTTATACTCTGGAGGATTCATCAGATGGGCTCCTCAAATAAGAAAAGTGCTCCTGAACCTCCACCAACAACACCAACAACACCACGAAGTCCTCTAGCCAGTAGTAGTAGCATGAACAACACTTTAGAAACCAGTAGGAGACGTCGAATTGAAGGCCCTATGCATGTACTGAGAGGACATCTTGGAGAATTAACTTGCTGTTCTGTTAGTCCTGACTTGGGACTTGTTGCTTCTTCTTCAAGCACGTCAGGTGTTCTCCTACATTCTTTGAGGACAGGTCGGCTGATAAGGAAGCTTGCTGTAAAGGAGGCACACACAATATGCTTGTCTTCTCAAGGAATCATTTTGGTTTGGAATGAATCAAGAAAAAGATTGTCTACCTTCACTGTCAATGGACTCCCAATTGCCACCTCGGTTCTATCCCCTTTCTCTGGACGAGTTAGTTGCATTGAGATTTCTACAGATGGCTATTTTGCTTTGGTTGGAGTATGTTTGTCTAGTAATTACAAGCATGAGGACGGTACTGATACAGGGGATCATGAGCTTGATGAGCCCAATGGCAAAGAAGACATATCAAAACAAACTGAAACCAGACAATCTATTCATGTGCCTTCAATATGCTTCATTGATCTGCATAAACTTAAGGTTAGCATTAGATACAAAATTTTTCATTCACCTTATTTTTCCTTTGGCAAGCCTCATGAGAAAAGTTTCCCTGGTAGGTATTTCATACACTGGAGCTGGGAGAAGGGCAGGACATCACAGCAATTGCTCTAAACAAAGATAACTCAAATCTTCTTGTTTCGACTGCTGATAAGCAGCTGATAGTCTTCACAGATCCTGCAGTGAGTATCCTAAAGTATACTGAAAGTTTGCATTACCACAATCAAATTCTAGCACTAGTGTTTGTCCAATGTACTGAAATTGTGTAATTCCTTGTGGCCCTTCTTTCATGACACTGATAGAGTTGTTAATGTTGCAGTTGAGCTTGAAGGTGGTGGATCAGATGCTACGCCTTGGCTGGGAAGGTGACGGCCTTCTACAATCATGAGCATGACATCATTGGTTGGCACAATATACTCGCTTAAAGATTTCTCCAGTGGATTTGGTAGCGAAAAAGGTGATGGAAGCAATGGTTTGGGACAGGCCATCTGTGTGAAATGAAGTAACATGTGTGCAGAGATAGCTAGTGTGCGCAAAAGTTAGGTCTTATACTGTATATGAAACACGTCATTCAGATATGGAGGGAACCAACGGACTTGATTGAAGAAAAGTAGCCGGCGCTTTATCATTTTTGCCTTGTAAAGATCTCAATTCTTTTTGTAGAGTGAAAAAGTATTGTGCATATTTTGCAATATATATTTTGTTCGCTTGGGTCATACGGTTCTTTTCTATGACCTCATGTTTGGGTATTGTTGTCAATGCATAATATGAAGTGTTTATAGGATAATCAGCAGGCCTGACAATGGGCCCAATAGGCCCAGAGCAGAGTTGATAGGTTTATGGACTAGATTTGAAGCGTTAAGAGTTTTAAAATGAAAGAGTTGGGTTAAGTTGGGTTTTAATAACAGAAGGGTTGGGCTGAGTTGAGTCGAACATTTGAATTGGCTCATGGATTAGAAAAAACTAAGTCTTTGGTTAAGAAAAAAGATTAATAATTTATGGGGTGATGGGATTAGGGGTGAACACGGATCGGATATAAGCAGGTAGTTAGTAGTAGATATCTCATAGCCTAATTTATATTTTTTGTCAGATACAAAAACAGATATGACTATTACCAGATACAAATATGGATCCGGATAACTACGGATTCGGATATGGGACAAATACATATTAGATGTGAATACAATTTCAGAAAAAATTTAGATATCATTGACAATAAAAATACATATCATAATTTAAGGAATTCTAAATCTAGAGAGTATATATTAATTTATAAATTTCTTGTTTTGTAGTTACTATTGAACATGTAGGAGTTAAGATCAAAACAGATATATATTTTATCATTTTAGTGGATATTCGTCGGAAATCTATCAGATACGGATACATAATCGAAAATTGTTCTTCCCATGTCCTAAACTATATCTGAAAAAAAAAAAAAAAAAAAGAATCGGATTTAAATACAGATACAGATATTGTCGAAATCTTAAATTATAATCTATATTAAGAATTTTATATATACAAAATAGGATCTAACGGATATTATTCACCTCATTTTCACCCTTAGGTGGGATTGTATTATTTTTGGTTTAAATAATAAAAAAATCATAAGTTAATAACAATAAAAATCCATGAGTAGATATTGAGAGCATACATAGCTAAAATGAGTTAGGGCTCAGTTGGAGTTTTCTTTGGAGGATTTAGGTTGGATTGTGCTCAATCTTAATTTAATAAGATTGAGTTAGGCCTAGATCAGTCTAGACATTAAAATTTGTGAGCCGGAGCTTAACTCATTCCCATGCCTAAATTAATCACTTTTATTTGTATGCAAATTTTAAAATCGTTGAGCGCCGACACAATGATAGAAGGGTGGGAAGATGGAAAAAATCTACCCAGGCATGATCTGAGATGGAAAACTTGCTATATTTCAAAGCATATTCGCCATGGGCTTTAGTTATCTCCTAGCTAGTAACCGTGCACAGCAGCAGCCAAGCCGACAAGCCACAACGGCACAACCTATCCCACTTCAATTACTGGTCATAGCCAATTTTTGCCAGTTTAGTGTTTTAATCCTGAAATGTAGCTAATAGAAAGCACAAAAACTTGATAAAAGAAAAAGAAAAAGAAAAAATAAATCAAGTTGGTCAAAAATCACAGCAAACCGGAGGGGACTGAATCTGAGACGATCAAAGCGAGCCACTTCAAGAGCTTCCAAACAAATATCACATAAAATAAAGTAATGCTTATATGCTTTCTAAAAACAGAATTACACAAATCTTAAAATAAAAAAGTTAGTAGTGAATCAGAGGCAGTTGCAAGCATTCATTGCAAGTAATGCTTTTTCCCATTTTTCTCATCCTAAGTTTTTGGACAAGAATTAGTGGCGCCCGAGATCATTGCAGGGAGCAGGCTCAACTTGCGAGTCTTGAGCGATTTGCGCACCCCTAAGTGTAAGGCTTCAAATATCTCTGCAGTTTGTATATAAGTCATACTTGCAAAACAGGATTAAGGATAATACAAACTGCATTTTGATCAGTGCATCTCTAGGATGCTGATCAATATTGGGAAATGCACATGCAGTGGAGATTGGAATGAAGAAACCAACTTCTTTTCTCAAGTTGTTTTGATCTTTGAAAATGTCCCTGTCTCGGAGAAATAGGTGCTTTGTGTTCCGCTGCCAAGAAGGTTCCCATGGGCCTGTGGATTCGACAATTCTATTCCCTGGACAGGAAAACAAGAACAATACAAAGACCAAATTATTATAGATCCAGTCCATAGAAATCCATACAGCAGCAAGGACTTTAAATAGCTAACATTAAAAACATAAATTAACAACCAAAAAAAAAAGGGGAAATCAAAGCAATAATAACCTAGTTACTCTCCAGCTATAGAAGGTGCTTGAGATAAAACAACAGCGCCAAGCCTATAAACCATCTAATGTTGTGCAGCTGCATGGCATGGAGCTTACTAGCAACATGATAACACACGGTCCATGATGGTTAGCAGAACTTACAAACTTTTCCTACCACTCTTTTCTGATGGTGCAGCAAAACAGTACAGAAAAAGGACGCATTATTTCTTCCCATTTCTAAAACCTGAGCAAGCCAAACAACAAGCCCGACAAGAACTTCATAACCATTTAAATTTGGTCACAGCCAAGTTACAGAATCAAATCAACTAAGCTAATATTACACACCAATTATTCATCTAGAGGAAAGAACAAGGCAGCGCATAGCAAAAACTCACTTGAACTGGTGTAAACGCCAAACTTGACGTCAGTCCTGATGTTGCACCGCTGCTGCCGTAGTTCTTCTCCTTGAATCTGATGTCAGAAAGCAATTCAAATTATATTATTGATGCAGTACATGAGATTGTGAGAGGAATTGACAGATTTAAAATAGAACCAACACTTTGCAGATAATTAAAGCAAGTTTAATGCATCATCCATAACAGTAGTATTTGCTGGGAGAGGTATTTAGTGCAAATCGTCCCTAATTATATAACATTCACGCCAAGGTCTAGACTGCCTAAAAATTGTGCAAAAAACAATTAGTAGAAAATTTCATGCATTGTGACAGAAGATGCAAGATAATAGCAAAAACAAAAATATAGGGACTATATCTTATTATTGCTTACTTTTCCTCTAAATCAATTTAAGATGTGATATTTTTTCCATTGTGTGTAACATAATCAGCTATATGTCTGACATTTTGCACATTTTTCTTTTTTTAATGGTGTGAACCTACTCGGTGTGAGCTTCAAAACAGAAAATGTACTTTGCAGTAGATACCATCCCATGTTTATTATATGAATATAAAATGGCAATAAATGAAAGGTCGATCAGATAGCATACTTTTTGGCAACTTTAGCAGCAAGTTTGCTTTGAGCAGCTGAGACACGTAGCTTCCCACTTCCTGCCTGTCCGAGCATGCCATAACCTTCCCCCAACCCATCACCTGGTGATAGCAAGATGTAGGGCGTGTCAAAATGATTTTCCAGTCTCAGTCCTGGTGAAACTAAACAACAAAATGACATTCAAATGTTCATGTCTGTACTAACTAACCTAATGAGCTCTCCTCAGGAACCCCAAACCGCATTCGGTTTGCAAGCTTCCTCATATCAGTCTGTGCGTACCTGCAAAACAGTAAGATACAAATACCAATATCTGTGTATCTGATTTTAATCAACTTCCAAAATATAAACAAGAAAAAAACAGCAGTATAATAAAAAATTAAACATGGGATTGTTCTATATGTATTTTCCCAAAAAGAAAGTTGAGAACAGCTTACCTTTCTTTCATTTTTCGAAGCCGACGACCCCCTCTCTTCTTTTTGGGCTCAAAGTCAGGAACAGGAAGAGGTTTAGGAAGCTTTGCAGGAGGTGGTTCTTGCCACTTTTCTATCTTCTTACAAATTTCTTGTAACAAGTTCCGCCCAGCTTTGCCAGTTGGATCACCTCTTATTGAATCGATCCTTGCTGCTAGGGTTGATTTTGCAGCTATAAGTCTACAAGCGCGAGTCCTTAAAGATGGAGGTGTGCTTTGAAATACTTCAGTTTGTTCAAGATAGCCAACACGAAACTGAGATGTTGCAGTAGAAAATCCAGCAAGATTTTTCTTCTTTGCACCAAGGAGCTGAACATTACAAGCAGGCATTTTTGCCAGTGCTCCCAAACCACCAGCAGTTCCCATCAGTTTTGAGGCAACAGCACTGCCAACAATGGCAGAAAGGTTTGGCGCAATGTATCCCATTCTGCTCTCTACAAAATCAAGCACTTTCTTCTTTGAAACATCAAGAGTAAGGGCTCTGTCACATGCTTCAATAGTTTTTACCAAATTCTCTTCAGAAAGAGGTTTCCCACTTGTTGTTGATGCTGTGACTGAGACCACCATTATAATTGCAGATGGTAGAAGCCCTTCCAAATCTACAAGTGTTAAATCCATCTCATTTCCAATCTTCTTGACAACACGAGCATAATCAACTGGATGATGAACAAGGGACTCCAGTTCAGGAAATTTCAGCCTATACTTGTCACGTATGAAGTTGTGTATTATAATGATCTCATTCTCAATATCTACTGATAAAGCATTGCAATCAACAATAAGCTGATACTCTGGATCCTCTTCTAGGATGGTCCCTTGATTCAAGAAGTCAGTTCCTCTCTGAAGTGCATCTTCAACTTTCTGCAAACAAACAAATGAAACTGTTTAATATGCTGCATGTAAGAGAAATACAAATGAAGAACAGTCAAGAGTTGCCTACAAAATCAAGTATTAACAGGACCATTTTTACAGCATAATATATTGAGTACATATTAAGCCCCAGTCTGACACCAACCATATATTAAATTTGCAACACAGTTTTTTTTGTTTTCCACATAAACAAAGAAGCCAAATATGACACGGGAAAAAAATGAAATTTATCTTATTTACATATCTTTAAGAAATCGGGGTTTTAAAGTGCAACCACTTACTTGCATTATATCATTATAACATTGTGTCTTCTGCAGCTTTGAGACACTGTCAAGATCATCATAATTAAGAGATTCAAGATCAGGCATATCATCATCAACATCCTCTTCCATACCTCCTGCCTCTGCATTTTCCTCTTCCTGAAAAAAAAAATTGAAAACAGGTTAGGAACAAATTGCCAAAAATATCATCATAACATATGATTCCATAACAGAAGTAGAATCTAACTCACAGGACATGCTTCATTGTCTGACAGCTCATCAAGATCCGCTAAAAAAGAATCAGCAAGACTAGCCTGCAAAGTATCATTAGTTAGCTGACAGCAGATATGACCACATTGCAAACACAAAATGAAACTGCTAACCACTAGTCTCTCAAGACACCCCTGAACCAAAAAAACCCGTGTTTCCTACTCCAAGATGTCCAATCACACCTTCACCAATTCACTTTTAACACTCCAAAAATTACTTCCACCACACAAAAGAAAAAAAATGAAAAATATCAAGCTGCTGAAACAGATAAAAATCAACAATAAACTTATCCAAAGCAATAAAAAGCACAATAGCAAGCTTCTTTGTGCTGAAACTAGTCAATAAGAGCTTAAATGAACTCACCATGTTCGGGCCTGAGCCTTCCCAGTGGCAGTGTAGGGCAGAGGAGGGCAGAGGCAAGAGCTCCGAGCTAGCTCACAGCTCCAACAATAGAGGTTTTGAGGGTGCGTGTGATTTATTTTGTTTTACAACTTACACCTCACCTTCACCTTCAGTTCTTTTTTGGCAAAATTGCTATCAGAAGTTATTCAGAATGCAGAATAAGCACGAAGCATTCAACAAGATTACTATACAAGTGTTGTTAGTAATTTTTAATGTGCAACATGTTTGTCACAACTTCTATTGTTTATGTTTGCCAACCCTTTGCTTCATAAGACAAATAGGAAGGATAAAAGTTAAGAGTAGCATCCATCTATTTAATTTGTTGTGCCTAAAAGATATCAATAAATGCAAAGGCAAAAGCATGAAAATCTGTAGTAGTAGGCTAACTAATATTTCGGTAGGTTTTGCAACTCAACACATCGACCAATCTAGAAGCTAAGCCGAATCTACAAATGCAAAAGATTCCTAGAAACCAAAAGCTCCATAGAGTATAACAAAGCAGCAAATAAACTCCAATTTCAATCCTCGATTTAGCAGCCCTCAAAAGTTTATACATAACCGAATCCCACAAACAGGAATTATTAAAAAAAAACTTCAAAAAATTAGCTCTCTCCAACCTAATTACACTCTTATCAATTTGTTGGATAATGCTGAGTGTTAGCTATTGTTGTTGAGCTATAGCAATAATGAGATACCGAAGAAGTGGAACTGAGCTATGGAAGGATTAGAGGGCAAATTTAAGAGTTCTAACTTCTAAAGGTGACGAGGAGCCGAGAAAGTGTAGGAAATTACAGTGGTTTGGCTGTGCGGCAGTGCCACCGCGGTGGTTGTCTGGCCCGACGCCGCACCTGCCGATCGACCGTGACAGACGCAACAGCGTCGAGAAAGGAGTCAGAGGAGGAAAAGAGTTAGAGAGGAGGTCGTGAAACCGGATGTCGCTGGCTCGCTGCCCACGGAACGCTGAGGCCCCGGATTTAGGTGGCGGCGGAGGTGGGAGCGGCGGAGGAGAAGGTTTCTGTGGCGTACCCGAATGGGCCGAATCGTCTGGGGTTCAGGCCGCCCGGGTGATGCGCCGTGGCCCGTCTGGAGTTCGGTGCCAATTGTTACGTTCGGGGCCTTCCGTTGGGATTTGAGTCAAAGGTTACATCAGCCTAGAAAGTCTTGATCCTGAACGTTGAATATATAAAATGAATGGATGAGATTGTACAATTACCCTTAAATGGGGAGGTCTCTAGTGAAAACCCTTTTATTCTATATAATTCAAGTATAAGGCACAAGTCATGAAAATATTATAAGCTCTGTTACCATCTAATCCAAGTTTGACATTTGGAATTAATATGGGTGAGATTTAGAGTGCTCGAAAGATTTTTAAAATTTTCTCGTCTAATCTGTGTACTAACTTGATAAGTATAATACAAATTTGACATTGTCAATATCAAATTTTATCAGCAGTAATTATCGCAGACAATTGATTATTCGACTTTTCCAATGACATGCAAAATTGACCTATTTCTAGGTCTTTTTGATTGAGTGTTTAATGTTCTAATTAAGCAAAATGGGAGTGGATCAGATGCTCAATCACGCGTTGATTGTGCGACTGGCCCATATTCTCATGTGACTCTGATTGTGGCCAGCGATCTGTTTGATAGTGAGGTGTGTTTCTACAATTATGTTTGCTGTTTTATTTTTAAAAGTGGTTATCTGATAATTATTGAGATAATAATAATATTTTACTAGATATAATAAATATCTTTCAAACATCACATCTCACAATCTCAAATGATACTTAAACTTGTATCGCTAAATTGTTTTCATGCAAGTTAATCTTGTACCGTAGCATAGTACAAAATTGCACTAGAATGTACTATAATCCTTTTCTAGGTTTAAGTTTTCCAACAGCGATGTCTAATGTATCACAAACAATCGAAGATTTGAGATGACCATGTGACGAGTTATCCCGAGTTGTATAAGTGAAGAAAATGAATAAAATAGATTTATACAGGTTGGGATCTCATGTGAGATCTTAGTTATGTTGATATACACCTAAGGTTAGTTAATTGGGAGACTTCTTTGAGAGGAGAAGACTCTAAGAGAGACACTCAGTGAAATGTTTATTTGTATTATCAAATTAGAGTAAAGTTAGTTATAAGTGAGTATGTACCTGCGATATTTACAGTCCAAAGAAGTGACTATTGACAATAACATCTCTCTCGTGGATGAGACATAGGATGGTTAAGTGGATGTATCTTTGTTCTTGATCTTTGGCATGTACCATTGTAAGTTTCACTCTGAGATCCAAATTTTGGAAAAAAGAGATTAGAGTAGTCATAGAGAAATGTTTCTTGGTTGAGACTTCCTTAATGAAGTGTCTCCAGGGAGTCATCCTCTGGTGGGATATCTCCTGGAGAAGCGTTTCGCGGTAGGATTATCCTCTAGTGAGATATCTCTTGAAGAGGCATTTTTTATTGAAGTCTTCTTGGTGAGAGCCCTATATAGAGATCTATTCGGAGAGAGCGGCTACACTGTTTTCCAGACTACCGGAGAGATCATAGTTTATCTGAACGAGTGTTAGAGTTGGTCAATTTGCAACCTCCCCCACAGGTTCATCCTCGAAAAAGTAACCACCAGAAAGTGGGTAGCCCAAGGACGAGAAAGGAAGCAATCTGAGGAATGTATCTTGAGGGATAGTTATTTAGAAAATTTTTGGGTGTCAGTCTCACTAGGTATTTTATCTTGATGTTATACTGTATTATTTGTTTTCCCGATACATTATTCACAAGAATGAAGTTTTCAGTGGGTTGGATAGTCTCTCGTTTTCTTAAAAGGGAGATTCTCTCAACACTTCTATCCAAAATTGCGCTACTTCTATATACTTTTGTGGAGGTATCTCCAACAAATCTCAAAGAGTGCTTAAATCAATATTGCAAAATGATTCATGCAAGTTAATCCTGTATTTTTTAAAATTATTTGCCAAAGAAAAAAAACTCGTTTTGATGGCACACCATGGAATATTAGAAACTGCTTTTAACCAGTTGCCGGTGTTGCTATCGCAGTGAAACCGACACCTCTCAACCGTACTCATCACAACCGAAGCTTCGAACCGTCTTTCGATGCCTGTCAAGAGCTATAGAATCCTCAAACTTTCCAGACGACCGCGCGCGCGGTGACATTACCGTCTGTCGTGCGGTAGCGCCAACCGTCCCTTTCCATGCGCGAAACGTGGTACGACGCAACCTCTTATTATGCGTGGTTGCGGAGGAAAAGGTCGCAGTTGTTCTCAAATCCAGGTGTCCGAGCGCGGCTTATGTGGTACCCGCGCGACCGTGGCCAACCGGCGATGGATACGCGTCCAGGAAGCAAGGCCGGGCAAATCAGGGGCGGGGTGCTCGCCCGTCTGATGGGACACCCGCAGTTTTGTGCATATTTGCAGCAACCGTGTAGCACGCAAGTCGATGTGCAGTGGATAATTGGCTCCACAGTGCACGCAACCCAGCCCTGCGTGGGAATAACTGTACATTTGTACGTACTTCTGGAGGACCATGGGACACCCGCAGTTCGTGAATGGCAGCCGGCCGGTGGATTTTTTTTATAACAAATGGAACATACTTTTTAAATTGGGAAAAATACATATTTAGTTTTTCTATTTTGCCTCCAAATTCATTTTTGTCTTTTTATTTTTAAAACCAAATTTCTTTTAGTTAATATGCAATTTTGTAGGTTGTTTTGATAACATGAACTATCATATATTGATGATGTATAAATATAAATTGATTAACATTCTGATGAAATTCTATGTATTGACATAGATACCATGGTAAATTTCATTATGTCTAGGAAATTGACCATATTGATGTGTTGTATTACAAATTTATTGTAGGAGAAGAAAATAACATGATTTGATATTAGTAATATATTGGTGTGGGCATAAATGATCATATTATTAATGCAACTAAAGACATGCTAAGACCGCTTAGAGATTAAAAAATATCTGTTTTGAAAGTAGAAAGATCAATCATGTTGTTTTAAAGTAAACATACTAAAATGAGTGTGGATGAAAAATTGTATTTTACATTTCTACATTAGAAAGATCCGGCATATATTACCAATATAATAACTTCATCTGTTCAGTTGGCACTTACTATCAATTTTTACGGGATCCCTTGTGTGCAAGTGAGATCACAATAAGTGCCTCAACTAGTGTCATACTAGAATCTCTCATAGGAGATTATTCGGCTCAATTTTTTTTTATATTACAACTATATATTTAAGTGATATATTTTACAATTAAATCTAATGTTTGTATTGGACTCATTTTAGTGAGAATTTTCAATTTTATATTAAATGAGGGGCCAGTTTTTGGATAAACTACTTTTAGCAGCTGTATGCACAGAAATAAATAGATAGATACAGTTGTATTTGCAGCTATCTCCTGGTATAAATAGTCAAAGGTTTGTTCCGTGTTTAATTGCCCCTTCTCCCTCGGCGATGGCGCTGCTGGATTCCCCGGGACGAATCGAGGTAACTTTCTCCATCTCCTACGTCTCTGTTCCATTAGGACTCTTGCAATATACTCATCTCATGTCCTCATGTGCAGGCATACCATACTGGCTCATTGGACTTTCACGCATCAACTATTCATCTAATGTCTACATTGGCCATAAACATGGCTCTCACATGAAGGTATGTTCATTTTTTCAGTTTACATTTGATCATTAGAAGTATGTCAGTAGAATGTCTGCCCTCCAAATGGTTGGAATTCAGTGATTGCTCATACTTTTTTTTTTTTAATCTTTGATCCCATATGTCATCTATGGCAAGTAAAAGGTTGCTTGCAATTTGCATTATCGAATAGAAGAACCACATGACATGAGCCATGGATAACCACAATGTTTGTAGTTTCCATGGGGCCTACAGTGATGGGGAGGTTGCGGGGCTGGGGAGAGGATCTTGTGGAAGCCTGGAAGGCATATAATTTTGACTGGAGGAATATCCATCTCCAAGAGAATATCCATTGGGATATATTCTCTCCATTGTTAGCATTTTTTCTCAACTGGCCCCGCAGCAAAATCTGCTGAATTGGCTAAGTTAGTCGCATGTCGTTACCCCCGTGTGAACAAATCACACCTCACCCACAAGATCGGGCAAGTCGCTGGTTAATTTGGTGTTTGAATGCATCGTTGCCATCCAAATGAAGTTAAAAACTACTGAGTTAAAAGTAAAAAAGAATACCATGAAATTAGAAACGACAGCTCAGATCTTCATATGTGTTTTGCTGGTAACATTGCCCAGCAAACTTTGCAGGATTTTGATTGTTATATTAATGACTCAAATTGATATATGTGTATAATTAGATGAGAATAATAGGATCTAATATAATTATTATTGTAATTATAATAAGATAGTTATAGTGAATTTGGATCGTTTGATCATGTATTAGATAGTTTAAATTAAAAAATATCATGATTAATTCAGATATGGATGTATAATTTGACTCTCTAACCGTAGTAGATCTGGTTCGTGGCGGTGAGAGACCGATAGAGCATGCCTCGCGTGTGTAACCTCACGGGAGGAAAACCTGACCCAGCAACGCGCAATGGTCACCGCGGCAAACCAGAGCCCTTGTACTTCTCTATAAGACCGTAGCTTCTTGAAAGGAACGGCTGAGGCGCCTCAAAAGCTGCCCTCCGAGGTCCGAAGTCTGCACCTCCCTACACACACCTCACAGCTTCAAGAAACCAAGAACAACCGCTGTTTCTAAGACATCTTCCAGGACAGGCACTTGTTTTCGTGAGTAACAACAAAATTGTTTCGTCTGCCTCCAAAGCCCAAAAAAGCTGTTTTTCTGTTACTGGTGAGGTAATGGATTGGACTCTTTCTCTGCTTTGCAAGTATGATGCAACTTGATTTCGTTTCTCGCATCCTTTACCAGTTTTCCCTTTTCTCTTGCAAACTTGTTTCTTTGTATCATTGTATGGAACAAAGATGCTGCTTTCATTTGCTGGTGAGGTAATGGATCGAGCTGTTTCTTTGCCTTGCAAGTTTGATGCGACTTGATTTGGTTTTGGGCGTATCTATCCATTTTGCTTTCTTTCAGAGTGTGATCTTTGGCTTGCTTTTGGGTGTGGACTTTCTTTCTTGCTTGCTTGCTTTTTCAAAGATTGTGTCCTGCTTTCTCTCTATATTTCTGTATGAGCTGGGTACAATCTATAGATTGTATCGTGCTCTTTCCTTTCTTATGATTTGAAGGTGAGATGAAGCTTTGGTTTGAAGCAATTTGTTTGCTTCTGCTGCCAACCCTTCCCATTATGTAGCATTGATGTACAGTTGACTGGGAAAAGATTGCTCCTTTTTCCTTTTATTTGGTTATTAGACGGTTGAGTGATGCTTTGTTGTGTGTGGTGTGAGGATCCTTGATCGGGTTGCAGCTCTTGATCTTGCTGTTTATGAGATGTTTGATTTAGATTTCTTCCTTCTTTTATCGAGTACTTTTCAATTTAATTATACATATACTTTTACTGTATCAATAAATTGAAGTACTTTCAGATAATTTTTTAGGAAAATTTGGATATAGATTTTTTTTCGACTTAGCTTATCTGAATCTGATTGATGTGCTTGATTTGATTACAAGTATTGGAGCAGCTTACCTAATCATATAGAAAAGCCAAAAAAAAATCGATGGTCAATTTCTCTAGAAATGTAGTTTCTTCAGCATTAAAATAAGAGCACTCCTTGCCTCAATAATCATCAAAATATTATCATAGGATTACTTTTTTTCCTGGAAAAAATTATTATAGCCGTCCTTGTATGAATTTTCTACTGATCAATGATGCATTGGAATACCCCAATTATGTCACTTATATGAGTCGTTCGTTGTCCCAGTTATGAATCCTGATGTTTGGTTTATTTGGCTTTTTTCAGATCAAATCTCCTCAAGTAAAGCAGTAGTATAATACTGGCCGGCCTTCTTCCTGGCTACATTTAACTTTGGAGATAAACCGAATTCTGATCCATTGATGGGCTCCACAAGTGAACGAAGAAACAAAATGCGTCACGCAAAACCTCTTGGAATTCATCTTTTTGAGTGTGTCCGGGGGAGTCCTCTCTCCTTCAAATCATGCCAGGTTCTAGTTTTGATACTGACATTCCTATCTTATGCTAGTTATCATGCCACTAGGAAAACCACCAGCATTGTTAAGAGTGTTCTTGATCCTAAGAGAACAAACCTAGGCATGTTGCATTGGCCCAGTCATTTGTATCTTGGGGAGTTACAAGGTGCAGAGAATAATACGGCACTCTACAGTGGTTGGGCTCCATTTGACGCTGCAGATGGCACTGCATTGCTTGGTGAGATTGATTTAGCATTTCTCGGGGTATATTCAATTGGCATGTTCTTTGCTGGCCATCTGGGTGATCGAGTGGATCTGAGGATCCTTTTGACCGTTGGAATGGTAGGCACAGGCTTGTTCACTGCTGCTTTTGGAGCTGGTTACTGGTTCAATATACACAGCTTCTACTACTTTTTGGTCGTTCAGATGATTGCTGGCCTGTTTCAGTCGACCGGGTGGCCATCTGTGGTTGCAGTAGTTGGTAATTGGTTTGGGAAGAGCAAGAGGGGGCTAATAATGGGAATTTGGAACGCTCATACATCTGTAGGAAACATATCAGGCTCTTTAATTGCGGCTGCACTGCTGAAGTATGGATGGTGTTGGTCTTTCGTTGTTCCTGGTAGTTTGATTGCACTAGTTGGGCTCACGGTGTTTCTGTTCTTGCCTGTTGGTCCAGAGGTGATTGGAATTGAGGAAGATGTCCATTTGAATGATTCTGAGAAGAATGTAATGGACACCCCTTTATTGGAAGGACAATTAGATGTAAAAGAGAAAGCAGTGGGGTTCATTGAGGCATGGAGAATTCCTGGTGTAGCTCCATTTGCTCTCTGTCTGTTTTTCTGCAAACTTGTGGCTTATACCTTCCTGTACTGGCTTCCTTTCTATATCAGTCACACAGGTTCGTTAAATTACATATGCACACCAGATTAACTGTTATTTCACCTGTAGTTCTCATGAATCATTATTTGACCTACAGGTTCACAAACTGTGTTATGCAGTCATACAATATGATCAATGCTGACATTATGTTTCACAGGCCGCAAAGTGTAATAGCAAATTGAAAATAAATATGTTAGTACTAAGGAGGTTGATGGCTGCCAACATGAAAAATTACTTGCTAGAATGAGGAGCTAAACCTTCCGACAATCAAAGAAAGCTAGAAGCAACCTTGTTGCATTCATTAACCATGGTCCATGGTGCACTTGTCTGAAGTTTTGTAGTCTTAACAGCCACCATCTCATTGGCAAAATGTCCCACTGAAATGAGCTCCACAATGATGGTGCTCTTTGGCTCACTAGTATCTTCTGTCTAGGATTGATAATGGCTGTCATTGGTTTTCACTCTTTGTCAGATAGGATTCAGTGTTATAGTTAAACCATGAAAGAAGTCACAGAAACATGATAGTAATCCCACATGAAACTGAAGTTCCAAGTTCTGCAATCTGCTGATTAGTTTCTAAAACATTTTTTATTGAGCTTATAACATTTATCATTCTAGAGCACTGAGTTGCAGCTTTTGAGAAATATAACTTGTTAACACTGGTATCTTTTACCTGACCATTACCATTCAATTCCTATGGTTTTTCAGCTATTGGTGGAGAATATTTGTCAGACTCCGCTGCGGGAGCACTATCAACTTTGTTTGATGTGGGTGGTGTTATTGGTGGCATCCTTGCGGGTCACATCTCTGACCATCTGGATGCCCGGGCACTGACGGCAGCAAGTTTCACATTCTCAGCGATACCAGCACTCTTCTTCTACCGCATATACGGGAGCATCTCGCTGTACTGGAACATTGTCTTGATGTTCATCACCGGAATGCTTGTTAATGGGCCTTATGCACTGATAACCACTGCGGTCTCTGCGGACCTTGGAACACACAGCTCCCTTAATGGCAATTCTCGTGCCTTGGCCACCGTCACAGCCATCATAGATGGGACAGGGTCAATCGGAGCTGCAATTGGCCCATTGCTAACAGGCTACATTTCTACTAAGAGTTGGAGTGCAGTATTCACAATGCTGATGGTGGCAGCACTCATCGCGGGGTTGATGTTGTCAAGGTTAGTCATGGCCGAGGTTTTTGCAAAGATAGAGGCCCGGAGGTCGGCACCGGTGAGCGATCTGCCTGTGTCCTGCATGGAGGAACCTTAGACTGGAAAATGCTGAACTGTCTATATTTTGGTGGATAAATGGAGATTGTGAGGTGTGACCAAAGAGCAAAACCCCTCCAATTTTAAGCCTGAGGAGTAGGTGCTCTCCAGTTCCAGAATTATAGCATCTTGCTTGTGTGATTGTGATATGTTGTGCTCGTGTATTTATATGTATGGAGATTGGAGAGCCTACTGCTTACCCTGCTGAATGTGCTCAGATTACAACGCAGGGAGTTGCATGTGTGGGCCTCGATCATGTAAAATTGCGTAGAAATGCAAAGTCATAAACAGCAGCGCTTGTTCTTTTTAATCAATGAAAGCAAAGAGAAAAATGGGGAGGGAATTGTTGTTTTGTACTCCATATGATGTTGTTATGCTACTCAAAAGTCAAAACACACAGCAGTTTTTGTACTTGTGCAATTTGAAATACATATGTAGAGGGTGTACGATCAGGATTCAGACTGCTAACGGCTTATAAACTGAAACTAAAGCCGAACACTTAATTCCCAGGGTCTTAACCGGGCACTTTGTACTTGGCAACGCAAAGCTGTGCCTACCAATTAATACGCCGAGAAGAACATTGGGCCTCTTGCTTTGGACCTATATTCTCAAATTCGGGTCTTAGTGGGCTATAAGTTGACTACATGTGTAGAACAAGCCAAGTCAGAAAAAGGAGCGTACAGCCCATAGGCCAATTTACCAAATTTCTCGGTCTCCTGTTCCCGGGCTTCATGACTCATGAGAAGGCCCATCTTGTGACGTGCTTCGGCCTCTACCTTATTTCCAACGTTTTTAAAGCTATTCTGAACCCTCCGGTAACTACGAACTCGTACGTCGTACCCTCTTTTACTCGGAATTCTTTTTCGAATTCCACCTGCAATTCACTCAGAACTAAGGATATCCCAGAACTAACTGCTCAATTATTCGCCTTTTAGACGCATCACATTATATATAACAAATACATTTTTGGTCCTCTATTTTACAAAAAAACAATTCATTTTGATTTTTTTATTTTCTAAAAAATAAATTGATACTCTACTTTCTAAATTGACTCAAAACAATCATTTTAAATTTAAACCAGATTAAACGTGATGATATGGTACTGATTGAATAACATAAGATCTATATATTATAGTCTTATATATTGGTGATTCGAAAATAGAGAGATAAAAATAAATTTTTATGCAAAATGGAGAAATTAAAAGTAGCTTCGTTCTGCAATAAATATTAATCAACTTTGGTCACTGTATGGGGAGAAAAAGATTGTGGTCTCCCTGCACTAGAGAAAGATTAACGAACAATCTTTTTAATGAAGAATCTCTTCTCTTTTTTTTCCTCTGCATCAGATGCCTTCCACAAAGTACATTCTAGGTGGAAACGCATTAGCCAAAACCTTTTTTAAGAGATTTATTCCACCCGCCCCGCCCCCCCCCCCCCCCCGCCCCTTTAACCACTAAATTTGCATGATCTTATCAGAATGTAATGTGCCCATCAGAAACCAAAGCGAGTAGCACACTGCTAATGGGATATTCAGTATTAGAATTGGCTTTTTGATTTCAAATGTTCCTTGTGCTCCTAGCTAAATTCTTAATCTCTTATTTAATAAATAGGCCGGACAAATTGTGTCTCACATTTCTGCAATTTCTCTCCGCTGTTTCTGGCTTTTCGGTGACGTTTTCGTGCATACGTGAAGGAATCCCAGGCTTTGCATGGAATTGTAGCCCTAGTGTCTGTATGTCTCTACTCGCTAGTCAAAATTCTAGCTTGTCGCAATGTTTCGAATATTTTGCCTTGAACCGAATTGGTAGATTAGCCCAAATGACACAAATTGATTA
Organism: Pharus latifolius; assembly: GCA_019359835.1. Classification (NCBI taxonomy): domain Eukaryota; kingdom Viridiplantae; phylum Streptophyta; class Magnoliopsida; order Poales; family Poaceae; genus Pharus; species Pharus latifolius. Next base: position 11,572,143 of record CM033322.1, read on the forward strand.
GGTTTGTTCAGTTTAGCCGTAGCTTCTAAAAATCCTATTTTTAGAGTTTTGGGTATAGAATTAAAAGAAGTTTGGTTTTTTATAAGCAGAAGGAATTGTTAGGTAACAAATGTAGCTTTTCACTTTAAGAGTGCAGATGGGAATGAGGAATTACAGAAACTACTATATCTTCTCTTTAGTTGATGATTTTAATTAGATGTGAAAGACTATATATTTGACCTAAATTCATCTTCTTTTAGTTAGAAACTAAAACAAAAACCCAACCAAACAACCCTCCCTCTTGACAGACCAGTAAAGAACCCATTTCAACAATAAGGCACGTTAATGGGTGTAAATGCAATGGATTAACAGCAGAACAACTTTCTTATAGTTGATGATTTTAACTACTGCGAAAAACCGATGCGAGAAACTACACATTTGGTCACGGTTCAATTTTTTTCACCAGAAACTGAAACCATTAGTAACATCGCAGGGTCGCAGCACCTCTGTCGTCTGTGTGGGTAAGTTCAACGAATGGTACTGGCCACAAACCGGTTTTTAGTCATGTTTTGTTTTGCCTGCTTAGGCCCAACCACACGCCTCACCAGACGCTACACGCCCAACCATGTGAAAGGCTTGAGATGGGCTAAACTTGGACGAAGAAACGACGGACTTTGCCGGCCACATATACCTCACGCTATGATTTGACGCCACACCAACTCGCCACCCCTACTCCTAGAACTGCACCACGTTTTATATGTACCTGCCTACTAGCCCAAACAATTTTTGCAGCAGCTTTGCAAAGCATAAGTTTGCGTATGCTTGCTTCAGAACTTTGGGCTTTCCTGTAATAACTAATCAACTCGCCGTGTCGTAACTTTCATATAAAAGTGCTCCTTGTATGCATATATGGTCATATACATAGTTCCTATGTTCCAAATCTTTGTTTTGTTGTCACGTAATTTAATAACTGGTTGCTCCAAGCATTCGTACACGGAATATCCTACACGTACAACGCCCTCACAAGCAATGTAGGCCTCAAAATACATACAAACAAATTAGTGAAGTCCTCATCTCTAAGCAGTGGTGAAGAGTTGCTCTAAAAATCAAACCAACTAGTTATCCATCAGCCACCCTTATCTCAAATCCAAGCCGCCCACCGAAAAAAGCAAGATGGTGAGAGCAAATTGAGCCATGGAAAAGGATGCGCGGCTAAGCCTAGATCACACATGAACAATGCACAAATCAACATAAGAAAACCAAATTAGGGCCTCTCAGTCCTCGCCAACTTCACATGGGCTTTTTGGCATTGTAACCAAGCAATTAGGGGCCAGAATTGAATGCCATTTGGGTATACGTACAGGACTTGGAGACTACGGAAAGCTAGATGGCATTGACCGGAGAGAAAGCAAAAACATATGACAAGGGCTTGGTTGTGGCAAGAGAACAAGAACAAAGACAAGCACTCACACCATCTTTTTTGTTTGTTGCTTTGGTGCAACCATGCATCATTCTCTAAAGCAAAAGGGCCATGAAAGCTGCAAGAGTACTAGTGATATATTTATAACTTTGGGAGTCAGTTGACCCAATCTTGGTTAGGTAAGCATGACACTTGGATTTACAACCATTTATGGGTTCAATACCGATATGTTTCACTAATATAATGAGGATAGATGGGAAGATGACCACATGAAATAAGTGACAGAAGAAGAAATTGGAGGGAGAGGGGGTGCCATGCCATGTTTCAGAAGTGCAGAGTGACAGATAGAGAGGATGGGGGTCCTCTTGCCATCTCTCTCTTGTAGCTTTCTGATAAGCATAAGTGCATCCTTTTTGCATTGTGGTACGTAAAAGATTTTCTGGAAAGAAGAGGAAGCGTCAGTTCTACGCGGACAATCACAAAAAAGAAAAATAAACTTGATGCAACAATTTAATTACAATTCCAATTTTTTCCCATATTTTCCATATATGTGTACTGCTGATGCTCTTTTGTTGTGTAAACGTTTCTCTAGTTGGTGCATGTTTGATTTGTTGATATATTTTAGTCATATGTTGCCAATTATGCATCATGTGTGCTTGAATTTAGTTTCTGAATTATGGAAAAAAAAAGAAGAAATTAAAATGTAGAGAATGTTAGGAAAGAAAGAATATTTATTTCATAACGGAAAAAATCCATATTACTTCTTCTATTTTGAATGAATTCATCAGAACATAAAAATCAATATGTTAACAAAGTCCAGATATCTTGAGTTTTAGACTTTACTGTGACTTAAATGGTTAGATGGTGAGATGAAAGAGTTTGAAGGATAGACCAGATTTTCATTCAAATTGAGTCTATATGGTAGGTTTGGTGGAATCTAGATGTGAAGAGAAGTGTTAAAGTATAAGTATATTTAAATATATTTTCTCAAACACGGCTTGATGAGATAAAAATAATCTAAAAGAGAACAATAGGCAAGGATTATGGCTGCAAAAGCATCTAAAAAATGGTCGTGTGATCACAACCCATACAAAGTGTTTTTTTTGGCTGCCCAACTAGGTAGACTCTTTTTGCCCCTTATCTAATCCACCCCAAGTTTAGTGTCACTTCTCTTTATTTCCTATCCTTTTCTGCCAATTCTTTTTATCAACATCACTAGCCTCTTTTGCTTTTGCTTGCGGCTTCGAAGCCCAATGCGACACATAAGATATGCGTAGAGTTTTAGTGTTTGCTAGAATTTGCAAGCTAGGCCAAATCGCTTTGCAACTTCTATGGAGATCGAGTTTGATTCGTTCATTGGCTAATCTCTGACTTCTACAGGGACATGCACTAATATACTTTACTCCCCATATTTTTGTGGTACATTTGGATCTCAGATGGCCTCATGTAGCTCTGTGGCGGTTGTAAGTGGTGCAAGAGCAGCAAGACAAGGTATACTTCTCAAGCTGCTCGATCCAAGTAATATTTCAGCATGCACATCAGCTAGGGGGTAAATTTACGTGGCAAGAGTTAGATTTGTGCAAACCGTTTTCGATACAAGGACATATATGAGTTTTCACAGATTTTAAAAATAAAAAATTGCATTGTATGCGAAAGTCAAAACTTAGAACTCAAGTGTCAAAAGTGAGGACTAATATATCGTATAGTGTAGATTGTTCAAAATCCAGGAGCTAGTTCTAGATGTTCACAATCTGGAGTCACTAGAAACAAGGGCATACACTACACAGTACTAATACAAATATCTAGACTTAGGTTAGACATGTTCACATACCCTTTTTATCTTTTCTTTCTTCTTTTTCTCTTCCTTTTCTCAATGATTGATAAAAAAAATGTACGGATCTTCGTCCATCATGATCATGGTTAGTGGATTAACATGTCCAATGCAGCATTTGGGGTTTGGCTTGCACAGGAAGAGAGAGTATGTATATATCCGCATGATCCGTATACATGGACCATATATATTCCACTTGTGCATGTATACATCTCTCCCTTCTTTCTCTCTACTTTTCTTTTCTTTTCCAATGTGAAAGTTCGTATTATTGTAGAACTTTGCAAGGCGTGGATGCCCATTAGAAAGAGGACATTGCTGATGCTATACGGCCGGTTTAATTTTGTACGGGTCATAGAAACTAGGATTTGGGCCCCTAGCTTACGTTACATGGTAGTATATATCTGTGTCCACTTTAAGATTCTCCTAACTTTATATCTATCTTTTCCGTCCCTTGGATCAAATGACCAAAAGCATCTAGTGTTCATTGATAAAGACAACGAAGCTCTTTTTCCATCAGTACATGATTGCATAAGTTTTCATGCCTCAATTTTTCGGTTATTATTCCTCCAAAAGGCCAAAAAAGAATTAAAAGGCAGTCTTTTCTTGATTTCTTTCCATCTCATCACACTGATGAGCACATGTGATTATCTTATTAGGTTAAGTTCAGTACAAAAACACTTCGCGAGGTGTTTCAATGGAATATTCCCAGTATATTCTGTGCGCACGCGAAACACCACCTGAAACATCCCCCACTCCAATGCAAAGGTGCTTCGCGAGGAGTCCGCATATATAATATGTATTAAAGATTATAAAATCACTGAAATGAAATTCGGATAATTCGAACACAAACAAATAAAAAAATTATAAATAACATTAAAAAAATTTAAATTTTTTTTTAAATTTTTTTCTATTTATTAAATAGCACACATGGCAATAAACAAGACATGTACTAATTAATTAAAATTTGAATACATTTTAAACAAGATTCCGCACAAATTACTACTCCTTTGTACCGTCGTCCCCGAAACGCTGCCAAATATGCTCGACAACATCCCGTTTCAGTTGCTGATGCGTTGGGAAAGCATGGATCGCATCATTTTGAGCTAGCATCAGTTCAAAAATTGGTGGAACACTCCCGTGGAGAGTAGGTGGTGTTACGGTAGATATCCCTTGGCTATTGTACGACCCCTCGGTCGGGTCATAAGAGTGCCGCTCATCCTCGATTATCATGTTGCGGAGGATGACACACGCTTTTATAATATTGGCTAGGGTTGACCGTCGCCAAAATCGACCGGGCCCGCGGACAATAGCAAATCGACTCTGCAAGACCCCGAAGACTCGCTCCACATCCTTTCTTGCTCCCTCTTGATGCTGTGCGAACAGACTTTGTTTCTCCGTTTGGGGTAAGGGTATGGTCTCCACGAAGATAGCCCATTCGGAGTAAATACCGTCAGCCAAGTAGTACCCCATATTGTATGCTGTCACATTAACAAAGTACTGAACAGCAGGAGCTCGGCCGCGCAACACATCCGTGAAAAGGGGGGATTGGTTCAGCACGTTAATGTCGTTATTGGATCCGGCGACACCAAAGAAAGTATGTCATATCCACAGGTCTTTGGACGCGACTGCTTCAAGTATTATTGTAGGGACTCCTTGTTCACAACGGGTGAATTGGCCCCTCCACGCAACTGGGCAATTGCGCCATTTCCAGTGCATTCAATCGATGCTTTCCAGCATCTCTGGGAAATCTCGCTCCTCTCCTTGCTGGAGCAGACGCCGGAGGTCATCGACAATAGGTTGACGAAGATATTCCTCGCCGAACCAATTAATGATTCCTTCGAAGAAATGCTCCAGACACTCAATAGCCGTCGATTTTCCAATGCGTACATACTCATCAACGACATCGCGGGGGAGTCGTAGCACAACATGCGCAATGACGCCGTGCACTTCAACAAGGGGGCTAGCCCCTTTCGAAGGATGGCATCTCTCCTCTCACTGAAGTACGGGGACCACTCCCCAAGAGCTTGGACGATTCGCAGAAAGAGGGGTTTCCCCATTCGGAACCGTCTGCAAAACAAGTACTCTGGGTAGACCGGAAGGTCGGCGAAGTAGTCCGCAACTAGACGGTCATGACCACCTTCGCGATCTCTATCGATGTACCTTCTGCTACCTCCTCGGCGGCGGTGCGAGGAACCATCGCCCATGTTGGCTTGAAGGTCGTCAAGAACGCGACGGTGGAGGGGTTGGACCGTCAACCCAGTCTGTACGAACCCCGCCACGAACTCGTCAACTTGGTTGATGGCTTCGTCCTAGGCACTACTTGTGCTTGAGCTAGACGACATTTTTTTCGACAAGGCAAGATCTCTTGGTGCTCGAAGAAGAGAGGCGAATCGTCGGTTGTGAAGATAAGATTACTGAGTTGTGAACATGATGGCTCGAGGGGTTCCAATATATAGGGGGAGAAGTGAATTAATCACATGCAGCTCTTCCAACGGCTACATGCAAACGCATCCATTACATGTGTCAGTTCCAACGGCTACACTCCAAAAGCATCGAGCATATGTGTCGGTTCCAACGGCTACACTCCAAAAGTATCGATCACATGCCACAATTCAAATAGGTAAATCCAAAACAACTTCAATTAATGGTGCGAGTACAATTTTACAAAGGTAAAGTACATCGTTCGAGCTACTACTTATTCTTCATTTCTTTAATCATGTCGTCGACGTATTCTAATGCGGCCGCATGCGCCGCCTTACAGGCATCCGAGAAATGAGATGTATCCCCCATAATCAGTTTCATCAGCAACTTCATAAATGTGGCTTTTTCCTTGCTTTTTGCCATCTCTTGCAAATTTTCGGCTGCAGCAACGACTTTGTCGACCACCCTGTCGAGATCGGCATTGGCTTGGTCGATGCGCTGTAGGGTCTCCTCGTACACCGAGGATGACTCACTCATGTTGGTCTTACCCTTCCGCTTGGGCTTTGCTGCGTCCCGCCTTTCCGGTCGTGGAAGCTCAACAGGGTCATCGTCGTTGTTTGACGACGACGTGTGGGCACCTTCTTCGTTGAGGCGAGCTCTTTTGGAAGAGTCGAAGTAGCTCCGGCACCACTTCGGTTGACCATGTACGGCACTTCACTAGTGCTCAAGGATGAAAGGGTGACCCACCTCCTGCCTATACATGTCCCTTGCTTGAAGCATCAATTGGTCGTCCGAACGACCACTGGCGTAGGCATCCCTCAACCTACAATAGACGCCATTGAAGTGAACAATTTTCTTATTGCTCTTCTGCCAATGGTCTTTGCAGTGCCTGACGTCTCGTCTGCGATCGGGCGGACTGCTCGCGTTGTTCGACTCATCGACCTTCGACCAATACATGTCGAATTTTTGGTTGTTCCCCTCGACCGAGTCAAGGGAGTTATTCAACCATGTACTGATCTAGAGGACGAAAAATTCACATTTTGAGAAACTAAGTAAGATGAAAATCGATGAGAACAATCTACGATACAAATATTTAATCTTTAGATGAACACTCACAAGTCGCATGTCGTCCGGTTGTGACCAGTTCAATCGTTTGCGCCGCTGTGCAGCTGTTCCTTCGCCTTTGCGAGCATCGTCGTCGTCCTCGATCACGACCGGGGCCGTGCTATGCGAAGTGCCACTATCTGATCTAGACGTTGAGCGCGAATTCTTTACTGGTGCTTGCGGGGGCGACATTTCCGCGGGCATGGTCGAAACTCTGACCAAATGAGGATTCTGGCCGTAATGGCCGTAAGGGGTTGTGCGTACAGATGTGGATATGGATATGGATATGGTTGGCCGTATGGAGGGGGTGGGGCGTATGGTGGATAGCACATCAGGTATGGTAGGGGAGGGGGCTGAAAATTGGACGGATTTTGACTGCTTGGCGCTTGGGAGTTCTCCTCATCTAAATTAGGCTCGCCAAACCAATTCACATAACCACCAGGGGGAGTGTTGGCCATCAGGAAATTTTCTGGACAAAATTTGACCAAAAAGACAATGAAAAGTGTGTGGTTTATGCTTGTGTTGAGTGCAATTGAGCTAAAGTTTGCTCATATATATAGGCAGAGGAGCATAGAATTTTTCTGCAATTTTTGGTGATTTTTTGTGATTTTTTTATGAATTTTTTGACTCATAATTAAATAAAAAAATTGAAACGGCTAGTTTTAACGGTCATAGAATCAACGGCTATCTCTCATTGACAGGTGGGATTGGAAAAAAAAACCCGCAACGGCTAGTTTTTGGGCCTTCAAAACCCCTCTCCGGCTGGCAGGTGGGCCCCAAAACCAATCGGGCCCACCAATCAGTGACACATATGGCGTACAGTAGCTGGTGCACAAAGCTCGGGACACACACGTCACCACGTTTTGGTGGGCTCACAACTCCACCGCACACACCGCCACTGACATGTGGGCCGTGACGCGTAATTGGGCCCACTTGTCAGTGCGGGTGACACGGGGTACGGGACGCACGCGGGAGAGAGAAGCGGGGCCCACAAACCGCATCACGGGGCGTCGCTCGCGGTCCAAGGCCGGTGATACTAGCGCGAGGCGTCCAGGCCCCACCTGTCAGAGCCCATTCGCACAACGCTTCACGTAGCATTCTCTCTCTCCTCGCGCGAGTTTTTTATTATTTTTTCGCGGTGGGGCCCACCTGTCAGAGCCCGGTGGCGCCGGCGTTGGACTCAGCCTTATGCGGCTCATTCGTTATAATTGCTTGGTAAATCTGCCGCTTTTCCACGGTATATAAAGAATTAATGTTCTATGCTTATATTTTTGGGGCTGTCTAGCCATGATGAGTGCTTTATTTTTTTTCTTAACTACACATGTAAAATTTATTTTCAATCTTTGAATTTTTTATAAAAATAATCCATTTAAAAAAGAAAATTACAAACTTAGTTCAGAGCCGACAGAATTTGCAAAACTAACCAAATTTTGATAGTGTGGTTGACTGTGATGTTGACATGTAGATCGTACAGCACATGGGGTGTGCGGTAGAATGATCATCTGTGTAGCATGCAAAGCGGTAGGGAAAGTACTATGTGGCAAAAAATTACTGTGTGGCATGGGAAAGAGACAAATCTATAGCACAAAAGTGTGTGGTAAGAAATAAAATTTGTACCACATTTGGGGTGCGTGGTAGCAATCAAGTGTGTGTTAATTAAGATAGGGCTGCCTTCGTTGTTAGGTTATGTTAGTTGTTTAACTGAAAGAACTATAGTATTAATTTGGTACGCTTATTTGTTTAATTGAAGGTTAAATTATTTGATTGGCTTAATTAAAGGTCACATGTATTGATGCAAACATATTAGATTTCTCTCTCTCTAGTAACTCTTTCAACCACCGGCTTATAATCGTACATAGAATATGTAATATCAAGTACAACAAAGCAACTAAGCTTTAAAAGTACATGGACATAGAAACATAAGGTGTGAACACCTACTGACGGATTCTCTTGGGTCATTTAAGAGACAGGGACAACCTATCTGGCGGATGTGTTGCCCTTTGGCCAGCTAACTTGGTAGGACCTTGACATGGAGGCCAAAATGGCTGCGTAGTTGGAGGATTATATGACAGTTGAGATGATTGTGTCGATGTTGGAGCGTCGGATAGATAGGTAGGATCTGGCTCATATTGCGTCGCATAATGAGCACACCTTGCAACGTCATCACTAAACAAATCAAGTATCCATCGATTATTCGGAGGATGTGCAAGGGGCTGATATTATGGCTGATGATCTGACATTCCCGAGTAGTGCATGCAGGGGTTGATAGTACGACTGATAATCTAACATGCCCTGTTAGTAGTGCGGGTGAATAGAAGTAGCCGGCTGGCAATAGAACTGTTGAATCTCAGCCAGGTCAAGGCCCTTATCAGCTATAAATTGGGAGGCCATCTCATCATCATAAGCATTGGACCTCCCTGTGATCTTTATTTGAATCGTCGTCTCCGTTAGAGCCAGGGGCAACTCCTTCTGTGCTCTCATGTATGCAAAATGATCTTGAATGACATAGTAGTATGGGAAGACAAGCCCGACAGCCACTCAAAGATGAAGTGTGTTGAATCAGTGGTAGGGCAGTCGAAGATGATGGAATATCTGCAACAAAGGTAGGGTGTGTGGAGCATGAACATGTAAGATTAGTTGGATGCAATGAGTAAGACCTTGATATAATTGGAGGGTTGCCGCCCAACATATTGTGCCGCGCTGAGAGTGGTGGTGAGGTAAGATGGTGCATTGGCGGATTCTGATGGACAACAGCATTGCTCAGTTGTTTGCAACCCAAGTTAGTCATGATACTCCGAGCCTTGGATTGCATCGAAGCTTATGTGGCCAAATTGCTGCAAAATGGAAGATGCAGTATTATTAATGTCCCTTGTGTTTTCATACTGTACAAAACAAATTAAAATGTGTGTTAATATTTCCAAAGAGCATGGAACAATGACATATTACTAAGAAAGATATGTACCGAACGATGAGTCCCTACAATCATGTTAGTATCAAAACTTGTTCGGGCATTAACATAATAGGGAAGGTCGATAGCTCGATCTATACCACCGCATGACTAATTCTTGTGTGTACAATGTAATCTAGGGCACTTGAATATAAACAAACATATGCCTATGCACAACATAATCCCAGGCATGAGCCCTTTGTTTTAAAGCGAGTAAAGAAATTTGCAGTAAGATGTCGCATGCAAATTTCTGGCCATTCTTCAAGTTAATGGCGGTCATCAACCTTATATTGCGAGCTGTTAGTAAACAAACGTTTGGCCACTGTAACACAATTGCTCGTTTCACTCTCCACTATTGCACAAGCCACAAGAAGTGATTTGTCATTTGCATTTGATGCAATTGCAGTTAGCAATGTCCCTTTGTATTTCCCTGTTAAGAACGTTCCATCTATGCATAAGACTGATCGACAATATTGAAATCCATGTATGCACTGTGCAAAGGCCCAAAATATATTGCACAATGTTTTTGTGTTACCATATGTTCCTTAAATTTCTTCGTCAAATATATTGTTGTATCCTGGGTTGGTTTCCTTGATTTGATCGGGCAATCTAGAAACATTGTTGTATGTCTCCTAAAAAGTGCCAAATAAGGACTTTATCATCTTTTGCTTCGCCCTTCATGCCTTGCTATAAGTGATTTGAATCCGCATGTCTCAGCCATATTCGCCATAATCTCCTTCGGTGGTATAGATAAGTTGGCATGCACTGAATGCTTAATTACACTACCCATATATGATGAGCTCATGTTTTAATGTTTGTTTAGTGTCTCAATAAGTGTACAAGTGTAACTGTTAGCTCTTCTTATTTCGAAGTAAATGGCATCTTTCAGTTGCATTGCATGCACCTTCCACTGGCATCCCAGATTTGACTGTGCACCATAAATAGATTCGGGGTCGACTTGTACACCTTAAACGGTCGATGCAGTGATAATGCATGTGAAGTGATCACCCTCTGTGCATCCTGCTTGCTTTGGAACTATTGCCCTAGCAACTACATTTGCTCGTCAAATGCCCACGAGGAGTTCTAGTCCTACTAGACCACCGCTGAACTAAATCAGGTGGCATCTAGCCACTCTATGGAAGGGCCCATCTGATCTCCATCTCCTTTTGAGTGATCATCTCTTTCTAGGTCTGTATGATCGTCATCAACTATTTCATTTGGAAGACTAAAAATAAATTCATGAGTATCAATGCGTGCTTCCCAATAAATGTCCAACTCTGCACTACATCGAAATGTTTTTGCAAATCTTCGAGCAACTCAATCCACATCTACATCTGCCCTAGTTCCGCTGCCACCAACCACATTTGTACTGCTATTGCTCCCACCTACCACATCAATGCTTACTATGCTACTACTATCGCCCATCAAATTTTCACTTGATAGTCCTATTTCATCAAATTTGACATACAATATTGCCCTACTATTCAACCTAGATCTAGAGTCATTCACCAATTGTAAGAATTGACCCTAGAATTTTTCGCTACTCAACTCGCAGAGCGCCCATTGGGGGCTCGAAAAATCAGGCCTCCACTTAGCCAACATCCCTTCCACGACAACTTTATGTGTGTGCATATCTATATAGAACTGACTAAGGATTAAATTCCATGCTTCTTTAAATGTTATACTTGTAGGATTGAGGATGCCGACTAGAGGGGATGAATAGGAGGCTTTAAAACTTTTCAAATGAAACAACTTTTGCAAAGAAAGAGAACTGAAATAATGGAATAATAAATTGCACAACTAAAAAGAAAGAGAAATAGAAAGAGAGAACAAACACAAAGATTTTTTTTGAGGTCTCGGAGACTCGTCCGGTCTCCCCTACTCCTTGTTGAAGCACTCAAAGGAATGAGTCTTGCTTCAATATCCACAAAGGATATTTCTCATTAGTGGTTGCTCCTTGTCCACTCCAGAAAGGCGAGCACCGATGCCTTTTACAATCACGCCGAGTCTCTCCAACAATCTCCGAAATGGAGAGATCAACGGCCACGCTACCAAACCGTCTAGGTGAGGGCATTCACCAAGAGTAATAAGTTGCAAGGTCTCTTCTAGACCTCCAACAATCACCGAGAAACTCTAAGTATGCAAATGATGCGAACAGAACACTCGGTGGATCACAAAAACTCAAGACTTGATCAAAAGATCAAGATTTTAACTCTAAAACAAATGCTCAAGTGTGTATATAAGAATAAGGCTGCTTGGTGTATGAAACAATAGGTCAAAGGCTCTATTTATAGCCCAAATGAATAAAAGAGCCGTTGTGCTCGAGCTGGAAAGTGACAGTACATGCTGACAGTTAGCATAGACCACGAGCAGTGAATAGCAAATCTCGAAGAAAACTCAGCTACCATTTGAGGTCGAAAAAGGAAACAAAAAGCACATACTAACAGTCAGCAACACATGCTGACAATCAGCATCTACCTCAACAGCTCGACAAAAATCACGGATAAAACTTTGCTAGCCATTTGTGGTTGCATATGGAAACAAATTGCTCATTCTGACAGTCAGCATCACATGTTGACAGTCAGTATCGATCACAAAAACGACCAGTTAAATAAAACTCAGAAAGCAAATAACATGTAGTCAAATCTCATGCTGACAGTCAGCAACACATGTTGACAGTCAGCGTAAGTCAAAAAGTTTCAGCTCAAAAAAACACGCTCTCTGGACAAATGTCAACACCACAAACTGACATTTAGGCTGACTGTCAGCATCACATGTTGATTGTCAGCGTGGATAAAAGTCATAACTTTTAATCTAAAAATCCGATTTAAGAGTTTTATAGTTTGTTTGAAAGATAATTTAAAAGGCTATAATTTTGTCAACAGGAGCAAGAACTAGATCGGCTCAGATATTTCCAGAATAAGAAAAAATATTTCTGTTGTCAAAAACTCATCTGAAAAATCAAACAAATCCAACCGAGATGAAAGAATGCAATGACCTAAGAGTTTCTTGGTTTATGCTGGAAATATAGAGAGAACTTGCAATCCCTCTTAATAGTATGGTTAAAACTAGAACAAATTTCTATAAATCGATCAAACTCCAAACACCGAGATCGGTAAAAATAAAAACTCATTTTACCTTAGGTCCTTTGCAACTTGAATCTTGCGACTTGCGTCTCATCTTTTTTACTTGAGTTCACCTGGGTTCGTATGGCTTCTATCTTGATCATCTTGCATATCTGTGCCAAAAGAGCTTTGTATCCAAATAGCTCAAAACCCAATTATTCTGAAACGCTTGTTTTCATTAATCGTCAAAATTAGGTATAATGGCCTAGATGCAACAATCTCCCCCTTTTTGATGATTGATGACAACGAGTATTTGATAAGAATAAAAACAATGGCTCCCCCTGAGTGTATGCATGAGATCAAATAATATGTGATATAACAAGAAGTTCAGATCATAAATAAATATCATACATTAATAAGGATCAACCAACATCATATAAAAACGAATCATCATATATAAACAAAATGGTCAAATATCCATATAGCAAAACATAACAACCATAACATAAAAGTCATACAAAATTCTCCCCCTTTGTCGTCTAGCACAAAAAGGCGGGAGTCGACCCAAAACAACCAAAAAGAAACTACAGCCTAATACTAATCACTAGAGGAAAGACCTAAGACGGCTGTATCTCCATACCCTGCAGGAGATCCAGTCGGGTCAACCGCTGGAGAAGCTGGGGCAACGGAGGTCGGTGCAGCACCTGAAGCTGAGCCAGGTGAGGAAGCAGCTGGGCGGGCCCTCTTGCGAGGGATAGAAGTCACTGATGAAGGTAAGCGTCCCAAAATCTGCTCCTGCTGAGCTAGAAGGCGCACCAAAATCTGGTGATGCTCCTCCTGAGTGCGAAGGATCTGCTGCTGAGTCTGGATCACCTAATCCAAGGAATGCTGGAGCTGAGAGAAGGATCCGGTGCTCGTGTCTCTGGTAGGTGCCTGACCAGCCGCCTGACCTGGAGCCTCATCTCCTGACTCACCAGCAGCATCATCATCAGATGTGGGAGAGGCTGGCCCAGGTGCAGCAGCAGGGCAAGCACCAAGACGGCGATCAACCTGACCCGGTGGGTAGAAGACCAGAGGGTGGTGAGGCCGAGGAAGCTCCATATCGACTGCCCTAATGTGAAGGAGCAGCGCCATGATATATGGAGCATAGAGCAGATGGCGATGTGGGGCAAGGAGAACGTGTTGAATCTCGCTAATAAGGAGATCAGCGACGTCAAATGTCTCCTCCCGAAAGATGGATATCAAGATGTGAAGAGCGAGATAGGTAACCCTGGCCTTGTCTCTAGTCATTGGAAGCAGAGTGAGACGGAGAATCCTCAGAGGAAGGTCAACATCGCAGTGCAGGCCAGCAATGTGGCGGAGATGAAAGGGGCCAGAGTAGAGCATGGCGACCTCGCGATGCTCACGATCAGGGAGAGTGTGGAGTTAGCGTCCAGAAGCAGGGCGAACGAGACCAAGAGTGGCCTCAAACTACTCGTTCGTGACAATGTGGACATGGAAGACCTGTCATGAAGGTCAGTGAGTCGTGCTGAGGGGAAATGAACACGGTGGCGTAGAACTAGCGAATGGGCTCCTCAACCTAGTGGAGAGATGAGTCAGAGACGAGATCTCTGAGCCCTATAGAAGCGAAAAAATCGGCTAAGGAGGCTATGCTTGTGTGGGAAGCGATCGTGGACCAGGAGAGGGAGCGATGAACAAAGATGGGGATACGACAATAGATGTTGGTCCAGAGATCAAGGTGAAGGTTTGTGTAAAATGTGAGCACACTACAGAAGTCGCGACTAGTGGGACGCGGGGACAGGTAGGGGTTTGTGGAGCGAAGTGTGCGAAGGCGACTAGCGTGCCACCTGGAATAGTCAACATGGACACGCTCGGGTGGAGAAGGAGAATGGGTCCCAGACAGCTGACCCATTGAACGATTGTTGTTTGCAGCATTCTTCCGACAGGCAACGCGTCGGGACGAGGAGGGCTGAGAAGACATGACGCAAAAACAGGGAGGTGAAGAAGAGACCTCTGTGGAGAAACAATCGAGGGAAGCCGGCGAACGTCGAAGCGACGACGGCGGCGAGCAGACCCGGTGAGAACTGTGAGGCAGTAGTACGGCAGAGGTGAGGAGAGGTACAGCGAGGCAGCGACACTGCCACGGCACAACAGCGGCGAGGTGAGGCATTGCGAGGCTCGGTGGTGAAATGACGACGAGGTGCGGCGAAACGGTGGCGAGGTGCGACGCAGCGATGAGGTACGATGCGCCGGTGCACGGCGAGACACGGCGCAGTGGTGGTGAGGTGCGGTGAGGCTCAGCGAGGCGAGAGGAGGCAGCGGCGACGGCGGTGGTGAGAGAGAAGATGAAGAGACGAGAAAAAAGAAACATGGGTTTAAGGTTTTTGGGGTCACACACTGACAGTTAGTGTGATATACTGACAGTCAGCTCAAACACCATGGATTTGAGACTGACAATCAGTGTGAAGCACTGACAATTAGCACAAAAAGCTGGGTTTTGAAACTGACAGTCAGTGTGAGATGCTGACAGTGAGTGTGTGTTACCACTTCGACCAGAGGCTTCGACCAGCTGCTAACACTTATAACTGATAGTTAGTGTGTGAAGCTGACTTCAGCATGGTTAGCGACTTTGAAAAGAGGCTACAACCAGACTCCTAAGCAAAGAACTGACAGTCAGTGTGGGATGCTGATTGTCAGCATGGACAACCACTTCGACCAGGCAGTAAATTTCGACCAGAGAGAGAATAAATAGATATTTAAATACTTTAAATAGATCAACTAGCATTCGAAATATCAATTATGTTTAATTCACCTCTGAGAAAGCAAAATCTAGTCTCATCTAAAGGTTTGGTGAAAATGTCTGCTAGTTGCATGCCAGTTCTAATATAACTTACATCTATATCCCCTTTTGCCACATGTTCTCTTAAAAAATGGTGCCATATTTCAATATGCTTAGTTCTAGAGTGTTAAACAGAATTCTTTGCAATTTTAATGGTACTTTCATTATCACACAAGAGTGACACTTTTTCAAATATAATTATATAATCCAAAAACGTTTGTTTCATCCACAAAATTTGAGCACAACTTCCTACCAAAACATATTCCGCTTCGGCGGTGGAGAGAGCAACTGAATTTTGTTTCTTAGATGACTACGACACTAGTGATCTCCCCAAAAGTTGACAACTACCAGATGTGCTTTTTCTATCAATTTTCCAACCCGCATAATCTAAATCCGAATAACCAATTAATTCAAAATTTGTATTTTTTGGATACCAAAGGCCTAAATTGGGATAGCATTTCAAGTACCTAAGGATTCTTTTAATAGCAATCAAATGACATTCCTTAGGGGCTGACTAAAATCTAGCACATAAGCAACACTAAACATGATGTTAGGCTTAGAAGCAGTAAGATATAACATGCTACCAATCATAGACCTATAAAGTTTAGAATCAACTGCTTTTACGTTGTTGTCTATATCGAGATGTCTATTACTGGCCATGGGAGTTTTGATAGCTTTGGCATCTTCCATCCAAAGCGCTTGAGCAAATCTTTCACATACTTCGTTTGACTCACGAACATTCCGTTCTTGAGTTGCTTGATTTGAAGTCCAAGAAAGAAACTTAACTCACCGATCATTGACATCTCAAATTCTCTAGACATCATTTCTCTAAACTCATGACAAAAATATTCATTAGTAGACCCAAAAATAATATCATCAACATATATTTGACATATGAACAAATCTTTGTTAATCATTTTTGTAAAAAGCGTTGTGTCTACCTTCCCAATTTTAAAACCTTTTGATAAAAAGAAGTATCTAAGTCATTCATACCAAGCTCGAGAAGTTTGCTTGAGACCATAGAGAGCTTTAGAAAGTTTGTACACATGGTTTGGAAATTGTGAATCTTCAAAACCGGGAGGTTGTTCCACAAAAACTAATTCAGATATTTCTCCGTTTAAAAATGCACTTTTTACATCCATTTCAAATAACTTAATATTAAAATTTGATGCATAAGCAAAAAGTATACGAATAGCTTCAAGTCTTGCTACCGGTGCAAAGGTTTCACCAAAGTCTAAACCTTCGACTTGAGAAAAACCTTGTGCAATAAGACGAGTTTTGTTTCTAACAACTACACCATTTTCATTTTGCTTATTTCTAAAACCTATTTTGTTCCAATCACATTGTGATCCTTGCGTCTTTCTACTAAAGTCCATACTTTATTTCTAGAAAACTTATTAAGTTCATCATGTATAGCATTTACCCAATCAGGATCACTAAGAGCTTCATCAACAAGTTTAGGTTCTAGGGATGATACAAAGGAATGATGTTCACAAAAAGAAGCAATACGAGAGCGAGTTTGAACACCCTTACTGACATCACCCAGTACTTGATCTAGAGGGTGATCCTTGTTGATGGTTTGATGTTGCCTTGGTGATTCTTCTTGTGCTGCTTCTCCTTGATTTAGCTCTAGTGGATCAATATGAGGTGATGATACATGTTGATCATTATCCCAAATATTCTCATCATCTTCTTGATCATCTTCTCTTGGTTTGATGTCTCCAATGGTAATGTGCTCCACAGCTTCTTGAAGATCTTCACCTGAAACTTCATAAGAGACTTGCTCCTTTTGTGAGCCATTAGTTTCATCAAATTCTATGTCGCACGATTCTTCAATACAACTATAATTTTTATTAAAGACTCGATAAGCCTTCCTAGTGGTGGAGTATCCGACTAGAATGCCTTCATCTACTCTTCTTTGAAATTTACCACCAAAGTTTCTTTTTCTAAGGATGTAACATTTACACCCAAAAACTCGAAAATAAGAAACATTTGGCTTATACCCAATAAGAAGCTCATATGGAGTTAAATTTAGAAGAGAATGCAAATAAAGCCGATTAATAGAATAGCAAGCAGTATGCACGGCTTCGACCCAAAAGCGAGTAGGAGTGTCATACTCACTCAGTATTGTTCTTGCCATTTCTAATAGTGTTCGATTTTTCCTTTCAACAACTCCATTTTGCTTTGGAGTGTAAGAAGTAGAAAATTCGTGTTTAATGCCTAGCGAGTCACAAAAATCAACTAAAGTTGAATTAACGAATTCTCCACTACGATCACTACGGATTTTCTTGATGAAAAGTTTGAATTCAGTGGAAACACGTTTTGGAAACTTTTGAAAACATCGGGGGTTTCAAAATTTTTGAGAAATAAAGAAGACCCAAATGTAGCGAGTAAAAGTGTAACGAGTAAAATCATGAACAATAACAAAGTCATAGTTGTTACCCCCAATACTTTGGAACTCGGAAGGTCCAAATAAATCCATATGCAGTAGTTCCAAAGGTTTGCAAGTTGAAAAAACACGCTTAATCGGATGTGAAGTAGCTACTTACTTGCCAGCTTGACAAGCGCTACAAGGTCTATCTTTTTCAAAATTCACATCTTTTAAGCTAACAACCAAATCACGTTTTAAAAGTTTTTTAAGTTGATGCAATCCAACATGTGCAAGCCTTCTATGTTATAGCCAACCTTTTGAGATTTGAGAGACAAGACATGTTGAAAGGGATGCATCTTTAGAGTGAAAATCAACAAGGTATAAATTTTCAAAATGAAAGCCTTTAAAAATCAAAGAATTATCTTTTAAACTTTCAACTAAAACTTCTTTAGGATAAAAATGCAACGAAATCCAAGATCACAAATTAAAGTTCAGAGATTCAACAAGTAAAACATTTGAAATTGAAAAATCATTGGATCTAGCAATTTTACCCAAGCCTACCACATTTCCTTGACGATTGTTGCCAAAGGTGATCTTTTGATTTTCACTTGAGTTATCTTCTAATGAAGTGAATATCTTTTTATTACCTATCATGTGTTCGGAGCATCCGTTGTCTAGCACCCAATGTTTTCCACCGGTCTTGTAGTTCACCTACAAAACAAAAAAATCAAGTCTTTTTAAGTACCCAAACCCTTTTGGGTCCTTCGATGTTAGCGATCGAAGTTTTGGACACCCAAATTGATTTCTTCTTTTCATTTAGTATAGGTGCACCAACAAACTTTGCTATAGCATATCCTTTCTTTCACCTTTTGAGCATGTAGCAAGTATCAAAATAAGTTGAAGTCATTAAAGGACAAATATCATGCGAATGACCTATTTCGTGGAATTTAAAGCAAAACGTGTTGCATGCTTTTACGAAGACAGTTTTTGCATTTAATTTCTTTTCTTTCTTTGGAAAGTATCAAAGTCCTTCTTTTCTAAATGAGTATTTTGTTTGCTAAGAATAAGATCAAGAGATACTTTTCCTTTATAATAATTTTCTAATCTTTTTCCAAGCTTCTCAATTTGTGCCTTAAGTTCATTATTTTCATTTAAAATTATTTCATTTGAAGTACATTGTATATCAAGAGAATTATGACAACTAGTAGACATATTATTTTGAGGGATAGCATTAGAAGGATTATCAGCTAGGTCACAAGAAATGACTACACCTACCTTAGATGGTGCATTAGTGATATCTTTAATAAGAAGACTTTCATATGAATCTTTTAACTCTGAGCTCTTTTTTAAGTGCTCTATACTTTTTCTTTGTGATTCCAAAAGCCTCATTCAATTCACTAATCATTTCAACTAGTTCATCATATGAAGGATCATGAGAATATACCTTTTCATCACCTTTAGCCATAAGACAAAGGGATGGACTCGTTGATGTGTTAATGTTGCCGAGAGCTAGTCCGGGTAGCTTCTTGGAACAACCTCGTTTATCATCGAAGTCGGAATCAGAGCTATCTCCTCTGGACATCCATTCTCCGAAGCAGGTTTCTTTGGTTGCATCATTGTTTTTCTTGAAGAATTTATTCTTCTTGTCCCAAGTCTTATTCTTATTTGGACATTTTGAGGCTATATGTCCCTTTTTGTGACACCCATAGCATATGATGTCCTTGAAGTTTGATTGCTTTGACCCCTTTGGTCGTGTGTCTATGTTGACTCCCTTCTTGTGCAACTTGCAAAGAAGTTGTTGAGTGTTCTCTACCATAAGGGCTAGATCCTCGTTGGAGGAGCCATCGCTTGAGTCATCTTTGGAGCCGGCTTTGAAAGCCAACGCCTTCTTTTTCGTCTCCAATGGTTTGGTCGCTTCCTTCTTGTTCTTTCGATGCATCTCATGGGTTATGAGGTTCCCATATAGATCAGTAGGTGTAGTGGTCGACAGGTCGGAGTTGGTGAGTACCGTCACTAGTGTTGAAACTCTCCGGAAGAACCCTGAGCATTTTTCTCACAATTTCGATGTCAGTAAACACAACTCCTAGCCCCTTGAGTTTATTCACAATGTTATTCAACTGAGTAAACATGGAATCCATGGACTCGGTTGGCGACATGGTGAATGTCTTGTATCGTTGCCTCTGTAGGATCAAGGATGCCGACTAGAGGGGGGTGAATAAGAGGCTTTTAAAAACTTCAATTTAAAACAAATATTTGCAAATAAAGAAATCAAGAACAAATAATAATATGAGAAAGAGGAAGAGAAAACGAACACAACGATTTTTATCGAGATCTCGGAGACTCGCTCAGTCTCCCCTAATCCTCGTTGAAGCACTCAAATAAATTGAGTCTTGCTCCAATATCCACGAAGGATATTATCCATTAGTGGTTGCTCCTTGTCCACTCCGGAAAGGCGAGCACCGATGCCTTGTACAAATGCGCCGAGTCTCTCCGACAATCTCCGAACTAGAGAGATCAATGGCCACGCCACCAAACCGTCTAGGTGAGGGCGCTCACCAAGAGTAATAGGCAGCAAAGTCTTCTCTAGACCTCCAAACAATCACCGAGAAACTTTAAGTATGCAAAATGAAACGAACGAAAGCACTCGATGGATCTGAAAACTCTTAACTTGATCAACAGATCAAGATTTTCAACTAGAAAACAAATGCTCAAGTGTATAAGAGAGAAGAGGACTGCTTGTTGTGTAAAATACGAGCTCAAAGCCTCTATTTATAGCCTCAAGGATCAAAAGAACCATTGGAGCTCGGGCTGAAAATCAGCAACTCAAACTGACAGTCAGTTCACCTAACTGACAGCCAATTACATATACAACGGCTGACAAAATTTACGGATAAAAAATAGCTAGTCATTTGTGGTCGTATTTGGAAACTGAAACCCCAAACTGACAGTCAGTTAGGCAAACTGACAGTCAGTTCGACCAAAACATCGACCAGTTTAAAAGAAAACTCAGATAAAACCAACTGAGATCGAAATACAAACTGACAGTCAGTATGGGCATACTGACAGTCAGTTTAGTACAAAATATTTTGACCCAAAAAAAACACACTCTCTGGATAATTGTCAGTTAACACAAACTGAAATTCAAACTGACAGCTAACATGAACAAAAATAGCTATAACTTTAAATTCAGAAGTTCAAATTAAGAGTTTAATAGCTCGTTTGAAAGATAATTTTAAGGGCTACATTTTTTTCAACAGAAGAAAAAACCATATCTACCTAGATCTTTCTAGAAATTTGAAAAACTCTTCTATTGTCAAAAACTCAACTGAAAATCCAAATCTTTCAAAACAAATCAAATCAAATCCAACCAAAAGATGCAATGCAATGACCTAACAATTTCTAGGTTCATGTTGGAAATGTAGAGAGGACTTTGCAACCCCTATTTATAGTACGGTTAAATCTAAAAACAAATTTTCCTAAACCGATCAATCTCCTTACGCCGAGATTGGAAAAAATAAAAACTCTTATTACCTTAGGTCCTTTGCGTTTATCAATTTGCGTCTCGACCATGTTGTTTGCGACTTGTGCTTTTTCATTTTACGTCGGGTTCATCTTGATCATCTTGCATTTCTTCCCAATAGAGCTCTGTATCAAACAATCTCAAAAACACAATCAATCTAAAACACTTTGTTTTCATTAATCATCAAAATTAGGGTTAGACATAAAGGCCTAGATGCAACAGCCTCATCATGAGCAACTTTGCCTCTTTAACTTTAGTAGTGCCCTCATATATTTCCTCGCGAGTGGTCCAAACTTTGTAAGCGGTGATAAGATTGCTCACATGGTTGAACTCATTTAATGACAAGCCGGTAAAGAGAGCATTTTTGACACGGGCGTTTAAGTGGAGTTTTCTCCTATCATCATCAGAGTGACTTGCTGGATCATTCAGAGGAGTAAACCCAAACTTAACTATGTCCCTAACATCAAGCCCCATGGCCTCTAGAAATACCGACATATGCACTTTCCAATAAGGATAGTTAGTCCCATCAAAGATAGGCGCACGTCCGATATGACCGAGATGAAAGCCCTCATTTGACGTCATCCTCTCTTTAGGTGGTAAAGCCTACTCAAGGAGAGACAACGCTCTGATACCACGTGCATGATCGAGGATGCCGACTAGAGGGGGTGAATAGGAGGCTTTAAAACTTTTCAAATAAAACAACTTTTGCAAAGAAAGAGAACTGAAACAATGGAATAATAAATTGCACAACTAAAAAGAAAGAGAAAGAGAGAACAAACACAAGGATTTTTTTGAGGTCTCAGAGACTCGCCCGGTCTCTCCTACTCCTCGTTGAAGTACTCAAATGAATGAGTCTTGCTTCAATATCCACGAAGAATATTTCTCACTAGTGGTTTCTCTTTGTCCACTCCGGAAAGGCGAGCGCCGATGCCTTTTACAATCACGCTGAATCTCTCCGACAATCTCCGAAATGGAGAGATCAACTGCCACGCCACCAAACTGTCTAGGTGAGGGCGTTCACCAAGAGTAATAAGTTGCAAGGTCTCTTCTAGACCTTCAACAATCACCGAGAAACTCTAAATATGCAAATGATGCGAACAGAACGCTCGGTGGATCACAAAAACTTAAGACTTGATCAAAAGATTAAGATTTTAACTCTAAAACAAATGCTCAAGTGTGTATATGAGAATAAAACTGCTTGGTGTATGAAACAATAGCTCAAAACCTCTATTTATAGCCCAAATGAATAAAAGAATAAAAGAGCTGTTATGCTCGAGCTGGAAAGTGACAGTGCATGCTGACAGTCAGCATAGACCACGAGTAGTGAACAGCAAATCTCGGAGAAAACTCAGCTAGTCGTTTGAGGTCGAAAAAAGAAAAAAAGCACATACTGACAGTCAGCAACACATGCTAACAGTCAGCATCTACCTCAATAACTCGACAAAAATCACGGATAAAATTTTGTTAGCCGTTTGTAGTCGCATATGGAAACAAATTGCTCATGCTGACAGTCAGCATCACATGCTGACAGTCAGTATCGACCACAAAAGCGACCAGTTAAATAAAACTCAGAAAGCAAATAACATGTGGACGAAACTCATGCTGACAATCAGCAACACATGCTGACAGTCAGCGTAACTCAAAAAGTTTCAGCTAAAAAAGACACGCTCTCTCGACAAATTCGATTTAAGATTTTTTTTATAGCTTGTTTGAAAGATAATTTAAAGGGCTATAATTTTGTCAACAAGAGTAAGAACTAGATCGGCCCAGATCTTTCCAGAAAAAGAAAAAATATTTCTGCTGTCAAAAACTCATCTGAAAAACCAAACAAATCCAACCGAGATGAAAGAATGCAATAACTTAAGAGTTTCTCGGTTTATGCTGGAAATGTAGAGAGAACTTGCAACCCCTTTTAATAGTACGGTTAACACTAAAACAAATTTCTATAAACCGATCAAACTCCAAACACCGAGATCGGTAAAAATAAAAACTCATTTTACCTTAGATCATTTGCAACTTGAATCTTGCGACTTGCGTGTCATCTTTTTACTTGAGTTCACCTGGGTTCGTATGGCTTCTGTCTTGATCATCTTGCATATCTATGCCAAAAGAGCTTTGTATCCAAATAACTCAAAACCCAATTAGTCTGAAACGCTTGTTTTCATTAATCATTAAAATTAAGTATAATGGCCTAGATGCAACAATACTATATAGATTCGCCAACTCTACCATTATATAATTACAATTACTCATATCCGTCTAATATGATCCATTACAAATGACATCATCCCCATAATATATACATATCATTTGTTGAGGCATCTCTAAATATTACTATATAGACCATATCAAATCTCCATTAATACAATATTCTTACAGCAATAACAACTTTCACATTCCTAAACATTTTAATATTATTTTAATATATCAAATATTACTTTTTAAACTTTTGTTTTACTATGCTCACAGTTAACATCAATAGATGATTGTTTTATTACATAATTGTTCTTATAATGTGATACAAGGTCTAAGTATTTATGATTTTAACTATATAATTACTATATAATCTTATAAAAATTAATCAACTAAAATTTTCACTTTCTTCTCCTCTCCCATATGTGTTTTTTTTATTTTGCTGTTTTTTCTTTGGCAACAGCATGCATGTATATATAAGAGGACCTGCTTTGGACTTCACGAGTGTTGCTGCATTATGTGGGCCTTGTAGCGGGGTGTCAGTAGGTGCTGTGTCTTGCCGCACATGAGTGTGCGGCAAAACATTGCCGCCCAACCACGTCCTGCCGCCATCCTATTGTACAACACAGGCTACCTATCGCACAGATAACTATCATATCTCACCGTTTTCTTTACCGGTATTTCTAAATCGAGTTATTTTTGTAAATTCTCTAATATATGAATTAATTTATAATTTTTTAAATAGATTATATCTATATAAAATTCTCAATCTCTATCATCTATCTCTCTCCCTCAACTACCGTCTCGCCTCCACTCACCGCTGGAGAAGTTATGAGAAGACTAAATAAATACTAAAGGGTTAAATATATGAAGAGGGTTTAAGAAAAAATATGTCTATCTCTCAGCAAAAACTCCATATATTTTATTACTGTAAAAATGTAGCAAAATACACATGGTTCTGGTATTTTAACTGTGATACTACAATTGATAGGAAATAACATATGCACAGTGGTACATGCATGGTTGGGACTTGGGAGCCACGTGCCCTTGAACAGAGAGTTGTTGCATTATTGCATAGTGCATACATATGCAGAAGATTACCAATTTACCATTTGTAGGCACCAAAATTTTTGCCATTTCTTGGCATATCCCTGAACCCTAAATGCATTCACTGGCCGTTGCTAGTTATGAGCATTTGTCGTGGTCGATGCGACCTGATGCCTCTTTTCTGCCAGACATCTCATTAAGAGCTAGGCTACATATACACAAGTCTCTGTCATTTAAAATGCAAAGTTGGAAGAATCAGTCTAATGTAAAAAAAAATCAATATTATAAAAAACACTAAACGATGACTGAATAGTTACTCAACCATTTAACATTTATACAATAAGTATAAGTGAAGATTATGCAGTTTTGTAAGGGGATTATATATTTATTAATAAAAAAATATATTCATAATATTATACATCATTTTACATGTAATTCAAGAAGAAAGGAAAGAATATTGATTATTGCTAAAAAAATATTATTAAGAATGTTACAACTTTATTTAAATCACTAAAAAATAAAGAAATGAAAATAAATTAGATGCATTTTGGGTTCATTTAAACTGTTTATGCGACTGCTTAAATAATTAAGTGAGCACTTAACTACTTAAGTACTAAAATCACTTAATGCAACTACTTATATAAAAAATAATTGAGAAAGGATGCTTACCATTTATGCGAGCACTTAAAGAGTCACTTGCACCACTTCTTAATGGTGCAAAAAAAAAAAAATAAACACTCATTTTCCCAAGTGACTGAGACACCAACATTTTGATGTGAGTACGCATTGCGATCTAATCTACAAGTACATTTGTGATCTATCTCACAAATGACGAATGAAGCATCTCTATTAATGTGTACTTGGGTGCCAATGAAGAAATCGCCTAGTTGTCTCTAGTTGGCTGCGTTAGTTTTGTGCATCACAACATGTAATCCAACGATTCTGATGATTGCGTGATGGACAGATATCCCAAGAGACAAGTGCTGCCTTAGCACTCCATAGTCCATGCAATAGGTTCAAAATCGCTAGATTTACCCTCTAATTCTACTTTATATCAAAATTAGTTGTTTCAAATCCAGCGATCCAAAAAAAATCTGAAAGTTTTAAATAAAAAATTGCCTTTAAGGACATAATTGAATCCAGAATGTTGAATCTCAAGTGTACCATTGACGTCAGGTAAAATTTAACGGGCAGAGTTGGGGTAAGTCTATGGGTGGGATAAGTCCAGAAGATCTGGATCCCAATAAAATTACCTCCTCACCGACACTTCAATAGCATGTACATTGTGTACACACACCTGATCTCAAGACATGGACAGCAAGATTTCTTGATGCAAGCAGCAAGCTACATTTAGGAATTAGGAGTATGTATGTCTTCCCTTGCCTACAAGGAAGCAACATTTAGGTGCTTTTCCCATCACCTAACTCCTCTATAGGTACATTGCCCACAAGTCGGGGAAGGCACAAACTCTATATACAATCCTATGTTGTAAGCAACAAAATATATATATCCACCTCAATATCTCCCAAGCCCCAACCCTTACCAACGGCTGATCTATACCAAGTTTCCTGGATTTTGGCTGGTTCCCAAACTCAATTAGGAGGCCGGTTTATATAATTTTAAATGACACTCAATCATTCTTAAAATCGACCGATATTGATCATACAGATCTAAAATAGTAAAACTAATAACCGGTTAATTTTTATGAAAATTAAACCTCAACTTTGCAAGTTGTTCAAACAAAAGAGAGATGTAACCATGGAAAAAGTAAAAAACCGTCTCTATAACAAGTGGCCGGATGGGCACCAAATAAAATTCTGTTCAGGGCAATCTCGTGCTCCTGCCAAGTTTGTTCTTGCAGAGCTGTGTGTGTATGGGTGTCCTACACCCATCGAGTGCAATGAGCAGCCAAAGGCAAACAAGCAACCAGACCAGACCAAACCAAACCAAAACCAGACCGATCCGATCCGATGCACACAAGATGACAAGCTCAAAAATCATAAGATCAAAGTTGGCTCAATGGAATCAAATCAGAGCATTTCGTGCAATTTTTTCCCACTGCGCCCAGGGTTTTGCCATCATTTGGTCCGTCCATCCAAAGCGGAGGCGCTGCTTTTTCCCAAAAGCCAGGGTCCCCCCCTCCCCTCCTGTAGAGCAACCCCACACTACTCAAGTCTTTACCGTGCTACGTCACTTGCCTCGTCCCTATTTCCATGCGACCACCATCCGATTGGCATCGTGTGGCTGAGAGAGGCCCACGATGGGTTGGGCGGCGAGATAAGCCGATTCTTTTTTCTATGGAGAACCGTCAGCTAGTTTGCTTAATTTTAGTATACTGATTCATGTTGTATGGCAACATTCTTTTTTTTTTTCTGTTTGGCTGTTCCATCCAACTGTGTGCAGGTGAGGACAAGTCCAAAATCCCATGACTCCAAATTCGATGAGATGAATGGAAATGAATCGGAGAAGTGAGAGGTGATGGAGACGAGATGAGATGAAATCATGTCGCGCACAGTAGTGTGGATGTGGTCCTGTGGCGTTTGGACCCCTCCTTCCCCCACCGTGCAAGGGACCTGAGGTGCCATTTTTTATGTTTGCTATGTAGTGTGTATGTATGTATGTGTACATCTCTCTCTCTCTCTCTCTCTCTCTCTCCCTTCACTTGGCTCCACTATATGTGGGGGGTGGAGTGAACACATACATCTGTGGGATGTGGACACTGGACACAACGCTGCCCTCTCCCTCTCTGGCTCTGAACATGACCCATCAGTTGCATTCACGCATCACGAGGCCATGTCATGACATGGAGAGCTCTGAATTTTGAAATTTTGCTTCTGCATGATTTGCCATAGCATCGGTTGGGAAGTTCAGATCAAGAATTTCTAATGATTATGATTTGATCGTGCGTAAGCCTGTTTGTGTAGGATACTGTTTGGAAGAACTTAGATTCTCAGTTAGTTCCGATACATCCTATTTGAGAGAACTTAATCTTCTGATAAATTTAAACTAAAACAAAAATTCTCTCAATCAAGGATTGCAAGCCGTAAGCCGCGGTTTTAAACTTCTTTTATTGATGTACAATGCACTGTGGACAGGACAGCTTGTCTGTTTACAGAGCAAAGTAAGCAATACGTCTCTGATGAAAAAAGCACCAGGCCAGAGCAGAAGAGAGCTTTAAAAGAATATAAGGGTTGGGTTGGTCGGTACTTAACTCCTTGGCTTAAGATTAGAAAAAGCAGCAAGAAGCCAACTTTATCTCCAGCCTGGTGGCCTCCAGCGTAGCAATAAGAGGTGCATATGCATGCATGCAACAGGCAAGATGAGAGATTGGTAGTGTGTAACGTTGGGAGGGAAAAGGTAGGGAGCAAAGAAGGGTACATGGCAACATAAACAAATACTTAACTTGCCACCACTTCTTGTTTAAAGATGAGAGCTGTCAGTTTCATGATCGGATAGCACGTTCTCATGCAGTTTGTTTAATCCCCTAAACAGCCTAAAAAATGTGAACAGACAAGGAACTCCACCATCACACCTGTAACATGGAGGAGCTCTTTTTAAGTTTTTCAAATCCTAGATTTGTTTGCAAGCTTCAAGAGAAACCAGCTTCTAAAATACTGACTAGTTTAGACATTTTTTAAAGTAGAAAGCAGCCAATCCAGGGACATGAGATCATGAAGAGACACAGGCCATGTGAGAGGTCAAGAGATGAAATAAGCCCTAGAAATAAAGGAATGGTGTACTTCACAGTTCAATTAATTAAGAACAGGAACTTCCTGTATACATTACAAGTGCAGAGTATGAATGAATGAACGGGAGGGGGCCACATACAGTCTGTGGCCGGTAGACAACTCTTGGGTGGACGAGCACCAACCACTCGATCTCTGGTGATCGGTTGCGGTGCCACCATCTGTGGTCCGCGGATCATAACTAGTGTAGATAATCGACACCACAGCGGAACAAGCTCAATTAATAAGGGAAGTAACAGTAGTAGGACACAGCACATAATGGGGCAGAAGACATGCAAGCAACTGATAGAGAGAAATCAAAGAACATGACATTTCTATTTTGAGGGCAACAAGCAATTCAAAGCAAAGCTGCACACCCATAATGCATATGATTTTTATCTCATCAATTAATAATGCTGATTTGTACCTGGGAATGGATGAGAAGGCAAACAAACACTAAATCTGTATTCTGATTAAAAGCAAATATACTATAACCATACACTAGCTAATTGAGCCAGGATAGTAACATGATATTATGTAGCAACATCGCAGAACCATGCAAACTGCTGTTCATCTCCCTGTGCTCTAAATCTATATTAAGAAAAAGAAAACTCCCCCTGCTCTATAGTTTGACAATAGATTTACAGAAGCAGAGCTATTTCACCAGTGATCTGTGCACACTGATAGGCTAGAACAAATTGCAAGAGCAACATTTGCAAGCCCAAGGATGTTAACAACACTAATGCATCATGGTAACATAACAGGCATTAAAGATAAGGTCTCCGTTCGAATTGCAAGCCTATTTTTCGCAGAATGATGACTTTATTCTTGTTTCCCCCCCCCCCCCCCCCCCCCCCCCCCCCCCCCCTTTTGGGGAGTTCATCCATGCATTCCAAATAAAACTAATACAAATGATGGAATAGTTATGATTAGATAGAAACCAATGTAATCTCATTCCCTAGTATAATCATAAATGCTTCAAACTCATGCTCATTTTTATTTGGACTATTGTAGAATCACATCCTCTTCTCTATAAGCTTGTCTAGGAACATAGCCCATTGTAGCACTGGCATATGCTTGACAAGTTAGAACAAATATCTATCCTCGTCATGTTGTCCTGATGTTTTAGTCTATTATGGAAATATAACAGCATGACCTGTGAAATGCTTGTGTTGCATGCTGCAAATGTCTGGCAAATGAGCAAATCTAGCAACAGTATTAATTCCTTGACGTCCTTTAAAGTTTTTGTTATCTTTCATAGAAATGGACTTCCTTCGCGTTCTTGTATGCCTTTTTGTCAAAATCATCTAGCACAGCCAAAATTAAAAAAGTACAGGATTATAGTTGGTATTAAGTGCCAAGAATGTTCAATGGTCCAGAAGGTTTCCTCTAGCCATACATTCAACTATTGTTTGGAAGTACACAATTTTCATCAAGGCCTCATTATTGATGATCATATATTCCATATTTAGCCAAATTTCACAACATAATTTCTCTGAAATTTTGTATGAATATGGTTGAATAGTAAAAACAGAAATCACAAAAATTGCATAATTTCCAAGCAACACTTCTACAACTCCTGTTTTGCATTAGCAAGTGAAAGTTGTTTGTCAAACTCAAATTTGTTCTGTTCTTTCCAGCATATCTGCAATTTCATGCTTAGGAAGATCTACACTGCAGTTTATTAAGATCATTGATCAAGCAATTTTGTAATATCTATCTAATTCTAATTCAGTCCTTATGATAGTGTTGCCCCAATCTACTATTAAAAAGATGAACAGCATTGATCTTGTGCAACAATCTGAAAACATCGCATATTTCGAACATAGCCAACAAAAATGAATCAGTTGTGTACTGCAAAAAGAACTAAAGAAACAGGTAATAAACACTAATACTGTACCATAAGACCATTCAATGTGTCAAATTATCTCCTCTACTCATAAAGCAATGTTTCAAAGAACATGACAATAGCTTAACTGAGCAGAGAGCAAGAACAGCGTGGTAACACCCTAGACCAACATTGTAACGCTATAGAGACACCCACACCAAGATTGCTAAATCCATGGGGCCTAGCTAATAAACAGCATTATCAAAGCAATCCGTAGTGTGCAACAACCAAGACAATAATTTCTTTGCAACATTTTAATTGCAAGACAAAATGCATATTTCTGGAGTTAAACATGCCTGCAAATGGTGTTGGAATGACAATGGTCGGCGGTAGGGATGACTGATCAGCACCGCCATGCTGAGACAGACACAAGCTCCCCGCGCTGCCAGTAGAGCGCTAGCCCCAACCCACGCTTCTCCACATGGAACCCCCGGACCTGCACCCGCTTCAAGAGGCAGTCAGCCTGTGCCTCTGCGAGGTTGCTGAGTGGCACTGGTGCAAACCCAGCAGATGTAAACACTGTCCGCCATGCTGTTGTCTTGTCAGCTCTGCGCCGCCCGAGTACACTATCCTCAATTCTCGGCTGAATAAGAAACCTCTCGATCTTGCTGGCAGCCTCCGCATCAGTGCCAGCGGCATCAAGTGAGTCAAGCAGGAACAGGCAAGACTGGAAGCAATTAAAGTAGTGTTGCGAGAACGGCAGGTCACTGCGGTCGCCACCATGGTCAATAGCCACCACAATCTTGGGAGCGAGCTGCTTAACCAACTGAAGCAGCACTGGGAGAGGTGGAGTGCGAGCAGAGCAACCAACCGGGAGGCTAACAACAACAACCTCATCGCCTGTAGGAGCAACGAGTTCCGAGGGATCAAAAGCATCAAGGTTGATGGCATTGAATTCAAATGGAATGCCAAGGTCGGCAGCAAACTGCGAGAGGTTATCCCGAGTAAGGTGTAGCTCAAGTGGGTGATGGGAGGCGGCTGACACAAAGGCTGTGAGCTTCAGCATCGGCAGGGAGACACCCCCAGTGCCACGGCGGTGTGCAAGCTCCTGCAAGAAGGAAGCCCACTGGCCGCCGACGCCAAGGTCAAAATCAATGATACGGATGCAAGAAGCTGTGGTGCAGGCAATCTCATCGAGAAGCGCCTGGGTGGCAGTGAAGTTGGCGAACTGAAGCACGGGCGAGAGGTCGGAGAAGGACTTATATGCTGCGAGCTTGAGGGCGACGTCGAGCGGGGACGTGAGGCGGGAGGAACCGTGGTGGCCGTCGGCGAGCGCGAGGAGGAGGGCCTCCTTGAGGTAGGAGGCGGAGCGGAGGAAGGGCTTCCCGAGTGGGGGAAGCTGCTGATTGAGCCGCGCCAATATCTCTCGCGCGCCAATGGAGTTGCCGACCTCGGCCGCCTTTGCCGCCGCCACCAGCTCGTCCAGGAACTGTTGCTGTTGCTGCGCCGCCGCGGTTGCCTTCGTTGCGCTCCGCGGCGGTGGCGGCGAAGACTGGAGCTGGTAAGGGGCGGGGTTGTGTAGTGGCGGGAAGGGGAGACATTGCGATGGTGGGGGCTGCGGTGGAAGCTGGTTGTGGAGGAGGAAGAGGTTGTCGGGCATGGAGTGGTGGCGCTTGGGCGGTGGCTGGAGAAGTGGCTGCTGGTGGTGGTCGGGGAAGGAGGAAGGAAGTGGCATGAAGAAGGTGGCGGCGGGCGTCGGCTGGTGCTGGTTGAGGAGTACGCTCGCCGGCGGTACACCAAGAAGCGTGGGTTTTGTGTCGACGCCGTCGTGGAACGGCAACGCAGCCACCGCCGAATGGAGCGCGGCTCCCGGCGAGAAGAGGCCGAAGGTGGAGGAGGCCTTGCTGTTGCTGCCGCTGCTGCTGGTGAGCGACCTTGCGCCGGAGGACGACAGTTCGGAGGCGAGTGCGGCCGGCGAGGCGACGCCGCCCGGGTGGTGCTGCAGGGAGAACCCGAGAGGGTCCGCGGGGGGGAACCCAAACCCGGCGACATTGCCGAGAAGCTGCTGCTGCTGCGGGAGCGGCGGCGGCTCCATGTCGCCGGGGGTGCCCATGATCCAATTCAAGAACGTCTGCTCCT
Organism: Pharus latifolius; assembly: GCA_019359835.1. NCBI lineage: Eukaryota > Viridiplantae > Streptophyta > Magnoliopsida > Poales > Poaceae > Pharus > Pharus latifolius. The sequence continues at coordinate 11,604,572 of CM033322.1, forward strand.
GCCCTGCGGCGGCGGCGGCGTCGCCGAGCATGGCGTCCCAGCTCTCCTCCCCGACGAACCCCACGTCCAGGCTCACCGGTATCGGCGGCAGCTCACCGCTGCCCCACTCCTCCTTCCTCCCACCCCCGCCGCCCCCGCCGCCGTGCTCGCCAGGGGCCGCCCATTTGGTGGCTTCGGCGGCGGCGGCGCTGTTCTCCGAGACCGCCGCCACACCGGTAGAGTCCGCCGCGCCTCCGCTGCCGCCCAGAGACGAAGACAGCGTCGATGTCGATTTGGGCGGGCTCGGGCTCCGTCTGCAGTCCAGCACCGACCTCGGCTCCAACAACAACCCCCCTCCTCCTCCTACTCCTCCGCCGCCGCCGCCCTTCTCCTCCGGCCAAAGCAGTTCTTCTATACTCCCGACGAGCTCTACCGCCCCGTTCCCCTCGGCACTGAAGGGCGCCGCCCTCATGTACCTACACGCACATAATAGTGTGCCCGCCTCGGCGAGATCTGGGACAGCTTTGGATCAAACAGATGAGGTTTTCTTGGACTAGCTAGCTTCTTGGGTGGATGTGTGTGCGCTCGCTTGTGTGCGTGGGTGTGGAACACCGGGGGGGGGGGGGGGGGGGAAGCAGGAGCGCTGTGTGCTCTTGCCTGCCTTGTGTAGTTCTGCCTCTCCTCTCTCTCTCTCTCTCTCTCTCTCTCTCTCTCTCCCCCCTCTGTTCTCTTCTCTCTCTTGGGGTGGCCTCTTCTCTCTCTACTGCCATGGTCCCTGGATGCGTGCAACATAAAAAAGGTTAAAAAGTGTGCTCCTCTCTCTCCCCCCCTTCCTCCTCTCTCTATCTTTCCCCATCTCTCCTAGCTTTTGTTTTTCACCCTATGTTTTTCGATAGCTATTATCTGCTGTATTTTTCTAGCACAGGCTAGAATGTGGACCTCGTACGTATTTACTCGCGTGGAGGACGAAATTATTGGGGTCAAAAGTGATTTGTTTGGAGCCTTGCAGGTACTGGCTACAAGAATTTTTTTACATTACTTTCTTATGTAACACTTATATTTATATAGGATCTCCTTATTTTTAAGACTGCGTCATGACACATATACAAAGGCTGTCTAATAAAAAAATAGCATGTTTAAAGTCTCTTTGGAAATTCGAATTTTTTTTAAAAAAATTCATTAACTTTCCACATGTTCTTTTTCTCTGAATTCATGTATTCTAAACATAATTTTAGAATAGAGATTGTTTGGGACAGATGGCTAGTTGAGACAATAAAATTAGATCTATAACAAATAAAAAAATATAAAAAAATAAAGAGATTTTCACAGAATTCGACACACCAACTGCGTTCTATATTTCCGTCTGACATTCTCATCAGGATTTCACTATCAATGACTTTGAGACAAAGTGTCAGACTCATCGTAGACTCTTTACAACGGCTTTCAGACTTAACATAAAGTCAAGACAATAAAAAACTCTCCGCTCACATCTCATGATAAAATGACCTTTGTATGCAGGTAAGGCGGTCGAACACGTATCTTTATCTGACTAACCTATACAATATTTCTAATTCTAGAAGACACCGATATATATGATCAAACTACATGATAATATTATATTGAAAAATAATGTATAATTGATATTTTCGAACTATGTATATGCCTTCATATTTATAGTCTATGTTTGTTGAAATTCAAATAGAAGAGAAACTTTAATAACAAACAGAAATCAATTACCACCAAATTTAATTGCAGATAATATGTATTGTTTAAATCAAACCTTATCTTTCTATACACATGATTGAAAATCAATCAACAAAAATTTTATTTCAACAAAGATGATGAACAAATTATGACATTAAAAATTTCTCATTATCCGTTTGAGATTTCTTTCTTAATTTTGATCGCCTGATTAACACGTGAAAAGACATAACGAGTGCCATTTAAGATTAAAAAAAATCCAATTCAGCATTTAGAAACGTCAAATGTAGAAATGTCCAGCATTTCGTCTGGGAAAAAATGAAGTTGTTGTACAACAGGTTTTCTAATCATAGACCGTAAACTTTTTTAAAAATTTATTTTTTCAGAGGACGAGAAGTTGGGTAGAACAATTGTCTAAAAGACGGAGTAAATATGAGTGTTGCAACTTAACTCTGCAAAATATTATAATAACCCAAACACTTACAATATGAAACTTAAATTTGTGATCTACAAATTTTAGGATTTTAAATTTTGGTATTCACCATAAATATTAAGTGTACCTGAGCAACATTTGGACCACATATGTTGAAATATGGCTTTACAAAACATATCTATTGTGTCTTGTACAGTTTATTTAATTATATGTTGTCATGTTCCTTTCATAATCATAGGCAATCCAGAGACGAACAGTGTTTTATTAAATATTGAAGGGGTTAAATTCAATTTAGGTGGATCCAGTACTTCAAATATTTGTTTAAAAAGAAATGCATACAAGGTCTTCAAACTTGTCAGAGTATATCATTTAAGTTCTTAAAATTAAATTTTAGTCCACACCCCCAGACTTACTGAACTACATCAGTTAAGTTCATTTATTAGTTAAATAACCAAAAAAATGATGGCGCCCATGGGTGTCCTTAAGTTTGTATAATTGTGCCTCTTATCTTACTAAATTTGCTTATTTATGACATTAAATCCCTTCTATCTCAATTTTTTGTCACTTGACTATACTAGTGAAGCTAAGCGACCAGCAAGATGAAATTCAAATTCAAAGATATAAAATATTTATCTGAAAAATTTTGCTCAGTGTTCTTTTGGTATTTCACCGTGTGATACGTGAAGAAAAAGTATTTCACCCCGTGAAACAAACGTTAGTTTTTTCTTTCAAGTAAAGTGTACACCATTACTGTTAGTCAAACTTAAGAAGCATTGTATTCGATAATTTAAAACCATTAAAAATCAAGAAAATTGGTCAAAATAACAAAACAAACCGTTTTTATTTTCCAACCCCACCACTACCAGCATGCCGGATTGCCGGCTGTATGTATTGTTGTTGGGCCGCCACAGACACCGGCCCGCCTAAGCCCACCAACTGTGGCTGCTTGTGGGGGCGTTGCCCTCCGCCGCTCGCTAACGCCACGACCCACACCTGGCCGCTCACCATCGACCGCCCTCGGAAGGTTGTCACACATTGCCAACTAGTCGCCGCTGTGCCTCGCGGGCCAACCATCATCTGTTTGACCTGCCAGTACATACGCTCGTACACGTCACTATAGACCCTTTCTTCGCTAGTGGTTGGTGCTGGTGGGTAAGGGAGGACAGGCTACGGTAGTGGACGTTTCTACTGAGGACACCTATAAGAGAGAAGTGAAGGGGGTGATTGGTTGTATGTGGGTATGGGAGTGTTTGGTTGAATGGGGTGTACGACTGAATTATGGTCGGTGATATAAAATTGTGTGTTTTGTCAAATTTATAAGGAAGTTAGATTAACTTAATTATATAATTAAGAAAGTGATCAACACATATTAAAAAAAATTTTATGATAGATTAGAGATTATTAAGGTATATTAATGGTTCCTTAGGTGCAATAACAAAAATTTAATAATTCTAATATTATTTTTAAGCATCATACTCTTGACTTGCATTACTCATATAACCAATTAAATAATCACTTCATCTCAATTTGCATTAGGGCATGCAACCAGCCAAATAACATATAGTTGCATTCATTTATCATGTTCCAATTATACAAACATGTCCCATTGAATCAGATTAAATTCATGTGAACAACAAATCACCCTAAAGTGGTCCTTTGCCTAGGTTTCTATTTTAACTTTCTGTGTCTCACCAAGAGAAGTTGAATACCAAAGAAGTAGTTTGTTTGTATGGTTTTTTTTTTAGAAGTTGGAATGATATGTTTGGTCGAATTTCAATTTTAGTTTATAGACTTATAAAATAAAGTTGTGATAAAATATTAGTATATTTCATGACTTGTTCGAGGAGAATAAGGCCATTTTAAATTAAAAACCTCTAAATAAGTTAAAGACGATGAGAATAGTGTATCAAGCTTATAAATTGAAGTTATAATAAATCATTTTATTAAAGTAATTTAAACTTAACTAAGCACACCCTAAAACCAGAGTAAAGTAATTTTTGCAGTTTTTCACCCATAGATACCTCGTAAGTTTATAAACTAAATTTTTTATCAAATAATTTCTAGAATTTATCGAAGAAATATTTTTTTTACTTCTGTCCCGTAAATCTAAAAAGTAGTTTTTAGAAACAGCAATGAGCCAAACAAGCCATACATTACCACTGTAACGTCGCAAACAGTAATATTTGTAAAAAACCTAAGCCATCTCGAGTTGACAAATTAACCATCGACAAATGGCTGGAGAAGGATGCACGATGCGTGCATGACTTGACCAAACGAAAAATCCCCTGTTCTGCCTTTCTGGACAAGCTGCACGCACAGAGTGAGTTCGGTTATTTTTTTTTCTCAAATACAGTACCAAGGTACTGGCTTGGACCAAAGTACAGTAAATAACAGACAAGTACTTACCCTCCTTTTTTTCTTTTCTTTTTGAGATCAAGCAAGTACTTCCCCAAAATCTATAAGCTGCAACCCTACCGCCACCCTGAGATTGAATTTTTTTTTTAAATAACTCGAATGAAAAAGAAAATTAGAAACTGACTTAGAATTTCAACAATTATGTTTTTGACACACCGCAGTAGCATTTCACAAATTAGATTCATGACAGAAACTTGTCGTAATCGGTTCAGACCTGTTGTGGTTTGGAGCCATAAGTAACCCCCACGTATCAGCTCCACCTACCGGCTACAGATCAATTGTCGTGCACATCAAATTATATTTAAGTTTCTCTATTTATTTTGGAATTAATATATTTTAATCTATAATTCTGATTGATGATTCGATTAAACTAGTGAAATTGTGAGGTTAAAACGAATCAGATTAATATAAACGGATCATTGATATGAATTATATATCACAAAATATCAATTTTATCTAATCATATGATATATAGCTCCAATCGATGATTTGTTTGTGCCAATCTGATCATTTTCGCCTCATAATTCCACTGATTTAAATGGGTCGTCAATCAAAATTATAGATAAAAATTTATTAATCCAAAAGAATCGAGAAACTTGAGTACAATCACAATTGATTAGTGGTAGCAAGCTTGTCGTGGTTTGGAACTGCGACATCCGCTTGTTGTGGATCCAAGCTCTGACACGTCTCTTACGTGCACCTTAACAAACCTATAGTAGGTTGAACCTGCAAAATGTTGATGCTCAAAGTCTAGGTTAGTTTTATAGTTTTATTTTTTATTTGAGTTATTTAAAACAAATTTCCTAGGGTTGTTGATGAATATGGATATGGTCTTTGCTGTGACTTTTCTTAAAGAAAACTTTTTATTAAGTGACATTGAGAAGTAAGCTTAAGGTACTTTGGTCCAAACAAGTTCAAAAGACCGGTACAATTTGTTTCAAACCATATTTATTTGTTAATGAAAATTTCTTTTCGATTGTAGGAGAAGTTGACAAGAACAGTTACTCAAAATGTGTAGATAGTTGAAAAATTGTGGAATTAGATTATGGTACTATTAATTTATTCTTTGAAAAACACACGTATATGTAGTATAAGAGTTAAACTTATAGTTTGCGGTAAAGAAATATTCAAGTTTATAGCCTCATACGAGACAGATTTTTTCTTCTATTCTCGATTTAATTGTTTATATCTTTAACTGTTTCTATTGCGCACTAATGTTAATATACAGTTTTTTTTTCTTTTCTCTTTTACCTGGTCAGCTGTTCTTAGAAACTCACTTTCTCTCTGCAACCCTTTTGAGCAGTGGCAGTGAGCAGGGGGCGCGGGGCCCATGCTGTCAGGTCCAAAAGGAAATAATAATTACAGAACGACCCAAAAGAAGGAAAGGGGTATTGAAAAGAAAATGTTTAAAGCAGTAAAGCTGGTTGGTCCCAAAATAAATCTTTGCTATCATTGTCACGCTCTTTGACCACAATAGCCCTATGGTATGGCATTTAGGCTCCCATGATATCCCCAATAATTTGTTTTATGCTGAGAAATTTCTCTCAATCCAGTCGACAACACCATGGGATATTTTTATAAGTAAATTGCCGGGCCTTCTTCTTTAGTTGGTTCGGGGATGGATTTGTCGAGAAAACACACTGTTCTTTCGTAATTGTCTGAAACAATAGTTGTTCATAGACAGGTTAATATTATTAATATAAAACATAGTGTTATGATGTCATTGTTGGGACAAGTAATAAAAAATTACTAAAATATTTGTAATAAATAAATATTTACTCTTACCATTAAATCAAATGAGTTACCGCGGTGGCTCACCTCAACCATCACAAGTTTTATTAGAAAACACATACATCAATTCTATTTGTGTCATTTATCATGATAGGCTTTCAGCCTAAGTGGTATGGAGTATTTAAATACATCTTAACTCTGTAAAAATATACTATTGTACCCACATATTACCTCAACAACAATGAGATCATTCAATGTAGTAGAATTATAAACAAATCATTAGCATGTACAATTTTATATGCGACTGAGTTGAGATATCAAGACTTTTCATGAGTCAACAAAAGTTTTGTCCTACCCGATAAAAAACATCCAACAGTTCCAATTAATGTTATGAGGCTTACACCCCACCCAAAAAATACTCAGGGGATATCCCAATAGTACTTCACATCCAATCACAGACATGAGTTCAAACACTCCCCTCACAACTCCCTCTACACCCATTCCCATCATAGAGAATGAAAACAACCATCATGCAAGAATAAATCAAATGTTCAGCAAGATACTTAGTCAAACATGTCTCATACCAGATTTGTAATTAGTACGTGAGGTTCAGCCTTGAGATGATTACACAAGATTCTCGTCCTTATTCATCCTAAGTAAGGGGTCTTATACATAACCCTATCATGCACCACGACATCAACTACCTTCCTACTCCTTACCATGACACCATAACATCTTTAATACCACAATCTTGTTTAACAAAATAGTCACCTCAATTAACATATATATATATAAAAGACTGCAACAAACAATAAGTTTACATATCTTAAGGCTTAAGGTGACAAGGCAAAGAGGTTAACAATCAAGGGAGTGTTCAAGTTTAGATTTCTATTTAAGCATGGTTTAATCCAACATATCCTCGTAATCAAACTAGCATACATAATATTTTGGAAACCATACTATTTAGATTTGTCAAATTAGGTTTCCAATATGGTTAAGATCGAGTGACTTGCCTTCTTGCTCCAAGTGTCAGCGCCTTCAACCATAATTCCTTTAGTCTCCTCAGAAGCACTAGGATTGTAACCTACATGTGATAATTTATGCATAATACATAAGCATCCAGAAAATAATTTTTATACTAAGTAAACTACTGATGCATGCAAGTGAAACTGAACACAACAATTGAGGGGTCGATAGTGGGCTTGATTCGGAAGGAAATTGCTCAGTCGGGGCTCATATTTGACTTGAAAGAGAGGTTAGGGAAATCTAGAACTTGAAAAGAGAAATTTTCTGGACTAAAGGGGTTAGGATTTAACTCCTCAAACATGGTGACGTAGGTGCGATGAATAAATTAGCACATTAGGGCTATGATTGGCACAGGGGTCGGCTCGACTAGCAGTTGCCAAGAGCAAAAATAGAAAAAATAGTGAGAATCGTAGTGGTCGATGTTGGCACTTGATGACATATGTCTTGGGGTGTTCAGGGATTAATTGAAAGGGGTATTGGCAATGGCAATGGTGACTAGCGAGCATGTTGTTGGCCACGATGGTGCCTAAATAGGGATATGCCGTGGCAGTGAAGCGATGAAAATCAAAGTTGTAGCAAAGGTAAAAAGGGTCTCTTGGGTACTGGGACTGCAATGACGAGATCAGCGACAACAATACGACAGCGGAATGCCACGATCGGTGGCAACTGCCCCAAGGAGAAAAGAAAATAAAGGCTCCTTAGGCAGGAAGCTGAGCTGTGGCACTAGTGGTGCAGCCAACAAGCTTGGGGAAATCTCCTTGATGTTGGTGATGATGAGGCAACAAAGACAAAACAGCAACGGCGACGACGAGGCACTAGCGGCAACAATGATGCACGGCCGCAGGTAGCAACAACAACGACGGTGATCGCCGCTATTTTGGCTCAAGCCCTTGAGGTAAGAGCATCTTCGTAGCGAGTGGAGTCTGACGGTGCAGGTGGCACAAGTGGCAAGGCCATGATGGTGGTTGGTGACAGTGAGGTGTTTCAGTGGAAGAGGGCACTCAGCAACAACCCATTCTTGGCCAAATTGGTTGGCAATGACCAGCAAATGATAATGCACGAGCGAAGGAGATGGTGGTGGCAGCAGCTCTCGCGACAAATCGACAAGCGGCAACTGAATTAATGGCAAGGACAAGGTACTAGTGACGGTGGAACTTGGTCGGGGACTCGTCGATTCTCCGGTGACTTTGCTGAAGTGGTGGTAGGGATGGGTTAGGGATTTCACAGGGATGCTTCATGATGGACAACAGTGATGGAATCGGGGCCAGCTGTTGGATCAAGGATGCCGACTAGAGTGGGGTAAATAGGAGGCTTTTAAAAACTTAAAGCTTAAATCAAATAAATGCAAATCAAGTACAATTAATATAAGCAAGGGAAAGAGAGAATGAATACAGTAATTTTTACCGAGGTATCGGAGACTCGCCCAGTCTCCACTAGTCCTCGTTGAAGCACTCAAGTCACTTGAGTTTTGCCTCAATACTCACGAAGAGTATTATCAACTAACGGTTGCTCCTTGTCCACTCCGGAAAGGCGAGCACCAATGCCTTGTGCAAATTTGCCGAGCCTCTCCGACAATCTCCGTTCTGGAGAGGTCAACGGCCACGCCTCCGAACCGTCTAGGTAAGGGTGCTCACCAAGAGTAACAGGCAGCGAGGTCTTCTCTTGACCTCCAAACACGCACCGAGAAACTAAGTGAATGCAAATGTAAATGAACTGAAGTGCTCGGTGGATCGAAAAACACTCGACTTGATCAAAAAATCAAGATTTTAAGTATAAAACTAAAACTCAAGAGTGTATAAGAAAATGCTATTGCTTGTTGTATAAAATACATGCCCAAAGCCCCTATTTATAGCCCCAAGATCAAATGAACCGTTGGAACTAAGGCTGAAAATCAGCAACTCAAACTGACAGTCAGTTTGCCTAACTGACAGTCAGTTTAGTGCACAACGGCCGACAAAATTTACGGATAAAAATTTGCTAGCCGTTCGTGGTCGTTTAAGGAAACTTGAAACTCACAACTGACAGTCAGTTCGACCACAGACTCGACCAAAATCAAATAGAAACTCAGTTAAAAACACTGTGGTCGAATCCCCAACTGACAGTCAGTATGGACAAACTGACAGTCAGTTTAGTACAAAAATTTTGAGCACAAAATACATCCTCTCTGGAAAATTGTCAGTTAATACAAACTGACAGTCAGTTCAGCAAACTGACAGTCAACCTGAACAAAAACAGAGATAACTTTAAATCCAAAAATCCAAAAGAGTTGTTTAATAGCTCGTTTGAAAGATAATTTCAAGGACTACATTTTTGTCAACAGAAGCAAAAATCATATCTACCTATATCTTTCTAGAAAATCAAAAAACTCTTATGTTGTCAAAAACTGAACTGAAAATCCAAATAACTCAAATCAAAATCAAATCAAATCCAACCAAAATGGATGTAATGCAATGACCTAAGTTTCTCGGTTTATATTGGAGATAAAAAGAGGACTTTCGCCACCCCTCTTTATAGTACGGTTAAAACTAAAAATAATTTTCCTAACCGATCAACTCCAAACGCCGAGATCGGTAAAAAATAGAAACTCATAATACCTTAGATCTTTCGCATCTTTATGATTTTTACGTCTCGTTCCTGCTCTTTGCGACTTGTGCTTTTATTTTACGTCGGGTTCGTCTTGTATACTGTGCATTTCTTCCCAACACAACTTTGTATCAAATAAACTCAAAAGCACAATTAGTTCAAAACACTTTGTTTTCATTAATCACCAAAATTAGGGTTAGGCATGAAGGCCTAGATGCAACAATCTCCCCCTTTTTGGTGATTGATGACAACAAGTGTTACAAAGATAAAATAATACTCCCCCTGAGTGTATGCATAAATGTCAGAGCGTAAATCATAAACTTATTGGAGCATAAACCAGCATAGGTATCAGAGCGTAAAAATCATATATATATCATCCCAAAACCTCATGTGAGTTAGAGCATACAAATCTCATGATATCTCAACAAAATATGCATCAGAGCATCAACTAGTCATTACATATATATCTCATCGCAAAGTCATAAAATCAGAGCATATAACATCAAAGAGATATCTAAACATCAGAGTATACATAACCAGTATCAGAGCACAAAAAATCAAGAGATACAGCATATCCAAAAGCACTTAATATATTATAATAAACCCAAATATATCCAACAACTCCATAACATATAATAACCAAAATACAAAAAACTTCTCCCCCTTTGGCATCAAGCACAAAAAGGGAGGCAAAACAAAAGATGGAGCCTAATGCTCATCATCTGAAGAAAACCCTAGGACGGCTGTATCTCCGGAGCCTGCTAGAGATGCAGTCGAGTCGATGACAGGAGACACAGCAGCAGTAGCAGCTACAGCTGGAGAAGCAGGTGCTGGTGCTGCAGAGGCCGGAGCAGATGGTCCTGGAGCGACTGGAGCTGATGAAGAGCTCGGAGAAGGCGAAGCTGGTCGGGCCCTCTTGCGAGGGACCGGAGAACCTGAAACAGGCAGGCGACGCAGAATCTCCTTCTGCTGAGCAAGCAAACGGAGCAACATCTGATGATGCTCCGCCTGGGTGCTGAGGATCTGTTGCTGCACCTGGATCACCTGATCAAGCCGAGAGCTGGAAGAGGATGCAGATCCTGTGCCGGTCGCTACAGACGATGCTGGAGCCATCTCCTGAGCTGGAGCCTCGTCCTCTGACTCCCCCGCAGCAGCATCATCTGATGCGGGAGAATCAGGGCCAGCAGCTGCAGCAGGGCGAGCACCGAGCCTGCGATCAGCCTGACCAGGAGGGTAGAAAAGCAAAGGACGATGGGGCCTCGGAAGCTCAGATTCGACGGCCCTAATGTGCAGAAGCACCGCCATGATATACGGAGCGTATATCAGCTGACGGCGCGGAGAGAGAAGGACGTGCTGAATCTCACTAATGATGAGATCAGCAACGTCAAAGGGCTCCTCCTGGAAGATAGAAATCAACACATGGAGAGCAAGGAAGGTGACTCTAGCCCTATCGCCGGACATAGGGACTAGAGTGAGGCGAAGAATCCGCAGGGCCAAATCAACATCGCGGCGCAAGCCGGCGATGTGACGAAGCTGGAAGGGGCTTGAATAGAGCATAGCCACCTCCCGATGCTCTAAGTCTGGAAGAGTGTAGAGCTGGCACCCAGATGCGGGACGAACCAGTCCTAGCGCAGACTCAATCTACTCCTTCGTGACGGTGTGAACCTGGAGGCCCGTCATGAAGGTGATGAAGTCGCGCTGGGGAGACACGAAGATGGTGGAGTAGAACTGACGGATGGGTCCATCAGCCCAATGAAGAGAGGAATCAGCGATAAGGTCGCGGATCCCTACGGAGCCAAAGAGATCAGCTAGAGTGACGATGCCTGTGCGAGAGGCAATCGTACCCCAAGATAGGGAGCGGTGAGCAAAAATGGGTGCGCGGCTGTAAACACTAGTGAACAGATCTAGGTGAAGGTTTGTGTAGCAGGTGAGGACGTCGCACGAGTCGTGACCAGTGGGACGCGGCGAGAGGTAGGGGTTCACTGAGCGAAGGGAGCGAAGGCGGCTCGCGTGCCACCGGGAATAATCCACGGGCACGCGCTCAGGTGGAGACGAGGGACGGGACTCAGTCGGTTGACCCGATGAACGCTGGCTATTAGCCGTGTTCTTCCGTCGGGAAATACGACGAGACGGTCCTGGCTGATCAGACATGTCTAAGAAACGACTAAAAACAGAGACTTGAACTGATCGGCCGAACGGAGCAGAGGAGGCTGACAACGATGATTCGCGGCATGAACCACACCACGAAGAGAGAAACGAAGGGTCACCGCCGGCGAGCAGTCCACGGCACGGCACCGGCGAGGAATGGCGGCGAAGAACCACGGCACGGTGAAAGAGTGGTCGAGAACCGAAGCTAGATGTGGTGGAGGTGCAAACAACGGCGGCGGTCGTCGACGGCGAGGAGGAGGTGCAGGCACCGAGGGACGGTGGCGCAACCACACCGACGACGAGAGGAGGCACAAAAATGGCGACGAGAAGAAGAGAAGCCAAGAAGACAAGAAAAGGAACGGGGGATTTTAGGGTTCGGGATCCCACAACTGACAGTTAGTTTGATAAAATGACAGTCAGTTCCAAACTCAGAAACATGGAACTGACAATCAGTGTACCACACTGATAGTCAGTTCACAGAACTGAGTTTTGAAACTGACAGTCAGTTTGAGACTCGAACACACACAGGAGCTACGACCAAAGTCAATTGTACATAACTGACTGTCAGTTTGTGAAACTGATTGTCAGTTAGGTAAACGACTTCGACCAGAGACTAAGACCAGGCCCCTAAGCACTAAACTGACTGTCAGTTTGGTCAATTTCGACCAGAAACAGTTTAAGACTAGAGAGGGAATAAAATAATATTATTTTTATACAAACAACACTTTTAGCATATCAATTAGCATTTGATATATCAATAATGCTCAGTTCACCCCTTAAAAAGCAAAATCTTGATTCATCTAGGGGTTTAGTGAAGATATCAGCTAGTTGCATATCAGTTCTAACATAATTTACATCAATATCTCCTTTTGCCACATGATCTCTAATAAAGTAGTGCCGTATTTCAATATGCTTAGTTCTAGAATGTTGAACATGATTATTAGCAATTTTAATGGCACTTTCATTATCACACAAGAGTGGCACTTTATCAAATATAATCCCATAATCCAAAAATGTTTGCTTCATCCACAATAATTGAGCACAGCAATTGCCTGCAGACACATATTCAGCTTCAGCTGTGGAGAGGGCTACAGAATTTTGTTTCCTAGATGACCATGATACTAATGATCTCCCTAACAGCTGACACCTACCAGATGTGCTTTTCCAATCAATTTTACACCCAGCATAATCAGAATCAGAATACCCAATTAATTCAAAATTTGCATCTTTTGGATACCAAAGACCTAAACTGGGATAGCATTTTAAATACCTAAGGATTCTTTTAAGAGCAGTTAAATGACATTCCTTAGGATCAGACTGGAATCTAGCACACAAGCACACACTAAACATGATATCAGGCCTAGATGCAGTAAGATATAAAAGACTACCAATCATAGACCTATAAAATTTAGAGTCGACCGATTTGCCGCTTTTGTCCATGTCCAGATGTCCATTGGTCGCCATGGGAGTTTTGATTGCCTTAAGGTCTTCCATCCCAAAGTGCTTGAGCAGGTCCTTCACGTACTTTGTTTGACTCACGAACGTACCGTTCTTGAGTTGATTGATTTGAAGTCCGAGGAAAAAGCTCAGCTCACCAATCATGGACATCTCGAACTCCTTAGACATCATCTCTCCAAACTCATGAAAGAAATGTTCATTAGTAGATCCAAAGATAATGTCATCAACAAAAATCTGACAAATGAACAAATCATTTTCAATTTTCTTTGTAAAGAGAGTTGTATCAACCTTCCCAATTTTAAAACCTTTTGATAAAAGAAAGTCTCTAAGTTGTTCATACCAAGCTCGAGGAGTTTGTTTGAGACCATAGAGAGCTTTTGACAATTTAAATACATGGTTTGGAAATTTAGAATCTTCAAAACCAGGAGGTTGTTCAACAAAAATAAGTTCAGGGATTTTACCATTTAAGAAAGCACTTTTTACATCCATTTGAAAAAGTTTGATGTTAAAACATGATGCATAAGCAAGAAGAATACGAATTGCTTCAAGTCTTGCTACAGGTGCAAAAGTTTCACCAAAGTCTAAGCCTTCGACTTGAGTGAAGCCTTGAGCAACAAGACGAGCTTTGTTCCTAATTACAACACCATTTTCATCTTGCTTATTTCTAAAAACTCATTTTGTTCCAATTACATTATGATCCTTGGGTCTTTCTACTAAAGTCCAAACTTCATTTCTAGAAAAATTATTAAGTTCCTCATTCATGGCATTTACCCAATCATGATCATTTAAAGCTTCATTAACATGTTTGGGTTCTAAAGAAAATACAAATGAATGATGTTCACAAAATGCAGCAATACGAGATCGAGTTTGAACATTCTTACTGACGTCACCCAATATTTGGTCTAGAGGGTGATCCTTGGTGATTGTTTGATGTTGCCTTGGTGCTTTATCTTGTATTGCTTTATCTTGACCTTGTTCTGGAGGATCAACATGAGATAATGATACATCTTGATCAACATTCTCAACGTTGACATCTTCTTCTTGATCTTCTTCTCTTGGCTTGATGTCTCCAATTGTAATGTTCTTCATGACTTCTTGAAGATCTTCACCTGAAACTTCATGAGAGACTTGCTCCTTTTGTGAGCCGTTAGTTTCATCAAATTAGATATCACAAGATTTTTCAATGCAACTTGTATTTTTATTGAAAACACGATAAGTTTTGCTAGTGGTGGAGTATCCGACTAGAAAGCCTTCATCTACTCTTCTTTGAAATTTACCACCAAAATTTTTTTCTTAAGAATATAACATTTGCATCCAAACACTCGAAAATAAGAAATATTTGGCTTGCGCCCAATAAGAAGCTCATAAGGAGTCAAATTTAGAAGGTGATGCCAATAAAGTCGATTTATAGAATAGCAAGCGGTATGCACGGCTTCAGCCCAGAAGCGAGTAGCAGTATCGTACTCACTTAGCATAGTCCTTGCCATTTCTATAAGTGTTCGATTTTTCCTTTCAACGACTCCATTTTGCTGTGGAGTGTAGGATGTGGAAAATTCGTGTTTAATTCGAAGAGAGTCACAAAGATCAAATAGAGTTGAATTAACGAACTCTCCACCATGATCACTACGGATTTTCTTGATGGAAAGTTCGAATTCAGTAGAAACACGTTTTGCAAAACTTTTGAAAACATCGGGGGTTTCAGATTTTTGGGAAATAAAGAAAACCCAAGTATAGCGAGTAAAATCGTCATCAATCACAAAACCATAATTGCTACCCCCGATACTTTGGAACTCGAAAAGTCCAAATAAATCCATATGAAGGAGTTCCAAAGGTTTACAAGTAGAAATAATGCGCTTAGTTGGATGTGAAGTAGCTATTTGCTTGCCAGCTTGACAAGCACTACAAGGTTTGTCCTTTTCAAAATTCACATCCTTTAAGCCAACAACCAAATCACGTTTTAAAAGTTTTCTCAATTGATGCATTCCTACATTTACAAGTCGTCTATGCCATAGCCAACCTTTTGAGGTTTGAAAGACAAGACATGTTGACAGAGATGCATTTTTGAGTGAAAATCAACCAAATAAAGATTTCCAAAACGAAAGCCTTTAAAGATCAAGGTTTTATTTTTTAAACTTTCAACCAAAACTTCTTTTGAGAAAAAGGTGCAACTAAAACCAAAATCGCAAATTTGTGCAACGGAAAGCAAATTGAAATTCAGAGATTCGACCAATAAAACATTCGAAATAGAAAGATCATTCGAGATAGCGATTTTACCCAAGCCTACCACATTTCCTTGACGATTGTTGCCAAAGGTAATCTTTTGGTTCTCGCTTGAGTTGTCTTCGAGTGAGGTGAACAACTTCTTGTTACCGGTCATGTGTTCGGAGCATCCGCTATCGAGCACCCAATGCCTTCCACTGGTCTTGTAGTTCACCTGCATAAAAAGAATTAAATTCTTTTAGGTACCCAAACCTTTTTGGGTCATTCCATGTTAGCAATCAAAGATTTGGGCACCCAAATAGATTTCTTCCTTTTATTTAACATGGGTGCACCAACATACTTTGCTATAGCATAGTCTTTCCTCGACTTTTGAAGCATGTAGCAAGTATCAAAATAATTTGGAGTCATTAAGGGACATGTTTCATGTGAATGACCAGTTTCATGGCATTTATGACAAAATGAGTTGCATGTTTTAACAAATATAGTTTTAGAATTTGGTTTCTTTCCTTTCTTTTGAAAATATCCTATCCTTCTCTTCTAAATGAACATTTTTGCTTACTAAGGATTAGATCAAGAGATATTTTGCCTTTGTAGCAGTTTTCTAAGTCTTTTCCAAGTTTTTCGACTTGTGCCTTAAGTTCATTATTTTCATTTAAAATATTATCATTTGAAACACATGGAATGTGATGACTACTAGAGGGAGAATCATCCAAGTTACATAAAGTTGAAGCATCTACCTTAGATGAAGTATTTGTAACATCTTTTATGAGCATGCTTTCATAAGAATCTTTTAGCTCAGATATTGAGCGCATAGGGAAGAATGTTCTTCCTTAAGCGCCTTATACTTCCTTTTAGTTTTTCAAAAACTTCATTTAATTCGGTTATCATTTCAACTAAATCATCATATGAAGGATCATTGATGTGTACCTTTTCATCGCATTTGCATAAGACAAATGGATGAGCTAGTTGAAGTGTTGATGTTGCCGAGAGCTAATCCGGCCATCTTCTTGGAGCAACTTCTTTTGTTGTCGGAGTCGGAGTCGGAGCTTTCGCCTCCGGACATCCATTCTCTAAAGCATGCTTCTTTGGTTTCTTCATTCTTCTTCTTGAAGAATTTCTTCTTTTTGTTCCATCCCTTGTTCTTGTTTGGACATCTTGAAGCTATGTGTTCCTTCTCATGACATCCATAGCAAATGATGTCCTTGAAGTAGTTTTGCTTTTGTCTCTTTGGTCGTGTGTCAATGTTGACACCCTTCTTATTGAACCTGCGAAGGAGTTTTTGAGTATATTTTACCATGAGTGCGAGGTCTTCATCGGAGGAGCCATCGCTTGAATCGTTCCTTGCGTCGTCTTTGAAAGCCAAAGCTTTCTTCTTCGTCTCCGAGGGTTCGGCTGCTTCCTTCTTCTCCTTCTTGTGCATCTCATGGGTGATGAGGTTCTCATAAAGATCGGTTGGTGTTGTGGTTGATAAATCGGAGTTTGTGAGAACCGTGACCAAAGTGTCGAAACTTTCCGGTAAAGCCCTAAGCATCTTTCTCACAATCTCAAGGTCAGTAAAAACAACACCAAGACCCTTGAGTTCATTCACAATGTTATTCAACCGAGTAAACATAGAGTCCACAGACTCAGTTGATGACATGGTGAATGTCTCATATTTTTGCCTCACCATTAGCAACTTTGCCTCTTTAACCTTTGTTGTGCCCTCGTAAATTTCTTCGAGGGTGGTCCAAACCTTATGAGCAGTCGTGAGATTGCTCACACGGTTGAACTCATTCAAGAATAAACCGGCAAAGAGTGCATTTTTCGCACGGGCGTTTAAATGCAGTTTTCTCCTGTCGTCCTCAGATTAACTTGCCGGATCATCCGGAGGAGTAAAACCGAGTTTAACAATATCCCATACATCAAGCCCCATAGCTTCTAGGAATACCGACATGCGCACTTTCCAATAAGGATAGTTTGTCCCATCAAAGATAGGCGCACGACAGGTATGACCAAGAAGGAAATCTCCACTTGACGACATCCTCTCTCTAGGCGATAAAGCCTAATGAATCGAGAGACCGTGCTCTGATACCACGTGTTGGATCAAGGATGCCGACTAGAGGGGGGGTGAATAGGAGGCTTTTAAAAACTTAAAGCTTAAATCAAATAAATGCAAATCAAGTACAATTAATATAAGCAAGGGAAAGAGAGAACGAACACAATAATTTTTACCGAGGTATCGGAGACTCGCCCAGTCTCCACTAGTCAGTAATTTTTACCGTTGGAGCTAGGGCTGAAAATCAGCAACTCAAACTGACAGTCAGTTTAGTGCACAACGACCGACAAAATTTACGGATAAAAATTTGCTAGCCGTTCGTGGTCATTTAAGGAAACTTGAAACCCACAACTGACCGTCAGTTATTCAAACTGACAGTCAGTTCGACCACAGACTCGACCAAAATCAAATAGAAACTCAGTTAAAAACACTGTGGTCGAATCCCCAACTGACAGTCAGTATGGACAAACTGACAGTCAGTTTAGTACAAAAATTTTGAGCACAAAATACACCCTCTCTGGACAATTGTCAGTTAATACAAACTGACATCCAAACTGCAGTCAGTTCAGCAAACTGACAGTCAGCCTGAATAAAAATAGAGATAACTTTAAATCCAGAAATTCAAAAGAGGTGTTTAATAGCTCGTTTGAAAGATAATTTCAAGGACTACATTTTTTTCAACAGAAGCAAAAACCAGATCTGCCTAGATCTTTCTAGAAAATCGAAAAACTCTTATGCTTTCAAAAACTGAACTGAAAATCCAAATAACTCAAATCAAAATCAAATCAAATCCAACCAAAATGGATGCAATACAATGACCTAAGTTTCTCGGTTTATGTTGGAGATAAAAAGAGGATTTTCGCCACCCCTCTTTATAGTACGGTTAAAACTAAAAACAATTTTCCTAACCGATCAACTCCAAACGCCGAGATCGGTAAAAAATAGAAACTCATAATACCTTAGGTCTTTCGCATCTTCATGATTTTTACGTCTCGTTCCTGCTCTTTGCGACTTGTGCTTTTATTTTACGTCGAGTTCGTCTTGTATACCGTGCATTTCTTCCCAACACAACTCTGTATCAAATAAACTCAAAAGCACAATTAGTCCGAAACACTTTATTTTCATTAATCACCAAAATTAGGGTTAGGCATGAAGACCTAGATGCAACACCAGCAAGCAGCGGGACAGAGAAGAGAGAGGAAGGAACTAGATTTATGTGTTGATGTTTAAGTGTATATATGTTGTAATTTTGCTAGAACAAGTGCTAAGCATGGAGGTGATTGGTTTTTCAGTTAAGTCCTCACCTTAGTGCAAATGAAAGAGTCTAATGAGCAATTCTCAATGAGATGCACATATATAAATATAAATATAAATAGTAGCTAATATTTGGAGACACCATCACAAGGTTTTGATTATTAAGATTGACGAGGATTACACAACTCATTTTGGTCCATTTTTTTTTTATTAATGAGAGTTGTGTGTTCTTGTTACTCAATTATTGTACCTTCACAACAACTCTCAGCTGAACATTGGCCCTAAGACTACGATCAGCTCTGGTTGAAGGTTTATAGCTGCATTCAAACTAGTGTTGACATATGACCGCGACCTGCTTAGGTCGAAGGTTTATAGCTGTATTCAAACTAATGTTGACATATGACCACGACCTGCTGTAGTCAAACTGCTATACTGAAACACCCTTTGGTCAAAGATTATAACTGTTAAGACCCCTAGTCAAAACAGCAGTTACCAAGGATCACTGACACATCATCATCCTACGTTCATCATGATAAGATGGATAACACACGAACTCCCAAAACCATCTAGACAACCATCATCAAGGAAGCAACTGACCGTAACTGTTGGCAACCAACCATATAATTCTAGGAGGATAACCACTCTTGTATAGGCATAAAAAGGGGAATGATGTAATAAGGAGAGACATCGACACTTTTACATACATTTTGGGGGAGATATCGTCTATTTTCCTCTATAAATGTACATTCTCCTCAGTAATTAACATCACACATGACATGAGTTATTATTCAATCATTCGAGAATCTAAATCTTTCTAAAAAAAACTCTCCCACCTTATCATCGTGTTTCTCCCTCGAGCCTCCACAAATATTTTGTTTCATTATAAGTTCGAGGGTTGATTCACTAATCGTCGACAAAGGCTAATCAAGATAATTAGGGTCAAATCAAGATAATATTGTCCCCTTGATGTGACTAGTGCTGGTATGGCTTGTCCAATCCATATGAACTTTGATATGCTAAAGTGAAGAAATTTATCTGCTGAGATAGAAAATATCTGTTTAAAGGAGTGAAAAATATATGATAAAGGGAAGGAAATATCTACTGAATTAAAAATATATGATGATTGGGGAAGGATACCTGCTAGAGATATAAAATATGATCTGATAGAGTGAAGAAGACAAAGACGGGAAAATTGAGGAGAAAATTTTAAGATGGTCTCAAAGAAAATTTTCAGCGTGTCGCATAAATTCTAAACTGAAAATATACAATATTATATGATATCACTAATATTATAATAAATATGGTTAAAATACTCACAACTCATACATACAAAAAAAAAATAAAAATGTGAAAATGCAATAAAAACGTTTGTATTGTAGCCGATGCGTATAATATATAGATTGGTATAATCATATTAACAATATTTATTTTATACCACTCTCAATAGAATAGGGCTGATAGCAGAGATGGTGATAGTGAAGAAGGATGCGTACGATTCACTCGTTTCTTCGACCTTAGCTCAAGGTGAGAATGTCGCCCATGATGGGCGCTGTTAAGTGGAGGGATGGGTGGCATCGGTTGTTGCTATGGGCTCAAGGAGCGAAGCTGTTAGATTAGGTCTTTCTGATGTGGGGAGTGGCTGGTAGGGTAACATCATCTTGTTCTTGTTATGGTTTTTTTTAGCAAAACTCCTTCCAACTGCGCCGGGATCAAGAGTTATGGTCTGTTTCAATGTGGATATCAGTTTCAGCGAGGCAATCATGATCAATTGGCTGGTTTTCTGTCTCAGGACATTTCCCTATCCTTTGTGTCACTAATGATGAGAAGTTGGAATTGTTTCCGAGGTTTTCTTTCCTTACGATTTGCCCGGTGGTCCCTTGAGTCATTTCTTCCCCAATCCCTCCTCTACATGAAAGACTGGTCCACAGCCAAAAGCTCGGCTGAGATGGCATTTATGCCATGTTAGAAACAGTGGACGTCTCCACCTCAGATCAGATCCTTATCTTATGAGTTAGGAACTAAATAAGAATAAAAATAAGAAGATCAAATAAAGAAAACCATATAATGACAGAGAAGAAATAATTGATTTGAGAAAAAAAATATTTACGAAGAAGATCATAATTTTTTAAACACAATTTTAAAAGAATACAAGTGATTGATATTCTCAAGTAACTCTTATATCTTTTAGACTCATCAACTCTCATGTCTGCAAGAGTTAATTACTTAAAAAATCTTAATCTTTTGTCCTCTACATGTTCATCTTATTTTTAGTTTAAAATTATCTTTCTAAACATTGCTTGGTTGGTGTTGTCTAAACTCATCTCCATTGATTTATCTAGATTACATTCTCAATAAATCATTTCACATATCTATACATCATACATATAGTTGAAATGGGATTGAGTCGCAAAATCACCATTAGAAAACCAAATATCAAGAGTTAAAATATATATATATATATATGTATATATATATATACACTCGCATACTTTAATTGGTAGAACTCTATCTATATACAGTGTGAATCCAGCACGTCCCTGCCTGTCCTCAACTATGCGGAAATACTTCACGAAGAAAGAAATTCTACGAACAAGTTACAAATTCTATAGTTTCTAAAAAAAAGTTTCAAATTCTATATGGACGTTCACTACCCGGGGGTTATTTGGAATTCCACTCGTTAGCCTTTACATAAGTTCATCTTAATATATATAAATTTTATGATCAGATTGTAAGAATTTTCGGTGTAGTTAAATTACTCACAATTTTTATATAAAATAAATTTAAATGTAACTTGTATTTACAATTTTTATATATAAAAAATTTAGATGCGATTAAAATACTCATTATTCTTATATAAAAAGTGTAAATACAATAAAAAGATTGTAAAATAGCCGTTCTTTTTTTTATTTGTATGCGTGGCGGTTCTATACCTTCTTTTTTTACTTCTGAAATGAATAGTGTATGCCATGTCTTGACTATGTTGTTAAGCTCAGTTCAACGCTGGCTTCCGAATCGACGCGTGCGATAAAATATTATTTTTTTTGTTAATAGGAGAAATAGGACGCCTACAGGCGATTTGATTTTTTTATTTTTTTGATTTTGTACGATCAAATTATATATAATTTTTTTTATTTATACATTAATCTAATTCAAATTAAATCTTGATTATATTTAAAAAATTATAAATCTTGAAATTATTTTCATATAAAAACCAAACATCAACTATATTAGATTTTAGAATTAAAAATTATTTATACTTCATTAAAATCAATCAAATTCTAATAAATATTTAACTTACTCGTGGGTCTGTGTGAAGAGTCTTTTCAGGTGTCTTTATATTAGAGTATGAGTATTTCAGATGGTACTTTACCCGCGTGACAGAATATATTGAAAATATTTTTCTGAAATACATACTCAGACACGTGAGTATTAGACTAAATCATTGGGAATCTAGACGGTGTGCTGAAGCATGATCTTCTGATTCTGTCAAAGTGTCAACACATGCACAGTATAGTTGTATACTGCGAAGGCGCCCTTTTACAGTTTACACTAGATGAGACATCTCAACTTATCAATATGTTACTACAGTTATTCACATGTACTCTTTAATAATTACAGTACCTGCATTAATTAATTTATAGTAGCATTTGTGTTAACCCACTTATAATAGTCAAAAGCCATCAACAACAAAAATTGCCACTACAAAACAGTGGGTACGAAGACCCAAGAATCTTCTGGCTTGAGTTGGATCGGAAAAAGCCCGGTTACATTCAGTCAATTTGAGTTCAAACCAGTCTAAACTCAACATACATGTATGACCATACTCAAATATATTGAAATCAAATTAGACACGTACTAGTGTTTTTATTTTTTGAGGGATCTTAGGTTGGACATGAAAGATCCAAACCCGACTCTAACCTTAGGAGAGACAGAGCCAGGCTTGACCAGAGTCGGACGGATCAATTTTTAGTCAAGTAATCCAGGATATAAGTTAGTGTTTTAACTAATCAGTATTAGAAAAGGTAGAGGAAAAAGAAAGAAGTGTGTGTGTTATTGCAGCCACAAGTTGTGGCCCATAGCGAGTAGAATAGATAATAGAGAAGTCCAACGGCCTAAAATCTATGGAGATGGTTCTGGTATGAGCTTCAGCCCACTACAAAGCTCAGTCTGTTGGGCCAAGATCTGTTCTGAAGAAAAACCCGCTAAGGTATGGCGTTGCTCCAAATATATGAATTTTTTAATGAAACAGAAGGAGAGTTTTCTACTGTACTGTTAAATTAAAAGAAGAGATACAAGTAAATAATGAAAAGCTCCTTCTGTACGTTATAAGGTCATATTCCGCAGCAACTGCAGACGACGAAGCGAAGTACATCGTGGTGAAGACGAGAAAGTTTATATGACTCCTCTGTTTTCAGAAAAGATTAAATAATTTCTGTATTTTGAAATCAGATATTTAATTATATAAATTTCAAAACCAATACATATTTGATCCAAAATCACTCTTTGACTAGTATTGTGGATGATAAATTTTATAATTTCACTCCTTTAGTCTTTCTAAATTACACAACATCAATTACTATTTTATTTACTATCTACTTTGTGTCAAATTTTGTATATTTCAAACACTGTTGCCAAGCTCCTCCTCAAATTTGAAATTTGAAATTAGGAGTTTGAATTTTGAGTTCAAATGGGCTAGATGAATCCTAACCCTTAGACTCAAGAATTCAATAGAATTCTCTTATTTCATCTCTCACATTGATAATTTAAAATTAAGATTACACATTTCAATTTGAACTTGGTTTCTAAATTCAAATTTCAAACAAATATTATATTTGAATTTGAAGTTTAAATTTTTATTTTGAAATTCAAATATCAAATTTGAATTTTGAATCTAAAATTTGATTTTGACATTTGAATTTCAAATTTCAAATATCGAGACTCAAATTTCAAAATTCAAATTTGAGGTTGAATTTCATAATTTGAAATTTGAAAAATTTTGACACAATAAATAGTAAATAAATTAATAATTGCTATTGTGCAATTTAATAAAACTATAACCATCATCGATCAAAATCAGTAAAAACCTGTCAAAAGATGATTTCGTCAAATATACACTAATTTTAAAGTATAAGTGTAAAATTTTTAGTTTTAAAATACATGGGTTATCAGGATTTTTCCAAAAGTAAAAATGTGTAGTGTGGATTTTTTTCCTTCTGAAAAATGGCATTGTTGCGATGTTTCTACAAGGACGAGCATCTAGGACCACAAGAATTTCAATAAAAAAATTAAAAAAAGAATCATTAGTGAGATCAAATAAAAAATCTCATCTAAAATGTTTGTGTTTTAAACAGGCCTACTTGTCCTTCAAAGTAAAAGGATGTGAATATAGGGAGTATTAAGCATGGTTAGCTACTACTACAAATAGTTTTGGGTTGTGATGCATATGTTATGATCTCATATCTGGACGCAACTCGTCTCAAATTGCTCCACCAAAAATTAATAATGTTGACCAAAATTGGTTTTTATTTGGTTTAATGTTAAAATTTTGACGTATCAACAAAACTTGTCTAAAATCTAATACATTTTCGTGTCAAAATTTAGCAAAATTAGAGATAAGAAAGTGAGGACTAAATCGAAAATATATTAAAAATTTGGTAAGGTAAAATAGGACAAAATCATATTACAAATAAAATGTAAATACGGCACAACGTAACTAAGATATTAACAGAGACGTGGATATACAAATATACATACACGTAAGTATGCCGTGGAGACAACGGAGAGGGAGGGAGAGGGAGGGGTGGGTTCGTGGTTGGGCGGCCGCGCGACCTAGATGGCGAGACAGTCTCCTGCGACGCCTTTTTCCGACACTTCTCCGACGCCCACCATTTTTGCCACACGAAAACCCTCTTGGGCAACGACAATCCCCATGCAGGTGAGCTGCACCACTTCACTTCGTTTCTCTTACTGTAATTCTTTCTGTAGTCTTGTATGTAGCTCCATTTTTCTTTTGTCTTCTATACACTAATACACTCCACTAAAGCTATAAAACAATGAGAAGAAAATTTCTTTCCCGTGTAATAAATTGGCATGCACATGAGGGGAGATGTTTGAGGAGGTGTTAGTGGGGAGACAAAATCTATAGAACCTCAAGGAGGGGGGCCCACACGAAGACATGGGGTTTGTACTTGGGAGGATGGAGACATTCATGTATGGCTGAAGGGATGCTTCTGCCTTGGTCCTCGCCCTGCACCGTTTTTTCTTCATTTATTATTGGCCTGGTCGTACCATAAATGCAGTTACACATGCCCGCAAACCCTTCCCTTTTCTAATTATGTCATGTCACACCATTTTCTTAAGTGAATATAATTTTCTGTGAGTGTCTGGACTTATTGATTGGTATATGTAATTTAATATTTACAACTAAACATTTATGAGATCAAATCCTACTAATTAATATTTTATTTGTTTCGCAATATAAGTTTGTTTATGTCGAAATTAAAATACATGAAATATGTGAAAAAGAAATTATAGTAATCTAGTGTACCTGTTAAATAAAATTTGAAATTGAGTTGAATGAAAATTAATGGTGAAGTGTGAAAGAATATTTATGAGGATAAAATTATAAATGTCTGTTAAAAAATATATTGGAATTATAAATAGGTTACATTATGAAATGTTTAAAAACGAATTATATTACAAAACAAAGAGGTTAACAAACAACCCATACACATGTAGCATGAAGATTATACAGAATTTTTCATAGGATCAAATCCTACTAATTAATAACAAACAACCCATATACTTGGAGCATAAGGCTAATATACACATAATTAATAGGTGTTGTGATTTGAACTCTAGTCTCTATTAAAATATCTGGTATCTTATCAATTAGATTATAATTGGTTGAGTTAAAACAAGCTTGACATCAAAGTTGACAGACCATAAATGAACCTTTTCCTATTATTGAAAGCAAATGTCCCTTTAATATAGTATGACTTAACTAAATAGAAAAAAAAAAGAAGTTTTTGCAATCTGTAAAACTGAACTCTATTTGAGAATATGTTCAGGCAATTGCATACATAAGAAAAGATGACAGAGCTTTTAATCTCAACTATTTCGTGAGTTTGATAGGAAGCTAAAAGTGAACAAGCTTTCTTAGCCCTCCTTAACAGGGTAAACAAATCTTTGCTTAATCACCTCCACTTTAGGGCACTAATCTCTGCTCAACTAATGAGTAATCACCAGCTGTCCACTTCTTGGCGCTCTCACCACAACACAATTCCGAATACGAAAACCAAAGATCAAAATGTAGCACATAGCTAGGTGATTACGCCTTTGAACTTTGCAAAAACAATATTAAGAACCCTTGGGGTTGCACTCCTGCACCTTTTTGCACTTGTATATATTCCCAACGGGAGCTCACTGTGCGGCCCTTTCCCCCTCGTTGCACACATACAAAGCACTAGATCGCATACATCTAGATCAACTCCTCCTTATGTCTCCTTTCCTATTCTCTTCTCTTTCTCCTCATCACACCGCTTCATACCTTGCCATGTCTAGCTTAAGCTCTCCTCTATCCTCCAAGATGCAGCCAAAGCTCACCACCGTTCTCCTCATCTTATTCTTCCTCGCTCTCTTCGTTAGCTCTTGCGATGCGCGCCGCCTTCGTATCCGTGGCAAGGCGCCATGCAAGGTAGGTAGTTTGATTTGTCATGCAAAAAACTGATCTGCCATGGCGTTCTTCGAATAGTCGCTTCTTGGTTGTTCTAACTTTATGTCTCAATCTTGTGTAGGATTCAGCAAAGGTGAAGGTTGATGGCTCTCCCATGAAGCATATGAAGGCTTTCGCAAAAGATGATAGTATGGTTGATCACAAGGTGGATAAGGGAGTGGCAATGGCGGCAACAGGTGCAGTTCAAACCGCCCTTGTCGTTAGGGTTTCGCAGCGGCTTGCTCATCGGGAGAGTGGGGAGGACACGGGGTTTCATCTGGATTATGCTGGACCTAGAACCCATCCTCCCTCTCACAACTGATGATATGATTGTTTTGTGATGTTTCCTAGCTTCTTACATCTGAGGTCTATGTGTACACGTGTGTTTCGAGCCGTAGTTCGCCCGTGCCAATCCTTGCCAATCTTGTTTGTTGGCGACAACTCTCACTAGTGTTGTTGATAGAGTGCTCTAGCTTAACATATAGCTAGTTAACTAGAAAATTTTGCTGGCTCAAAGTGAAACACACTACACATGATATACGTATGCTTTGTGATGTTATCTCTAGCTACTGATCTAGATCATATACAAGAAGTTTTACCTGTGTGTGGCCATGTTTCATCATTGTTTATATACTGCATATATCTTAACTACAAGTTACTGAATCAAGATTTTCCGGGTACCTAGCTTTCTGCATGAGTTATATCCATGCATGTACATACGGCCCATCGATCTCTATGACAAATTAAGTTCTCTCATGCATATTTCTATCCTCCATATACATCCAGTAATCACTGGATTTGCAGATGATGTGCTACCGGCTACTTCTCGTGGCTCTTTGCGACAAACACTTCAAATGAAGGTAAGGACAGTACTTATCTTTTCATTAACTTGGGAAGACCTAGGAATTCTTATGCATTTTTGGGTATGACCAATGTTGTTGCATATACACATGATTCTGTACAAAACAAAACCACAGTACTACTAAGACTGGAGCTAGAGTTAGATGTAGAAATCAAGAGTGGTTTGGTGATCGTCCTAGGTACTACTATGATGTGCATGATGATTGTGGTTTATGTTCTTATGTAGGTGAGGTTGGGAATGCGAGGTCGATCGGTGCTAGGAGTCGAGTCTAACAGAGTACAAGTAGGGTCCAAGGCGACCACTGAGCGAGCCGCCGAGACACTAGAAGCCATGGACTACCCAAGCGCACACCCAGGGCCATCTTTTAACAACTAGCTAGTGCATGCAACCATGCATCAGTGAATGTACCAAATGAACAACTGATCGAACCAGATATGTACGTATTTGAAAATAATTCGAGCAATAAGAGATTGTACGATGGAACTAGGTTAATTTTCTCTCTCTGTAGTTTGTAGTCTCATCATAGATATGGACGTGCACGTGTATATATTAAATCTCGTTCTATTGTGAACGAATAGCTAGTCCGGAACGCTCATAAATGATTGCAGTTATCAGTTACATGTACAACCCTGGTTATAACTTTCTCCATTTCTCACATGGGAGCTGCATTGGATTTTGGGAGCAAAATTGTTTAGCTAGACACATGTTAGCCACGATTTCAGGTCGTGGCATGCACTCCGTTATGTTGCTCCACAAAGAAATTAATATCTAGCTAACGTCGATCGAGCTAGCTAGTACATGTCTATGTCATCACAATAAAGATATGAATGTTCTATTCATGGGTTCATATTATGGGACGAACATGCATTTATGTGTGTTGTACCAATCTGTTGAATTCGTACGTGATGAGACTTTGAGATGTAACAAAAGTTTTCTAGCTGCTGTTCTAGCTGTTGGATATATCAAGAAGTGGATACTGGAGACTCGAAACGATCATGAACTGATGAACCTGCAGGGTTCTTTTATGTTGTTTGGTTTTGTTCATGGAGTTTCTTCAGATTGAAGTTTCTAAGCGCTCATTAGCTGATAAGAAATTGCCCTAGCTTCGAGAAACCGACATTGGTGAGACCGTATTTAATGTTATTTCCTTAACCCTGCATTAGATAAGAATAAGATTGATAGAATAGGGCCATTGCTTTCAGGAGCTATAATAATCCCTCTAAAGAGAAGTTAAATACCTGAAGGAACAATCGGTGCTGTTAGATTTAGGCATCTGTTTGTAGGATTTCCATTGTCTGGAAACTCTGAAATTGAGATTTAACTGGAATATAATATTCTGTGTTCAATTCATGCAACCTCCATGAGAATTTAGCAAGTAAACTTGCTAAGACTAGAAATTATCCATCAACATGCAACATGAAATGAACAGTAAGCCACTTCACAGCACTAACTTCTTCAAGTCATAAGCTAGCTGATGCAATTGAGTACAACTCTACATCTCCTGGTAACGTAGGACACAAATCTTGCTCCAAGTATACATGGAAGTACTTGCGTCAAACTTGATCTATCCTGCTCTCGGACATGCTTTCTGTAAGTCCCATAGCATTTCCTGTCCCATGCTTAATTCTCAAATCAACAGCCACATTTGTTTCAAATCCTAGCTATTTCCAATTACAGCAAAAAGAAAGTTTTATACCATGATTAAGCAACAACAAGCAGCTAATTAGAAACTCTATGGAAAACAGTTGACTTGACAACGGCAGAAATAAACTTAGGTTTTTGTAGCTACATGTCTAGTTGGTGTGGCAAACCCGAGGAGTAATCCATGTGCATCTGGGGCACAAACTACAAAAGGGATTACTAATATATGCCCACTTGTGACAATTATCTCAATTAATCTTCCCAAGAATGTTCCCTCTTCCACATCAACCTTACCAACATGCAGCTATAAAAATAACGCGATTAACATGACAAGAGCAATTGGAATGGCAATGCCTGCTCCAAAAAAGACAGACATCCCAACCCCAGATCCAAGCAAAACCTATTTGCTGCACCTCCCAGGAGATCCATTGATTAGGGTTTCCTGCCACCACATGGGCAGAATGCTTGCTCCGAAGCTTCTCTTGCGTTGCAGGAGACTAGGAGTATCATCAGTTACAGGACGTTGTGTAACAAATGCGCACGCGTGTATGCCGTTCCATCAAGAATCGATGCTCCAAATCAACAACTATGGAAGAACAAATCAAATGGATTATAGACGTTAGCAAGTGCATCCGCATGGGATTGTGATGATTAGATTTTGTTTTTACAAGACAAATTTAAAATCCAAACCATTATAATTGAAATTTATTGGGTGGTCATGGTTAGATCTTTTTTCTTATTTACAAAACAAATTTGAAATATCATAGATTGAAATTGAAAAAGTGGTATTGCTTCTTCCAAGATCGTTTCAATTGAATCTCACCTATCACCTTTTGTTAATGATTTTTTTTCATGTCTTCGATTTGTGAAATATTGTCTAAAATAATACCCAAAGGAGATAGCGCAATTTATTACCTTACATATGCACCTCTCCTTGCTGCACTATTTTTTTTTTCCTTCGCTTTGGAAAGAAGAGCACTCAGATTGCATACAATATATGCTTATGTATATAGAGTGCTAATCCTTTCAACGAAACACGTTGAAAGTAAAACATGATTTTCGACATTTTATTGGATCCGAAAGGCTATTTTTTTCCCTCCTAGGAAGTACGAAGAAATTTTTAAATTTTTCTTAACATTTAGTCTTAGAGTTTGTATTAGTTAAGATTTCAAAAATATAATAATTTTATTTTGAATTCTTAATTTTTTTATTAGACTTGTATTAGTTAAAGATTTCTTTTGTAAATCTGAGCCGTTATAACTGGGTTTACTAAATAGATGTCTAGATATTTTATTTTTCTTGATTAATGTGAAAATTTCCTATATTTTCTAGTTAATGTGGGACCTCCTATGCATACGAAGTTCATATTAGTAATTTATAAATATAAATAGATAGATAGATACATATCTAAACATATAGATTTCATGTACAGAGTTTTAAAATAATTTAAATTTTTATTACATATTTTTAAAATTTTAGGAATTTCATAATTTTAATTTCCTCAATATTTAGGCATAGAGTTTGTATTAGTTAAAGCCTCAGAAATTTAATAAATATAAATTTTAATTTCTTTAATAGTTAGACCTAAAGTTTGTGTTAATTAAGGTTTCAAAATTTTAATAATTTTATTTTCGTATTTTTAAATTTCCTTAATATTTAGTTTTAGACTTTGTATTAGTTAAGGTTCTAGAAATTTAATAATTTTAAATCTGAATTTTTAATATTTCTTAATATTTAGTTCTATTGTTTATATTAGTTAAGATTTTTGAAATTTAATTAATACTTTTAAATTTTTTTAATATTTAGGCTAAGAGCTGTAATAGCTAATTTGTTTTATTAGAACTGTTATATATACTCGAATAACTGAAACACCAAAATTTTAAAATTTTAATTTAATATACTGATATTTTTAATGCATATCTAAATTATTTATTATTTATTTTTAAAATTTTCAAAATTTAATAAATTAAATTCTAAATTTTTAATTTTCTTAATATTTAGTTTTAGAGTTTGTATTGGTGAAGGTTTCAAAATTTTAATAATTTTAGTTTAGAATTTTCAATTTTACTTATTATTTATCCTATTTGTTTCAAATTTTAATAATTTTAATTTTGAATGTTTAATTTTTCTTAATATTTAGTATTGGAGTTTGTTTAAGTTAAGATTTCTGAAATTTCTTTTTCCACCAGATTTCTCTCTTTCTCATCTTCTGATCTCCTCTCGCTTCTCTATGACAGCATCCCCATCTACTGCTCCAACATCATCACAAGTCGTTGTCTTTTCTACACCATCAGATGATGCTTCCTCCTTTCTTGCCGATATTACTACGTGTTGCATTCTCTTTTTTTTTTTTTTTACATAAGACACATATAACATTCTTACTTAGGTTGGGAGCAAGCCAATGGTGGTGTTTCTTATGTTACATTTGAAAGTTTTCTAATTTTTTTAATGTGTTTTTATATTTTTTTATCAGAATTTTGACTCCACCTGTAACAATATTTTGTTTGATATATAGCAACTATACATTTCCTTGTGTTAGATTTGAAACTTTGTTTTCAATATTTAGCAAATAGCAACCGGTCTTTTAGTTGTGAAAATTTTTGTAATAATTTTCGAGAAGCACAGATATATAATACACTATATACATGATATGTAGCGATTGTATGAGAAATTGTTGTAACTTTATAAAAAAAATATTGATATATTCCATTAATGAGTTTTAGCAACACCAAAAATAAAATATAGTAACTTCATGACAAATTGATAACTTTATAAAAAAGACAATATAATTATGAAGGAAAAAAGATACCAACAAAATATCTAAAACGTTATATTGGTTTATAATTGTGTTTATGTTTGGCAATTATATGTTCAATCTATAGCAAGTAGAATTACAAAATGTAGCAATTTTTTCAGAAATGGGCGCAATGCGGGAGGTGGGCCAATACTAAGTTGGACATAGTTCAGATAGATGAGATGACGTCAGCATGGTGTGGGATTGGATTTAACAGAACTTTTTGTCGTTGTTTTAGTGGGAGTCGGTTATTGAGTAGTTGTTCTTGAATTAAGTTGTGGGATAGACTCATCCAATGGTGGATGGAGTGGGTACAAACTAATTAATTTATATATATGTATATATGTATGTATGTACATGTAATGTGTATATATATATGTGTGTGTGTATATCATTTTGAACCATCCATCAATTCTTGGAAGGTTTTGGTAAAAAGAAATGCTTGTTTTCCTTAATGCATTCTGTTTTAAGAAGTGAAAAAGGAACACGGGTTTCTTTTAATTGTCCATAAGTCCTTGATCCAGGTAAAAATAATAGAGAAGCAAAAAGTTTTTTATGTGTTTGTTTCACCACATGCAAGAGATGGGATTGATGATTAAACATGTGAATTTTTTGGCGGTAAATTGCTCATTGCAAGTTCTATCCCTTTTCAAACCACACCTAATACTTTTAAAATTGTTGAGACAATATTATAAGCGGTGCCACTCATGCAATAGTGAATTTAAATTAAGAATTTTCTGTTGCAAGTTTCATTCCTTATCAAACCACACTCAATACCTTTAGAATATTTGAGGCAATATTACAAGAAATGCCACTTATGCAATGGCAAATTTAAATTAAGAATTTTCCATTACAATCTTTGTCTCTATTCAAACTACACCCAATACCTTTAGAATAGTTGTGACAAATTACAAGAAGTACCACTTGTGCAATAGCAAATTTAAATCAAGAATTTTCTATTACCAATTTTGTCCCTTTTTAAACTATACCCGATACCATTAGAGTAATTGGGGAAATATTATGAGAGGTACTACTTGTGAAATGACAAATTTGAATTAATAATTCCTTATCATGAGCTTAATTTGTTCTTTTTAAAAACCACACTAAGTACCTTTAAATTAGTTGGGACAATATTACAAGAAATATACATGACAATTCATAAATGTAAAAAGACTTATTCCTTGCAATTCATAAATAAAAAACTTATTCCTTGCAATTGTACTGTTAAATAGTACTTCATAGTCACACATAACAAAATTCCTAGCACGAGCCAATGCAAAAAAGGTACTACCATGTAGTGTATTTAATGTTGCACAATACCTATCTAACTTTTGATGCATATATCTAGTTGTAAGACTCTCTCCAACGGCGGCTCCTTCGCTAGCCTGTGTCGACGGAGACTCACACTTACTCGTTGGCTACTCGGTCTGATGGGATGCACGCGTGCTTCGAGTGCAGGTGAGTGGCAGGCGAGTGCGCGTCGAGGGCAGTGCCGGCGTTGGAGACAAAACGGGCGCTTCGTCACACGTATTGCAGGACCCACTAAGAAATAATCTAGTTAACCATACCCGCAAAAAAGTAAATTTGACATGTGGGTCCAGAAAATAAAAAGCACCACATGTCAATTAGTTTGTATTGGGTTCATGTGTCACCGAGAAATATCGCGTGGACCCTACGGCAACGATCAGCGTGCCCGTCTCAATGCACACGCTCGCTGCATGAAAATCGACCAATGAAGCTGACAGCTGGGTTTCATAGTTCGTGTCTCCACATATTAGTTACTGAGTTAATTATTTACATCGTGTCGCACAATATTCAACAAAAGTGGGGCCCGCTAAGCTCGTAAAATGTGCGAGTGCACCAGCCTCGTTGCCGTCGGCGACACGCACGTAGTCCACTTTAACTCACTGATTAATGGGTCCACTATTTTTAGGGCCCCCTGTCATTGAAATAAGGAAAAAACGACCGTTTGATGCAATTGACAACGGGGAACAGTGTTGCGCACGATGGTCGTTGCTGACTCAAAGGGAACGCCGAGTAGGGTTGATGTTGCGCTGGCCCACATGTAAGTGAATGGAAAGTAAAAAATGGCCATTAGAAAATTGTCAGTCGTGGGTCCCACCTGTCAGTGTCAGATAAAAATGGCCATTTGATTATAGCCGTTGGAGCTATTTTAAATATTTTTTGCCATAAAAATCATAAAAAATAGAAAAATTCCAAAAAATCATAGAAATTTTTTCCAACTCTCTCCTATATAAAGACCATGTTATTCTATCATTTTCACACAATGATATTTATGCATCTACATCCAAAGTCATTCCAAAATTTTGCAAATTTTTTTAAAAATCTGTCTCCGCAAATTTCGTTTTGGTAGCTACTCACAAAATATCATCTAACTCTAATTCAAGCACACATAACTCCGAAGAGGATGCCATCAACAAAATGGAGGATTTCTTAGTGGACTTTATGGAGGAGCTAGAAGATCATATTATCGTCGGTCTTTACGCTCGATCGGTTTGGTACTTCTTCATCCCGCGGACGCCGCCGACGCAGCAATAGGAGATATGTTGAGAAAGACCATGAAAATGGCCATCAACGACCCGTCACAGACTACTTCTCCGACTCTCTAGTCTACGCCGACAATATATTACACCGACGATTTTAGATGGGGAGACCTCTTTTTCTTCACAAAAGTGCACCGCAGCAATGCGTATGGTCACGTATAGTGGCACCGCTGATGCCGTCGATAAGTACATGCGGATAGAGAAGTACACGGCGATTCAATGTTAGGAGCACTTCATACAAGGTGCCATCAACAAGTTTGGCGACCAATATCTTTCAGCCCTATCATCGAGGATATCCACCGCCTACTGTAACAAGAAGAGACCCGTGGCTTTCTAGGTATGCTAGGAAGCATTGATTGCATGCACTTGGAATAGAAAAATTGTCTAGTAGCATGAAAGTGACAATTCACTCGTGAAGATTATGGAGTCCCTACGATTATAATTGCAGCAGTAGTTTACTATGATATCTAGATATGGTATGTTTTTTTTGTATTGTAAGCTCAAACAACAATATCAATGTGCTAAACCAATTACTCTTATTCACCAATTTATTAAAAGGGTGAGCTCCTCATGTTTAATACACTATCAATGGCCAATAGTATAACATGAGATATTATCTCGCCGATGGTATATATCTGGAGTAGGCTGTCTTTGTGAAGACGATACCGCTCTCACAAACGATGAAAGACCGGTTGTTTGCGCAACACCACGAAGGAGTAAGAAAAGATGTTGAGCGGACTTTCAAAGCCCTACAATCTGGGTTTGTCATTGTACACGGTGCGACACGATTTTGATGACAGTCAACTCTCGCCAAGATCATGCAGGCATGCATCATTTTGCACAACATAATAATAGAGACGAGCACGACGACGATGTCGTAAACTATGATTATAATGACATCTGGATACATCTACCATAATACTACCTGTGATCCACAGTGAGCCTACGTCTTTATTCGCTGGCAAATGTCTGGAGATCAAATGAAACCACAAAAGATGTATTGTGCTCAATAGTTAGGTGACAGTGAGGGGTTGTAGCTCACTGGCAACTCTCTCGTCGAATCAGGATTAACAATATGCCTTTTTTGGTTTATCTCATTTTTTACACATAGAGATTTCAATATACTAATTGTAGTATCATTTTAATTGCACATAAGAGATTAGTCATGAAATTTATGCTTCCTAGTTGCACGAGGATGAGATATACACCCGTTGCCCAATCACGTCAGGGTACGCTGGAAGAACAAGTTGAGGACGAACGATTGCCACTGCTGCTACATGTCCATATCATTATCTTCCAGTACGGCATGCAATCATACATCGATCCAATGAGAAGGCTGCTAAAAATATCATGCGTTGCCACGAAGGCAAGCAAGGATGTGGTTTGTGGGTCCATGTCACGGGCTCAGAACACTGTGCGGATCCAATCACATGCCATGTGGCCACCAGGTTGCACTGCAAGCAAAGGCTATGGTTTATCGTTGCTAGCTTGAACTGGCTGCCACGCACATTATTTTTGGCACCTACATGCATGAATATTTTCACTTTTCAGTATGACCACTGCCAGTCACGGGCTCTGAATATTTCTCTTGTTCGGCCCACCACTATTGTCTCGGTTAAAATTTCAAAAATAGCTATTGCATGAACTGATCAAAAAAAAAAAAATTCACGATCAACAAATTAAAGTAGATAGCTAGACTAGGGGAAAATACTTTTCTGAAGACTCCTCTCATGTAATACATTAATTATCTAGTGATTTGTCTATAATTTAAATTATGAACTAACAACTCTAAATTGAATCTTACACCTGAGAAATACTGTCCTCAAAGAAGTTGCTTTGATCTTAGACTAGCGGTACATAAACACACTGGGTCAGAGATCTCGTGGGTTCGACTGGTATATCATTCCTTACATAAAACCCCAGAGACTATCACACTTGTTATTCATTGCCATATAGACACCTCAATGATGCATGGTTCATGGGTCATACAAGTTTGTCGGACGTACAATTTATTTGAACTGATCACGTGAATGCTTCTTGAGGATTCCTAGCCTCTAGTATTAGTACACCCTGGCGACAGTCACTGACAAGGCGACTAAGGGCTCCTCGCTTTCATTTGATCGCGATTTGCATGTGATTCTAGAATTTGGTTTTAATTCTCACATAAATATTATAGGACATACTTGATTGAGTTAATTAATTGTTAGTTTACTTAACATATTAAATTGCAGATTGGATTATCCCGCTAGTTTACTGACAAAACTGTAATCAGCGTTTGTATAATCTTATTTTTATTTTGATCATTTTCATTTTAAACTATTTTTTGGTTGGGAAAAAACCTGACTTGCATGAGATGAGATTTTATGTGCAATAGAGGTACATATGTACACATCGTTGTGCGAATTGAATCTTAAGCAAATCATCAGACAAATGCATGGATCTTGCATAACAACGGATGTAGATTACATAGAAAGTTTCCTTTCTTAACTAGGGAGGATAGAAAGATTGATCACATTATCAGATTTAACAGATGGTGGGATCGACAATGTTATATAAGAGCTTTCTTGAGAGTAGGTTTGATTAGTTTTAATCGTCTATGTCTCACCATCGAATGGTTATTTATGATAATCTTCCTACCAACTCCAAGAATATGAAATTTCTTATATGCTTTTCATCCCATAATTGAGCTAGCTGATATTAGGCCATTGAGCATTCTTAGTGACACGACAAATTAAAGAATGGATCACTAATATTGGTTGGCTGACATCACACAAGGAAAAGCAGACAATTTCTGAGTGATCAGTCATGTAAAGCAGAATTTATTTATCAATTAATATGAATTTCATGTAAAACAGAATTTGTTTCTGCTTTAGAAATCAATCACTTCGTCTTATTTCGAAATAGCTCAGATGCAATATATCTTTTGATATTTACTCTCATTAGTTATGATTTCTGCAGAAGAAGACAAGAAAATATAATTGAAAATCTATGGTGCATGTAGATGACTAGGGTCACCAGACAAAATTTCCAAAGTCCAAAATTGCTTAGGGCATGTTTGTAATGCAGGAAGTTCAAAAGAATTTTGGAGGAAACTTCATATTCAATTAGAATAGATGTTTTCTTTTCTCCAAAATTCCTATATTTTCACGTTCCAAATAAGAGCCTTAATCGTGTAAAGCTCCACCGCTGCTATTATCATGAGAAGGGTGACTTTTTTTCAGCTGAAAAAAAATGATACAGTAACTCAAAGGGCTTATTCAAAGAATCATAGGATTTAATAAACCAATTTAAGAAGACTTTATTATCTCCCAAAAGAGTGGGAATGATGAACAAATGCAATAATAAATTACAAGTCGAAATGCTTGCTTTTACATACACGACATGAAATTACTAAACCAAATCACATCTTTCCAAATGATGAACAAATGAAATCACTACACCAAATGATCAAATCAAAACCAAATTGACACATAAACGCTTCATGTACTGAAATGGTTCTACGTTCGGATAGAACCCCCACGCACTAAGTAGAACGGGACAGAAAGAAACGAGCAGATTAATCTATGCATGCACACACACGAATCATGATGAACGCTACGTTCATGCATGTAACCACTTAAGCTAGCATGCAAACACGTAGCTACGTACGAGTAGCTTAAGAACACTCGTAGCCACTTGGGACGCACTTGCCGCAGTAGTTGATGAGGAGGCTTAGCTTGATCGGGATGTCAACGACAATGCCGAGCACATTGGCCTTGATGGCCGTGCAGAGGCAGACGGCGGCCTCGAGGTCGGCGAGGCCGCCGAGGAGGCTGCAGCACGGCTCGGCGGGCAGCTTGCCGGCCTCGGCGCTGATGAGACCGAGCACGTCGGCGCACACGCCGAACTTGAGCGTGTTCAACGGGCACTTGTTGTAGGACGGCGACGGCGGGGGTGGCGGCGGCAGAGCTGGGGGCGACGGGGTCGGGCACTTGCCGCAGGCGCAGCCGCAGGCGTTGGCTGCCGTGAAGTAGAGGAGGGTGAGAGCCACAAGAAAGAGGGCCTTGGATGCCATGGCTTAATAATTAGGCCCTAGGGTATAACCTAAGCACTTAGCAATGTACAAGTAATACTTGATGGCCAAGAGATTAGTGCTAGTGCTTAGTGGGATCGATGGGCAAGTCAGGGAGGGTGCTATGGGTATTTATAGGAGGAAATAGCAAGCCCTAACCCATTTAATGGTCATCTAGCATACTCCTTATAAAAAGGTAAATTTGCATCTAAGGCGTAAGGCCCTTGGATAACAAGGTAAAACGGTTAAAATTAATACAGATATAACAAAATTAGGGTAAATTGAAATATTTTTTGCAAAAAAAAATTGTAAAGTAACTTGAATTTTTCTTAAATTTTGATTTTTTGGCACAATATCAAAATATCTAGAGTTTTTGGTAATTTCCTCCATAATTTTCGTCAAACTTTTAGTCGTTAAAACATTGAAGTTCCACCTAAAAATCATTAGAAACGGACATGGTACAAATATGAGAAAAAATTACTAATCACAAACCTGGCACAAATTTGACAAACATTCATAAAAGAAAGTTTGTAACAATTAATTTCTGGTAGGGAGGATCAAATAAATAAATAAATATGTGTGTGTGAGAGAGAGAGCCTTAACTTTTGTCATTCATCCTTAAGTAATTAGTCAAACTCATCTTTTCCTTTTTCCATTTACAATAATCAATATGCTCATGAATGCACTGTAGATGTTAGTAGCCTTGTAGGCTTTTGTACTTGCTTGACTCAGAAGGATCGACTCAGGACTAGTATAAATTGACTTTATTATACATTATATACAATCTGACTCATCTAAATTCCCTAGATGGAACCAAACCATATGGATGAGCTGTTGGAAGTCTCCCTCTTTTGGGTTAGGATCTCGATTACATCAGATAGAAGTTGTCACTGACTGTGTAGAAGAAAGCAAAGATTAGCTCACAAATTCAATTATTTTAAATAATTTCCTCTCTATCTCCTAAATACAAAAAGCCATTGCATTAGAAGTTTTTGCATGGATAATTATGTATGATTTTTTATACGAAAATTTCCAAATAATTACATATTGGTTGAGCAAAGAGCACTGCCATGTGTACCAACCGAAATCCTTTCCATGAAAGCTTTTAAGCTTTGATGGCAATTGACATGTCGGACCGATCATAACGTGTACTCGGGCCATGCATCTCTGTGCTATACAACCGTCATGAAGTTTTGCATAGGGAAACCGCGCGTTATGAAGTTTTGGATCCGTTCCCTTGGCAAATGCGCAACCTTCCAGTATTATTTATTTATACATCCTACGAGCAGCCTCAGTATCACGTACTCTACTGTAGCTAGCTAGCTAGCTAGCGCTAGCTGCTCGACAGCTCCACGTATATACGTACTTGACATGCCAGCTGATACACGTACGTAGGGCACCAATCATGCATGTCTCGATCTGACCATTCTGAAAATATGAACTTAATGAGAGGTGGTTAAAATTTAGAACCATATCTCTCTCTCTCTCTATTGGTAGAAAAGATACGGTTGGTAGAATAGCCCATGTGGAGGTGGTGAGGATGAGGAGCGCTAGAGCTGGCAAACGAATGGAAAGGACGAGCATGGCTTGGAAACTAGCCAACTTGTGGGTCAATGTACATGCCCTTGCATGATCTCCCCCCAACCCAATTCCTGCGGCTCCCGTGCTGGCAAAAGAACATCAACGTCGCCTCGCTGGTTACAGAAGGTTACAACCATGTGCAGCCTTTGTAAGTCTTTCCTTTTTACTCCCGCGATGAATAGGGAAAGTATAGTAATATTATGAATAACCCAGTATCGAACACGGGTAATAATATCAGTAAAAGAATACTCTTGTGCTTCTAGACATGTTGAATCTATGTAAGGTAGATGTTCTATTCAACAATACAGAATGTTCCCGTGTAACTTCTTGAAATATTTTTCATACAATTGGTTTCTTGTTGAATGGCAAAATATCTCCTTGCCAAGGAGAATATACGGGTTCGATTCCTATCGTTTGTCAGCTTAATTTAGTAAGTTGAGGTACTATGCTAAAAAATTCAATCTAGTTAACTACTTAAATATATATATTAAGTATATGTTAGTCTAGTACCGTATCTCTTTCTATCTTACCCTTCTTTTGTACCCCACTCAAAAAAAACAATGCTTTGGAGGAGAGAATCGAATTCGCTTGAAAATTGATGTGTATTTGAATCATATATAGGAGCTGCTAGTAATCAGTGATATGCTCATATTGGTCAGGAAGTGGGTTTTTATTTGGCCAAATGGTACTTCAAACTTGGAACGATCATGAAGTGATTAACGAGCTACTTAATTCTTTAGTTTTTGAGTTGTTCTGGTGGACCAATCGTGCAAGCACAAAAACAAAAGAAATGAAACGCACAGACTATTCCCAATAAAAGCAGTTTGGCAGCTTCAATAGGAGTTGAACATACAACAACAATCCAAGTACCCATACCCAAACGGAAACTAAGTGTACATTTTAGATTTTCTATTCACTCATGATCGGGCCTGACCTGATCGACATGATCAAACTATTTCACTATATAGAGACGCAAAATCGTATGTTAGTTTCTCTATATATGAGCAAATATTATAGT
Organism: Pharus latifolius; assembly: GCA_019359835.1. Taxonomy (NCBI): domain Eukaryota; kingdom Viridiplantae; phylum Streptophyta; class Magnoliopsida; order Poales; family Poaceae; genus Pharus; species Pharus latifolius. The sequence continues at coordinate 11,645,780 of CM033322.1, forward strand.
AGGCAGGTCCACAAAGCAAAACAGGTACAATGATGTGCTAACGGCAGCAAATTCACAAATTAGTTAAGTAATATCAAGATTATAAAAAAGTTGTAGGACTAATATACAGTGAACTGCCAATAAAAAAAACTCCGCCATTATCTCCATTCTTTTCTTCTTATTGTTTTAGAAAAAAATGTTTACTCATTCTACTACCTCTTTTTTTTTTTCTACTTATCGTTTTAAAAAAAAAAAAATTTATTCCACCTATCTTTCTAAAAAAATCTTTATAGTAATTACTCTACTTAACTATTAATTATTTGAAATCAAATAACATACAAATTTCATTAATCACAAATATTAATAATAGAACCATAGTCTTTTATATTTCTTAAAAAATATGATGGAAGTTAAAAGAAACGACAACTAAAAAGACAAATGGAGCAACAACCTACTGTTTGTATCTGTGAGGTCATTGTGTCTATTGTAACAACAAAACTATTTCAGGCCAATCAATCGTAACTCAGCTGGTAAGTCATCTAGGATATCTGGTAGAGACAGAAGTTAATTGGAGGCAAGTAACCCTCGGCAAATCACAGCCGTTCGATCGGAATGAAGCCCCAACAGCAGCCCATAGAGCCCATGCATGGCAGTTGACGTGTCCCCGTCCCTGCCTCCTTGCTTGCTACTCTCTGCAGTGGAAAAGAATGGGTAATATCCACACGTACGATTTAAAATATCTTCCCTCATTAAAAGCTGGTGTCGTATACCATGTTGTTTTTTTTCTCTCTGGTACAACAGTGTGTTAATTGCTGGTTTTTGCAATGATGCAATCGATCACGGGATGCGCGCATTGCTATTTCAGTTGATGTCTGTACATGCTTTTGTTGTTCTCTGCAGAAAAAATATATATATAATGAGAAAGAAAGAATGTTTCGACAGGTCAGTTATACGATGGTTCCAGAACAAAATTAGATCTAGATCTTGACTCCATTATTTGGCGATAACTAATTTTATTATTTTTATCTTTTTTATCGAATCTGTGGGCATGCACGCATGGGGTTTCAGAAAGAAAATTTCCTACAACTCTTTCGAATATTGCTGTTACTACTTAGTGAGCGTCTATTTTTCGTCTTTTATAGTGCTGTGAACTAGACAACAGTGAGACTTGAATTTGTAATCTTGTACAAATCAAGGAGGATTCTTAGTCATTGAGTTATCACACTATCTTCAATAAGCATATATTTTAGAGTTTTAATTGTAGTGAAAAAAAAATTTATCACTCAAACTCTTCATACGGCAAGAGAATTTCTAATCCAAAAGAGTTCATCAAATTAATTGGTACGAATTGTTCTGAATGATTATATGCGAGTCAAACACAACCTGTGGTCACAATTCATATCAGAGTAACCAGTTTGTCCACTTAGTTAATAAAGTATTTATTAGAAACGAATAATAATAATAAAATAAAAAACGGTGTAATATTTTTTGACTTCTTTACTTGGATTGAAATCCGGTACTCCAATAGCATTGAAGGACGAATAACTATACATAATCGAAACAGAACCATGCGATACCCAATTTCTACATTATACAAACTATTTTGGAAATTAATTACCACAAAAGTTACATATTAATCATTGGAAAAAAAAAAACTACACCAGCCTAGAGAGCAACAACGATGGTTTTGCCAATTCGAATATGATTTCTCTTCTAAAGAATTAACCAAAATGTCATATGTGGACAATTAATTGGTTCATATGAATTTAGTTGTAACTTCTTGGGAAAATGTGTAGCATGAAAACTTATCAAGAGAAAAAAAAAATCCAAAGAACTACATATTTCTGTTTGGATACGTAGTATATATATAGGGGTTAGGCCCATATATGAGTTGTGTTGTTTAAAATTTTGCAAAGTAATTAATTGGTAAATTTTACTTGACAAGCAAAAAAAATATGTCGTGAAACATATAAACTGTAGTCATAGTACTTATCGATACACATGCACCCTAATCTAATCGCTGATGCATACATGGAGTACAAAGTAATGAATGCAGGGAAGAAACAGAAAAAACCCAACACTAATCAAACATGTAGGAATACCCCGCCAATCCATGCATGCCTGCATGCAAATGGCCTGTACGTAACAAAAGAATGCTCTCTCCCTGCACACCTTCGCAGGCACGTGCAAAAGCGCGACGCTTAGAAGCAACTGAAGCAGGGGTGGCCGGTGGGCACCGTCCTGCTGCAGTAGTTAAGGTGCAGTCTCCTAATTCAATTCGGTCCAAAAAATTTAATAATTCAATGTATATAGATTAGTTCTATATTTATTATCAGAATCTTGATATTTATCGAATATTTAAATTATATCAAGTGTTATATTAAACACTGGAGTAAACACTTAGCAAAATTTATCTTTTCTGAGTATTGTCACATTTTAACTTAGTAAAATGTTTAGATGAAACTATTTTAGTGTTTGCTGAGTGTGCTTACTAAAGAACTCGGGAAACAACATGCGTCGTTACTTCCTTTGACGGAATGCAGTTTGTGCCTAGTATTTTTCCATTCCTTTTGTCCAAAACCCTTTATCCTCCTAATCCCCAACACTCTTCCTTTTAGATCACATGAATTGGAATTGAAATGTGGAATTCAATTCTAATTTCATTTCTAATGTAATTGAAATTGAATGAAATTACTCACTTTCAAATATTATTTGGATAATCATTCATTGGAAATGAATGGAATTGGTCCAATTTCATACATTACTAAAATTTTAACCTTAAATTTGAAAATTAACTTTTGGAATTTGAAAATTAGAGTTTCAAATTTGACATTTGAAATTGCTTTTGAAATTTGAAATTATAATTTTGAGCTTTGATTGTTGATTTTAAATCAAATGTGAATTTGAAATTTGAGTTGAGTTTTTAATTTTCAAATTTTGAAATTTGAAATGTGAAATTTTGAATTTGAAATTTAAAATGCCAAACTCAACTTTCAGATTCAAAATTCCAAATCCATAGTTCAAATTTGAGGTTTGAATTTCAAAGTTAAAAAATTTACACTTTGAATTTGAATATAAATTTATTTTTCAAATTTGTATTTAGAAATCAAATCCAAATTCAAATTTAGAATCTAAATTTTAAAATATCTTTATAAGAGATAAAATAAACAAATTTTATCAAATTCTTGGGGTGAGAGTAAGAATGGGTGGACTACTGATAGTTATAATTAAATTTTATATAATTGAGTATGTAATTGCTTATTCAATTTTGAGTATGTAGCCCAACAACATAATTCTTTGAATTGTATTTTAATTCCTAAATTTTGTATCCAATTTCGGGATCAAACGGGTAGTAAGTGTTTTTCCCTCAAATCCAACCCTCCCCATGCCCTCCCCGTGACTGCCGCCGCCGACGCCGCTCTAGCCGCAACCCTCTCTTCTTACCTGCTGCTGCCGCTCTCCTCCCCGTGCGCCGCCATTGCAGACCGCCGCAGCCCTGCCCGTGCTGTCCGTAAGAGCAGAAGAAAGGGCTGCCTCGCACACAACGACGAGGAGGTTCTCCCCGCCGGCCGCCGCCTCCTCCTCCTACTACCCTCCGGTGACCCCTGTCCGCCCTCGACCCTCCCCCATTCAAGTAACCCACCCACCCCCCACCCCCCCCCCCCCCCCCCCCCCCACCCCCCCCTCTCTCTCTGTCTGTAGATCTCTCTTACTTTTATATGATTTTTTTTTTTTTTTACTTTGACCTGAAGTTAGTTTATGCCTACTACTTTGATATATTCCACTAGTCTTTTGTGACTAAGGTGAGAACTCAGTTTAGGCTTAGCCTCTAGGTAGTTCTTCAATTTTGTGGACTGTATTCATGTACTATCGAATCACCTGTGCATTTACTATGTGCTGATAATTTGAAGGACATTGCTAAGATGGTAACAGTATTTCTTTGATGTTGTTCAAGTCACAGCATTTTTAGACCATGTTGTGTTCTATTCTGAGGGTAGTTTTTGGTCTTATCCGACCCAGCACAATACTAACAATTTGGCATGAGTCAAACAACAGTAAAGAATATGTCTATACAAGCGATAAGCTGGGGGGACTTTTGTTCAAACAAAGACACCGAAGCAGAAACATGCACGGAAGAGAAGCAAAAGCTAAGCTTTATTAATGCTTCATAGCTTTCAGCCATTGAACCACTTTCTCTTTCCTTTGCTTCCTTCTTTTCCTCTTAACTCCTTAATTGTTTGGTTGCTCTCACTGTCTTACATTATGTACAAGCATATGAGAGATAGAGAGAGGAAGCCAAAAGATAGCAGACTCACACAAAGATGTCAATGTGTCATATTTTTTTATGGGGTCTCTGAACTCTGAAGCCGTCATGGTCTTTGGAAAAATCTATGCATCCAAACTCTAAAACATGGTCAGGTTCAGCGTAGAGGTCCTTATTGCATGTTGTATAAAGAACTCTGAAGCCACCAGGGTCTTTCCGAATGTATTTTTGATGTGAGCATTTAGCTATCTGTCTAAAACACTTAGGGAACAGGTCAAAATTCAATAACCTTTTGGACAAAAATACATTCGGAAAATATGCTCTAGCAATTGATCTAGCAAAGAAGGTAAAGGGCTGCAATGGTGTAACCCTGAGTGGCAAAGAAGGTCAAGGGCTGCGAGGGCACGCTAAGAGAAGAATACCAACCTGACACATCGTCAGGGTAGCCCCTCCATGCCCTGGTGCAAAGCAACAGATGGTAAGAACTTAAGTTCAACTTGTGGAATGATCTGAAATGAACTGAACTGTGGAGTCAATTACTGTCAATTATGTTTTCCATTTATGTATGTAGGAGAAGGAGCAGAGGCCGGTATACGAGATCGAGGTATATGCTAAAGGGTAGAGAGGTAACCAAGAGGGGACATATTGCAGTCAGCACGTTGCGGAGAAGATTGTAAATGACCCAACTTCTAAACTATGCAAGTTGCTTTACTCAACCCTAAAGATTGCATCTTAGCGGGAGGCATATGGACACACTTGTAAGAAGATCCACGGCGATGACTTCAATTGGATGCAATCGCCCATCCCATCGATGAAGCCATTGTGTACAAGGTTGGTGGCGGCAAGCCACAGGACCGTTTTATCATTGGTAATGGCTTCATCAACACATCCACAATACTCTCTCTGATGAGATCGCGAACATCGGGTAGTGGGTCAACAGATGATAACGCCCTTGAAGACGACAGCGACATGATGAAGATACCTTGGCACAAGTTGAGCAACTTGAGAAGGTGGTGGAGCTCTTCTCTTTTGCCTTGCAGGTATTGTACAAACCAATTTTAGGCATTCCTCACTTTATGCCTTTCAACCGCGTTAATGTTACTCACTGATTGGCACTGCAACATGAGCGTTTAGAGAGGCTGTAGGAATGAGCATACTACACTTCTACCCTGCAAGTCTTTTGATATGATAATTTCAACTATTCTTTGCTTTATGGTTTGCATACGCTTAACTATTACTGGTTGGTGTTTTGATCGAGTGGTTGAATATTCACTTGCCCCCACCTCCACAGCCTACAACACCACATCCATCTAATCCCATAAGCTACTTCATGCTATGTTAATAAGTTGATTGCTCAACCAAAATCTATATGTTATGTTTTGTGTTCTTCTGATTTAGTAGTTTGATTCCTGATCCCTTCTGTTTCATGTATGTGGTTGGTTAGGGTGTTGTGTTAGCATGTGTAGGGTGTGTACACGTGGGTGGGTTGAGGTGTGTGTTGCTAACAAAACACATTCTACTATTATTTTCATATATGTGCTTGGTTAAGGTGTTGTGATAGTTGTGTTGGTGACTTGGCGTGTGTCTGGGGATCAATTGGGGGTGTATTACTAACGGGGAAAATGCTAAAAATTGCTACCATTTCTAGAATGGTTTCTTTATCAAAATGAAGTAAGTTACTGCTATATTAGCCTTGGTAATTTTTTCCTTACTAGTGTCTATACATAGGTAGTTGTGTTTACCAAATTGCTATACAAATGTGTCAAAACAATTAACCTCACTTCAAAGAAATGAACCTAAACAAAATTTATTATCTAAAATCTTTTACTTGTCTACCACTCTGATCTTGCAAGAATAAGAGAGAAACATACAAAAGCAAGAACACTAAACCACACAACTCATGATTAAAAAAAGTCTCGTCAACTCGTTTCCAAATTCCAATCAATCTCCAATCCTTATATTTGCCCAAAAACACAAGCTGTTGCAAGAGTTTTCATATGAGATCGTAATGGCATGCAAATGCATGGCTGGAGTAGCAAGCACTGTGACACTACACCCTCTCATTGTCCTAGCAGCAGTCCTGTTGGTAATTCTGTAGTTGTGACAATTGGCAATTCTGAATAATTCTGAACTATTTCATATTGTAGGCCACTTCAGAATTGATGGCAGCCCCTACTGCTGATATTGCTGCAGTCAGTGGTAATTCTGTAGCTATGACAATTGGTAATTCTGAATAATTCTGAACTATTTCATATATAGGCCACTTTGGGATCGACGGCAACCCCTAGTGCCGATATTGCTGCAGTTGGTGGTCCCCACACTTCCCATGCTCCATATGTTGCTGCAGGTGGTGGTAATCACGTTTCCCACTCAAATCATATACCAAGTTGTGATCATCGTGCTTCAAATTCTCCAGAAGAACATGCCGAATCGATTTCATGACTTCCATGATTTGCCTTGGAATATATGTAGTGTTATCGAAGAAAGCGTTGTTTGCCTCAGTTTTCTTGATAGTTGGTCTAGATCAGATTGTACTACCGAATAATCATCTTTTGTGTTGAATGTAATGATCAAGTAATATATGTTTGAAGTATTGTGTTAAATATGTGGATGTTCTATATATTCATTGTGTTGGTATATATCTAATGATTGGAAGTAATATTGTCCGTTTATATATGTGACTTACTATTAGATGTAATTAAATATGGCAGGATAGAAAAAATAACAGGTAAAATGATTACCTTGAAATTCTTTGCCGAGTGTTTTTTTTTACAAAGCACTTGAAAAATCAAATTAAAAAACTCCTGCTCAATACTTCCAAAGTGTCTCTAAAAAAAACTCTCAGCAAACTCCGTACACCGAGAGTTTCTTAAAATAAAATATTCGGCATACTATGAAAAAATAAAAATTTATATGCATTTCGCAAACTTTTTGCCGACCGTTATTTTACAGACACTCAGCAGCTTTATCTACTTACACTCGGCAAAGTCTCCGTCAACGGTCATCACCGCCATCTATCTCCGTCAAACGTACTCAGTTTCTTGAAGGTTGTTCTTTGCTGAGTGTTGCCACAAAAAAAAAAAATGCCACAAAAAAAAAAAAAAAAAGACTCAGCAAACACTTGAGTTTCCTAATCCTAGGCATCCAAACGGCTTTTTCTGTGTTAGCACTCGGCAAACTTTTTGGTGACTGTTTTCATGTGTTTCCCTTGTGTTTTGGTGTACGATTCTAATAGGGTGTGTTTGGTTGCAAGTGATGGATCATCTCATGCATCATAAAAGGAGGTTTGGTGTTTGGTTGGCTCCATCTTACATCATCTCATGTATCATGACTCATCCCAAAACAGGGAATATTCTCTCAATATGCTGCACCATCCCATTCCTCAATTTTGGAGGTATTGTTTCGTCCATCACCATCTCATTCCTCAATATGGTGCACCATCTCATTTCTGAGGTTATCACAGCACTTTAACTACACAACCAAACACCGTTCCATCTCATCCAGAACCAACCAAACAAAATTCTAGACCATTTCATTCCACACCAACCAAACATCTATCTTGGACCATTTTGTAACACATCACTCATCCCATCCTTTTCATCTCATGATGGATGATTCGTCCAAGCAACCAAACGGACCCATAGTGATTGATGGTTCAATTTGAGAAAATAATATATATAAATTTAAGAAAACTAGTCATATAAAATAGGTTAATCTCTTTTATAAGAAAATAAAGACTAAATATTGACATAGACATAGCTACCCAGAATATTACAAATAGTATTTGGACCAACTCTTGATATGATTGTAGCGGGCGTAGTGCCATTGTAATTACTTTAGATCCACATGCACAAAGTTGAGTGGTTAGATCAAGGTTTTAGAGCTTTTAATGATGTGTTTGGTTTGAGGAATTGTTCCGTCTAAGATTACTTGGTCTCTCATGAGATCATCCCACCTAGGATAGGATGGTCTATTAAAAATTGTTTGGTTTGAGGTATGGAATGATCTTTTTCTTGTTTGGTTTGAGAGATGGAATGATCATGTTTATTGTTTGTTTTGAGGAATAATGGTCAATAACAATTTCTGATTTATACAATTTGTATACATTATTTAATTGAAACATAGAAAACAAGACACGGTTAAGCAAACTTGATCAAATACAGACAAACAACGGTTCCTTGTATCATAAATCCAAATGTTCCTTGCATCAAAAAATCCAAATGTTTCTTGCATACGAAAAGGGCATCAAACAAGTCCAAATACATTCAAATGTTCCTTGCATCATAAAAGGGCATCAAACAAGTCTAGATACATTCAAATGTTCCCTGCATCATATAAGACTATAATTCAACATTGAAAGACATCTATCACAACGTGTAGGTCCTAATAACATAGTTTTAATCCATCATTAAAGGACATTACAAAGTGTAAGTCCACAAAACACATAGTTTGATTTGCAAATACTTACATCTTAGGATTCATGTTGTTCATGCAAGCGCATCAAGAAAGATGATTCTTGATGTATCTGCATACGCACACCATCTTGTTGTCAAGGCTAAGTGTCACAAAAGCATTAGCAATAGAAAGATTCTCAATAAAATATGCATAGTAGTGTGCAAGGTCACCCTCATTAAATGCTGGGATATTCTTCATAATATCCAAAGATTAGTTGGAACCATGGGAGGAGCACGGGTTGCTGTCATCATAATAGCATTTGCAATATTGTTTAAAGCAGATGTGGCAATTGAAATCATAGAATCTTCTTCGCAAATAGATGCACGCGCCCTCTTTTTGCCTAAAGACTCCATTCCATCACATTTAGGACTTCCATTGCGACTTTCATTGTCATGGAATAAGGAAGTACCAACCAATTTCTCAGAAGTCATGCTATGTGAGTCAAGAGCACTTCCAAATGTTTCAACAGCAAGTAACTCGTTACTGCCTTTGGCGAATATTCCAGTGGCTTATTGATTACCAAATATCACTGTCATATAATGATAGTTCTCCAATGGTTTGTTAAAGAACTTACCCTCACTTGGTTGTTGCTGAAATTTGAGTTTAAATTGTCACAACCAAGGCAAAATAGATATTTAAAAAGCAAAATAGATATTTGAAAAGCAAAACTATCATTAAATAGGAATAAACAGCAAGAACTAAATGTATGAATAATAATGCATTCAGAATAGTTATTTTTCTAGATAAGAATTTGCAAGTGCTAATTACTATCCCAGCTACAAAAAAGGAAAAAGAGTACATACTTTGATACGGTCCATGTAATTCTTCTTATCAAGAAATATTGTTCCAGTGTCTTCATCAAAATGAGCCGAGCTAATTTTCTTAAGCCTAACAATGTTAGTCCAGCAGGTTCTCCATGTCTTTATGTGATTTACAATCTGGTTACCACTAACGCGGATATCAAAAATATCATTCAAAGTTTTTGCACACTGATTGTAATGGGAGGCTTTGAATCCTTTGTCAACTCTGTTTCCGGTAGCAATAAGATGAGTTAAGTGGCGTAAAATAAATGCTGACATGTCAGATGTCCAAACAATTTTTTCTAGATCTCTCTGCTCAACTTCTTGAATTCCATATCCATTTTTCCTACTACATGACAGAAGTTCAATATGAAGAGCATATTTAGACATTAAACAAGATTGTGCCATTCAAATGCTTCACTGAAAAAAGTACAGGACTTTAGAGATAAATAGATATAGAGATAGATAGACATATTTTTAATAAGACAACAACTCCTCAGTTTAGGATTCTTGTTTACTTTAATGGAAGTCCTTAAGAAGTCTATTGCATTGGGACATGAAATAAAACTCAAATGGATAGAGCAATGTTAATAATCAGTCAAGAAATCTATTGCAGTGGTGCATGAAATAAAACTCTAGTATCATACATATTTCAAGTACTAAACAAGAAAGAACAAACTTGAAATAGACATAAGCAAAAGAAGTTAAAAGACCACAAAACTATTAAAAAAACTATCGCATACCAGCTACATGACAAATATGGCACATTGGGATGCTCTCAAACATTGGGAACTACCCTTATTTCCCACATCTAGTTAGCAAGTTCTTATCTCCGTTCAACCCATTCTCTAATTTTTTGCACTTGTTCCCGGTGTGTCCTTGTCAAGTTGGTTGGGTTTGGTATCCAATTTACCTCAAATGGGGGAAAAATATTTACCCCATGGCCAAAAATCCAATTGTGCAAAATGCAATAAGCAAAGACAACATCTACTTGTGTCTTAAATGGAAAAAAGGCCAAGCATTATCAAGAAATTTAAATTTGTTCTTCAGTGATCTCCAAGCACGCTCAACTATAACCCTTAGTTGTGAGTGTCATAGATTAAATAGTTCCTTCTCATCTTATCATTACCCCACTCTTTCAGGTGGTATCGAACACCACGGAAGGGTGGTAAGAAGCCAGGCTTTGCACCATAACCACAATCAACCAAGTAGTATTTTCCTACAACATCACATAATTATAGTTTTATTAGGGAAAATTTCTTCTTACAAGTGTGTGTATTGTAGATATTTACTAGAGACTACCTTCAGGGACAACAAGACCATTTGGTCGTTGCAAGGCATTGACAAGAACCACAACATCATGTGCTGAGCCCTCCCAACCAGCCAACATGTGTGTGAAGCAAAGGTCAAAGTTAACAGTAGCAATTGCATTTTGGGTTGTAAAGCACTTTTTATCTCGAAACACTGCCTCGTGTGACTTGGGGACACTAGCCCGTACATGAGTGACATCGATTGCTCCAATATAATTCTACATTATGATTTATAAAAGACAAAACATGGTCAAACAAGTTTCACTTTTACTATTTAAAGCACTACTATGTATCTAGATCATACATGAAAGTAAAGATACCACTTGGTACTCCCTCGGATTCTGGCTGGAGTTTCAAGACATGGGGGACTAATAAGGTCATCACGAAGCTCACCATTTGCTTTAAGAACCGCCTTAAAGTAACGACTAACCGTCTCATTTGACCTTTTGAAATTTTTTCCTATTACTCTGTTCCTCACATTATGACCAATTGTGTGAAGAAACATTGCTATTTGCTCCTCGGCACAATAATGGATCATATCACAAAGGAGCCTTCTCTGCTTCAAGGTGTCACATAGTTTAAAGAAAGGAGCTTTCTTTAACCTCAACATGTGCAGACAACTATTATCATCTTGATGGTAAAGAGAAGCAAGGTACTCATTTCTCCTTATTTCCATATCTATCATTGAGGCATACAAGACTCTTTGGGTTCTCTTTCTTTTTCTCCTCCTAACAATTTGTACATATGCAAATGTGGCAACAGTAAGGGCGGCTGCTCTAATAATTAAATATCTTCGCATTTCATTCGCATCCATCTACACCAGTTTTGCTAACCGATCTACAGAATTGAAGATAAGTAGACATATTAAATAAATATGATGGTGCCTAGATTAATATATGAGTAGGCACTATAAGCAATTTGACACAATCTACATGGTCTAGCTAGAGTCTAAACCACATGTCTTGATTGATCAACAAACAGGACTATCATTTCATAACAATCATTGGGGCATACCAAATCTGTCCCAAAAAATGACATTTTCATGGCTGGGATCTCTCCTTGGCAGCTAGTGGCAAAGAATTAGAGCAATCAATGAACAGATCTAAGTAGAGTGAGAAGGAGAACACCATGATCGTTCATACCTAGAACAGTGAGAAGAAGGCAGATCTGAATCTTTCATACTATCTTTTTCCAAATCTTATGCAAAAGAAAATGATACTCAACCAAATCATTGGATGAGTGAAAGAATTACAAGAAGAAATCACAAGTAGAAGAATCGTAGTAGGAAAAACTAGAAAAATCACAAGAAAAAATTGCAGTGCCATGCCTGTAGCAATTGGAGGAGGAGAGAGTGCTCTACGACAACCAGGGAGGAAAAAGTGATGAAGGGGTGGCGTCGACGAGCAAAAAAAATCCGTCGGCGGCAAGGCCGCCAAAGCCGCGACGTCGTGGAGGACGGCGTCGTCCGATGCTTTTCGAGGAATGAGTGGATCAGAAGTTTTGGCTTCGGATTTGGTCACGATGGACAAGTCGAAGACGAAACCACTTGATCCTGCGACGCAAACCAAACAACTAGGCTAGATTTGGTTTTTGGATCGGATGGTCCAAGGACCATCTCACGATGCAAACCAAACACGTCATAAGTGTTTGTGATGGTTTGAGGCGGTGCTCGTGCAATCATGCTGATGAATTAGAATATAAGCATATTTTGGGTTTCTTTTAGAGTTGATCGTTTTTGGAGTTTAGGTGAAATGTTAAGGAAAAAAAATAGTGCATCGCTGCTTGAAGTCATGAAGACCTGTAGGCTAATTTGTTGTACTCGGCCTGGCACTTTTAAGCTACTTTAGGCCACACATCAGCCTACTTAGCCCAGCCCGCCCACATTTGTGTCAATGCCCCAAAACTCTCACGCATTTTGGAGAAAATAAAACATTTATTTTTTTTAGATGTGAGATTTTTTTTAAAAAAATTTACGTAATTCTTGTGTTTCAATCAAAACATTAACTTTCAATTAAATCCATTTGATACGAGAATTAATTGTATGATTTAGACTAAGACTTAAATATTTTTTTTGTGTTTATTTGTATTTTCTTGTATAATCGTGATCTGTATAAGTAATCTGCTCCATATATCATCTAATAAAGAATACAGAAATCACACTCTATGATTCGAAAGCAAATAAAATTATTCGGTCCACCAAAACTTTTGAGCCATAAAAAAAAATCCAACGGACTATGATGCACGGCACCTGGAGGGACTTTCTACGGTACGAAATAGAAAGGTTCAATGCAAAACCAAGAGGGCATTGTTGTAAATTTGTAGTTGCAGTGCACATGTTAGTTGCGTATCCAAATAGAGTGGTTCCGCTGGCCATACCCATCTCGCCACTTCATCCTGTCCACCTCCATGCTTAAGAGCCTGTTTGATTCACAGATCACAATCACAAGTTGCCAAAATAATTGTAGGGATAATTTTTTGAATGCTCTTGCAAAAATTTGACATTTCACACACACCCCTAAAAAAAATAAAAATATTACAATTAACCCTATAATAGTAACCCTAATCATGTCCTTGGAAGTCATTACCATCAATTGGGTGCTTAATCCATTGTGTTTGCACCTGTAAAGGCAGAAATGCACCTTATGACTAAGGCTGTCTCCATCACCGGAGCTCCGCTCGGGGCTTCAGCCAAAAAAATCAATTTTTTATTACTAATTGTATGAATTTTGGAGAGCATAAACTGCTGCTCAAGCAGCAAGTGCTGGGCCATTTTTTTATTTTTTATTAGTTGCCTGCTTTATGTGTTGAATTATTCTCTAATTATCTTTTGCTCTCCTCTAATAAATAAATAAATAATTTTGCTGCTCTCTTTTATCTAAAAATCTTGTTCAAAAATTAAATCATTGAAGTATTTGATTTACCAAAAAAAAATTTACACATTTAATACATTTTGTCTCCTCCAAAGAATCTCTCCTCGGACATAGCCTAAAGGGCATAAGGCCGAATCTGGCTCCCACTTGCCCTCAATCCACCCCGACTACTCCACGGCTCCACTCGCCAAAATACATCTGTGTGTGTGCCAAAGTTCAGTTGGATGTCATACAGTTAGACTAGGAGCTGAACCTTAATGCCCACAACAATTGCTCTAACTGGGTGCTGAACCTTGGTTTAAAAATTGCCCAGGTCACCTAAACCTTAGTGCCATACACATAATTAGTGATGTAACTGAAGTGGGATTGAACCAGGAGCATAAAATGGATGTATATACACAATTGGTAATTGTATGCATAATTTTGCATGATAGTTGAAGTTGCATACACAACAGAAGCATATAACATGGTCTTTTGAGAAATTCTACTCGATGTAATGATAGAAGCATGTCCATGAGAATTAAGTCATGCATGAGCATATAGATAGCTGATTAGCTGCATAAGAGAGGAGCTACACCCGAAAATTATCTCACTACAGCACATCAGAAGAAAGACCCTAGGGTGAAATATCTTTGAAGGAAAATAAGTGTTCACTGGAGGGAATAGTGGGTTGTTGGGGGTAGATTAGGAATAAACAAAACATATCCTGTTATTGGTCTTAATCAAGCAATACGTGTATCCAATTTTGGTTAACTCCTTTGACAAATTTATGACAAGGGTATGTTCAAACCTCCTTTTCAAGGATCTATAGCATTTCTTATTTTAGAAGGGCAAATGTGAAATATGTTGCTTTGGTAGGGGCACAGCCACAAATTTCTCATAAATATGTGTAACACACATAAATTATTATTTTATTTGTGGCTAGATAAAAATGTAAGGAAGGAAAATATATCGAATTAACTCACTTCTTAGCTTCACAAACAGAGTACAAAAAATATGTGCCATGGCATGCCGGCAATGGAATTCACTAATAAGCCCCACAATTCCTGCACATTTCAGCTCCAGTTAAATCCATTAATACGAGAACTAATAAGGCCTTACGATTCACGAAGCACCTCTTGGGAAAAAATCAGGGCCCTCAATTGGCGGCGCCTTCGGAAACCAAAGCACACCGCATGCAGTTATCCATACGTCAGTCAGAGACAGTCTCACAAACTCACGACTCCTCAAGTAAACCGCCGCCCCTGGGTTCAAAAAACCGCCCACCACTCGTGAAGTTACGCTACTTGCTACACACGACGGTTAACTCACAGAAGAGGCCCATGGACAAGACGCCGGCGAAGCGGCGCCCGCAGCCGAACCCCGTGGTGGAGAGGAAGCTCGGCGAGCTCGACGCCTGCCTCGCCAACGCCCTCTCCTTCCGCCCGCGACTCTCCGACTCAGGCGAGCGCCTCTTCGCCGACATCAAGGCGAGGACCGACTTCCTCCGGACGCTTCTCGCGGCCGAGCGGGACTGCCACGGCTGCGCGCAGCCAGAGCAGACCGACGCCGAGGCCCGCTTCGCCGTCCTCGAGAGCGCGTTCGACTACTGGGCGAACCGTGGTATCGCTGCACCTTCCGAGGAGGAGGAGGCGGAGACGGAGGCGGGCTCGGAGTCCGCGTGCTCGTGCACCGAGTCGTGCTTTGGGTGCGAGTGCACGGGCCCAGAAGCACCGGAGGATGCCAAGTGCGAGGTTGTGGAAGAAGACAAGGAGGTGATAGCGACGACGACGCGGCGGCAGCGGCGATGGTGGGAAAGGAGTGCTGTTTGGTGCAGCGTTGCCGGTGCTGTGGCGGTGGTCGCCGTCGGGGTGGCGATAGAGTTTGCGGGGGTGGGTCGTGACAACGTTTATGTTGTTCCGACGTGAGGGTGGGTAGTGTTTGGCATTGCGTCAGTGATTCTAATCTCAGCGCTTGCATGTCTTTTGTTTGGTTGTTCCTTTTTGTCTGTGTCGGTGTGATCTTTACAGCCAGAGTCTGACGAACAAGTCATGTGTAGTAAAAGTTTCTAATTAATAGAGAGTACAGCTGCTGTTAGGCAGTCCAAATGTAGAATCAACCCTCTTTAATGGTGATTTTGTTCTACGAATGAATGAAGGAAACAAATCAATGGTGATCTGTATACAGCTAAGACGGCCATTAGCCGTCATGGAATTGCATCCTCTGTTTTAAGCCTAGAGGTATGGCTGTCTTGTTTCTATTTCAATTATTGGATAAAGAATCTAGACGGTCTAATCATCTCCAAGAAAATTTGAAATTCCCACCTATCATGATCTAGAGCGCATGTTTTTCATTGAAGGGTGCAAATGAACGAAAATTTCAATTTCCTTTGAACTGTAAGGTGGGAGATATATGTCCCCACCAATTTTTTGCTCCATTAAGGCAATAACTTAATTTAATTAAAACAAGACATCATATTCTAAGAGATACTTATAAAATTGAAGCCCTAAAAATCAAGTCTACATCGATGGCCATGGCCACCATCTTCCTCTGCTTCCTTCTGTTCACGTCGCTCATGGCTTCACCGATCGAGCCGACAGGGTTCCACGGAGCCCATGATCAGATCATCAAAGGTACTTCAACTATTCCGTTTCTTCAAAATCATTCATTAGTGAAACAGATTCATGACAAATATGAATTGGTTTTGTATTAAGGTGGGAAAGTGCCTGATCTGCCAACATTTCATGACTTGGAGGAAATCAAGCGGGCGCAGACCCCTCAGTCTGCGCCGCCGGCACCAAGAGGGAACGAGCCACCTGATTCTCCTCCCTTGCATAGCTGACTGACTATCATATTTAAGGTACAGTTGTCTATGCAGGTCTGAGTAGCAAATAATGATATGAGAATCTTGTGCTTCTGATGATATCTGCTTCTCTGCTATTCTGTATCTTCATCACCTTGCCAATGTGATTTATTGTAGAATTATCAAGAACAGTTTATCCTAGTAAGATTTTGCCGCAAACAGAAAACTTAAATTACCATGGGTCTCCCCCAAAATGCTTTATCAATTGTGATATTACAATTCACAAGGGGAGAGAATTCTGAAGCTCCTAGACAAAATTGAATCTAATCTAAAACAAATGAATCATTTACACATGGATATAATGCAAACTGCTCGTCTTCTATGTGGAAATTTGACAACCAGAACACCCTTACTAGTATTAGTATATCTATAATCCTATGTTATACAATGTATATGTATACACCTATGTAAAAGAAACGAGAAAATTCAGCCGGAGGATGCTCAAGATGGAGCTGTGCTGGAAACACCCACGTTTTTAACGTAATTTTTGCAGCTAAACATTCCTGTCCCTCATCAAGTGCCCACTAAGGACAGATGACGTAAAGACAAACAGCACAAACATGACTGAGAAACTATGGTGAGATAATCTTTTTTTCCTAAGCAGTTCCTGAAAAAATATTAAATTAGATAAGATCAGAAAGCATAAAACCAGCAACACAGTATTTGAATTTTGGTATAAGTTACTATCAAGATGACAACTGAAAAGTTAATAGCTCTTAAGATGAGGAAGTTCAGCTAAACATGCATTAAGTGTTTGATCTTGAGGTCCCCGAGTTTGCAAACAATAAATGTAAAGCGCATATGGGTCTAACTGAAGTTTGCTATACCTGTAGCATTCTACTCCAGCACTACTTCCAGGCGCTAAAATCTCCTCTGTGGAGCCTAATTAATTAGGCCTCACAAAAAGATCAGTTAGATTTGTTTTGCAAAACTTAGCAGCATCGCTTTCGATCTCAAGTGGAGAACTAATTTCTTCATCAAAACTCTCATTTTGCATGTCTATCTTGAGTAAATTTAATGGCTCCTATTAATGGTCTCATGTCTATCTTCTACATGCCGCGTCAACTTTGAAGTTTTTCTGTTGCATTGAGCAGAACCTATCCAATCCAACAATATTCATTGCATTTATTTGTCACTGGTTTCTGTACATCATCAGCGCAAAAAAGCAGCCCTATTTCATTCACGTTTTTAATGGGAAAAAACATGATTTGAAGAAAATGATGTTAGAAGATACTTCAAAATACCTATACGAAAGACCATAACTGAACACATAACAATATAGTGTAGAAAAATAACGACTGATGGTGTTAGGTTATTTCAGCAAGAGCACAAACACTTGCCAAAAAAAAAAAAAAAAACAAAGAAAGCTATTGCTCTCGTAAGGGAAAAAAAGAGTCTTACCAGCTCTTGCTGAAGCTTCAGATGTTCATCTACTGCGTATTGTCGTTCTCCTACCAATTTTGATATTACAGAGACTCCCTAAACAGCCACAAACAACAAAAAATGTTAAAATTGCTGGATAAGTGTGTCTGTTGGTTGCACACAGTTTCACATGATGGACTAGTACTTGATTAACATAAAAAAAGTGAGGTTATACACTGAGAAAAGAATCTGAATTCTCAATTTTTTGCTATGGTTCTATTATACTGACAATGGCACAGTAGCACAAAGAAGTCCTTGACTATCCAGATAGAAGAATCTGAAGAAGAAATTGATTGCTATTTTTGTTAGTGGCACTGAGAGATTAGTGCAGCAGAAAGGCAATATGCTAGATTAATTCGCATAATACTGGAGGAAGGAAAACAAGTTAGGAGTATAGCACAAAGTCCAAAATTCATTTCTATTTTAATAGGAGCTCAAGAATATGTCAAACAAGTCTTGTTCCATCCATTCTGCAGATATGTTAAGGGTATACCTATGTAACAAACTGTAGGTCAATAAATGCTATTGAATTTCATCTCCTAGCACTCTACCTGGGAAACTCTAAAATTTTCTTAAATGAGGATTATTGCACAAAACCATTTTAGCCTGTAAACCTCTTCATCAAAATACACCATAATAATCATTTTTTGGATTTTTTAGTGCATTTTCCCAAAATTGCAACTAATTGCACATTTATCATGCTTAAGAAAACTTTGGCCGAAATTTTAAAAGCAGATGCATCAACTTTAGAAGCATGCTTAGATAGCAAAGATATTTAAACTAAGCAAAGAGTTACCCCAGAATATGAAGATTCTGTTTCAGATGTATATCCATGTCTTGATGCCTGAAAAGGAAACAGATAAATCATTACAAACAAGCATGACAATGTTTCTTGCAGCATCAATCACTGTTGCTACTACTTACAGCATCAAACATAGATGATCTCCTCATTTCATAGTCCATGACCTCCGACTGAGGGGATGCAACCTCTTCATCAGCTTCCTCAAGCACCGGCGAGGGAGGATTTGCGGGGATATAGACCACCTGCAACTTGAACTCCTCGACTACCTTACCCTGTGCTTTGGTGAACTACAAACCGCAGCAATCACATTATACATAAGCACTAGAACTCCATGAACTCGAGTGCTACAAGAATGTACCATGCAAGAGACAAAATCTTCCATCGTCGACCCATCCCGCACCACAACACTTTGCACAAGGAACTTGTCCTTGCAGTAGTAATCCAAGGGGATCTCCTTAGGAGCTTTCATTGTTACTACACCAATTTCACCACCGTCACAGCAATGTATATCAAATGAATAAATCAATCAATCGAGCAATACACTGTATTCTGCAAAGCAAACAACACCTGTGACATTGCATGAGCTCTGGGGCAGCAGTATACCGCATGTGTGCTTCACTGAGTACTTCCTTGGGTTTGTTGTTTTCACCTATGGATTGGCACACTGAAATATGTTATTTGCCCTTCCCAATGCAACAAATTAGCAACTTAGAACACAAATAAAAACATGAAATTTCACCTTATAGGCTACATATCTGTCGGTCTTATTCATCAGTTGCATGCAGCAAGAATTCTGCTTCTTGACCTCGACTTCTCAGGGCATCAAAACAACAAGAAAAGATTAGTCCTGATCAAAGAACAAGAAGCACTGCAAAAATCAGGACTGGTTCTTGGAACACTCACAGGGGATCTTGAGCTCGGAAGGGCAGACTCGAAGCAGCGTACTACTCATGATTCTGATCAAAAGAACAAGAAAAGAACAGGAATAACAGAGATATTAATTGAATTTTTCTCCTTTCTCTTGTCAAGAACCAATAAACTGGCGGTTCCTGCCTCGCGAAGCAAAGTACAAACAAATGGCAATGATGAGTAGAGCTGGTTAGGATTGAGAGGAGCAAATCGCAAATCGGGGGCATAGCAGACGGGTTCGAGTGAGATTTGGGTTGGAATACCCTAATGATTAGCAGCTGCCCCGTGATTGGTTTTGTAGGAGTTGGAAACTGCACGATGTGAGACAGCGAGAGGTGATTTGACCATAGGATTGGTCGGATACACCTCCAGGTTTTCTGGGGAAATTCTAAGTTTTTCTTTTTCTTTTCTTGCTGTCAACTTTGGATGTGACTACTCCTTATTTTTTTTGGATTTTACTATGTTTTTTTATCTTATATGTAGTTATTTTCATCATCAGATCAAATTTTTCTTCTTGAAATTTAATTCTGTAAGATTCAATTAGCCTCCTTCTTAGATTCTTAACAACTGTAGGTGTAAACAGGGTGACTAGACGTTGGTGATGACTAGTGGGGGTGGCAGACAATAGAAAAGGCAAAGTTGTGGTGGTGATGCAGCGAGACGATGGATGCGCCGCAGGCCACGGGAAAAGATGGCTACGGCATGGATCGGGAGGGAGAGGGAGAATAGAACTAAGAGGGAAAAGGAAGACTAGAGATTAAATCTAATTTAAAATGTATGGTATATATAGTGTAAGTTTATTAAGAAAAAACAAATACTTGCATATTAGATAATGCTATTTTTTAATTCATTTTTGAATTTTTATGGTACTTTCTGCTATGGATGACACATAAAATTTTTCTTACAAAATTTTGTGATTGACAAGTGAGCTTGAACAATTTAGGAACATGCTATTCATGTTGCAAGGAATTTCTTCTGTACATATATCCTTTCTGTTAGGATATTTTATCGATAAGGGAAGACTGACCGTTGGATATTGATTGAGTTTTTATAGCGTCAGTCGACTATTTGATTGGACATTTTTAATTGAAAGTGCTGTAACCACCTCTGATCTAAAAACAATTTTGTTTTTGAGAGACCAAAAAACAATTTTCATTGTAAATTGTATAATGACTTGTACTTAGAATTGCATGAGAATGGATTGCTAGAGTAACCTTGGTGAAGTGCTATTACATGGAAAAAATAGGCGGGATAGCAATTTCTTAGTGGTTTTATTTGGCTAGCTGCAGCATATAATCATATAGATGATATTTATTTTTCTAAGGCCAGCAGGTAGTTGTTGCGCAATCAATTATTGGTGAGAGATCAGTTTCAAAAATTATGATGAGTTCAAATATTCTCCAAAAGCATGTGATGCTGGCTGGGTTTACCAAAAAGTTCAGGTACTAGCTTAATTGTGATGAAGTTGTGCTGATCGTTAGATAAGTCGAGGTGATCCCACAGACAAAAAGCTTGCAATTTTGCTATTTTTAATAATTTTAAATGGTGAGAGTTTCCCACTGACATTTCGTTTTGTGGTGATTCAATAAAATTCAACCACCTCTACATCTTATCTGATGCATCTGTCTGTGCTAAAGCAGTTTATCCCGGAAATGGGCTTGTTGGTATGAGTTTTGGGCCTTGGTTTTAGATGCTGTTGGTCTCCCATCACCTTGCATGTTGTCTTGGTCCTAAGCTCCTCCAACACCCACTAACCTAAGGATTCAGATCCTCGCCTTTCAAGTCACGAGAGTCATTTGATAAAAATGAATTTTTTAGATAAATGTGCAGGAGATTCTATGGCACTTGGAGTTTTTCGCAAGGTATTCTCATTTTTCTTCCATCTCAATTTTAATAGTTGAAATTTCCATATAATAGTCCATGAAAGACGGTGTATTCGTCTGATAAATAAGCTCCTCCCTGGTGGCCAATGGTTCTCAACCATCACAGATTGACAGCGTCCTGTTTGGAGCACACAAACATACAGGAGCAGCTCATGTTCCAAATTTGTATGACTCATAAACTGCTTCTGCACTCCTTAGTTAGTGGCACACTGCCACTCGATACAAATGTCAAAGCGCGCACAACTCAAATCACATTGATCAACGTCAGGCCCCAAGATCATATATGCAAATGTCTCTCACGGCATTTTAACCTGTGTCATGCAATCTGCTCAAGCCAATACCAGGTCATAGTCTGGCTTCTGAATTGAGTACACCAAAATCTAGAAAAAAAACCTACTTATTTGGAGAAAACATTAGATGCATGCAACGGCCTTACTTTTCTTAGTGCATAGGTTATCCGGTGTGGCTGTTTGTATTTTTTGAATAAAGTAATAGAACATTCTTTTTATTGTGTTTTACCGGAAGAATTATATTTAGCAATTTTTACAAAAAAAATAAAGTCTCTGTCGCTCAAAAATCATACAAATAAACTAATGTTTGGTATTTACATGAATCTGCACTAATGTTATAAAAAATGTGTGACTTCTAATTGACAATTGTATTACTTTCCATAAACATTTAACATTGAAAGAGATAAATTATTCTCACAAGAGTGCTAGGTCACAGTGACGAAATTTGGACACGGAAAAAATCGGCAAAAATACATCTGTCCTATAGCAAAACAGGCGTAGCCGAACGGGGCTGCCTAACAAATATCCCACAACAAAACAAGTAGGCGCCGTTGAATGCTTCAAGATTTCCTTTTTCCTATTTTACCCCTTGCAATCTTCTATATATATCGCAAACATCCACACCATTTCCCCTCTTCCCTTCTCTTCTGCTGCTGCAACACATCCATATCCTGTTCTTTGTAAGGTGTGAATTTTTCTATCTTAATTCTTTTCTTATACAGTTTGTTTCTTTTATTTTAGATGCATTGTTCTACCATTCTAACATTCGTAGTTTCATCTCTATCCTTTTTTTTTTCATGATATTTTGCTTCTGCAAGATATAGACTCAAAGATCTTATGCTTATGGAGTCTAATTCCGGCTCAGAAAAGATTGGAAAAGTGATACGGGAACAAAATTGTTCTTCGCACCCTGTAATACGGTTTATCGTTAAGTCATTTCATGATAGATTGTATGTGTATATGTATATTTTGTGTTGGATGTGCCTCCTTTCATATGCTGTTTCTTGCATTTTGTTTTTCTTCCAAGGAATCTTGTGCAATATCGATATGTCGCTTTTAAGCCCTCATATTAAAGAAAAAACATAGATAGATTGCTGCTAATGACAACTCTTACATGATGATTTATTTGAAATCATGGGTCATGATGACCCCACCCCACCCCCCCCCCCCCCCCCCCCCCCCCCGCCCCCCAAAACAGTAAAGATTCCTATGATGTTTGATAATCATGCGAGGTTTTGGATCATTAAGTTGACGTGGACATGCTTTAGATCACAGTTCACAGTGATGCAATGACCATTTTAAGGTTGGTGTGTCGATGAGGCACTCAACAGAGACGAGTTAGGCATACCTACCATCTCATTGAGGGTTTATGACCGATACAAGTTACTAAAAACTGGACACTTTTTGGTGCAACCTGCCATTTAGATGGTAGTGATTGTGCCTAACCATGGTAATGATCCCTAAACCCTCTTTAATTCTAATTTGTTAATTAAGCAACAATGATTTTGATTCTGGAAAGATAGAGTAATTTTACTTGCAACCAAAGCTACAAGAGGTTTAATTTACTAGGACAACATGTATTTTGTTCAAGTAGAGTGGTATTATTATGATGTTGTTGCTTCTTTTTTTTTTATCCATGAAAAAGACTAGGATGTAACAACTCTTGAGGGAGTAATCAGTGTGCAGCGGGTTGTTCCTTTTTGGTAGATGTGTCATACCAGTTCGGTCCATTGCTGCATGATGATGTCATTTATTTTGTCTAGTAATCGAGATTTTCTTGGTAGATGACAAAAGTTTGTTTCTTGATTAATGCAGTGAAGTTATCTTGTTGGAGTTTACCAAGGCTGAATTTTATGGCTTTTCCTCTGGGAATAATCACTTTTCGGATATAAATGTGCTCTCAGTCTAGACATGAGAAGGTAGAGCACATTTGAAAGTTGTGAAGTCCTTTTTTTGCTTTTGATAGATCAGTAGCAGTTTCTCTAATATCTCCATGATTTCTATCAGTTTTCAGGTATTTTTCTGTTGATGAACCGTATGCGCACCTGCACGGACAAGAAAACATTGAAGAGGTGGTTTTTTATCGACAAGACAGTAGGTTAAGTTTAGCTGAAAATTACCTTGTTTGGGCGTATTTGATCACATAACAGAACATTTTACAATTGTCCTCTCCATTGGTCCAATGGATTTGAGCAATGGCGTGCCTGTCATGACTGATCCCATGGCCATAAGCCAGCCAATGTTAGGGCTGCCTGCAAATGTGATGCCATTTTCAGTCACATCCAGGAGGTACTCCTGTTCCACCATGAGTACTGTCTCCGTCGTCAGCAGACGTAAACTTGAGGAAGTCATTGATGGACTGTTGGGTGCAACGAAAGCGCCATCGGCTCGTAAAAAGACGTATGCGCACTCTGGTTGTGACATTTTGTCTGATGAAGATCCTGCTTACAGTGATTGGATGGTAAGTCTTATGGTTCTTCCAGTTTTCAGTGACACAGTATGCCTGTTTGCTGAACATTTACAGATGTGTCTTATGTTGCAGGTAAACTGTCCTTCTGCTCTAACTTCCTTCAATCAAATCATAGCCAAGGCAAGAGGCAAGAAAATCGCTGTGTTTTTGGACTATGATGGTACACTTTCGCCTATCGTGAATGATCCCGACAAAGCAGTCATGTCCCCTGTGGTAAGTGACAATGTCAGATGAACCTGCTAATATGTAGCATCGCTTGTTGTGTACCACTTGCTTATGCTTTGAAAACCTTACTTCAGATGCGTGCTGCTGTGAGAAAAGTTGCAAAGTACTTCCCCACCGCAATTGTCAGTGGAAGGTCTCGCGATAAGGTATTAACGATTTATATATGTGTGTCATTGTGAGAATTTGTAGGAAATCGAGTAAGCTACACTAGCAGAATTTCTATTTAACTTACTCAAAAACTGCAAGTAATAGATCATAGATTAGATTGTTACCAGTAGCGGAAGCAGATTTGATGCAGCGATCGAATGTTCACAGCAACCGTTTGCAGATCGTCCTAATCAGCGCAGCAATTGCAGCAGCGCCTCTACCGGTATCCACACGCGGGATGGAACGTCGTACGATAGTGTGCTAGCATCAACGCGTACAACAAGGGTTTATGGGCTATCAAAAGAGATGGCAACTATGACTTTTGTGTTGATCCTCAAAACCCATCATACATCTCTATATATAGGACCATGTAGAGAAAATCCTAACATATTAGGTTTCCTGATGTGATACGAATCTTATTCGAATTGCCCATGCAGAAGAAATCCTAACAGATTAGGTTTCCTGATTTGATACGAATCTTATTCGAACTCGTATCTGATACGTATATTCTCTAACAGACCCAATCTGGATCTGATACGAAAACCCATAACAAACCCAATCCGAATGCATAAGGAGTCTAATATTAAGCCTCCGAATCTGATATGGAAACCTATACCAAACCCAATCCAAATGGATAATGAGTCTAAACCCAATCCAAATACATAAGGAGTCGAACATTAAGTTTCCGAATCTGATACAGAAACTCATATCAAACCCAAAATAGACTTAATCCGAATTGCATTGTTCCAACCCGTTAAGTGTGTGACCCTGTAGGTTCGTGTATATTTAGTCACAACTCGAGAATACTTACCCGAATTGTAAGTCGGTAGTGGCCCCTAACAGGACATAACGACTATCCAAATACACACAAAGATTATAATCAGCAAACCTTTATAATGTTTTCATGTTGATCCTCTTGCCATACGATACCAGATTAAACCCAAGGTAGGAAATGTGCCACCATTACACAGTTCAATCCTTTCTCGATCTCATAGTGAATTGATCTTCTTGTAGTTGACACTTCAACCACAAACGGCATGGCCATGCACTTCTCAATTCATCTATATCGAGGGGCCCAGAGATATCTCTCTCATTTTATAAGATATGCAAATTCCATCTTAACCATTCATATTCCTCCGCATGGCTCATAGTATACCTGAATATTACCTTTATTACTACTTAATTAAAAGTAGCGTTTGGTACTATCAAAGTATACTACTACGCATGTAGGAAACTATGATGGTCTCAGGTCTAAGGATCAATCATAAACATTATTTGAGACCAACTGGTGACACTTAAATAACAAATCCAAATAGTGTCTCAAAATGGGTCTATCCAACATTATATTCTCCAATATATGTTTACATTATTGATTTGATATCTCGTATCCATGGTCCGTGAAACATAACCATCAATCAATAAATGTGCTGATCCATTAATCAATAATGTCCTATTTAAAGATAATGGATCAGGGACTATATTAGAATAATATCATCAAATAAATTTAGAGTCTCACGAACAAGTCACATACTTGTTGATCAAACCAAGATGATAATTTATTCAAAAATAACATATTATTCAAATGTTCATAAATATAACAAAGATAAATACATCTCTGTGATTTGCTCTAGGACATATCACTAACAACCTCCCACTTGGACTAGAGTCAATCACAAAAGTATCTAATACCTATTGCTCTAGTATGCACCTCATGCTTTGGTTGCGGGAGAGGTTTTGTCAACGGATCAGCAACATTCAAATCCGTGGACACTTTGCAAATCTTCACATCACCTCTATTCACGATTTCTCGGATGAGGTGATAACGCCTAAGTATATGTTTGGATTTCTGATGAGACCTTGGTTCCTTGGCTTGCGCAATGGCTCCACTATTGTCACAATAGAGATCCACTGGGCTTGAAATACTAGAAACCACACCAAGTTCAGAGATGAACTTTTTAATCCAAACAGCTTCTTTAGTAGCTTCAGAAGCAGCAATGTACTCTGCTTCTGTTGTAGAATCAGCGACAGTTTCTTGCTTGGAACTCTTCCAGCTTACAGCTCCTCCATTAAAGCAAAATACAAAACCAGATTGCGATTTGAAATCATCTTTGTCGGTTTGGAAGTTAGCATCGGTGTAGCCACTAACAACGAGCTCTTCCTCACCTCCATAAACCAAGAACACATCCTTAGTCCTTCTTAAACATTTAAGGATGTTTTTTACAGCAGTCCAGTGACTCTCACCTGGATTTGATTGGTATCTACTCGTAACACTTAGAGCATAGGAGACATCTGGGCGTGTACATAGCATGGCATACATAATAGATCCAACAGCAGAAGCATATGGAATCTTATTCATTCGGTCCCGCTCATCACATGTCGAAGGACATTGACTCTTGCTAAGACTAATGCCATGTGACGTAGGTAGAAAACCTTTCTTGGAATCGTGCATATTGAATCTATTCAATACTTTGTCAATATATGTACTTTGGCTTAATCCAATTAGCCTTTTAGATCTATCTCGATAGATCTTAATGCCCAAAATATATGCTGCCTCACCTAAGTCTTTCATAGAGAAGCTACTTTTCAATGAGGACTTCACAGAATCAAGCATAGGAATATCATTTCCGATCAGAAGTATGTCATCCACATATAAGACCAGAAAAACAAGTGCGCTCCCATTTACCTTTTTATAAACACAAGGCTCTTCTTCATTTTTGATGAAACCAAACTGTTTGACTACTTCATCAAAACGAAGATTCCAACTCCGAGAAGCTTGCTTCAACCCATAAATGGATTTATGAAGCTTGCATACTTTCCTAGTATTATCTGGATCGACAAAACCCTTAGGCTGTGCCATATACACATCCTCACTTAGGTTTCCATTTAGGAAAGCCGTTTTGACATCCATCTGCCATATCTCATAATCGAAATAGGCAGCAATAGCTAGAATGATCCTGATTGACTTTAACATAGCAACGGGCGAAAATGTTTCATCATAATCAACACCTTGAATTTGCTTGAAACCTTTTGCAACTAATCGTGCTTTATGGATATAAACATGACCATCCATGTCAATCTTTTTCTTATAAACCCATTTGCACTCAATGGCTTTTACACCATCAGGCAGATCAACCAAGTTCCACACTCGATTGTCATGTATGGATTCAATTTCGGATCTCATGGCTCCAAGCCATTTCTCAGAGTCAGGGCTCATCATCGCTTCTTCATAAGTCTTAGGTTCATCATTATCTATCAATAATACTTCACGCTGCTCTATTGTAAGGAGCATGTACCTTCCAGGTGCGTGACGTACACTTTCAGACCTACGTATAACCGGTGCTTGTCCTGCATCATTTTCTACATTGTTTTGCAGGTCTTGCTGAATTTCAGTGGGTGCTGAAACAATTTCCAGTGGTTCCCGAATTTCTTCAAGTTGCACTGTGCTCCCACTTACTCCTTTTGAAAGAAACTCTTTCTCCAAAAAGACACCGTTTTGGGCAACAAACACTTTGTTTTCTTCTCGATTATAGAAGTAATATCCTTTTGTTTCCTTAGGATAGCCCACAAAGAAGCATTTATCTGATTTGGGTTTGAGCTTATCAGACAATAAACGTTTTACATAAACTTCACAACTCCAAATCTTAAGAAAATACAATCTAGGACACCTTCCATTCCATATCTCATATGGTGTCTTTTCTACGGCTTTTGATGGAGCCCTATTTAATGTGAACGCAGCTGTTTCTAGAGCATATCCCCAGAAGGACAATGGAAGATCAGTTTGGCTCATCATTGACCGAACCATGTCCAACAAGGTCCTGTTCCGTCGTTCTGACACACCATTCCATTGAGGTGTTCCTGGCGGGGTCAATTGTGGAACAATTCCATGTTGTTTTAGATGATCACCAAATTCTTGGCTCAAATATTCCCCTCCACGATCAGATCGTAGGGTTTTGATTGTCTTGCCAAGTTGATTTTGTACTTCATTCTGAAATTCCTTGAATTTATCAAACGTTTCAGATTTATGCCTCATTAAGTAGACATATCCATATCTACTAAAGTCATCGGTAAAAGTTATGAAGTACTGAAAACCACCTCTAGCTGTTGAACTTAATGGTCCACATACATCAGTATGAATAAGAGCCAATAAGTCATTTGCCCTTGAAAGGTGCCTTTGTCATTTTGCCAAGTAAACAAGATTCACACACATCAAATGATTGAAAATCAAATGAGTCTCGAAGCCCATCTTTCAGGAGTTCCATGATGCGTTTCTCATTGATATGGCCTAAACGACAATGCCAGATAAACGTGGGATTCAAATCATTGGACCTAAGCCTCTTAGTACATATGTTATAGACAGGTAATTCAAGATTTAGCTGATAAAGCCCATTCTCCAATGAGGCATTGCCATAAAACATATCATTTAAATAAAAAGAACAACGATTGTTCTTTATTCTAAATTCATAACCCAGCGTGTCCAAACATGACACAGATACAATGTTTTTGCTTATGGCAGGAACATAATAACAGTTATTAAGTTCTAAAACTAATCCTGAAGGTAAAACTAATATAAAAGTTCCAACAGCTAAGGCTGCAACTCTTGCTCCATTGGCAACACGAAGTTGAACCTCGCCCTTAGCCAAATTTCTACTCCTTTTAAGCCCTTGCATCGAAGTGCAAATATGAGCAGTCGATCCGGTATCAAATACCCAAGAGTCGGAAGGAGAAGTAGCTAAATGAACTTCTATAACATATATACCTGAAGGAGTCTCACTTTCCTTCTTTTTCTTTAAATCTTCCAAGTATTTCTTGCAATTCCTCTTCCAATGGCCAGATTCCTTGCAATAGAAGCATTCAGTAGTAGGGGTGGCACCTGGCTTGGACTTTCCTTTGGAATTAGGTTTAGCGCTAGAGGATCTTTCTAGAGCTTTGCCCTTTCCCTTAGCCTTGCCCTTGCCCTTCTTCTTAAAGCTTTTTCCCTTTTGAACCATCATTACATTATTTGGGTTTTTCTTAATGTTCTGTTCCGCTGTTTTAAGCATCCCATGCAATTCGGTCAATGATTTCTCCAGATTATTCATGTTATAATTCATGACAAACTGGTCATAGCTCAGAAGGAGCGATTGGAGAATCATATCAGTAGCCAACTCTTGACTAAGGGGAAAACCAAGTTTTTCCAAATTCTCAATGTAACCAATCATCTTGATCACATGAGGACTGACCGAGCTTCCTTCTGCCAACTTGCAATCATGCAATTTCTTGGTGGTCTCATATCTTTCCACCCTGGCCTACTTCTCGAATAAGTTTCTAAGAGACACGGCCATTTCATAAGCTGTCATGTTCTCATATTGCTTCTGAAGCTCAGAGTTCATCGTGACAAGCATTAGACAGCTGGCATCAAGTGCGTCATCAGTATGCTTTTTATAAGCATCCTTTTGAACACGTAAAGCACTAGCGGCTGGTTCATCAGGTATAGGAGTCTCTAGAACATAGTCCTTTTTCTCTTGTTTGAGAACAATTCTCAAGTTTCTATACCAATCAATAAAATTTGTTCCATTGAGCTTTTCTTTATTAAGGATAGATCGCAAACTGAAATTGTTTGAGGAGCTACCACTATCCATGGTCTACAACAGTAAAGAAATGCAAAATTATAGCATTATATTTATGAAAAGTTTTTTATTAAATAATTCAATAAAAGATGTACCAACTATATATTTTAGAAAAAATCCCTCAAAGAAATATATATAGTAGGCCAAGATCCATATTTCACTAAGTTCTAGTGAGCTTTGGCATCACTGCTAGAAACCTAGTTATTTAGGTAAGCAACTCCTTACTAATTATATTATATATAACTCTTGTTTGTTGGGTGTCATCCCAACACCATGCCCCAAAGCCCAAAACCGTTTTGATGGCTTTGTTAAGTTAAACCAATTCTATGCTTATGGGTGTCTAATACACATCTTGCTTTATTAAGATAATTGATGGTGCCCTGATTTGTCAGACCCACCAAGCAACGATCAAAATCTTGACAGGTGCAGCAATTGGAAGGGTATAATAAACACTTAATTTTTATGAGGGGTTAAAACATGGCAAAACATCCATATGCACGAAAATAACCATCAGCTAGATGATCTAATAGGTGCAATTTTGACTATATTTAACTTCCGTTGGCAGTAACCTTGGCCAGGAAAGACCGCGACTGTTTTCGCTCACACCATGAAAGAAAGCGTTCCGTCAAGCGGGACTTATTAAGAAAAATCTTATGATGTGTTTTTTCCTTAGACACCAAAATTGACAGCTTCTGGTTATCATATATAATCTTTTTTTTAAATTAATCATATTAATCAAATTTTCGAACCAATCTGATTGGTTTAAATCCCCTTAAGTCATCATATTAACTCCAATATGAATATCTAGAATAGGCAGCTAATGTCATATATAGATCCAATCTATACACATATGATTTAGAAGATCTAATCTACTATTGTCATATAAACCCTAACATCACCTCCCTCTGGCCCATGCTAGGATCATTAGACATTAGTTCATATTAAAGCCGGCCAAAAATTGTTCATCACAACACTTGAATGTCAAAACAAACATGTATAATGAAACTTATACGGTAACAGATTAAATGAACTAGTAGATCTAATCTACTATAACTTCATATATCACACACACACACACACACATATATATATATATATATATATATATATTATTAATCCAGATCTAATACTATACAGGATGGCTCTGATACCACTGTAGGAAATCGAGTAAGCTACACTAGCTAAATTTCTATTTAACTTACTCGAAAACTGCAAGTAATAGATCATAGATTAGATTGTTACCAGTAGCGGAAGCAGATTTGATGCAGCGATCGAATGTTCACAGCAACCGTTTGCAGATCCCATCATACATCTCTATATATATGGCCATGTAGAGAAAATCCTAACAGATTAGGTTTCCTGATTTGATACGAATCTTATTCGAACTCGTATCTGATACGTATATTCTCTAACAGAATTATACTCGTATAAGTATAACATTATATATCTGGCGTGTTTTGCTTTCTCCTTTTCTGCTCAGGTGTTTGAATTTGTAAAGCTGAAGGAACTCTACTACGCTGGAAGCCACGGGATGGACATACTTGCATCTACACCGAATTGTGAACACAATACTGATAATGTAAAGATTTCTTCCATCATTTTAGCACTGCAAGGAGGACCATATCGCTTTGTTGCAGTTGTTTTTGTGATTCCTTGATGTATTCTATGCCCACTCCTTAATGTTCTTTGTAACCCTACTTGCAGTGCAAAGAGACCAGTATCTTCCAACCTGCTACTGAGTTTCTACCTATGATCACTGAGGTATAGTTCTTGTTAAATTATTTCAGTTAATGGATTGCATTGTTTAATCCAATTGGACAGTGGAAACATGAACATATCAAGTTTGTGTAATGCAGGTTTCCAAGACCCTCATAGAGATCACCGGAGGAATTGATGGTGCAAATGTGGAGAACAACAAGTTTTGCGTGTCTGTACATTATCGCAATGTAGACAAGAAGGTAAACCTGTACCTCAAATTACAGTGTTATTGCCTCTTGCTGCTTTTCGAGTAATCGCAGGCTTGACTGAAAGTTCTGCTTGCTTGTTTGCAGGACAGGAAACTCGTTGCGCAACTTGTAAGCGATGTCCTGAAAGCTTTTCCTTGTCTCAAAGTGACTAGAGGGCGAATGGTAAGAATATTCATGTGGTCATTCGTCATTTTGTGTATTATATGTCATACCTAAATAGAATTTTGCATTACTCTTATACTAATTTTGCAAATCTAAAGGTTTTAGAGGTTCGTCCGGTGATCGATTGGGACAAGGGAAAGGCTGTTGAATTTCTGCTTCAGTCACTCGGGTTAAATGATTCTGAAAATGTGCTTCCTATCTACATTGGAGATGATCGAACTGACGAAGACGCATTTAAGGTTCCATTTCTTCTAAATGCAAAACATGTATTTATTCCATTCACATCTTAACTGGGCTAAATCTGTGCTCTTTTCTTGGCTACCTTGATCAGGTACTTCGCGAGCGAAACTGTGGATATGGAATTCTAGTTTCACAAATGCCCAAGGAAACTGAAGCCTCCTACTCACTGAAGGATCCATCTGAAGTAAAGCCTTTCCTATGCTTTTTGCAGGCTTCTGAATTGATTCTATTCAATCACTAATGACTAATTGCTCACTTCTCAATCATCTCATACAGGTGATGGAATTCCTCAATTCCTTGGTGAGATGGAAGAAGCAATCACAATGACGAAGAAATCACAAATCCCAGCAGTACTTTTACTTTGGAGAAATGACAGTAGCATTTCTGGGCGACAATTTGACAGCTCCGGTCAATCTAGCTAGTCGTTCTCCAAGTTCCAAACACATCATTTTTTTACTTTTCGTCGTAATAAAAACACCCAGCTTTTGTAAAACTTGAGGATTTGTAAATATTCCGATCATATCCTTATTATATGATGCACTCATTAGTCTGCTAACTAGTTGCTGCAGGTGTCAATTCTCCTACCCTTTTTTG
The DNA here is from genome assembly GCA_019359835.1 of Pharus latifolius. Lineage (NCBI taxonomy): Eukaryota > Viridiplantae > Streptophyta > Magnoliopsida > Poales > Poaceae > Pharus > Pharus latifolius. Next base: position 11,679,017 of record CM033322.1, read on the forward strand.
TGTCGAAAAGGACATGCAAATCGTATAAAACAGTCATTTCGCGACCCTACAAACTATCCGGGAGAGAAATCTTGGCCGCAGTACGAGCAAGAATATAGAAAAGTCGTGATGTTGCTCGCATCAATTTGCTGACTTTCACCAAAATAAGAGAGGCTGAAAAGTATCTCGTGCCATCAAATGAAAGATTTGCAGTGTGACGACAGCACGTTCTGGCGTACGAGAAATGGCAGCGCAATATTACCAAAATCTTTCAGAAAACGTATAATGTTTGGAAATAGTTGCCGCCAACTTTGTCTTTTTTGACTCAAGTAGCGTGCTTGTGATGATTGCATGCACGTGCTGTGCTTTTGTGGGATTGAAATATATTAAATAGTTTGAATTTAGAATATATTGAAATGAGTTGAATTAGATTGAGTTGGCTTAAAAAAATAGTCGGATTAGATTGAATTAGATTGAAAAATTTCGGTTGGTATTGGATTAGTATTAGATTGGAGTCTATAAAATAATTTGAGTTCATATTTTTTTTTTCTTTTCGCACCTATTTGAATGTGTGGATGAACTAAAGATGGACTAGGAAATAGTTTGAACCTATATTGAGAGGAAGAGTTTGGTTTGAGTGGGTTGAATTAGATTGAAATTTATATAATGTATTGTGAATTAGCTGAGAGTTGAATTTTAATTTTTATTAAACACAGTTAGGTTAGATTTGCATCGGATTTTAGTGCATTACCACCGGCAGCTGCACGCGTGTAGACTAATCTACAGGTTCGCCAAAGAGGACAATGAACATGAACTAACACACCTTGCCTACACGAAGGTGACCTTCAAATTAGTTGATCTCAGTAATTAGATCCCATATAGCAGCGGAGGCAGAATTTATGTATTGTGGGATGGATGATGGCATTTAAAAATTTAATCTTGTAGTAGGTCAATTTTTTTAAAGTTTTTAGGATTTTTTAAACTTTGACACAGATATCAATAAATATTAAATTATTTTGCAAAAAATACTTAATGGGTCAATTGACCCCACATATCATAATATCTATCGGCCATTGTCTAAGGAATAGAGTTGCAGATTCGAGAAAACATTGAAGCCTGAGGCAATTAGTCGACTTTTATACGAAATACTAGCGAGTAGGTTTAGAGTTTTTGGGAAAAAGCCGCAGTCCACCTAACCTAGGACTGTACAAAAATTCATTCAACCGAAATAATTGAGTATTTGGTATTTAATTCGGTTTTCATTTTCAAGAACAAATTATTTTTGTAAAACCGAAATAACTTAATAGAAAAACCCGAAATAACTGAATTTACCAAATAATCATACATTTTAATTAGTAAACTATTTATAATATAAAAAAATACAATTTTGTTAAACAAATCTTGAATTTTGAGAATATAAAGAGTATAAGTAGTGTAATATTTGTATTTTGTTATTATAATATGTGGTAATTTAAACTTTGATTTCAATATGATTACGTCATGTAAGAATGTTAGTTTGATAAATTTGATATTTATATAATTAAAAAAAGTTTATTTGATATTTATTGATACCAAAATAAATTATAGTTTAAATAATTTGATATTGATTTTATATAACTAAAATTTTAAAAGATTGAAATAACTAAGCCGGATAAACGGAAAAATCCGAACGCTAGCTTCTTCTTTTGAAGAATAACTTTTTGAGTTTTTTTTTTTGAAAAACCAATGTTGAATTGAAAAACTGATAGGTAGAACCGTGACTGGTTGGTAGCCTTATAACCTACTAGGTGAAAAAGAGAGAAACAATGGCACATCTCTCTCTCTCTCTCTCTCTCTCTCTCTCTCTCTCTCTCTCTCTCCCTAAAATGTCAAAATCACGAGATGAGCAAATTTAACAACCATCTATCAAAATGAACCAAGTTAATTATATGTTCATAGTTATTGTGTGATATAATAAAAAAACTATAATGATATATTTGGATTAGCTAAATCATATTGTAGTCAAAGTGTGATAGAGATCTTCCACTGCACATTTAGTTTAGATGGTGTCTAAAAATAATCAATCTTAGTTAAATCTCATTGTATTTTCAAATACTTGTCATTAAGCAAATGACTACTAAATTATATGGACACTGCCAATATTTAGGATCCATTTAGTCTAGTTTAATGTAAGTTTATAAGACAGCTTAAGTTTATAAGATCAATAAGTCAGTGGAAAGAAATTTAAAGTTATTTGTGACTTTTAATTTAAATAAGACTTGAGAATGAAAAATAAATCAAAAATTTAAGTTTATATTTGATTCAATTTCAGTTTATCTGATAAATCAAGTCTGGATAAATTAGGCCAAGCACTACGTAGAAACAGGCTGCCATGTGCCAATCTTGCATGGCCCCAGTGTGCTCGGTCTGGGCCGGGTCGCTTACAATTCCCATCGAGCCCATTCCGACCCGTTGTTTGGGGTCAAGCAAGGCCTAGTGAAACCGTCCAAAAGAATTGTTTTTAGGCTAAACGACGGGTTTTGCTTCGCTTTGCTTTGACCCAATTATGACCAAACATTCGGTTTTTTTCTCGACTTGACCAAAAATTCTCAGTTTTGCATAACGAAAATACAAACGGTTCGTCAAGTCGGACGTATATCACTACTACTCGTCTATTCGGCTACTCCCTCCACTACTCTCACTATCTCTCCTCTTTCCTTTCCCTTCGGATAAAAAAAAAAAAAAAAAAAAAAAAGCACCGCCTCCGAAACGCCATATCGGAGACTGCTCCGGCCATCTCCGGCGAGCCCTCCCCCTCCAATTGACGTCTTCCGCTGATGCAGTCCCTCCGGGATGGCCACGCCTCCGGTGATCTCCGCTCATAGCTAGATCTGCGGTTGAGTTTTGGGCGGGATGGAGCGGAGGTGGCGGCGGCTGGGGTTATGTTTCCTGGTGGTTTGGGTGGCGGTGGCGATGGCGGTGGCGATGGTGGCGGAGGGGGGGCGGGGAGGGGAGGTTGGCCGGCGGCGGCGCCATGCGTACGCGGCGATGATGTACATGGGCACGCCCCGCGACTACGAGTTCTACGTGGCGACGCGCGTGATGATGCGTTCGCTGTGGCGGCTCGGCGCTGACGCTGACCGCGTCGTCATCGCCTCCCTCGACGTCCCGCAGCGTTGGGTCCAGGCGCTGTAAGCTCGTTCGCTCTCTCTCTCTCTCTCTCAAATGTGTTTGCCCTGAGCTGCGGGGTGTTCAAAAATTGACGTCCCTGTTGCTTGTTTGATGCAAAGTTTAGGTGCTTAAGGCCGTGCAACTCTAACTGTTGCGAGTTAGCGCCTTTGGGTCTGTTCTGATTCGAATTTTCGGCTATTCAGATGTGCCAAATGTTCAAATTATTGCCTCGCGGGCTCTTGGCTGTTCGATGCAAAATTTTCTGGTTATTTTCAAGAGTTGACTGTTTATGTTGACTGCCTATCCAGCTGTTTGATTCAGCTTTGTTATAATTTTGATGCTCTGTGTGTTTAAGTTGACGCGTTTGTCTATGTTTGATGCAAACTTTTGGGTTTGGAGTTAAAAGTTGTCTGTTTTGTTTCCCGTTTTGCGTGAACTTTGGTTTGGTGTTTTTAGTTGACTCCTTCGTTTGCCGCTTAATGCGAATTTGTGGTTATTTGATGGGTTGGTGTTAGAATAGTTGGCTAAATGTCCATGTTCCTTGTTTGTTTCATTCCCATTTTTCTCATGAAAGCGCCTTCCTTAAGCATGAGGAGGAAGAGATGAGGCAGCAGAGGCCGCAATGTGTTAGTTATTGCTGCATCTTTTGGAAATAGTCTCTTCTAAATGTTGTGTTCTTTTACTTAGAAAACCTTCTATTCATAGCGAGTTAGTAGTCTGAGGATTTGTGATAGCGGCACCGTGTTTGAATTGTGCGATACTTGCTGAAAAGTTGTGAGATTTGAGCTATGAAATCCAACTGCTAAATGATGCACAAACAATACTTAGCTGATTGCAACTGCTTTATTATTGAATAATATTTGTGTTGGAGTACTGAATTACCCTGTGTAATATATTTTCTGAAAAGTTGTTGGACTTGAGCTGTGAGTTTCCACTGCTAAATGCTAGTAGTTAGTTGATTGTGACTGCTTTGTATACGACAATAATTGTGTTGTATTGATATTGTGTCTAAGTGACCACATGTGGATGTAGACTTGAGTTGGTGAATTTAATGTTTCAAAGGATGCTTGCTTGACCTGGCTGTGGAATCTAGCAGGTTGTATTATACTCAAGTGGTCCAACATTTTTCCCCCTTGAGATACGAACTTATGGAGTAATGGGCTGATCGGCTTGTTTTAATATTTTTGATAAGAAATAGATAATTGATTTATGCATTTCCTACTGTTGCTAATAGGAAAGATGATGGTGTGAAGGTGGTATCTGTGGAAAATCTGAAGAATCCTTATGAAAAACAAGAAAATTTCAACATGCGGTTCAAGTTGACTTTAAACAAGCTGTATGCGTGGAGCTTGATTTCCTATGATCGAGTTGTTATGCTTGATTCTGACAACATTTTCCTCCAAAACACTGATGAACTATTTCAGTGTGGCCAGTTCTGTGCCGTCTTCATCAACCCTTGCATTTTCCATACAGGCCTCTTCGTACTTCAGGTAGGACACTTAATATATCTGCATCTCTTCTCTTTTGTGAAAACTTCTAACTCTTGAGAATGTGTAATTTCTGTTATTTTGAAGGATATCAACCTCCTTTTATCTGCTTTTTTTAGCAAATAGTCAGGTATTCTGTGTTGTTATTCATTTTTATTGGCCATGCATCTGCCATTAGACTATTGATTCTTTAACTGTGGTGTTTTGTCAAGTAGTAGTTTAGTAATAACTTGCAAATTGGTTTGATGAAATTTTGTTACCTCCAAATTTACCAGCGTTAGCTCAAATTGAAGCTGGGAGGTTTTTTCTTTCTTTCTTTCTTTCTTTTTTTTTTTTTTTTGAGACTAGAACGAGTTGATTAGCATAACTATCCTAAAGACATAAGAAATCACAAGATTAGGAGATCAAATCCCAAGAAAACTACAAATAACCCACCCAACATGTAGTTGATGGGAATCAAACCCTGATATTTAGCCTAATAACCTAGATGCCACACCGGTTGACAACTAGGAATTTTATTGAATCTGGTAATTTTGTTACCTCTTTTTTTTTTTTTTTATCCTTTTGAAACATGGATGTGTTTGTCTAGGTGTGCTTGAGGGGCATCTTCTACACAAGTGTTAATGTGTTAAGACCTGTCGATATTGTGACGAACTTATCTGAACCCATTGCCAAAATTTGTAGACAAGCTTAATGGTTCCGACTAGTCCTATTGTATGCACCTAGAAAAGTATTATCATCTAATGTGATACATATTACTCAACTGAAGGTTCTTGTTTTTTTTTTTTTTTTGTTGAACATAGGAAGTTTGTGAAGTCATATATCACTCTCAGCACATTCTCAAACATGCTCTCTGATATTCTACTGAAACCATGACTCTGTATGATGTCAAAGAAATGAATCTGGCCGTTATTGTCTGCCAAGTCTGGCTATGGTTATGTTTGGTTTTTGCTATTCTGAATTTGTTTCCCTGATTTTCAAAGAGTTCCATTTTATTTCCAGCCTTCGATGGATGTTTTCAAGAGCATGCTACATGAGCTAGCTATTGGACGGGAAAACCCGGATGGTGCAGATCAAGGTTTTCTTGCTAGCTATTTCCCTGATTTGCTTGATCAACCAATGTTCCACCCACCAGCTAATGGTAGCAAACTTGGTGGCACTTATCGCCTTCCTCTAGGCTATCAGATGGATGCATCTTATTACTGTGAGTCTTGCCACCAGCGGATGTTTAGATAATAGCATTTTCTTGTACAGCTTACACTAATGGTTTCTGCTGATTGCAGACTTGAAGCTTCGCTGGAGTATTCCATGTGGACCAAACAGTGTGATTACATTCCCAAGTGCACCGTGGTTTAAGCCATGGTACTGGTGGTCTTGGCCAGTTTTACCTTTGGGGCTATCTTGGCATGAACAACGTCGTGAAAACCTAGGGTGAGTGAGTTGTTCTAATCCTTAGGCCATTATCTCTTGTAGTTCCATTTTTGCATGTTCATATATTGGATTCTCAGACATGGAGAGTATCTTATGTGAAGGCAGAGCCAGATCAGCAAAAATTTTTCACGGTAGATGATAGTTTCACCCATATTGGTGTATAGACTGATGTGCTTGATGACATGTCCTGTGGGAATGCCTTTATCTTCAGGATAAAGTTGCATAAGGCATGGCACTATCGGACCTTTTAGCTTATTTAGGATAAAGTTGCATAAAGTAGGGGATTTTCATGCCCTGTTATCTTTTTTTAAGGATAAAGTTGTACAAGATAGGGATTATCATGTCTTCTAACCTTTTCTTTTTGGAGAAAACTTGATAACCATGTTGCTTGATGTTTCTGAATTTTGCTTTCCTAAAGACTCAGTTTTGGTTACGTTTTCTAATGATGCATAATCTTGATGCAAAACAGATACTCATCAGAGCTACCAGTAGTACTGATCCAGTCTCTACTGTACATTGGAGTCATTGCAGTCACCCGACTTGCACGGCCTAGCTTATCAAAGATGTGCTACAACAGACGAGTGGAGAAAAGCACCATCTTCTTACTCACCATGCTCAGAGTAGCAGCAATATGGTCCATGTTTGCAGCTTATACTGTTCCCTTGTTCCTCATCCCACGGACTGTGCATCCACTCCTTGGCTGGCCCCTATACCTGCTTGGCACTTTCTCCTTTTGTTCCATTGTGATAAATGTCCTCCTCCTTCCCCCATTCACTGTCCTCACAACATGGTTTGGGATTATTGGTGCACTCTTTGTGATGTCATTCCCTTGGTATTCAGACGGTGTCGTAAGGGCCTTGGCGGTGTTTGCCTACGCATTTTGCTGCGCCCCTTTGGTGTGGGCATCTTTGGTTAAGACAATGAGCTCCTTGCAGGTACTGATTGAGAGGGATGCATTTAGACTTGGAGAACCTAACCAGACAGCCGAGTTCACGAAGCTCTACTGAAGCGGGCATGGGAGATAGGTGTAAACGCTTCCAGTATCCTTCAATTTGATTGCCTAATCTGATTGATTCTAGTGATTTGATGGCAAATTCAGTTGTACAAGTAAACTGCAGCTCGTGAACTGGTACTTTTAACATCAGAAACCCATGGAACCCGCTGATGTCGTTGTCTTAGTCGGGTAGGTGATATACAGGGACAAATTAAAAGAGGGAAAATTTGATGTTTGTGGTGGAACTGCAGAGGAACAGCTAGAGGTAATTATTTGTTACTTATTCTACTGTTCCTCTAAAAAGTCAATTTAGTTGGCTTGCTTGTAATTGATGTTACCAGTTCCATTGTCATGAAAAGAGCTGAATTTTTCTGTTAGTTTGCTGTTGGAAATACTATGCTAAACTTGTGTGGTGCTGCATATACTTTTGCCTTTACCCGAGCTTCGAAATGGTACTGAGCGACCCTTAAATTTTTTTTTAAATAACTCAAAGTAAAATAAATAGAGAAAATGACTCATAATAATAAAATTATAAAAATGATCCGCCACATTAATATCATAGCCCTAACCCACGACAGAAGTCAGCCCAGTCGTGGCAATTTTTTTTTGTCGTAGTTTCCAGTCATGAATGAAGTTTCTGTCGTGGCTAGAGCCGCAACAAAAACCACTTCACCCCCGCAACCTCTGTCCCTCTTCTCGAATTCATCTTCTCAGTTTCTTAAAACTATTTGACCACTCTTTTTCTTTTCCTTCAAATATCTTGAAATTTACTCATAATTTGGTATTATTGTGAAAGTTCTACATCCGATGAAGTTCTTTCAACGAGGTAAATTTTTGTTGAAATCTAAAGAAATTTTTGCTAATTTTTGTTAATTACATAAATAGTAATTAAATAGATGATAAAAATATTTATTAGTTAGTATATCACCCTACGGTAGGATAGGGTAGAGAACATGGTATTGTGTAGTAATTATATTTTTTGTAGATGAAAATGTATTGAGTTGGTTGATGACTCCATGTTATAGTTATGGATAGTTTAGATAGTTAAATATTTTATCGTGTGAAATATTGAAAAAAGTAATTGGACTTATACAAGGAAAATATTTTCTATGTTATTGGTGTTAATTAAAATAGTTGTATAATTTAAGTACTTTTTTCATAGCACTCTCTTAGTTTAAGAATTTTTGTAAAATAGTTGTAGCGTTTCGTTAGTCTAACATTTTCTTCGTGTAAATTAAAATATTTCTAATGTAGTTGCGTCATACGTAGTTTAAGAATTTTTTATCAAGAAAATGTAAAAGAATAGCATCATGTCTTTTTTTACGGGTTTTGATTTTTTTAATCTTTAGATGTAAACATTTGTTTGTAAAAAAAAATATCAATTAAAGGAGTAGGAGAGCACTTCTAATTTGGCCAGTAAAAAAATATTCATAAAAAATATCTGTAAATAAAACATTTACAACTTGAAGTTTTTTTTTCTTATTTCTAATTTGGTCAGTATTTTTTTTCTCCGTAACATCTATCGGATATGTTATTTGGTATTATTTTAGAACTACTAAAACAACATTTGCATCTAAAGTTGCCTAATAGATGAATACATGGAAAATAATATTTGTATGCTAATTATGTTAATCAAAATGGTTATATATTATTTTGATTATGTTAATTATATGATTTAAAATTATGTTTGCTATGTTAGTTATATTTAATTGCATTGATATTCTTTGTAGGGAATGGAGCAATTTGAAATTTTTTTCTTATTTTATGACTATGATTTAATTCGTGATGAGCTATGTGATGTAGATGTGAGTTATTACAAGTATCTTATATCATAGTAGTTCGACTCTGCTATTTTGGTTCAGATTGCCACAGTTATTTGGATTTTATCGGTTTTCCTAACCCTATTATGGATTTCTACTACCACTGAAAGTCATCTTTTTTTTTTTTTTTGGCTACTAAACAATACAATATCCAGTATTATTGTAATGAAAAAGAAAGAAATTGATAAGACACATTTCAAATTCCAAATTTATTTCTTTTGATGAATATACTAGTAGTATATATTGGCTGAAACTGCAACTTCTTTGTTTTTACATGTAGCATGTGACGGGCCCGCTCGTCCACAATTTAACACTATTATCTCTAAAACCTATTCAATTCCATATGCCCATGTCACAAATGATGGGCGATATAAAGGGTTCAAACATTTACATTGACCTTCACATTATCTATATCCATATATTACATTAGAAATCATATATAATATATTATATCTAACCTACCCACAATTTAACAACATTTAGCAACAGGATATATCATATGATATCTAACCTAGTCACAATTTAACGACATATAGCAGCAGGATATATCATATGATATCTAACCTAACCAAAAAAAAACTACATTCATTAGCCACAAAAATTATTAGCATTATCAAATTTTGGCTTATTTGCCTACACAATAAATTCGGATTCATGAGTTTTCTCTCGCTGGCCTTCACACACACACATTCACATTCATGAACCTTTTGTCTCAGCCAAGAGAAACCTTCTGTCGTAGTTGAGGAAGGATTTTTGTCATGGTTTGGAACTACAACAGTAGGTTTATTTTCTGTCACAGCTCTTAATCGTGATAATTGCCCTGTCATGTTTCAACAAATCATTTTATCAAATTCATTAAATTGTGGGTCATTTTCATAATTTTTTTTTACCTTGAATTAATTTTTAAAAAATGCCCTTTCTAATGGTTGAACTCACGAAGACAAACCGTTGTCTACTTTGGTCGGGTAGTCTGCGTCATTGTATCTTTTTGACTGGCAGACGGCGTTGTGATGCTACAAACTACAAAAATCTAGCTTTAGCAAATATGGCTCCAAAGCATTCGCTTAGCTCTTTAGGTTTAGCCAATCTTAACAAGACATTTAATGTATGTTTGGTTGATAGTCAATTTTATCAAATTAAGTCTTTATAATGGTTTTTGTTTATTCTGCGACTAATATTAGAGAAGCCGATGAATTTTGGCTAGAATTTGATAATTTTCTACGGTTATGTCTACTGCACATGATTTATTTGCATACATCAGCAACCAATGCTACCCATCACAACTATATCGCTTGGTTATGAATCAAATGTTTTTTGTAGTGAATATTTAGTCATGCTACATAATTAACTATGCCCTTATAGAAGAAATTTTCTTTTAAAAATTAGGTAGAGAAATTTCTTAAAAACTATTAAACTACTATCTAACTTTCAATTTTTCAATTAGGTCTTTTTAATCAAATTTATCCAGAATTTTAATAGCAATTGCTCACACAACAAACTCAATATGTCATTACTAGTAACTTGGAGCCCTAATATGCTTGTGAATTCCTTAGTAGGATGGGCCAAAATTATACATGGTCTAAAGTTAAGGGCTAAAATAGTATAATAAAAATAAAATTCAAGTCCTGAAATGGATCGAACTCCAAACTTGAGGGACTAATATAGTACTTTTTTCTTGTTTGAATTATCAATTTTATTCTCTCTTGGAAGTAAAAATAATCAAGTTAGACTAAAATACTAATCATCTAATATATAGACGAGTATATTTTCCTAAAGACTAGGCCACTAAATTTTTGGGTCTTGTGCAAGTGCTTTACTTGCATATGTCTAGAATCAGCCCCGATCACATATTGATTTGGCAAGTTTTGCAAACACATCTTGAAGTCATAATTGAATGGTTTCTAATAAAAATCACATTTAAAGGCATCCTCATGGAAGTTTTTTCTTTTTCCTTTTCCTTTATTTCGCAATTTGACTGCAATATGTTTGAAGTGCTTTGCTTTTAAGAATAATGAAGTAGCTTTTTGTTAAGACTTAGGCACGGACAGACGCACTTGAGTTTTTCATATTTTGCATTGTATGATTTCGTTTTGTTGCTATACGGTACTACTATTTGTTGTGATACACACATCTTCTCTGGACGAAAGGGCAAAAGTTGTGGGCCTTATCTTCCAGGGATATCCTTTGTTTCAGAGGGAGCTCTGAATCTCTGAAATGTCATTCTTGTCCGACGCTTTCCAACGTTTAAAACCGTTCTTTGTTGAGCATAACACAAAAAGACACTGTACAACAATACAAAGTCGCAAGTCACCGTAGGCCACACTCTAGCACGCGACAATGCCGCATATCGCCATGCCCATTGTGTCTTTTAGCAGGCGTAAAGTCTATTTGCATAAAAAGTGACCGTTGTTTTTCCTCCTCTTTGCAAATGCATTGCAAAGTGGTACCTCGTCCCTCTTTTTTCATCGAACAATGTGGTGTAACTTGCTCACTGTCTTAAACCATAGTAATGCATAGGGTGGGGTTCGTTCGTATTACTATTCAGTGGGATCATCTCAAATTGGTGTTTCCATTGATCGCAAGCGTGATATCTGATGCTTCTTGGAGGGAGTAATATATGTATATTTCCTTCATTATTGAAGAAGATCTAATAACTAGAAAGAGCATTCACAAAACTTTAGATACTCACCAAATTGAACATTTCAACTAAAACATCGACAGCTTTTTACATGCTACACATAAATTTTCCTCTGAAACTAAATTTTACATAACAAAGCAAGATGGATCACAAAAGTCACTTTTTCTTTTCAACATACCAACTTTTTTTTTACCGCATCATGTGGTCCTCAATTGGTGGTAAGGCAAGGACTACGGTGCCCATAACACAGAAGAAAACAAGACGCAAAGATGGAAAGGCAGGCCTTTTAAAATATCATTTGAACTCTCAAGAGCATGCATGGATAGAAAGGGCCTAGACTTTGCTACTTGCAGTGGGTATATGTTGTGGCACGCTTCCCGAAGCAATGTTTCAGCTTAATTATATCGGTTTAGCAATGGCGCGTGGCTAGGCTGTACCTGCTTACGTGCGTATGTTCTTGGATCATTCCTCTCGTTTACGGTTCTTGCATTACTTTATTATTATACTTGACACAGTTTACAGTATTGTTATGGCTGTAAGTGAGAAGTTACTGTTCCATATTGTGCGTTGCAGACTTGCAGTGGTCGCTATCTACAGTATTAAGCGTCACTAAGTGGCCTTTTTATAGTTTAGTGTACAAATCGGTACAGTGCAGGCGAGAGCTCTGCATTCATGCTCTAATCTATGTACGCTCAGTCTCCATCACCCTTTTTGAGAGGCCTACTGTCCGTCAGGACCATCCATCCGTCTCTTCTAGGGATTTGTAAAAGCGTGATGTGTCATACATATTCTGGTGCAATACATATGGTTCTGATGTCTACAGGCTGAAGTCTACGTGAAACAAAAATTTACTCACCAAATTAATAACTTTTGTTGATGAGACACATTGCATCCATCGTTCATAAGATTGAAAAAACTATGAAATGCTATAAGTAAATTACAAACTGATATATTGTTTGTGAATACTGCAAAGATTGTAAATTTTTTCGTCCTAACAAAAGAACGCACGCCTGTACAGTATCTACACAGGCGTGGTGTAACATAGCGAAACCATGACCGTTGGCGTCCGACCAAGACATAAACTCCAAAACCATTAAACTCACTCCAAGAAATAGCGCCCCCACAACCCCACCCCACCACCACCACCACACACACACACACACACACATCTATTATGTGCTCCTCTCACTCACCTCTATATATTACAAACCATCTCGGACTGTGCAGCTTGCTTGCTCACCATTCTGCATGTGAAGAGAGAGAGTGTGGCAAACACACACACATACCAAAGACTTAACCTCAGAGCCTAAAAAACCAGCACATTGTCACGGACACACCTGCAGCCATATGGCACCAGTGTCTACCTTGCTGTTCTTGGCTACCTTTATGAGCCTCTTGCAGTTGTTCGCGTGCCAGCAGTTATGTGAGTACACCAAACACAACCACCACAGGTGGAGGCACCCGGTGGGCGTTCGGAAAGTCGTCGTCGACGCGAGCGGCGCCGGCGACTTCCTCTCCGTCCAGCAAGCCGTCAACTCCGTGCTGGAGAACAACACCATGCGCGTCATCATGCAGATCAATGCTGGTTCCTACATGTAAGTAAACACTTCAAGAAAAAAAAATTGAGTAGTACAGAAACTAGGTTGCAAAAATCCTCAAGCGATGCAACAAGTAGTGGAGCAGTAGGTAGTTGAACACCAAGTCATCTATTTGTTTTAAAGATTGTGCACTTCATTTTTTTTTCTTTTTTAAGCATTGAAGTAATTCTCAAAATATTTTTATGCTCCATAAAACAAGAACTATACAAATTCTAAAGCAAATATTGAAGGGCTGGTTTGCACTCACTCAAAACGAAACAAATGGGTCCTCTGGCTAGCATCTGTGTTTTTTTTATCAGTGAAATATAGCAGCACTTAGGAATTTTTTTTCACGTTTCAAAGCGTTATTAAAATGGCTTAACCTTAGACTATGTCTCGTAAAAATTGAGGGACTATTAAGTTAGTGACTTCAGGTTTCTCTCACCTCAATTTTTGCCTTAAAGACGTGCCTCACAGGAGGCACAAAATGTGTGCTGATTTTTGCTGCTGATGTTTCTTGTTTGGTTGGGCAGAGAGAAAGTGGTTGTGCCTGCGTCAAAGCCGTACATCACCTTCCAGGGCGCCGGGCGCGACGTGACGGTGATCGAGTGGCACGACCGGGCGAGCGACCGCGGCCCCGACGGGCAGCAGCTCCGCACGTACAACACCGCCTCAGTAACCGTTCTCGCTAACTATTTCACCGCTAAAAACATCAGCTTCAAGGTGAGTCATCGGCCCATCACTAGCTAGCTACTGGACCACGCATGCACGTACAAAAAACATGGAGTCACGGAGCGATGGTGCTTGCATCACAGCATCAGGTGGTGTGCAAGCAGTTGCAGACTTGCAGTGCAGTGCAGAGCCAGAGGCAGACAAAGTGACAAAAACTTCAGTGCTACAACTTACAAAAAATGTCGCAATGCCAGCTCTGTGTATCCCTCCATTGAAATTTTGAATTCGTTTATACGAAATGTTGCCATGTATATCGAGTTTGACTGGTGCAGGGCAAAGCGGCAGGTATTTGGCTTTGGCGAGAGGCTGGAGCCTAGGAATCCAATGTTTAATTTAAACGACTGACAGTGGGTTCAAATGACTTGGCAGAACACAGCTCCTGCACCGATGCCCGGCATGCAAGGGTGGCAGGCGGTGGCGTTCCGCATCTCCGGCGACAAGGCCTTCTTCTTCGGCTGCGGGTTCTACGGCGCGCAGGACACGCTCTGCGACGACGCGGGGCGGCACTACTTCCGTGACTGCTACATCGAGGGCTCCATCGACTACATCTTCGGCAACGGCCGGTCCCTGTACAAGGTGCATATATGCATACGCACATACATATGTAAATTGCATTGCACCAATTATATATATACAGAGAGAGAGATTGATTTTATACTCATAAGTGAATATATTGCCAGCATTGAAATACAGTTTATATTTCTTTACTTGTAGTCTGTTTTAGTTATGAATAACATTTTTAATGAAATATAATATATATTTTTCTAAATTATAAGATATATTTTTTCATATGTATATATATATTGGTGAGAAAATCTGCGGTGCATGCAGGACTGCGAGCTGCACTCGACGGCGGAGCGGTTCGGCTCCGTGGCGGCGCAGGGCCGGCACAGCCCGTGCGAGCGCACCGGCTTCGCGTTCGTCAACTGTCGAGTGACCGGTACGGGGAGGCTCTACGTCGGTCGGGCAATGGGGCAGTACTCGAGGATCGTGTACGCGTACACGTACTTCGACAGCGTGATCGCACCCGGCGGGTGGGACGACTGGGATCACACCAGCAACAAGAGCATGTAAAACTCCCTGTTCTTCCTGCTTGGTCGATTCCATGTTCAGTAAAACTTGCAGGTTTCCAGGCTCATGCTTGCGGTTCTCTTTGCAGGACGGCGTTCTTCGGGATGTACAGGAACTGGGGCCCCGGGGTAGACGCCTTGCACGGTGTACCGTGGGCACGGGAGCTCAACTACTTCGCCGCCCGGCCGTTCCTCGGAAAGAGCTTCGTCAATGGATATCACTGGCTCACCCCAGATGTCTGAACTCTGAACACTGGCATTTTTCAAAATCATAACAGCGAGCAAAACAGATTCATTTGATTTATTTGTACAGTACAACCGTAGAATAGCATACTATAGAGTTTGATACAGATTCATTGCGTCAGTAACAAGTGTAATTGAAGCATAGTCGTGTATAAGATTTCTTAGTGTTTTTTCAAACTTGTTCATGTATCAATATAGACTTCCATTGAGTCAGTAACAAATGTCTAAGCTTTAAAACGAAGATGACAGGTATACAACTTCAAAAAGCTATAGAAAAGGTTTAAGAACAGGCAACATTTTCATTTACTTGAACGCTCACAAAGGAGCAACAAAATGGTATGCATATAGAAGGCTTTGCTGTTCACATTACGCAGCAGTTTAATGCCCATTCGAGCCTTTCAGACCTGTAAAGTAGCAAAAATTCTAGTCAGAATTCTAATGCAAATCAGATGGATTCAACTGAAAAATTGCAAAACTATAAAGTTCATATATAATAATGTGTGATCAGAGACCAAATAGACCCTACATTGCCATTAAAGAAATCAACTCTTAAGTCCAAACAAAATGTTAAATTGTAATCAATTAATTTGAAAACAAGATGGTCAACAATCACCTCCTAGTCAGCAACTCAAGAAAAATTAAATTATGTCAGTACTTCACACTAGCATATAATGTAGGCAGGTGACCAGAGTTCTCTAGTAGTCATGAGAACAACCGAACCGCCATGGCTCCATCCAAGTTAACAATCACATCAGTAAAATCAAAATTAACTATTTTGATGGTGCATTTATTAGATAAAGACTAAACTTTGGTTGGAAAGGAGGCATGAACACAAACAGTAAAAAGATAAGAGCTACAGGACTTACATTTGCACAAAGTTGCTCAGATCAACATCAGGAAGAAACTCTTTAACAATATCACTGGGAGGTTGACCATATTCTTGCATTTTTTGCATGATGTGAACAATCTTGGAGAAGTTTTCAGGGTCATTTTCATAAACTTCATTAAGCTTCACCATGAGTTCAAGCTGCTTGGCGTACCGCTCATATTCTTCTTTGCTTAATTTGTCCTTATTCTCTTCTAACCACTTTGAATATCGTTCAACAATTTCCATCAAAGGCTCATGAAGAATCTCTTTGGACATAAGTTGTTGCATCATTGTTAAAACAAAAGATTCCATGTCCTACACAATTGGAAACTGTCAAACAGTGTGTTTCTTTCCACAAGCCTGGCTCTTGAAAGACTTTATAAAACAAAAAATAATAGAGGAAGTACTCCAATACTATTCAACAAAGTGAAATGCATAATTTGTAAAACAAATTAAGGATCGGATTTGTAACTACCCACTACTCCACTACTAATCTCATTACTTTGTGATTCGTACAATTAGTTTTTGAAAAGCATAAAAATACTACTCAAAAAGTAATAATACACATTCACAACTAGGAGAGAAACAGCAGTATCGCTTAACAAGAAAAGGGAATATTATGAAAACATTTCTATGCACTTACAAGCACCATTTGAACCACTGACATTCTTAAAAAACAAAAGTGCTGCACAGATAAACAAACTAAAGCAATTGATTATTCCAGAGGCTAAACCTACATGATCAAACTTAAAATGAAAACTATATCTATTATCTAATTATATCATAACATGACGACAAACACATTATAGAATAAAACACCAATTCAACCATTGCTGTAAATCAGTAAATCCAATGCCAAAAGAAGTGCAACATCTAGTGGTTCAGATGTTGGATCAAGTAACCTTCTCTTACTATATTAACAAACTCGCAGAAATTTGTCCAAAAAACAAAGGTTTGCCAAGGGAGCAACTACTAGCCTGGTTTCCAAAATTTTCTAGTAAGCTGCTTTCATCCTACAAACAGAAATCACAACACAGTAAACCACTAGTTATATAAGTTTGCATACTCTTCTAACGTATGCTAACCAACTATCAACAGAAGTTACATTGGTTCTAACTTGAATGATATAGCAACATAAATTGTTCTTAGCACCAAAATGCACAAGAACAATTCGACACACAAAGTTATTACTATATTCAACTACATACATAAGTAACATAACTACTCGTACACAGGTATGCAGTATCGTACAAAACCATCCAATTTGTTCAGATTGCAGGCATCCTCTTCAA
The DNA here is from genome assembly GCA_019359835.1 of Pharus latifolius. Taxonomy (NCBI): domain Eukaryota; kingdom Viridiplantae; phylum Streptophyta; class Magnoliopsida; order Poales; family Poaceae; genus Pharus; species Pharus latifolius. Next base: position 11,696,298 of record CM033322.1, read on the forward strand.
GGCCACAACTCTTATGACGATATACTTCTCAATATGTCACAAACAATGTTTTGTTACAGAGTCAATTTAGCAATTGGAGGTCACCGCGATGCATTATTGTTACTGCTGATTAGATCTCGCTCCCAGATAAGGAATCAGTGGTCGTGGACTCGGGGTCCAATCTGCACATCTTATATACTGTCCCACAGCAATTTCTTATTTCTATCAAACAGATAAGCAAACCAATAACACCTCAGAGCCAGCGAGATCCTCGAACTGCTTCACGAACTCCTCCACCATGGCATCGTCAACCAGTTCCCCGTCACTGCCACTGCTGCCCGCGGTTGAGCTGGAGCTGGCCGTCTCGAGCCCGCGCAGGGCGTCCCGCGTCTCCTGCGTCAGCCGCTCGAGCGCCTCCAACGTGAAATTCCCCCCCGCGGGCGAAGCGGGCTCCTTCCCAGGGCGCCGCCTCGGCGCCCTCGGGTCCGGCAGCCCCATTCCCAGCCCCAGCCCATGCAGTGGCTTCCTCTCCGCTGACGCCGAAGACGATGCTTCGCCACCGCTGTAGACGGAGCTAGCGTTAGGGTCAAGCGAAATCGTACCGGAATTTTTAGAGATTTTGACGGGAGCTTGAGACCTTTGAGTGTTGGCGGGGAGATCGCAGCTGGTGAAGTCATCCAGGGCGCTGTCGAGATGCTGATCGACGTCCTCATCGTCACCGGCGCCAGCGCCGTAGGCGCAGGCGGAGGACGACGAGGCCATGGAGGGGGCTGCTGCTTCGGAAGTCGCGACGGCGTCGCGGGGTTTATAAGCTATATACGGGGGAAATTTAGTGCAACCTGAAAATGCTATGAGAGAAATTTTAGTTAAGGCCCGTTTAGAACCCGGGAAACTAAAAAATGTAGAAATAAGAAAAATACAAAAATTAAATATCTTACTTATTTAATAAAATTTACATTAATATTTAAACACAAAAATTGTTCTAAAGTGATATTTGGATACATCACATGAAAAATATAAGAATTTTGAAAAAATAATTTAGTTTGCTTCCAACAAGAGACAAGTAAAATTTTCAAGAGATTGAACCTCATTTTTAATTTCCTTCAAAAGAAGTTATTCTAAAAAAATTTCATAGAAATTTTATATAGTCTTTTTTTTTTGTTTCAAACACCTCAAAAAAAAATTTTCTTTAGCTGGATGGTTCAAAAAAACTGATTTAGGGATTGCCACTTCTTAGTTGATCCCTCTATAGAATAATAAAATGTTTCTAAAATTCCTTTATTTGTTCCCTATTCCAAACACTCCCTAAATGCTCCAACAAAACTCAGTTGGGTAGTAAAATGCCACCATGACCTTTTTTGCCCTTGAATTTAAAAAAACCGATAGTGAGCCCACTCTATCAATCTATCTACTTCTTCCTTTACCTCTGTCCTATCTGTTCATGAGTTTTCTATCTCTCTCACGAGTTATGGCAACTATGACTGTGACAACGTCGACGACAATAACATGACACTGTATAGTGATGCCAAAGTATGGCAATAACAGCAATGGCATTGCACAACGAGGTGGCATGGCACACCTCCTGCACTTTGCTCGACGCTTGCCAGTATTGGCCACCAATAATGAGCCAGACCTTTAGATGATACCTGAAAGCTCCAAATACAATCCAATCCAAGTAATGTCGATTGGTAGCACCTACAAGAACAAAATAGAATCCATCTTGTGGAGACAAATTTTAGATTATGCACGAGTTAGATCAGGGAAAATGAAATGAATCGGTTCATCAAGAAAGATGAGTTGTCTTATCAATATATAGTATTTTTCTTCTATTAGTCCAGATCTGATATCTCTTGAAAGGGTTTTGGAGGAGATAGGACTCATGATGGAGGTCAGCATCCTTAAGTGGAGTTTGCCTTTGATGAAGAACAAGAGAGATGGAGAGAGGGGAGACGGGATGAAGATGAAGGGTAATTTTGGTATTATTGAAATTTTTGTTTAGCAAATTCATTTTTTTAAAATCAGTTGTGGCATTTACTAACTAATTAGAGTTTCCGGTGGCATTTAGCTAAGAAGCTCTTTTGTAGTGGCAGTTTTCGAATTGAGCTCTGTCGGAGTGGCATATATCTAATTTTCCCATACACGGGAGGAAGTGGGGTAGAAAGGTGACAAGGTCAAAAATTTCTAAACCTAATAGGCAGCTTGGATGGTGTCCACTAGTCTGGAACCAACTTAGAATTTTTTTTATTGGCGTCCTCGCAACTGGACAACGTGCAGCCTTGAGATGCATGTTTGACCCCGGGCGCTTGTTTGGCGAAGAAATTTCTTGCTCCAGGGAGTTTTTTTTTTCTTTTTTTCAATTTTCAATTGTGTGCGTGCCATTCTATTTCAATAGAAATATAAAGAAAATATGAAAATGACAAGAAAAATACAGAAAATAGACTTATTTTTATTAATTCTCAATTGAATTACAAAATACAAGTTTTGTACTTTCTTTATCCTTCCACATCATGATGGAATCTGGCATTAGGGTCTTATGTGGGTCTCTTGGTTCCCAGGGCTTCATAAAACTCTCAGTTAATTATCTCTACTAAGTCTTTGACTTAATAGAGCACCTCCGATTAAGCTACGGTTTAAGTCGTCATCTTCAAACTCTGTTTCTGCTTTTTATAGGACGGATGATGGATGTAATGCAATAGACTATAATAATGGTGGATTTCACTCCGTCAGTCCTAGCTGTGGAAATATCTAGTCTCGTCGGCATCCAGACTAGTATAGGATCACATGGGAGCCTCATCGGCACCGAGTCATGTGATTGTACGGCCTCATTGCTTGCGGACGGACTTGTTATCTTCACCTCATCAGTACTTGGCAACAAATTTGTTGGTAAAGACAACCCGATGCAATGCAGAGTCAATTGCCTAGCCTCATCAATTGCAAACGGATGCATGAATGAGTGACAAGACTTTTTAGTCTTGCACAATGCTTATGCTGAGCGAAAACAGTGTTCTGCTGAAGAGAATGTGCTCCCTTGAAAATAGGGTATGAGCAACTTGATATGAAAGGAGACATGTTTTGTTATACCTAGACTTATTGGCTGGGCGGACGGGCACATGTCATGTTGATCATTTGCATAGGACTCTTGTGAGATGCAACACATCTTTCGATCTTTTTGAAGATCGATCAAAGGCTTGCTGTCCCTCTGCCTTACTGACAGACTACGAAGACAAGGCACTAATTCTATTCTCGGAATGAGGATGCCATAGATATGTATATGACTCACCTTTAGAGCTGAGGGTCATTGTGGCGTCGTGATGAGGACATCCTTAGCACGAGTAATCGATCAGAAGAACTCTGCACTCGAAAAAAAAGGCTCGAGGTCGCAACCTATGGTCGGCAGCACATGGTCGCAGCCTGGGGACCATACAGCCTGCCGACCAAGCAACGATCGAATGTTGGATTAGAAACTTCGACCAAACGCCAATTTCAGCACAGATGTCTGAATTGGTTGTGTGGATACTTGTTAGAAAGATATCGAAAGAACTTTCCAACGCAACAAGAATCATCAAAATTCGACGTCGTATGCAACCAAAAAACCCGAAAGAATGACAAGTACATGAGAGGAAAGAGTCCAGTCAAGAGCCGTGAGAAATAGTTCCGAATTCCATTTATATCTTATAGTATGTTAGGATTTTATTCTGTTTCGAATTAGATTAATATTTGAGTTCTAGTTTAAACATTCTATCTTTTGTAAACACCATCCTCTATAAAAAAGAAGACATGTTCTTAGTTTTTGGTAGACTTCGTTGAATATTATACTCTCGTGCCATGGTTGCCGACTTGTACAATTTGGAGTCTCACAGTTCAACTCATAATTCAGATTATTGAGTGTTGATATATTTCCGTTGTTGCTCTTGCTTTTCTTATTGATTTGCTTGAATTGTTCTTCATGAACAGGTCGATCTAGTTTTACTCGGTTGATAACCAATTGAGGAGTGGTTTAGTGATTGTGAGGTTGTTGGTTGCGTTCTTGGATTGTGGTTAGCCGCCCCTTCGTCAAGATCACAACTCGCATTTATCCACGGATTTCTCCTACGACGGAAGATCGAGACCAATCTTTATGCACGCATCTTAAGGCGAGACGTGTGCATATCACGTCACCAAATGAAGTAGAGGGTTAGACTTAGAAGTTTTTCTAAAATCTGACTCCTACCTTTCTGTTTTCTGATTCTGATCGTCTCTAAATGACTGAGGGGTATTTTATATAGAGCTCAATCTCTCTTATTTTGAGGAAATAATTCTTTTGTTACTTAAGGGTGAACTACACCTTCTCTCGTGACTGGTGAGACTAGTTAAGGAGTATCATTTATCTAATTAGTTGGTAAGAACTTAACACACTCTTGGTGCGTCTTCTTCCATGACACATAGAGTGTACCTAATTTAGGGACTCATTTTCAATATGTTATTTATTTTATTCTTTTACATATTTTGATACAAAAAATCCATTCAGTGGCGCTCAAAAACCAGCGCCAAGGACTCTAGGTCTACTGTTCATCACCGCGACCGCTTTGATTGCCTTGTTGTCATCTTCACCAACCATTCATCATTATCTCTCTCTGCCAGCCTATCACCATCTTTGTTGCAGTGCTAACCTTTGTCTTCAATATCATTCCAAATATCTGTTATGGTGCCGCCCGCTCGTCTGCCACCGTCTCCTTCTCTAGGGTTGCTCTACAAGACACAATCTCTGCCCGTTATTTTTCTGATAGGCTTCTTTTCTGAAATTTAACTATTATACACGCTAAAATTTAAGTTATTGGTACATGGAATCACTTTTGAATAACTCTTTTATAGCATCTACAAGCACCTCGCTCCAGTAAGAATGCCTCCAAATCTGTTAAATCTAGTACGGGCGGCTTTCGATGCATCCCACCTCACACTTAGAGAGTTTCCTACACAAATTTTATCCCTCTTTGTAGCTCTTTATGCCATCCTTGGCTTTGGCACTCGTGTCACTGTCAGTATCTGTTCATAAGGTGCAGTTAAGATCGATACAGCACACTGAAGGGAGGAGGCAGCGGGTTTGAAGGATGTCCACAATGAGAGTGGGAGAGGGCAGCTAGCTCAGGTAAGGAAGAGTCCCTGGGTTGAGACATGATATTGTGATGGAAGAGTTTGAAAAAAGAAGTGACATAACTGGCATTTTTAAAATAGAGAATTTTTTTTTTTGCAAAATGAGCTCTCCCAAAATCCTGTCTATCTCCTATCTCCCAAAAGAACAAATGAGCTCTCCCATCTCCCTAAATCTTGTCTATCTAATTCTGATCAGACTGGTCACATATAAAATTTAGAATTTATTTGCAACACAAAAATTTCACATAAATTTTTAGAGAAGAAATCATATACAGTGAAAATAAATATTTCTTTTTTTTTTTTCTAAAATTTCTATGTTTCAGTCGGGGTCTGGTATGTCAACATGTATTGTATACGACAGCGAACATAGAAAACATGGGTTGCCACCCAAGTGCCAGAGCAATATTTTGTAAGAAAAAAAAAATGTTCATAAAGCAATATAGAATTCGGAATAACAAGGTGCCTACCAAGTTCCAACCGTGGGCCAAGCGGGCTGCAGGCCGTGCCGTGCCAGTCCACCAAAATGCACCAGATCGTGCGCCTCCTCCCCACTGCCCACCTCCCGCTCGCGCCGATCCACGCGGGGCCCCGCCGGAGCTGCTTGCCTGCCCACCGCGCGACCCGGCTCCATCGGCCATCGCTTGCCTCCGCCGCCACGGGCCGCATATGCCGCCCCCTCGCCGTCTCCGCTCACTCCACCGGCCCGGACGCCGGCTTGAGGTCTCTCTTTTCTTGCAAAATTGTCATCTTTCCTGCACTTTCCTCCATGGAATGCGCGAGAGAATTGTCATTGCGGCCACGCAGTTGTTGTTCTCAAGCATCTGTAATGACGGATTTTATGCTACTTGGGGGAAATCACCGAGTTTGCTGTTCTTGCAGTACAAGCGTCTGCCAATTCATACGTTCTACCTAATTAATGTGCTTGTCATGTTCTGCGAGAAACCATGTCTATAATGCCTCGAGTAATCTAGTTATGGGATCTTGTGATGGTATCTTGAAAACCGTTTGTTTTTTTTAGCTGTTCTTAAAATCTACTACTTTTGTAGGCACTTACGGCAAATACAGCCACTTCCATGGCATTGCCGATGCTTTTGTTTGTTTTGATGTAAGGTCGTTGCTCATTAGTAATTTTGTGATGTTTAGGATGGATAAGTTTTTCGATGTGGAGATGAAAGTGCGAGACTATGAACTAGATCAGTATGGAGTTGTCAACAATGCTATCTATGCTAGCTACTGCCAGCATGGTGAGTATGGATGGGTCTTGTTGAACTTTAGTTGCTTTCTGAAACATAATTCAGATAGCATGTTAAGAACTCATATCTCATGCCATATGCAGTTGTTGTGCTTTTTTCTTATAAAACTCTAAACATAGTTCAAGTAGCATTTTAAAACCTGATATCAGGTTCTATGCCTTCAAATTGAGCAGGTCGTCATGAGCTACTTGAGAGTGTGGGCATCAGTGCAGATGCAGTAGCTCGCAGGGGCGAGTCACTGGCCCTCTCGGAGCTGCACCTCAAGTACTTCGCACCTTTGAGAGTATGCCCTTTTCAACCAAGTGGCGAAAACCATAAGAAACTGATGCGATGATGTGGAAACTAGTTTTCTCAACATGTCATAGGTTCTATTAAATTCTAATTTCCCCATTTATCATCCTGCATTGCCAGAGTGGAGACAAGTTTGTTGTCAAGGTGAGGCTTGTCAACATTAAAGGTGTAAGGATGACATTCGAGCACATCATGGAGCGGCTGCCTAATCATGAGGTATGCAGAACAAATATGAACATACACGCAGAGGAAAACTAAGATATTGTGTGCACTTCAGTCGAGTTGGCACCAATGATGTTTAACAATAAAAAAAAAAATTTCCAATTAGTAGCATTTTGGAAGGCTTTGCATAACCATGTACAGTTTATATGTTATTTGAAATACGAACAAACCGTAAGGCATTTCTGTGCAATTGATCTTTATACTGAAACATGAGTATGTCTTGTTTCTCATGGCAGCTAATTTTGGAGGCGAAAGCCACAGCTGTTTGTCTGAACAAAGACTACCGTCCTACCCGTGTATCTCCAGAATTCTCCTCGAAGCTGCTGCAGTTCTTCTCATCCGACGACAGATGAAGTCAAGTGAATCCGTTAGTCGCAACAACTATTGTTTAGAAGGATCCAGATCGTGATACCGAAGGAAACATATTCCATTTGTATTGTCCCCATGTCACTGTGGGTTTGCTACATTTGACTCAAAAACATGTTTGAGACAGTTTGACTTAAAAACATTTGTAAGTGACCTCTCTAAAGTGTTCCAAATTCAGCTGGCAGTCACTTCTCCTGGCCATCACCAGCACTACTGAAACTAGTTTCAGACAAGCGTTCTGGGATCTTGCTTGGGAACACGGCAACAGCAAGGAAAGTTGTTGCTACCGCAAAACAAAACAAAAGTGTGTCCGAAAATTTTCATATATGGAGTAATTATTAGGAAAACCTGTTTCTGGCAGCACTAGGTACTATTTTCTTGAATTCAGCGGTGTGTGTATGTGCCTTTCTTGAACTAACAAGGATGGCCCGACTCTGATAGCCCATTCACACAGCCCAGTTCGTACAATGGCTCAGAGAATCGAACAGTTTTGAACACCAAATACACTCTAAACTGGTTTTATAGAACTGAAAATCAAATTCATAAGTTACTTGTAATACAATTAGTATGTTTCCCTATCTTTGCTATATTAAGATGGGCAAATTTCTTTTAGTAGAGATGAAGGCTTGCGACTAATTGTGCATGAAGAGGATTTTGCTATAACGCTCTAGAAAGCTTCAAATAATATGCATGAACAAGATTGCAGCATGTATGCCATATTAAAGATGATATTATCTGGGTCAATTTTGCACAAATTCTTAGTCTACTATCAACTACTAATGTTCTTGCCAAGCATTGTCAGCTATCTCACACATCTACTCCTGCCAGCTCATCTTTGAAGCGAGAATAAATGTTGTTTGCCTCAAAAAGACTATCGTCCAACAAACGTATTCAAACAGTAGTTATCAAAACAACTGCAGTTCTACTCATCCACGGATGTCTGAAGCTTAGCAAGCAAAATTCTCTGTTTGCTTGCTTAAAATAACCTAGATGCAATATATCTGTTCTCTCATGGCGTATCTGATGACTGTTGTACTTACTTGCTTAAAAATACTGACAAACAGTGTTTTGTTCATGTCTTTTTTTTCTTTCAACAGTGCGATCTTCCAAACAATTTAAAATGAAGTATCAGTTTTTCTTTACAATTCAATTAGCAAGAGTTTGGCATTTGCCCCACCAGTAGTTGTTTTATCTTTTTTCTTCTTTTTGTGACATGGCAAGGGCTATAACTTATAAAATAATCTTACGCAAACATTTTCTCTCCCCAAATATTCCATTGCAATAATTTAACACAACATAGAGCATAATAATTGTCTTCCAATGGATGTAACAAGAAGCTTAATTCATTTCATCTGGAGAGTGACTAGTGTTGCAATACTGACCTCTTTGAATCAGTTATGTCATCCTGACCAATGTACACCACTACAAAATGCTCCTAGGAAGCAAGAAATTCTCCCTGCCTCATCCCATAGCATACTTGAGCGAATCCCCGGCCCCCTGGAAGAACAGGCAGGACAGAGCAAAGTCGGCAATGAAAATCCCGACCAATGATACGACCACCGCCGATGTCGTGGACTCGCCGACGCCCTTGGCACCGCCATGAGTCGTCACACCCCAAGCACAGCTCACCACTGCAACAATGCCGCCAAACACCTGAGACTTTATCATGGCACTGATCAAGTCCCACGGTCGCAGGGCACGGCGCGCAGACTCAAGAATAATGCTGACGCTGACGCCAAAGACGGCGTCGGCCAAGAACGCCGAGGAGGCGAGCCCAAGCGCGAAGCTGAGGAGGGTTAGGACGGGTAGCGCGAGGACACAGGCGAGGACGCGCGGGGCGACGAGGTAGTCGACGGGTTGGGCGCCGAGCACGCGGAGGGTGTCGGTCTGCTCGGACACCTGCATGGTGCCCAGCTCGGCGGCGAAGGCGGAGCCGACGCGGCCGGCGGCAACAACGGCGGTGACGACGGGCGAAAGCTCACGACAGAGGGCGAGCGCCAGGACCCCGCCGACGGAGCGGTGCAGACCGAGGCGGGTGAACTCGCGCACGAACTGGATGGTGAAAGCCATGCCGACGAAGGCGGCAGTGAGGAGGGACACCCCGGCGCTCCCTGGGCCCACACGGCGGAGCTGTGCGAGGAGGTTACGGCGGTGGAGGCGGCCCGAGAGGAGGCGGTGGAAGACCTGCCCGGCGAGGAGGAGCGCCGACAGACCCCGCCAGATCGGGCGTGGTGGGGACCACTCGGAGAGGAGAGGAGGAGGTGGAGGGGAAGGCGAAGGCGGGGAGTTGTTGTTGGTGGTGGTGGGTGTGAGGGAGAGGCGTGGGGTGGGGAGGCGGCGGCGAGAGGGGTGGAGTACGCGGAGGAGGTGAGGTCTGGGTTTGGGGTTAGAGAGGCGGATGAGAGAGTGGGTGGGCGTGGAGGTGAGGCGGAGGAGGAAGGCGACGGCGGTGGTGGACATGGTAGTTGTGACGGTGGCCAGAGATCGGGACGGCGGTGGTGCGTTGGCTGGTGGTGAAGTGATGGGGAATAGTGTGTGCTGCGGGAGGGAGAAGGGCTTCTATTGGGCTTTGATGGGCCTAATCCACGAGAGAGTCTATTGGGGCTTATAGGCCCATCGGGTTGTTGATCTTTTTTTTCAAAAAAGGTCCAACACCTAAAAAATATCCAAACTATAAGAAGAGTGCTTCAATGCTTTTAAAAAAAATGAATTATGCAATTTTAATGTGAATTGAGGACCTGATTCGCAGACATTCACTGCTCCACCACTAAATACATTGCTTTAAAATTTATATAATTAAGTTTTTGGAAAACACTACTCCCAACTAATCATATAAATTCTTCAAAATTGTCTGCTACATAGGTATTTATTTTTTTCTTAAATACACACATCATCTACACCATTCATTTCAAACTAGATAAACCTCTACCCTTCCACCCCAATATAATACACCAGATTTTGCTATTCTTTTAATATGTCAATCAATGCATCTTTTATTAAATTTCTCAAATATCTCGACCACATCTCGAATCAATCATAAAAAAATCCTCCAAAATCTCTCATTGAAATTCTCTAAATTTCTCTAGACTAAATTCCAATTCAAATCACAAACTCTTTCCCAACTGAATATTCCACCTGTTAAATTGCTCTTATTCAAATTGTCTTAAACCAGTAATTCTGTTGGAAATAATTAAGACTTGGTCAGTGGTCGGTGGTCGAGCTATAGGATCAAGACTGGCTCACTAGTCGAAGGCAAGTCACTAGTCGAACCGACTCACTGGTTAAAAGAAAGTCAAATCAAAAAGAAAACACCTGAATTTCTTTGTCCCAGTTCGAGTGCTTGTGTGAAATCTTTGTCTCTTTCTAGTTTCGAGTGTTTGATCCAATTTTTCCAGTGTTCAGTGAGAAAGACAATGCACCAATCCATCAATCAGCCATATTTTGTTGTTTTGATCCAAATGAAGCCCAATCAAGAAGCCCCTAAAATGGCAAACACTATTTCTAACTAATGCATGTTGGTTGTGAGAGAGAGAAGTGACCATCACAAAGAAAGAGTGTCGAACTCTCTCCTGTCAAACCACCATGCGAGCTCCCCAACTAGTGATGAGCTGAACCCCCTCAAGAACAAGCAAGATCTCTACACCTGACATTGCTTGACCTCTTTTGTCTCATTCTCTCGTCCAGTATCAATTGGCAGTCTATAAGAGTCTCTCACACAGCATTTCTTCTTCCTTCGTTCTTGCCTGTTCATCCTTCATTTCTTGTCTAAATACTGAGAAGGTATGATACTTGATAGATCTTGCTTATGTGTTCGTTTTTATTGATCAAACTTAAGCGAAATCATTCATATATCCTTTTTTTCATCTGTTCTTATGCATAAATCTCACCAAAAAACCTCCAAGGATCACTATATTTTCAAGTCCTCTTCTTCGATCGCGATGAATATCACTCTGTTTTCAGTTCTTGAGTAGTTTCTCTTTAAATTTCAAATTTGTGCTCGTTACTGCACCATTTTATCTGATTCTTGTTGCTGTGTGTTTGCAACTCTCTTAGCTCCGTTTTGGGCATCTTTAATCGGTATTTTGATCTATATAACTCCGGCAATTGACGAAACATTTTAGCCTAGTCGTTTTTCTATTTTTGAAAAATCAAACCTCTTAGATGGCCTCAAAACCATTCAAACCTATTGGAAGAATTGTAGATCAACTCATTTCCTATAACTTTGCTATTGTTGACTTTCTGAGATAAGCACTATATCAACCTAATTTTTGTGTTTTTTGAATTTTAGTCATTTCGTTCAAGAGTCTGACGAACAAGAAATTAAGCCAATCCTCGATTAATCCCCTATTTATGCTCAATCTCACCAAATTCAAATCCTACTGAATCAGTTCCAACCAACCTAACCCAAACTTAGCCAAACCAGACACTTGTAGCCGAGCCCAAAGTATTTTCTCCCTCTTAGAATCATATTCAACTAGAATATCTCAAATGTGTGCATATTTATACTTTTACATATAATTTTCCATGATAAGTCATTTTTGTATACTTATGTGTTGTATTATTGATTGTGTGTAAGAGTAGAATTAGGAGTGAAAGTAGTAGAAGAAGTGTTCAAAGACTCCTTAGTGCAATTAGACCCCGCTTTAAATATATACATGTCTTACTTATCAAATGTTATGTTGGATAAATATGAATAGATATGACCTTAACTCCTTTTAAGACCCTTTATGTTCATATATCATATGCCCTCATTTGTCGGCCTAGGATGTTGTGCTTAAGTTATGTTTATGCTTGAATATATGTGCTAAATGCTAATTGATCATCTATATAAAAAATGTGTTTAAGACCTTTTTTTTGTAAAAGTGTAAGTTAGAATCGATAGTGAGGATGGTTTGTGTGGTTGCCGCTGTGTGCGCAACATGAATGTCATTTGCTCCTCACTAACGATTCATAAGAACAAAACCTTTGTGTTGTACTTTTAAGCGTCATTAACAACGTACTAACCATTTGCTTGGTATGGGACAGGCACAGCAAATTAGTCTCTAGGTATTAACTTTTCCTTGCAATGGTTGTTGGTCTAGTTTCTCGAGGAAAACTGGTGGGCCACAGAAGGCCGTGAGTTGTGGGAGTGAGTAAGTGAATCAGGAGTTCAAAAGGAAGGCGCCCTAGACCTGGATACTGAGTCGTGCGTGATTAGATCCATAGGCAATGAGTCTCGCGGGACCATAGACCAAGGCTAGGTAGATTTGGCTGTAGGGTGCACTCCAAAACAGTAATATGGACCGAGTCGTCTATTTACCAGGCAGAGAATTGTTAATGTAGGATTTTGAATTGTTGTGTGATCTCAGTTTTGTAGTATGCGTAAACGTCGCATGAAGAGGTACTGATATGAAAACTGGGTAATCAAGTGGATTAAAATGGTATACCTTTGCAAAGTTACAAGAAATATTGGATACTCTGAGCTCTCAGGTTTTGAAGTCTGCATGTGGTGGATTCTATCCACGTCGATGCAGCATAAGTAGACTTGGAAGATTTTTGTAATATTGGAAAAAGTGGTGACTTATGGAAAATCACCACTCATAACATTGACTAAAGTCTAGTTTATAATTTTAAAGTCTCGCTTTTGAAATTAAAATCTCTCTTATAACTTTAAAATGAAAATCTATTCTACTCTTACCTATAAACCAAAGAGTATGTTTCTTAGAATTCCTCGTCATTTACATAACCGCATTCATTAATTGAGACTTGTTGAGTACCGTGAGGACAACGTGCTCACCCTTGTTTTTGCATATAAAATTTAGAGGAAGGACTTGTTGATCCTGATTCCTATGACTTTAAACCCATTGATGAAAAACGAACCATCTCCGACGATCCAGCTTACTAAAGAGTCATTCGCCTAGTGGAGCCCAATGTGGCGGGAGCCCTTGCTGTACCGCTGCTATTGAAAATGTTGAAGACTGTCATAGTTGTTTTGCTTATCGCTCTGTGCGTTCTGTTCTTTTGTATTGACCTTTGTGTCGATGAAACTTTTTAATTTATATCAACTCTAAATTGTGTCATTTTTTACGTTATGGTATTGTAATATTGGTTCTTGTAACCTTGTACTTGTTTTAATTATCTGTCTTGCAGTATAATGTGTTGTGTTATGAGTTTGTGGTGTATCATTTTGCATGCAACTTAATCTGGGCAGTTGCCGCCAAATTCCTCATATGAGGGTCTCCACATCCATCCCCCTCTCCCTTCTCCCCTCTCATCCACATCTTCTCCCTCTTCCCCACAACTATCACTATCGCCACCAACTACCTCAAGAGTCACCACCTTCAATAGCCTGCGTCAATTCTACCACCCCATCACTGTTGCCAACTAAGAACAACATTACTCCACCCACTTCCTCTCCTCCTTCCCCATTGGTCACCATTGGCCACTGTCGACCCATCATCGCCAATGATGCTAAAAGAAGATATTAGGTGAATCCTGAAGGAACTAGAACTAAGGATGCAGGACATGATTAAAAAATAGAAAAATGATACATATTATATAAAAAAATCTAATACTTACACCTTGACAAATCTCAATTCTATAATTAACCTCCCAGACAGAAAAAAAAATCTTAATCCATCAATTACAAATGTTGGTCCAATGCAGGCGAAGAACCCTTTTTACCAAACAAACCTCGAGCAATGATGAGATACAGAGCTTGTGTCGGCCTCTGTGCCACTGAAAGAAAAGCAAAGCAGCTAGGTTCATTTTTACAGTATTCCGGGTCATTCAGTTCTTCTCAGAGAACTACTCCATGCCTTTGAATATGATGTGGACGCCAGTACATGATAGCCTGGACAGTACGTACATTTTTCTTTCTCCAATCAAACGAAGCAAAATTAAATTCACACGGATATGTCTGGTAACTTGTAAGGCTTAACCGTTGATCTGTAATACGAAAAGGGGAGTGCAAGGAACAAAAGGTGTAGAGGCACATGCAGTAGTTTGCCACATGCTAATACTGATGCTAAATTGCTAGCTGCTAGGTACAATACAACCACACCACAACACAATATTGCAAGTTCATGGCTAACAAAAGCTGGTCACCAAGTCAATTCATGGGTGTAGATTGATGCAAAAGAAGAGGCCAATGGAGACTAATGTACCAGCAAAAACAAACTGATTTAAGGGAGGAATGATTAACTCTGAACCTCTCTTTGTTCTCTCTTCTAAGAGATGCTTCCTGCTTTTGCTGTGTTTTCCCCTTTTGTTGCAATGATGAATAAATTATCACTTTCAGTTTGGAATCAGCTGTTTCTGTTGACCAAAATATGCAAATTTACCTGCTATATTGCACTATTTCGAAGCTAATCTATAATTGGTGAGCTCCGAAAGAAATCTACCACTGGTTACAAAACAAGCAATAGTGACTAAAGCTGTGGGTCAGCTGACCATTGTTTTCTAATACTACCTAAACAATTAAGGTAAAAAATTAAATGGAAAACTAATTTTGAACTCATATGGTCTAACAACCCAATCACTATCCCAACTAAATCGTTCATATATTCTTTTCTAAAAATTTGTTCCACGGATGATTTAACACGAGGTTTGTTATCGTGGTTTAAAAGTACACCCAAAATACCTGGTAATTTTGTTCTTATTCGATTAATTTTGAATAATCGAGACGGTAATCCATTATTAATCGAAGATTCCTAAACAAATAGATAATTTATCAATTATCCAATCAAATAAGATCATCGATTATCTCTAATGATACTAATAAAATTTGCCTAAACACAAACCCACCTCTCTTTCCCCCAAATGTATCACTTCAACTAGTTTGTGCCCCCTATTTGCCCTCTTGACGCTTGCCCCTGGCCCCAAGTGGTGTCCCCTTTTGGCTTTTACCCATGGCAACCTCTAAATCTTGTATAAAGTTTGACCGCGTATGATCGAGTACATATATAGCCTATAAATTTTTTAAACTATTTACATAGTGTTTTGAGAAAAAAATATATAGAAACACTGAAAGAATGAGATTTACTGAATATTTTGTCATATATAAATTTTGGTGTTTCTGTATATTTTTTCTCAAAACTCTACGTAAATAATTAAAAAATTTCTCAAAAAACCTTGAGATTGTAAATATATCAATCTACCATCTCAACAAACTTTAAATTCAATTCAATTTACACAAGGAGAATCAAAAAAAGACATTCAGCTGAAAAAATCCGAAAATAAAAAATAAAAATTATTATTTACTGAAATTTGTTATTTTTATTTCTGCTAACATACATTGAGTTTAGAGTTAAAATTTTGTAGGTTATTTGACCAATCCAACACACATCTTCTTTAATTTTTATAGAATTTTTCATGATTATTTATATGATTTTTTAAGACGGAATTCACAAAAACACCAAAATGAAATGCACTAATACTTGTCATATATACACACAGACACACACAAAATGTTGAGAACTAAGTAATGATCTAGCAACTAGTTACATAGTCAGAAACACGTGTCTACCATGTGTTGAGATATTGTAGAAACCTTGTGAAAATTTTGACTCACAAAAGAATATCACTTTTGGTTTGGTGATGCTAGAAAAAGCTTGGCCTGTTGGCATTTCATCCAAGGAGCAAGTCTAGCAGCTTCTTTACTGATGTGCAGAAACTAAGCAAATTTCTTTGCCATTATCCATTTATTCCTTCTCCATTCAGCTTCATGACATGCATATCTACCAATTCCTCAATGTAGCCATAGAGGATATAGGTCACTGCCTTGCCAACTTGAATCAAAAAGAGCATCCACACATGTTTCTTTTTCTTTTATCTTCACCCAACTTAGCAAAAGAGCAGCCACACATATCAGAGTACCAGAACCTGCCACTACCTATGGACCACATGCTTGCAGTCAGTGTTAATTGAGCAAAAAAAAAAAAAAAGAATTACAATGCAAGAATTAGTGTTGTGATTGCTGAATTCAATTATAATGGTATTTGTACTTACAATTGAAATGTAAGTAAAATAGAGAGAAAAGGATAAAGGTTAGAAATGATACTGGCTAGATTGGATGTATGATGTCTTACAAGCCAAGTTTCTTTTCTAGCCCCACAAAATGTGCTTTTGGGACACTGATCTGATGTCTTTGATCTTTGTGTTTCTTTTTTCATTAATGATAAATCTCCAACTGTAAAATTTAGATTTTTCCTTTGCTCCCTTTATGATTGACTATAAATGTGACGGCACATTTACTGTAGTTGATCATGAGAGAGAAGTGCAAGAACAGACATGGCCCCAGAAGCAAGCAAGAATCCTACCACTTGGTACACCTTTTGAGCCGCTCATCTCCCTGCTGTTTCAGTGACTATAACAGTTGCTCCTAATCCATAACTTTTGTGAGATTCTATTGAGAATCGTTGGATCATGATTTAAACCACAGATAAATTATAATCACACTCATGTATGAGATGAGAAAAAAAAAAAAAGATGTATTGATGTGAGCTATTCCAATTGTGAGGCACCAAGGGCATGACAAGGTACCACGTAGCTCTTCATTGCTTGCTTGTTTGCAATAGTGGCCACCTACCATGTGAGTGTGCGATGACAACTACTTTGTGTTCCACGGAGAAACCAATTAATATACACACATCACATTTGTTCATGGGTAAAGGCATAAAGCTGTTGCCATTAATTTATTTATGCACCTCGGTCTTTTTGGAAAACGAAATCATGGTAAAAACTAAGAATTTTTACTCAGAGATAATGACGGATTTGATAGCAAATTGTTTGCTTATATTCTGATGATGCAGAATAAAACGTTGCAAGATGCCCACAAATTTCTCCTGGCCAGTTATGCTGCATCTGTCTGTTTGGCTCAGCCAAAGAACTGATCATACTTTGAAAGAAGAAAAAGAAACAAATTCTAACATGTCGTCTGTTTTTTTTTTCTTTCGTGTAAAGAACTTTCTTCTCCTTTTTAGCCTTCACATAGGACATATCGGTAAAGTTAAAGAACAGAAACAAAAAAAAATCCTTCACCGTACACGACAATCTTTCTTGCACTGTGGAGCACAAAGATAGGAGACGCACCATCAAATGGATGGTGGAATTTTTGGGAGGTGCATGACCTTGTCCATTGGTTTGTTTAATGTTAATAGCTATGAATTTACCACAGTACGCCCATGTTGAACAAAGCCATCTTTAGCAGTCAATTAGTGACAACCCTTTCCGGCTCCAATACTGCATAGAATTAGTCTCCAGTTGTATGGAAGAATCCGCACTTAAACTCCATACAATTTGTGTGAACAAATTTATACATATATGGAAATTGCTCAATACCTACATATATGTGTTGACTAAGAGGAAGGACAAATGTTGGTAACAAGTTGATAGCAAACCATACTCACCTAGTTCCTTTCCAAGATCAGTGGACTGGTCCAAAGTGAATAATTTTCCAATCTGAAGAGGACAGCTATAGCGTGAAGCGTGGTATAAGCTTAAGAGTCTCCCACTCACGAAAGTCTTGCATGCTGTGACCCCCAACACGAGCAAAAGTAAAAAATAAAAAAAATTTCGTGTTTTTAATATTTTTCCAATTTTTTCTGAGTTATAATTATATATTGCTTTAGAAATTCTTGGACTAACAACTTTTCCCACTATAATCGGAACAGCTCCAGCTTAAACAGCTACAGGAGGAAAAGTAAGCAGGAGATCACCTGACTAAAATCGTATAAATCGCAGCCGTCCAATCGGGGTCTGATGGGCCATCACGTGTGGCCACGTGGGGGAACCACCACTTCATCCCGTCCCCACCCAAGCGTATCTCCTCAGCTTCAGCGACACCCGTAAAGTGGGTACACGGGGTGGCCCACATGTCACCCTCTGTTTCCTTTCTGTTGTGTGGACCAACCAATTTACCCGCGAGATCCGCCTCGGATTGCGCACCCCCGCCAGCTTCCCCAGGTAAAGTAACAGTAAAGTGGTATTAAAGTTCAATTAATTAATACTACTAATACTAATAACATTCGATTAATTGAGCATTAAAATTCGTGCTAATTCCATCACAACGCCGCATTTCCAAAGTCAGTGGCCAGCCCAGTGCTGGGGCAAACCGGCAAACTATACTAACTGCTTGACTGCCTACCAATGTGGAGAGATTTAATAAAAAGTATACTGTATAATCAAGAAGATATACAATACAATACCAACATTGTATTTTTTCTAATATTTCTTGTTTATGTTATGATGGGAGTACATTTTGTTACTGGCATGCATATGTGATATGTTTGTGCCAGAGCACTTTGGGGCCCACAAGGAGGGAGAGAATGGAACAGAATAGGAAGCAAACAAAAAATAGACAAGCAAAGTACAAGCATTTGCTGCTCCCAGCAGCAGGAGGAAGAAGGCGGCATGCAGGTGGTTGTGAGCAGTGCCAGCAGCAGCTGCTGTGCTCCTAAAGAAAGAAATAGAGGGGCCAAGAAACAGGGTACTGCACGTTAAGAAAACTAGGCCAATGCTGCATTGTTATTACCATTTTTTGGCTACAATTCTTGCCTTTTGTTTTCACTGGCTACGATGGCTCGGATATTTACTTGGGTCAATCTGGACAGTTGGAACAAGAACAGCTGGAGAATGCAACAGAAAGCAACAGTTCAGCTAAAACTTGCTCTTTTTTTTTCGTCTTTTTTGTTGTTGTTTCTTGCTAGAGATAAATCAAGAACTAGCAAAGAACTAACTCTGTTAATTGGCCCAATCTACCCTGTTCCATATAATGAAACAAGCAACAAGACAAAGAAATGAATAGGCAGCAATAGTAATTTTAAAGACAAATGAACACAAAACTACCCAAGCAAATTACAAAAGAAGTTTTTTTAATCCTTTTCTCCTTTTTTTTTAACCCTTTGGTTTCTTTGCTAAGCAGCTCTTTCCCCCCTGATCCTTACCTTAAATCACCCCCATTGGAGTTAACCACATAGGAGACCACAAAAAAAGTGGCACTTCGCTTGCTCTGTTTGCTTCAAGAACCAGGCTTCGAGGTGAGGAAGGAATCTGACACGGCGGAGAGCTCCACATCGTCGGCGGGCGCCGGAAGGTTCAGATCGATCAGACCGATGCCTTTGATCGCGATAGCAGGACCAGCGGCTGAGGCGGCCGCCGCTGCGGCTGAGCAGAGGTGGGACCGCTTGTGGCCACCCAGAGCTTGCCCGGAGGCGAACACGCGGAAGCAGTAGGGGCACTCGTGCGGCTGCGGCTTGGCGCCCTCCTCCACATCGCATTTCGGCAATGGCTGTGGAGGAGGTGGAGCGGGAGGAGTAAGGGGAGGCGCGCAGCAGCCGCCCCGGCCGCCGCGCATGTTGCTGGCGCGGTGGCCGCCGAGCGCCTGGTACGAGCGGAACTCCTTCTTGCACGCGCCGCACTGGTACCTCTTCCGCTTTTGCGCGACCGGGGGCGCCTCACCGCCGTCGCTGCCCTCCTCAGAGTCGCGCTCCCGCGCGCGGCGGTAGAGCGGCGGCGCAGGCCAGAAGTCGCGGGAGAGCATCATGAGGGACAGCGCGACGTCCTCCTCCGGCGTGGGCGCGTCGGACACCGAGCTCACCTGCTCGGCGTCGCCCGATCCAGCGTGCGCGTGCTTCGCGCGCTGCGAGGAGTAGTCGGTCTCGCTCTCGCGGTCCGAGAAGTCAGGCTCCGCGAGGCGGATGCTCCGCTTGGGATTCTCCCGGAGCACGTATCCCGGAAGGGACTTCTCGGCGTTGGCGTTGGCGTCAGCGTCCTCGTCCCCGGCCGCGAAGGAGGTGGACGCGGAGGACGCCGAGGAGATCTGAGACCTCGCGGAGGCGATGGAGTGAAGGCGCATGTGGCCGGCGAGGGCGCGAGGGCTCGCGAAGCGGCGGGAGCAAAGCTTGCATGTGTTCTTGGCCATGGCGAGCACTCGGAGGAGAGCTCAAGAGAGCTAAAAATATGAGCTTTTTAGATGAGAGAGAGCTGCCTCCGTGGGGGAGTTAGAATATAGCGGAACTGCCAAGCTTCCCCCATTTCATTTTTTCGATTTCTTCGGATTTTTTTTTTTTCTCTTTTGTGGGTGACTCCTTGTATTCTTTAATTATTGTTTTTTAAGTACGATAAATCGAATGAGCCAATGAGGTGATTGTTTTTTAGCACCTTGTGGTGGTCCGTTGCACAGTCTTTAGTTCCATTGCAGCAAAAGGTTATTTTTGGTCAACATAATTTTTTTTGTGTGTGAGACGTGTCTGAAGTCTCAGAATATGTACTCCGAATATTTCCTTTGAGATGTCTATATGTCTATGGATTTTCCTTTATTAGGCATGCTTAATATAGGTTTGGCGTTTATAACAAAATCACCATTCGGTTCAGATCGAGTGTGAACTTATTTTTTCTTTTATTTTTACTGAAAATAATAAAGTACATGGTGGATGGAGTAGATCTCGTGGAATTGAAAAGGCAAATTGATCGGGGATCAAAATGGCACATTAGTTACTTACAGAATACTACTGTTGTTACACCTTTCCAATTAATAATTTAAGATTAGGGAGGTGGGAATCAAAGATCACTACATGGTTTAGGCAATGCTTAGTTGCTTACCCCCAAAGTCATGCACTCATATTTTTCAACTCAAATCTCAGTAATGTCCATCCATCCATACCGTCCCGTTTCTCCCCATCTGAGATTACTACTTGTTTTACTGTGTTATTTAGTTCAATCTGTCAATTAAATGACAAAAAAACGGCATAACAAGTCTACTTAATGTACAACTTAAGCCTCTCAATTTGCCTAATTGTACAACTTAAATATTGTTTTTTTTTAAAAAAAATAGTATTAAAAACCCCTCTATTATCATTCATTGTGTAATTAAGCTCTATTTCTTAAAATTGGAGTAATTAAACTCTTCTACTATTTTAAACAAGAACAATTAAATCCTCAAGACTGTATTAAGTAACTGACATGTGAAACCAGTTTATATGGGTCGGTTTGTGGGACCTATATATTAATAACTATTATTTTAACATAATTAGCAAAGACTTGGTCGAGTGGTCTAATTTCTCTCGTTTGAGTTGTAGAGTGATTTATTTGCTTCAATTTAAATTAGAAGAATCTAATTGTACAATCATGATAGTAAAAGGATCTCTAGTGTTATTTTATGTTTTCGGTCAAATTAACTTATGGATAAAATTAAATAATAAAATATAGAAATTTAAAAACTTAAGTGTGACGACCCTATAAATTTGACGAGTGCTAGGACAACTTACCGATTCATCTTCGCTTGTCTTAAATTGCATTCTACCACCACGATATGATACTTTGGTGGTACCATTCGTACAAGGGATAGTGCACAACTTAGCAACCGAGCAAAGCATCTGAGTGTGCGAAAACACCCATCAAGCGACGTGGGGGGAAACGCTTTTGGTGCGCCTCCGAAGCTTTTTCCAACTACTTTTTAGCATTTCTGGTTATGGGTCGCATTAGGTGCGCACCAATTTACATAATTACCCCACTAACACCGGGTTATTATCTATCCGGCACAAGTAGTATGTTTGTTGGTGAGCCACGTGTTGGAGACTACTCTACTCTACTCCCTCCCAGAATCCCAGTATATGCCTGGTATATAGCCCAATTAATTCGGCTGGCGAATTACTTTGCACAGGTCAAGGAGGCGGCTTTGCTTTTGTTGTGTAGGCGAGGCAACTGTCAAGTGAGATCAAAGACCCAAGTTGTTTCATAGACTAATTTTTGTTTCGCATCTTTATCGAGAAATATATATTATAAAATTAGTCCAAAATATATTTAGAGATTATTTGATTTGTGTTCTCATACTCACAGAAATTTGATCCGCATCCTCGTTAAAAAAAAAATCTAATCTAGAATCTATCTGAAACTTATATTGAGATTCTTTGGTTCACATTTCCATCGAGTTTATATCAGTCATATTAGAAATTCTACATGTGTTAAATTCAATACATGAAAAAATTAGACTTAACTATCTAATCTATTATCGATTAGAAGTCAATCTCATACTTATTTAATTAGACAAAAATTCTCAAAACCTACTAACCTCAAACATCTTTAGAAGTCGTGCTATAATCTGGTATGTTGATGAGGAAGCAAACCGAATGCCTCTTAGTTTTTATTGCTTTTTTCCTTTTCATTTAACTATAGTCCCTGCAAAACAAGAAGTTGCTATGACCCATTTGCACGCCCTTGCTTTACAACTAAGTTATATTTGGTTAGTGATTGAATAACAGGATACCACTAAATAGTGTAAGATGATTATATCAAAATTTATGGCTATCCGTAAAATGCCACGACAATTCCAGTTTCATTTCCACCGTCTTTTCCCGTGAACTTCCGCCCTTTCCTTCCCCAATTAAATATTGCCAATGTGATTGTGAGTTTCCTACTCAAGTATACGGATAAATTTAGTCTCATCTTATCGATTCAAGTTGATTGAGATGTGTATATAACATGGACCAATCCACTAACTTTGAGTTTACAATTTTACATGAAAAAAAGACTAAATTGCAAATGATTTAATGTATATCAGCGTCTTCTGTAAGGATGCAACGGTAGTGTGTTGGACTATTAATGTTACAAATAATATTAGAGTTGACCCTCGCAGTACATAGGTATGTACAGACTGAGTATGTGCAATACGATGCGAACTAATAACTGATATACTACTGACAATGATCACATAATGTGTGCTAAGATGAGAGATCTTAAGTTCGACAATAGCATGTTGGACCTTTGAACTTTTAAACAATTAGCTATAAGAGTTGCAATTTTTTGAAAATCTGCTTCAATGCAAATTTCCCCCTCTACAATAAGATTTGCAAGACTGCTGATATTTTTTTCTTTTGCAACATAAACAACTTTGCAGGTGTATATATAGATTTAGTCTTTTCTTCCTCATACTTTTCCTTCTTTCTTCATTCTTTTCTGCCCTCTGCCAGCCTTTTAATGGTTTTTTATCACTGGTACAAAGTTTTGAATTTTGAATATAGGTTTAGCAATGCTTTTCTTAAATACAAAAGGAAAAAATAGCTGGGAAGCCGTTGAAGCAACAGACCGTGTGCTCGCATGAAGCGAGCTCTAGTTAAGAGATAATCGCTGGAGTATTATTCTAAAAAAAATAATTTCTATTTAATCTAAATGGGTGCAAACTAACTGCGAAGAATAAAGTTTTTTTTAATAAAGTAAAGTTTTCTTCCAGGTTTGAATGCTAATGGCCTAATGGGTGTCGGATTGTCTGCGGCCCAATATTTTTTCGGTCCTTCTTACGTGCATCCTGAGAACCATTTGAACCAAAGAACAAAATTAACTTTTCAAAAGATTGGAGAAGGTTTCATGGGCATGTTATCATGAGTAAAAATTTCAAGTCTACAATATACCAGAATATAAAGGCAAAACGAACAAAATAAGAAAAGACGTACACAATATTGTTTTTCTGCTGTTCAGAAATTTTCGAAGTAAAAGACAAAGATCCATGCACGACCTCACTCAAAATTTCTTCTAGTGCTTAATGTTGAATGTTTGACAATTATAGGCCATAATGTGTTCGTTTTTAAAAAAAAATCAGACGCATATAAGGTTGCTAGTGGTGTTTGCTGATGGCTTTCTAGTCACCTCAGAGTGGCAAGCACAAATATAAATATGATAATGCATGTGTGAATGTATCTGGACAATTAGAATGTATGTTCACACAAAAAGAATATATATTAAATTAAAATATTATATTGAAGTGAGGAAAAGAAATAGGAGTAGAGGTCAGAATGAGAGTGGAATATATTATCACTATAATAAATACTATTACATTAAATATCATAATCGAAGTTGATCAAATCACAGACACCTTTCCGATTCAGTGGCCAAAAGACTGAGTTGCCACCCTCTGCATGTTCACTTCACTCCAGTCTCCATGCTTAAAAATCTGCGTACTTTTATGAGAGGTTAGGCGGGGGGAAGTAATGGCCTCCTTGGCTTTAGCAAAATTGGTTGGACGAGAACACAGATGGATTGGGTCAAGATAAGAAAAAGTCGCCCACGTCCTCAGCTTTGGATCCACTTCGTCGTCACGGTCAACCCGGTGCACACACCTAGCTGCTACACGTAACATATGTATACACGTCTTCTTTCCACTTGCCCTCTCCTATCGTCAACATTTCTCGAGTTAGACATGTATTTGGTTCTGTTTATGGGAGTTTCAATGTATTTAAAATCATAAAAAATTTAAGTAATCCAAAATATTTTAGGTATAATTGAAATCAATTTGTATTTGAAATTGACGTTAAAAAAATCAGTATCACTCCCACAGCATGTCGTTATAATGGACAATAATTTATTATATTTCCTCTATGAAGTGAGAAATTTATTAAAAAGTTCAAGTTCCACTTAATAGATTGGCCACTCAAAAAATTAGAACTAAAATCATACTACTGTCAAGGAGTCAACTTTATATATGTATCCAAAATGCAAGCTGGGGACTCCCAAACTTTTAAGTACTGCATGAACGTAAGACTGGTGAGTGGCACAGACAAGATAAAATTTATTGTAACATATAGTAGGACCCAATGTGCATGTGCATCAATGCATGCACAACGCTGGAAGAGAAAATATAAGAAACTTCACAGTCCAAATCTAATGGGCCAACAGTTTGGAGAAATGTTTTGCAACAAATCACGGCACGCATACTAGGATCAGGAAGATGTGTATATAGAGACTGTGGCTATGTGCACGGAAACTGAAGGAGACGCTGTGCCGCCTGTGCGTACGTGTAGCCCAAAAGTGCGGAACAGCAAAATTAAGTAGGTTAGAATTGACCCCTGAAGTGATGTTAAGCTGGGGAAGTTTCTTGGTGAGGCAAATATCACACTTGGCTTGCATTGATTTCTGCCGTGCCAATTCGCCTCGATTAGGAAATACAATTTCAAATTATTAACTTCACATACAACAAAGATCCGTTGTAGTCTAGCTGGTTAGGATACTCGGCTCTCACCCGAGAGACCCGGTTCGAGTCCCGGCAACGGAATTTTTTTATTTCCGGGTTCGATTTTGTAAGGCAAATGTCTATCTTAATAAAGTTATAGTAATGTATTGCTTCTGCTGGCCCTACACACATTGATATGCCCCCGGTTTTGAATTTCGGATATCACTTACTAAATCACAAGCATCTACAAGTAATTCCACACAATCTTCGAACATCAAAGATGGGCACTTTTTCTTTGGCTGCCTAACATTTCAGCAAAGGTAAATCAATCCAGCAAAATAAACATGACCAAAATTGGTATTTCAATCCTCTCGAGCTGACCAAAATCAACTAAAAACGGGAAAAAAAAAAGGGAAAGAAAAAGAATTTCTAGGCTCCTCATTGAAATGTGTAACTTTTAAAGAACAAAGAATTGTAATACAGAAAGGAATGGCTAGCTTTGGAGGTGAGCTAGCTTAATTACTAGCTAGCTTTAGTAGGTACAGTCTCCAGGCAGGGTGTTGAAAATAATTTTAATAAAAAAAACACATTACGTATATATGAACGCTGATATACATGTAATATATTCTGAGGTATTAATTATTCAAAAGAATATATGGTCACTATTCAGGTATCACACTTAAGTACTCTTCTCATCACTCCCGGACGAAGAGACAATGCCAACTTGCAGCCACGGCGTTGATTCCCCCACCATGTTCATGTCCTTGAGGTCGCTTAGCTTCGCTCTCTTAACGCTGGTGCTGTCTGCCTCGTCTTCCGCTGCGCTGCCCGCCACGTCGTTGTGGCTGCTCGTCGCAACCTTGTTCCGATGGCTGGCATTGCTGTGCATCGTCAAGGATTGAAGGTACACTGACGCCGGCAAATCGAGATGCAGCGAGCTATCGCCAATCTCTGCTCGCAGTGGGGCGGCCGCCTCCGATGTCGGATTCACTGGGATGTTGAGGTCGAGCGTAGGCTCCGCCGGTGTGTCGACCATCATTGGCCGGAGAGTGAGCTGGTGGCAGATTGAGTTCGCTTGGTCTTCGGCCATGGATTGGAGCTTGGCAACTGGGTTGGTTGGGTCCACAGTGCTTGATGTGAGCCAATGGCATCGCTTGTGGCCTCCGAGTGCCTGCCCTGAGGTGAACACGCGGTGGCAGATTGAGCACTCGTGCACCTTTGCCTTCTTCTTCAACGGTGAAATGGTGAGTGCAGCCGATGGTTCATGGTCAATGGCCATCGATAGTGTTGCCGCGACATCACTTGTGCCAACATTCATCTCGCCATCGGCACTAATGTTCATTTTTGTCTTGGCAAGATCAACGGCGTTTGCATTGACATTGGTGATGGCCTTGGCACTGTTGTCGTGGGGATCGGTTGTTACCTGGGGTTGCGGCAGCGGTTCGTTGGCATTGCTCTCGAGCTTGGCGGCAAAGCAGCCCTTGACCTTTTTGTGGCTGGCACGGTGCCCACCGAGGGCCTGATGCGAGGTGAACACCTTTTTGCAAGCCTTGCACTCGAACATGCCACGCGGCACAGGCGAAACATACTGCGGCACCGCCGGGGGCAACATCTTTGTGTGCTCTGGTGCAGGGACCATGAATGAGATTGGTTGCGGTGGTGGTGGCCTTCTCTCCTCGTCCTTACTCGCCGATGCGCATGATTCTTGGTCTTTTTCAACAACACTTGCCTGCTCGACCTTAGACGAGGAGAGCATGACAAGGCAATTGGCGAGGTCCTCCTCCTCGCTCGACGGGCACGGCAATGGCATTGCGGACAAAGAAGCACCTGGTCCGACGATCATCACCTTAGTGCGACGTGAGCGCTTCCCTTTTGACCACCCGGCTGCCAACGCTGGGTCCTCCTCGCCTTCGGCCTCAGACAGAGGCGTTGAATGCAACGAGCCATCTACATCATCCTCTTCATCAGAATTGCACTTGCCGTGCTCAAGAAACAACTTCCATGACATGAACTCCTTCCCGCAATTCGCACACACCCGACAGCTCTTGAGCCGATTCGGGTTGGCGCGGAGCGCATACATGCGCCTCGTTCCGGGCGACAGGCTCCCAGTGTCCCACGGATCACCCGCGGCACCGCCGTATTGGATGGAGTCGTCATCGAACGTATCGCTAGTGCCGATCCCGTCAACGCTGATGCCATGGGCTCTCATGTGCCCACCGAGCGCACGACCGCACATGAACCCCTTCTTGCACACCCTGCAATAATGCTTGTACGCCTGTGGCTGTGGCGGCAACGGTGGCCCCGGCGGCGATGGCGATGACTGCATCTGCACCACCACGACCTGATGTTGTTGCTGCTGGTTGTCCACAACCATAGCCATGACGCCAAGAACAAAGAAGGGAGAAGCTGGTGTTGTACATATATATTTACATACTGAGGATGGTGAGTTATATATGCGCTTAGTTGGTGGCAATGGTCTTGGGAGCTGTCTGTGGCTCTTATTGTGAGCTATGGCTTCCGGTTAAAAGATAGCAAATAGTATTTGTGTCACATGCGCATTTGTACGTTGTACATGTATATGGCTCGCATTGCCACTAGGGAATTATTCCGACAGTCACGCTGGCCCATGTGCCAGTGAGACAGGCGAGATATAGAAAAATTTCTGCTTGCGCTAGCTACTTTGCCGGAGAAGTCCAGGTTACATGGTAAAGGTGTTAGTGACAAGTGGTGTGGTTTATGTGGTGCTAAGGTGCTTAGTTTTTGTATGACTCCCAAGTCAAATGCCATTCCGTGCGGAGCTCCAGCGTTCGTTGGATGCATGCATGGGGGTTTACGTCTGCCAAAGCTCATGCCCTAGACTTTTCTCCTATACTAAAACGAGTCATTAGCATCAACATTTACACCAAGACAGTTAGACGGTTTACCCACATGAAAAGATTATCAGTGCTCCTATTTTTTCTATTTTGTGTGTATTAGATGTGTGTTATCAAGTTAATTAATTAGTTCAAACAGTCAAAAAAATACTATTGGTATAGTCGAACAAGGATACGTGTTACTCTTCAAATTCATTGCAAGATGTATTAAAATAAAAGATTTGAGCTTTTACGTCACTAGCCTTATATTTTACTCGAATTCATGCACATATCGTTATACACTGCACGAATAATCTAGAAATCAAGTGATCAACTGATTGCCGCCTGTAGTCTCAGTAAACCGAGGCATGCATGCAATTTATCATCAAGATGCGTGCATGTTTTCCTTACTCCGGCTCCACAACACACGATTTGCATTTGACATTAAAACTCTACAAGTTCAATTAGATATCAAACATCAAGATCGAAATAGCACGAATAGATTCTAGCTTTTATAGTGCAAACTACAAATAAGTTGACAATAAGTGCTCCTTATGCGAGCGTGTTAACAGTCCGAAAATACTATAATCAGGAAAGCGAAGTAAAAAAGGAAATAAAATGCAAGGTGGAATATCATGCACAAAGTGATGTGCAACTGGCGGTTGAGATCCTCTTCTCGTAGAACAAAAAGGTAGTTCTTGTTTGTTTGTTTTTTTTTTTTTTTTTAAATCTCAGTTGTCAAAATAGAGTCTAAATTTCTCTAGATTGATATGTAAAAAAATTAATGATTGTTTTACACTATAGGTATCTGTTTTTTTTTAAAAAAACTTATACCATCTACATTATACATCTAAAACTAATTAATCTCCACTCTTTATTACCCCCTCACTTCTACTTCTCCCTTCTCCTCCCCCTTCTAATCTTAATTTCTTGCAATGGTCCCCTCCTCCCGCCTCTTCTCCTCCCTGTCGGATACTACCACCCGCAATCGGTGCCTCCTTCGCCACATTGCTATAGCACCGCCATGACCCTGCATCTTTCATCGCATGTCTCCCCTGTTGGCTGCCCTCGCCTATTGCTATCACCCACACTCGACAGCACCACCGGAGTAAGCTAGATGAACTATAGAGATTTAGATCTAAGGATAGAAATTTGATCCAATAATATAGAGAGGTGCATACAAGATAAAGAAAATAGATATCCACCAATTAGCAAAACCAAAAAATTGAGGTGGATAGTTATCTCATGAAAAATTATTAATTTCTCACTCATCTTAATCTATATTACTAATTTTTAAGATGACAATTTAAATAGAGATAAAGGCACTAACCTTATATTATCTGAGGTTGGAACTTGATATAGACTACAAGCTTGTAGTCCGTGAAACAAGTGGTCAACTTGATCTGATCGATTCTATAGGTACCTAAAAATTGTGCGTAATCATAAACTAAAGGGTATCAATAAAATTTGGTTTAAATTGGTTTATCTGCAGATAAAGCCAGAATTCTGTGATAAAGATAAATAATCTATATACTTTACACAACAATTTTTACGTACGAATTTAATTTCTGATTTAGAGAGAACTACCTCCCCGAGCCAAGCTAACTCAGCAATGTTTCCATGAGAAAACAACGAAAGAAAAAAAAATTGTAAACGCGAGACCCATTGGGGCCTCTTTTAGCAGTCCTCCGTCCGCCACATTACATGGGCCTCAAAACGTCCCAAACCTATTGCGCTTTTCCAGACCAATGCATGTAAGCTTGGTAAGCTGCTTTCAGGCACTCAGGGGGGCTCCCTGTGAATTTTTCTCCTCCTTCCCACCACCTCCAAATCGGAACTCTTAAACCCTACCCCTCGGGCGAAGCCGTGCTCCCGTGGCACCTCCGACGCTGACGCCGCCGCACGTACGAATACTCCTCTCTCTCTCTCTCTCTCTCTCTCCTTTCTTAGTCATGTAACCTCTCGTCTCGTCAGCCTCCATGTTTGAATTTTGAAACTGCGGTTACATATTTAGACAGTATGAACTAGAGACACGAGATGCATGTTCATACATTTCATGTTACAGTTCAATTGGATTTTGTGTTCACCGAAAGCTGGTCAAGTGGCATGGAACGCAACAAATGAAAGATTAAAACAAAAAAAAATTAGCATTATTAGACTTCCTTTCTTGTTCTTGTACATCTAGATTTCCTCCCTGTCAGCTACATAAGTTTCTTGCCATTAGATATCAGGATCAAAACTTTACTCGTGTTTATTTTAGACTTCCAGTGCAAATCATCTCACCACATTCACCTGATTGGGTGCTCAAATTGGGGCAAGATGACGACGAGCAACAAGAGGAGGGAGATCATCACATCCAGTAGTGTGTCGATGCTACCAGAGGATGTAATGACGGATGTATTACTGCAGCTGCCAGTCAAATCCATTCTCTGGTTCCGTGCCATCTGTTGTGCCTGGGCTGCGCTGTTCTTCTCTGAGGAATTCATCAACCAGCACATAACGACCACTTGCGGTGTACTCGTGCTGGTGCCACTTAAGTTGCTTTTCGTCGCACCCACTGTGGGATACAACTCCACTGCGGTGTACTCGTGCTCACCTACTGGCCCTAGCACCAGCCTGTTGTTCACACTTGAGGATGTGCGGGGCGAATGTGGGCACGATACCCGCACCGTGCGGTGGCCTCACCCTCCTGTATGACACTGTGCCACCACCTTACTATGTATAAATGCAGCCACCAGAGCGGTCATGAGGTTGCCACCTTGCCAGGACGTGTATCGATTGAGCGCTAGGCTTGGGTTTGATGCTTGGATAAAGGATTACAAAGTGGTGAGGCTGTTTATTGGGCCACCTTTTGAGAAGTGTATGAAGTGTGAAGTATACAGCCTCGGGGATGAGTGTGGGGATCACTGGAGGCCAGCTGCCAGAGGAGTGCCCTTTAGGTTCTTCACAGCTGCTCAATCGGCTGTTCTTATCGCAACGAAAAATAAATTGCCGCCAGTGCTCCTGAATGGGTTCTGCATTGGCTGCTCCATCCTTCCTTCATAGCCGAAAGGCCAAGATGGGCTATCCTGTCATTTTTTGTCACAGAGGAGACCTTTGGATGGGTCTAGTCGCCATCCTTCATGCATAAGGGGTGCACTTGATGGAGCTTGATGGCTGCTTGTTCATGGTCCTAGACCTTTGTAATGGC